>CM017898.1:5591867-6218507 GCA_008369825.1 Triplophysa tibetana
TGTTCCTTTCTTTAAAATAAATTATAAATTTTATTTAAAATGTCAGTTTTTGTGTGGTTCATTAAAAGCGTCATTGGTGTTGCTTTGGTTTGTGTCAGCATGACAGCATGAAGGATTTTATTGGAAAAAAACATGTTTATACGCAAAATGTATAGATTTAAGTGTACCTCATCATGTTAGGTTTGAAGTGACTTGCAAGGGAATTTGCCACTGGTGTTATTGTCATTGGTGTTTCACCACTGACAGAAAACTCTATGCAAATAATAAGTTCAAATAAAATAATTAATTAAGGAACAAGATTCAAGTTGGCCATTAATATTGGTGACAATGTAGTAATTTGAGGCATGAAAACAGATTTGTCTTTTACTTTTTGAAGTCAGAAAGTCACTGTTTTTTGAGAATGACCCAGGGCCTACAGCATTGCATTAGAACTCCAAAAGGATGTGGGCTCGTTTTACAGGGTACAATCGTAAAAAATATATGTTAAGTATGACACGAATGCGTAGTAAGACTCTTTAGATAAAAGTAACTGTCAAATGCATACATATAAATGTAAACACCCTACCCCATCAACAACGTACCTTTGACTAAAATGATCAACAATTGAAATAAATGGAGAAAAGTATCACGCTTAATACAGTGCTCGCACTTTGCAAGCAGTGTTAAATGCAAAGCTGAATACAAAGAACATTTCTTCTTGTTACTCACAGATTAGTATGCAGAAAAACTGCATAATTACCAAACTGTTATTCGCAGTGCCATGGCACTGAACCTTCCCAGAGTTTTGACAGCTTAAAGATCACCTTTAATAGCTTCTCTTTCATGCATCCAGACACATTGCTCACCTTTTGTCCAAACAATGTCATCTCTCATAATCTTATTAGCACTTCTGCAAAATCACAATATCTGCTCAGTCAGTGTTTCAGGCAGCCTCCAGGATTTATAGAGGGTACATCAGAAGACCCCTGTTTGTCAGAAGGAAATGTCACAAATTTGCATGAGGATCACTAAAATAAGTAGCACTTATGGGTATTTTAGGGAGACATACAAGACAACTAATTAACTTTGTGTCACATATCAAGGGAAACAAATTAACATGCATTAAAATATATAACTAAAATGAACAAAACCTAAAGCCCCAGAGACCTTTGATAGTTTTCCATAATGTTTTGGTGTCTACACCTACACCAGACACAGCATCCATTACATCCCATTTGTCCTTACCACACTTGAATTGCAGACCACGGGTGACAAAGAAACACTAAGGCTGTGAAGGCCTAAAATCAGCCTTTTGAATAACACACTGAAGTAGTACCATGCCAGAAGGTGTTTGTCCATGACAACACTGGGGTGAAGCAGAGAAGGTGCTTTTTTTAAAGAACATGCATGAAGCAGAAACAGAACAGGCAGACACACAATGAACGAATTAAGTCCTTGTCCCGGACTTTGAGTTCAGAGGCCTTTGGATTTAATTATATTTATTTGTAGAGCACTTTCAAAAGTTCATACTGTTCGAAAGCATCTGCAAAATGGCCTCAGCAGATCACTGAAGGCAGAAAACTAATACTTAGACTAAGACACTTAAGAGACATCTTAATGAAAATTAGATATTTTAATTATATCAAAAAAATCATCTTTAGATGTTCAAAGCATTTACAGTGGTTTTAAAGGGTTTCTGTCATGTAAAAAAAAAGCAAACAACTGTTGGAACATAATAAAACTGTATAAAATATATGATCCAATATCTATAAACAAGCAAAACTCAACTGACATACCCTTCACCCAAACGCCTTTAAATATTCTGATTGCGAAACACACATTGAATCTGAAGGTGCACGCACGTGAAACATCACCCATTCATTCCTCAAACGTGATCGGTCACTGTGTTCTCACTACACCAAACTCACTTTAAAAGTCTTTAGACTTCGATTTGGTGTTCAGTAAATCTCATGTGTAGGGGCCTTCTGAGGCTGCGACGTCTCCATTGAGCAGAAAAAAAACTACGGCCTTAAAGATGAATTCCCTAATTCATCCTCATAATTATCGAGTTCACACGTTTCCTGGAGCGCAGCGTTCAGCGGGTAAGCGTGAGCCTCCCTGCATTTATGCAACATCGACAAATAAACATATTCGGAGGCATTTGAAATCTAACAAAGAAAAAATACAGTTTAATAGAGATTAGCATTTTAATAAGATTGCAAATGACACCAGGCTCTCCTGTCAGTGTAAAAAAGTTGCTTGGAACTGACCCGACTGTCAACTTAAATAAACTGACTGTCACAAAAATTGCTAGCTTTCTTAGCATATGTTTTTTTCTTCAAATTTATGCAAAGCTATTGGCCCATAAATGATGATAGTTCCAAAATAAAAAAAATGAATAAATCAGTCAATGTTAGACAATTTAATTTAAGGCAATATAATAAAAAACACATTACTACTGTAGAATCTATGTGCTTAGCACACTTGAAGGTTGATCAATACTGGCATAAAGATTAGATTGTTAATATAAACCAATTCTCTCATATGGCTAGTATTGATGCAATCATAGATAAAAGGCACTATGGGTAACATAACAACGGCTTGCAGTATTGCATTGAAAGGCTTTCTTATATGAGTTGTATTTGTTTGCTCACATGAAGTTAGAGGTAAGAGTAGTTATTCATCAGGCACATTCGGTGTAATAAATTATGCTGGTTAGATTCGCTCTGCTAGCTGTCCATTGTGCACATCAGACGGTCTTGTCCAGGCAAGCATCTTCTCTGTGAAACAAACAAGCTATAGAACAGAATGACTTGTCAGGGTGTCACTGAGATGATTAAACTAAACAAAAACAACATCAGTCATCGGAGCTCATAAATAGAGAACTCTCTTAAGAGACTATTTTTCATTCTTTTTTCATTGTTCTTAGTCTCATTTTTTTGACGGTGGAAATGTTAATTCCTCCCTCCATTGATTAACTGCACCGGTAATTCAAGACTATGTGAAATTGTGACTTTCCAACCCAAATGTTTTCCAGCAGAGCTCACTGTCAGCGACTTCGCACGTAATACACTGGGAAAGTCTTGAGTTACAACCCCACGCCATGTTTGCTCAGCATGTTGGTCTTAAACAGTGTCGTTAATGTCAGACGTCTTCGGATATCTTTGCACGAAAGCATGGACAAAGCCATCGTAAAAACAAGTTGGAGGAGTTTCACTCCCCGACGTCAGGACTTGGAATGTGAATTGAGGTATCAACCTCAAAACTTGAGTGTCAGGCAATGTTTGTCAGTCAGTGTTTATACATTGACAAGGTTCAAGGGTCAAGATGGAGTGTTTTTTTGACCGTGTGCTTTTCTAATGTGGAGACTGGCGGTTCGAGGGGTTTGGGAGGATACACGCCCCACATTCTCCACAGTGGACCTCATGCGCCGTTTATCAGATCTCTCGAACTCTTCGTCCTGGGAATAATGGATAAATAAGCCTTCAAACACCTTCACATATTACAACTTTAAACTTAAAATAAACAGAGCTATTAAAAGGTATGGTTACAAAAGAAGACATGTTTGACTCCAACAGTGAGGAAAGGGTGAAATATGGTTATCTATTATAAATAGATCTATATAGATGTTGAACTTAAACATTTTAATCTGTATATTTCTGCCACTCACTGTGTCTGCGGTCAGCTCCTCTTCGGTGTGCTCACTATGATGCGTGTAGAGCTCCATGTCTGACAGAGCACTTTCTGCAATCTCCTCTTCATAGTCTGTGTGATAATCGGATTCATCTGCGACACAAAAAGATAAGGGGGACATTTCAGACCCATTAGCCTAACAACATTCAAGTTTGTAAGCAAATCACACAACACTAAATGACAGCCAGCTTAGACGCAGCCAAAGAGAGATATGCCGGGAATTGAATCGCCAGAAGGAAACATGCCAAAAATCCTTGAAACAGACTGCCAACAGCCTCTAAAAGGCTTGAGTGAATTTACAAGGCTTTCAAAATCATTTACCATCTACGACAGCTGGTTTGACTGGTTCGATTCGCGAGACAATCTCAGCCAGATCGGTGAAGGACGCATTTGGACAGGTCACCACCTGCAGGAACCACAATAAATCAAAGAGAACAACTTGTTCAACATGTTACATCTATAAAGTATTGGGTGGATCTCTGCCTCACGTTGTTCTGTGTTTTGTGGAATTCTTCCTGATGTCTATCCTTCAGCATCTTTTCTACCACTCCGCTTCTGGACCACACGTCAAGCAATGTCTTCCCGTGCTGGTACCCCACTTCCTGTAACACATGCGCACATGTTGTGAAGCGAAACCCATACAGGGTCAACAAAAATTGCAAGTGTGAAAACAAATTGAGCTATTTAGGATGCAGGAAGTAAACAGAGAAGACTCACGCTGATCTCATCAAACTTGCCGAATTCGAGCGTGCGGTATCTGTCGATGGGAGGTCTGATATATTCACAGTAGTCGCTATTCTTAACAGATTCAAGCTGTCTCACGGAGCATACGTAAGCCAGCCGTGCCTGGATCTCAGTCATGTTTAACACCTGAAAATAGTCACATTCATTTTCAAAATCCCAAATCAACAACTATTAAAGAAAACAAAATTTTACTTGCATAAAAGAAAAGTCTAATTCACTTTTTATTGCTATTTTATTTGATTAAATTGTTTATGTTATTACTTTTTATTATTGGTTTATTTTAATTTTATATTTGCATTTAATACATTGAATTTTTGGGTTATGTAGTTGTTTGGATTTTCTGGGTGGTTGCTTAGTGGCTAAAGTAAAAAAAGCCTGCCTTGAAACGTCTCTATATTCTGGTCCATAAATATAACTTGTGTTTTTCCTTAAAGCAAACTCACCTTGACTTTCTCAGCGAGTGGGTTGAGTCGTTTCCATAGCAGCCACCAACCCGAGAGGGCGTCCCCGTAGTTGGTGAGGTTGGTTTCATCTTGGCTACCCACGTCTATAGCAATCACGACCTTGGCACCCATAGATCGTGCCACATCCGCTGGAAGGGATAATAAACATAATAATCCCCCAATCCTTCAGATCTGTTAAACCAGCACACTTTCTGCAGTTTCAAAGCTTGCCTGTGTTGGCATATTGTAATTTTACTGTCCATTGAAGGGTTTCATAGACCAGAGAGTGGCAAATGACCTTCTACCCACCTGGCAGGTTATTAATGTAGCCTCCATCCATGAGCAGGTGTCCGTCTTTTGGATCACACAGCGGTGGCAGGTACCCAGAAAGAGACATGCTGGATCGCACATACCTCCATAGAGAGCCTGAAACCGAGAAACAAGAAATCTCACACATTCGTCTTTGTTAAGAAGGCTGGAAGTTCATAGACGCAGGTGCAACACGTGTCTATTACCGTCAGTGTGGACTCTCATTGTGGAGGCGGTGATGTCCGTGGTAATGTTGAAATATGGGATCCAGAGATCCTGTAAAAAAGCCAAACATGTTTAAACCTCTAAATGTGCTGACTGCGGTCTCCCAGGAAACGCCTGAGCCGATGAGTCTGATTCTGACCTCTATCTGTTTGTCCTTGAAGACACCATTAATGCTTGAGTTGAATGAAGCTCCAGAGAACATAGAAGTGATGGGATACGTCAGGTCCAGCACTTTCTTAAACACTGATGTCATTTCCTGCATAACAGGAAAGAGGAACAAGTAAGCATTGAAAAGAAAAATCTGTGTTTTAAGTGTGATAAATGACGGTGGTCTCTCACCATAGCCCACTGTCTAGCCCTGATTTTCATCCTGCTGTAACTGCGGTCCTCTGCGTACAGAGCGCCCATCATAGCGCCGATAGACGTACCACCCACTTGATCAATCGGGATCCCAGCTTCAGTCAACGCTCGGATGATGCCAACTTGGCAACAACCTCTGAAAAAAGAAGAAATGAAAAAAGACAAATAAGCAGGCTAATAAAACATTAACTGTGGTTGATCAGCTGGAAATGTGATCAAAAGACTGATGATGCCCAAACATGGCTTGACTAAGACCAGTCGTATTGGGAATAACAACTCAGTCTGTTGTATGCTAAAAAAAGCATAGTGTTGCTTTTATTTTAAAAAGAACTACAGAGCCTTTGTATCCTGGGGGAGGCAGGATATTATTAACACGGTACAGTACACAGAATGAATCCCAGGTAACTGCACAGGGGAACCAAGGGAGAAAATAGCAACCAACCTTAAAAGACCTCCTGCAACCACAAAGGACAGAACAGACAAACAGAAGCCATCAGGAAAATAAAGTAGAGAGACTAAAGTTCAAACAAAGACAGGAGGTGTAATAGACTTAAACAAATTAATATCAGGATAGAGTTTATCCTTTCTTTTTTTGAGATATTTGAAGTGGTATAAAAGGCGGTTACCTGGCTCCTCCACCCCCTAGCACCAGGGCGATGGTGTTGCCCGTCAGAAAGCGGGCCAGGCGAGAGAAATCTGAGTGACGGTCTGCGTTTTTTTGGAACACACGCTGATACATCTCTATCTGGCAGGAAAAACAAAAGCAACGGAGAATTAGTAATAGAGGTGACTGATGTTGGCTAGCAGATCGAGCAGACAGACAGCATTTAATTTCTTTAAATTTGTTTCTAAATCTGTATCGCAAAAGTAAAAAAAAGACAAGCTGCAAACCAACAGCTTGACACTGATGTAACACCACACCAAACTCACACCATTGATCAAGCCTTATTTTGCCATGTTGGGTCAACTAATGATACATTACACACAGGGTCATAATCTGGCATGTATATTCTTTGTATATTCAGACAGAAATGTGCAATTTCACAATACAAAGATAATGGAGCTCAAGGACACAGCTGGAAATATCAACGTTAGCTTAAATATTCAGAACGCTCGGGTTTCAAGTGTCTTATGTAAAAAGGTTGGATTTCTGGCACTTGTAATGCGTATTAAGAAGAAATTAAGAGAGAAGAAGATGAAATCAAGACACGGCCAGTTTTAAACCTCCAGCATAAGTACAGTCTTAAAGTGTTTAAAAGAAAGAAATTTATAAAGCAATTTTTCCTACTGTGGTGGTCAAGATCGGTTTGGTTACAAGCATTCTTCCAAATATCTTTCTAGGTGTTCATCAGAATAAAGACATGCATACAGATTTGGAACAACTTGAGAATGATCATTTTTGAGTGAACAACTGAAACATTTCTGTTATTCACTTAAGCAACAGATTCTACTATGAGGTTCATTTCCCTCTCTGGTCTTGAATGCTTTGATTCTGTGTGTGTACCAGTTTAGGCAAGCTCCTCTTGGAGAAAACCCTGCGGGGGCAGGACAGGTGAAGGTGTCTGGAGATCCAGCTCCGCATGTTCAGCCATTCAGCTGTTCCTTTGGGAGGAGGGCCGTCCTCGCGGTGCAACAGCACCAGCTGTTTCTGTGCCCTCACCGCGCTCCCCTCTAACATACGCTCCAGCTGAGAAACAGATAAAGGGAGGGAGAAAGAGAGGGTCTGAATATATCTTATAAAAACTTGGCTACACTGTCTAAATCCATCAAAATAATGAAATTACTATCCTAAATGGAACGCACTTAATGCAGAACTAATCCATAAATATGGCACAAACACATCCATTTTTGATGGTGAGTCCTTTCATTCCTAATAATTATTGATCTAGTATTTAGATGAGCTGGCGTGTGTTGAAGAGAGCACCCACATCCTCTCTCTTATTTCTTTTCATGTGAATACAATTACCCATTTCCAGCTCTCTTAGCACATCTGAGCCTTAATTCACTTGTTCAAAGACCCGAGTCAGAACAGCGGTGCACATTAAAGTCTACAGAATAGATATGATCAATGAAAACGTCGCTCTACCCCGGACCTCTGATCCGACTTCAAACATCCGGCCTGGACCGTCGAACACACACAGCTATCAAAACCACACGTTAATCATTCATCTCCCACTCTCTAGGAAAAGAAGCAGGTCCTCAGGTTCAACCAGAGTCTTGTAACATCCATTATTTCCATGCACTGCGTGTGGTCCAGTGGTGACCTACAGTTCAGAAGAAAATGCTCTTCTTGTTCGGTAAAGCTTGAAGACATGGAGCTGCTTGTTTAGCGCAATGTGCTACGGTTCAGATAACTTCATTTTATTTGGGTTCAAACTAAAAAAGTGCCTGCCATCCTGAGCGAGTGATAAATTACAGGCACTAAAGCCCATCTCGGTGGAGTCTGTCACTAAAGCGTTTTTTATACAAAAGACTCTCCGGCTTCAAGCAGCAGTCAGATATGCGTTACATAGACCTGTATTTAGGTTGGATGAATTGTATTAATGTAATCCAGCACCTGTATTCACAGTAGATGGTGTTAAATCATACCTCTCCAACAGCTGGGTCTTGTTCTCCCAGTCCCACGATGATGATGCAATCCGCCTGTCTGATACAGCGCTGAGTCCAGGGGGTGAGCGATGCATCTGTCTGATACAGGACGATGCGGTGGATGTCTTCCTGCTGACCCAGCCAACTTGACAATCTGTACTCATGCACACTGGAGGAGGAGAAAGTGTTTTTGGTCATTTAAAACCAGTGAGCCCGTTTTTCTACTACAGAACACAGAAGATATTTTGAAAAATGTTGGTAACCAAAAGCCATTGGTCCCCATTCATTTGTAATGTATGAACACAAAACCTAATGCAAGTCAATGGAGACCAACCGTTTTCGGTTCCAACATTCTTCAAAATGTCATCTTTTGTATTCTACAAAGTGATTCAGGTTTGAAATGACAAGAGAGTGTGTGAATTAAGACAGAATATTCATTTTTGGTTGAACAATCCCTTTAAATCTGAAATCTACCCCTTTATCGTGAACCATTTGAAACTGCAGGCTACTTTATCTGCATATATTAATATCATTTGATGTCAATGACATCACACTGAAAATCTCAAGAAATTTCTCACAGCAGTTGAAATTATAAAAATGTATAATAAGATTTTAAAAATTGATTTTTATGCTCTTGCTTAATAACTGATTTCTGTTTATTTATAACAAATATGTTAAAAAAGTCTGATTCACTAACGCAGGCTAGATTTTAAATTCAATTCACACATTGTTATTTTCTCTGGCATCTGTGACCATTTCAGATATAATCTGGAGTGATGCTCTGGCTGATGAAAGTGTGTAAGGTCTTTGTCTAAGTGGATCTTCTGCTGTTAAACTGTCATATAAACAGCTGATGGATGAGAGCCTGTCAATAATCCTGACAGATATTGTCTCTTCAGATGTCATTGGACTAAATCTAAACAGAAGACACAAAATCTCAGCTTTCAGTAAAAACAGAGAATGTCGGAGAACTCTCACGACGGGTTCGAGGGACAGGACTCATGCAGCACTTTGGAGAAGCGTTCATTCGTAGGCTTTATGGTGATGTTCATTTACATATGAACACCCCTCATCTCCCTCATCAAATGACCACTTCATTATGTAAAAAACTAATTTATTTGTTGTTTTTGTAGACAGTTCAAAGTACATTTATTCATTATGAAAATCCACATTTAATAACGTTGATTTAGTATGTTCTAATAAATGGAGTAGGAACTGATATTTGATGCCATTATAAAACATCCCTTCCCTTAAAAAAAATAAAGTGCACATGATTAGCTTTCTCAAATTACACAGTGTAACAAGTAGTTGTTTTGTCCGAATAGTTTATAGTTCTTGTACAATTCCATGGTGCAAATTACTGTGGTAATATTTATTTACAATTAGCATCAAAGTTTGAGCTTATATTTAGTGTACTTATTTTTAAGTATATTTTAAGCTTATATCTTTAACTCTTTCAACGCCATTGACGAGTTATCTCGTCATTTAAAAAAGACGGTTCCCTGCCAAAGATGACATTTTACGGCAATCAGTGTTTGTTCTGTTGTGCAGGAGGTGGCGCTATTACACACCTTTGGGAAAAGTACAGAATTCCAGAACCTAGAACGTATATGTTTTAGCGGATTTTAAACGTTCGCAAATTAAAAAATATATTTTCCAATTGTCACTGTCAGAAAATTCTCGAAATTTTCGTAGCACAGGGAAGGGGGGACGAAGCGATTTAACTATTATGTTAAAATGTTGCTTTGAGCTCAGTGTTATCACAGTAGCTTGTAATTTTTGCGTACAAGTAATAATTAAGAAATGAATAAATGTGTCAAAATAGTTTTATTTTTTTGTTAACAATCGATGTTTTAAAAAACCATGTGATTTTCCTAATCCGCATGTTAAACTTCATAAAGAAACAAAAAAATTAAAGCTAAACACAACTCTTTGTGAAGGTTACCAATCCCTCTTAAATAATAGAACCTTTCATTAAAAGTTATCATTTAAGGACACTTTGATGACTTGCCTGTCTAATGCTGCAGAGCCGAGGCGTTGTTTGATGATGTCACTAGTCAAAAGTAGAGTGGGTCCTACAACAGCAAAATATGAAATTCTTCAAATTTCAAAAAGATTTATATCTTTTCCAATCTATAAGAGAGAATGGTTCTCACCGATAGCAAGGAGTGCGTGCTGGAGCTCCAGGGTGAATGCAGTCAGAGGCACTTCTTCTGACACTGGGAGGACAGTGATGGTGGACAGATTTGATGCTGGGTTACCTGCATCCCATTTACTGGTGGGGGTGTGCAGAGCGAGGCTGCGTGCTGGACGGAAAACAGAACCAGATACTCTAGTTAATATTACATTATGTGTCATTGTCTGGAAATCTCTAGTTCAAATGGAATTCTTATGTACATTTATTTATACACACACCTGTTAAAGGACCGTTAACCTGCTGGAGGATCTTCTCTCCGAGCAGGTGAATAAGTCTTGTGACTACCTGATAAGAGAAAGGAAAATAAGGGCTATTGTTTTAGGTAGTCTTAAAGGAATCCTCATCAACGTAATCTCTGGTCATAACATAAAGCATGTGGTGTATATGATGCACCTGTGGGAATTTTCTTTTGATGGAGCGGAGTGCTCCCTCAGGTAATTTCGCCAGTTCTGAGTCCCGAACCGCATGAACAGTAGTCGCTCTGTTCTGATGGGTCAGAGCCTCCACCTATATTCACACATATAGTTCATAAATGACTACACAATGCTATAACTGACTTACATTTCTGTCTTTACAGCACAATTGATGTTTAATGGCTACAGAAGATATACAATATTGGTCAAATGAACCTTTTTATGATGCTTTTAGTTTGCAGTCCCTGGTCTTCATTCACTTGTATTAAATGAAAAAAATACCAGAAAAGTTCACCCTTTGTGTCCCACAAAACCATAAAAGTCATACCCATGGTACATAATAGTAACACAATGGTGAATAAATAATGACAGAGTTTTCACTGAATTAAAACATCCAAAATAATTTCTTACAAAACATCCACAAACGCATAAATTAAATGACACATAACAGCCAAGTTCATTTCTAATGATGGTCTAAGTTCAAGGAACACAAATGAAGCTTTCCTGTAGCTCAGTGGTAAGAGCATTGCGTTAACAAGGCAAGGTTGTGGGTTTGATCCCAGGGGATTGCACATACCTATGTATAAATTTATAGGATAATGCAATTTAAGTCGCTTTAGATAAAAGCGTCTGCCAAATGCTTAAATGTAAATGTAAGTCAATCTGTGAAGTACAAAGTGACTAAATCTGGATTCTCAGAGAACTTTATATTGTCATCAATGGCCCTATGGAAAAAGCATCACATCTGTTTTCCTGTGCAGGTAACCATGGTATCGGCATGGCCAGGTATTCTTAGCGCCATATGCATCATCAAGGCACAAAAGACGTCAGCCAAACACAATGAAAAATTATATGATGAGATGGTAGGATCTCACGGGAGACACGGAGTTACCAAAATGAGCAATTCTGCATTCTTTTATGTACACCTGATTAGGTGAAATGTGATTGCTGAAGTGTAAATCAATGCCACAAAAGTATAATGGTAGATACTACTACATATAATGAGCATGATTACTACATAATAACATAATGGAGAATCAAACTGGATGCACAGAACAAGACCTGAATCATTCGATGATGGACAACTCTTGGCACAAAGACAAAATAAAAAGATTTAAATCATTGAAAATAATACGTTTAATAGTAGATTGTTTTGAACGACTTATAAACACTCCAGAATTTATATTAACAGTATATGGTTTATAGGGTTTAACCATGAATTTTGCTGTGATTAAATTAATATATCTTTACCATATTATTTATATTCTTGGAAATGTTGTGCATGTGCAAAAGCTCACCACTCCAATGAGATCTCCTCTGCCATATTCTCCAGTCAGCTCTTTTTTCCCATCCTCCTTCATGATGACGGAACGCAGACGGCCACTGAGCACTATAAAAGTACTGTCCGACTTATCACCCTGCCTGAAAGAAAGCAAAACAAAGAAAGAGAGAGAGAGAGAGAGAGAGAGAGAGAGAGAGAAAGACTGGATGGCATCATTTATCACAAAAGATTTATGAAATCCTAGAGAGCTTATCTGTCTCACCCAGAGGCCTGAAGAGAAGAAGTCATCAATGTTATTAGATTGTATACCGTCCAAAGGAATCATGGGAGGAAAGGTTTTTAACAAAAGAGTTAATCTGGGAGCTGCTTTTGGCCAAGCTGGATAGAGGACATTTATAATTGTAAGGTACTGCATTTTCATTTAAAAGGAAAAGGGTAGAGAAAAGAAAGGGAAAAAGAAGGAAAGGGTCATTTTCCCCCACATTTTAGAATACAGCAAACTCATGAACTATGAAATATCAGAAATGTAACTGGATTGAAATTCTAACTAGCAAAATCCAAAACAAATCAATTGTCTTATATTTGAAACATTACCTGCATTTCCAAAATTATCCGAAATGCACTCTAGGTTCTTTATCAACCAGCTTTTTGCTTCTCATCCAGAAATGCATCGTAAACAGTGTTGAAGGAAGTTTAAATCTATAGCAACCACTTAATGACTGTTTTTCACAAATATCAAACATTTACGCATATGCCTTTAGATCAAAAGATTTTTATTTCGAACGAGCACTATCTATATGTGAAATTGAAAAGGAAATGAATTGGACCTGTAAACAGCTCTGCCCGCCTCCACAGCCATCCAGTCAAGGGCAAAGTCAATCTGTCTGACGAATGGTGACATCCTCCTGACGACTGAATGAGCTACATTCAGCACTACTGTGGGCTCTGCTCTCATGATCCTGACATAACAGACACACATACATGCACACAACCAAATCAATGTGTTTTGCAAAGAAAATAGCAAAACTAATCAGAATTTATTTGATTATCTTTCCTAATACGAATTACTTAACTGTCCAAGTAACATAACAATTTAACGTATATGTTATATATTTCATAAAATACATGAATGTATGTTTGTTTTTATAATAGAATTGTATATAATATAATTAATATGTAAATGACATTTAATATCTTTTAATTTATTATAATCAATTATTTATAAATATTTTTCATAATTAAGAACTTCAAATAACTTTTAATTTACAGCATTTTCATTACTTTATTTAAATGTAATATTTAATAAAACATAAAATACTTTTTATTTAGTTTGTTTAATATATACATACACATAACACCAAACATTTTCTCTTAGTGCAGATTTTGCTCATATTTGGATGAATAGAAAAAAAGCCCATGCAGTGTTTGTAAGTGTGACCTACTCGTAGAAATGCGTTTTGGAGATGGACAGGAAGCTGCAGTCCCGATGTGCTCGTACAGTAAAAATCAATGGCTCCCCAGTCAGCACAGCCAGCTGACCAACAAGTTCTCCCGGGTGAGCCACAAACAGACACGTCTCCTCGTCTCTATCGATCATACGCTGGTACACATGCAGCGTGCCCACGATGACAAACTGCACACTCACTTCCTGAAGGACAAACACATTCAAGAGAGTCATTTGGTCAAGATCTTAGAATTGATAAACAATAGGTTAAGTGACCATGGGGGATAGAAGTACAATAAAATAAACCAACTTGCAAGTAATTACATTTAAAATGGCTTAATTTTATGTAACATCTAATGAAAAGTATTGCAAATCAGTCATCATTTTAGTTACGACATTGTCTGTATGGACCAACTCATCCAACTAGGTTTGGATTCAAAGCTGTTTCACAAGCAATTTTTTTGAAACATCTAACCTGATCGCCTTGTCGAGCTACCACAGATCCAGCCTTCACCTGATGCAGTGTCACCCTGCCCTCCAGCAAACTGGGGTCCTAACACACACAATGAAAAGTTCTCGACAACGCCAAACATAAATGAAATGATACGTTAAAATTGATATATTTCTCAACAAATGTGTATGTTTACCTGCAGGTGAATAATCCCCAGCAGGTCTTTCTTCGCAGCCAGAAATATGGCTCCTACTTTACAGGGCGGCACGCCGGAGTGTGGCGTGCTGTCTCTGTAATGAATCACGGCAGACGGAGCGTACTGCATGGTGACGCTCTTCTTCAGAATGGACTAGAGAAAGAACAAAAATAATATAATGTGATGTTTCATATCTAAAGATATTTCGAGGCATATGGTAAGTAACGAGATGAGAGGGAGGGTAATGAAGACCTTGTAAACAACAGGACTGGATGGGGGATCGTCTATGGTAACGCGGGCACGTTCATAGGCCATGTTCAGATCGTTTCCTTGCACCCCTGCACACAAATGTCACAATACAAGGTTCCTAGATCTTCCGACCAATGAGGTTTGAGGATACGAAATCTAAAATGGGAAGGCTTGGCCAACATTCCAAAACTTAATTCAGCAGTCCCATTTCAGTTTTCTGTATAAGTGAAATGCAAAGATGATAAATGATAGTGAACATTACCCGTACCGTCTGCAGGCATTGACACAGAGCGAGTCCTCCGCACAACTGTGTTTTCATATGAACCGGCTTGCCCTCCATCTGACGATGACAAAGTTACACGTTCCAAACCGCTATGTCCAATACACATCAGCGTTTGTTTGGAATTGTAGCAAAGTTAAAGGCTGTGTATATTTACCTGAATCAGTAAATTGCTCTCCAGAGCTCTGCAGATGTTCCTCGTCTGGTGCTGTCTGAGAGTGGGGTTTGCGTGGGACTCTGCTGGGACTTCCTTCCACCAGCACACTGTTGACTGCAAACAGAGGCACTGCTTGTCTCTCCTACACAGGCACACAAAGGATTTAACACAGATTTTACGTCTTGGTCACAAGATACTTCAGATTTTTTTAAATCACAGACTCCACCTCGTAACTTAGGGATCATTCTCCCTTTTGTCACTCACTGAAGAAAGGGCAAAGTTTGCTCAAAAAAATAAAAAACTCAGCTAAAGAAGTCAAAAGTGATGTATGTGACTAAACTGCTGCTGCATTCTGCTGACGTGACTTTGCGCGTTGACAGGACTCAATTTTATTTATAGTTGAGGAGAAAAGTGAAATACACAGCACACCCCTCAGCCTGCCTATGGTCCTGAGATGAAGGGTGATGTAATGAGTTACGCATGTGCCGAGTTTTGCTGTGCAGTGGAGGCTGATGGGAGATTTTCGCCCCAGAGGTTGTAAAAGTCGGTGTCCTTTAAATGAGAGTGGAGGTCTTATGATCCATGTTATTTAATCTGGCTGAGTTTTACGGCTCAAGTGCAGGAGTGATTATGCCGATGGTGGTTAACGCAGCATGAAATAACGCTGGGAGTGTGTGCGTGGGAGAAAGCCTACTTATCTTAGAAGTGATAAAGTGTGTGTGAGATCTTAAACGTAATAATGCTGAGATGTATGTGTGTACTCTCAAACCTGATTAAAAAGCTCGGTTGTCAGTCCCAGGTAGTTGTGAAGGGCCAAGAAAGTCACTCGCTGAAGACGAACCATGATTATCTTAATAGTCAGAAAGAGACAAAGATCAGCCACAAATGAACTCCTGAAAATTACTTTCATCTGGAATTTCAAATTTCTTCTTAATATCGGTTTGCAATGTCGACAAAGTTTATATTAGACACAGTCAGCCCATGCCTACCTGGATGACTCTCACGAGTGTCTCTGGGTATTTCTCAAACACGGACTGAAAAGCTGAGGCAGGTAGACGTAATATGGTAGATCTGACCGCTGCACGAGCAGCCACGGTCTTATATGGAGCGGGATAACCCTGGAGGACGAGAGCGAGACAGGAATAAAGAATTCAACTCTATGCGCTAGATAGGAATAAGAAATCAAGAAGGCAGAAGAACACACCGTTATGATATCCAGAATGCTGAGCAGACTGTGAACACTGTCCCCGGGCAACACGTCCTTCACCACAGGATCTGTGCTATCCTAAAACACACACACACATGGTAAATTACACTTCAGAAGGGCATTCAATTTAATTTGTAAATGCGTTATTTAGCTGACACTCTTTATCAAAGGTGACCTCTGGTACATTTATTAGTGATATAATAACCCTGAAGCAACCAGTTGAATGCTTGTGGGTTTTGAACCTATGACCTCCGAGTTGACGGACCAGATCTTAAATTAAAAGTTCAAATAGGAATCATTTTCAGTGAAAATTCTGTAATTCTGTAATTTAGAAACTGACATTTCTGGAGCATCATTGACTACCATAGTAGAAAATTAGAACTTTTTGCTTTTCTAAATTCCTCAAAATGTATTCTTTTGTGTAAACAGAACAAAATATATATTACAATTATTATTCTTACTTTGGTAGTCAAAGATGTGTCAGAAATGTCATTTGCTAACATTCTTCCGAAAACCTTACTTTGTGTTCAACAGATAGGCTTGCCCAGAAGAAATAGTCACATACAGATTTTGAATGACGTGAGAGTGAATAAATGATGACAGATTTTTATTTTTGGGTAGCAATCGCTTCAAGGGTAAGGTGTGAGAAGTGTGAATCTACAGGCTTGGTTACTGGCCAATCCTATTCTGCTAAATCTAAGCTCTGCAAAACTAATCTAAAAAACGAGATTCCATTTGCTATTCCTTACAGTCTCATGGATGCAAAGCTCCAGCCTTCCATCCTGAACCACATAAATGCTGTCATCATCGTCTCCCGGCTTGAACAACCCTTCCCCTTCCTGCAGCTCCACAAACACCATGTGCCGACAGAGCTCCAGGAACAAGGGCTTTTCGAAATGGCCGAGTACCCTGAAATGCACACACACATTTACAGTATATATCTTGGTTTAATTCAACAAACATTAGTTTAAAAAAAGATTTTACTAATGTGCCTGCATTCTGAGCATTTACCTGACATTCTTTAGCATGTAGAGCACCTCGGAGGGCAGGTTTGAGTTCTGCACATCAAACTCAGTAAGATCCGCCTCCAGGAGGGAGGGAGGGGGCTCTTTGGGCTGTAAAGTGGGCGGCTCTTTCCTGATCCGCAGAATCCTTAATGACATAACGGAAGGATCAAACAAGAAAGTTTTGGCTGGATAACATACATATTAATTTACGACACATTTCTAGAAATATTTAATTTTTACGTGTGAGGCAACCCAAAAGAACAAACCTGCGAGCTATAGTAAGAACTTTAGGCCTCTTTCGCGTGCGTTGTTTAGAAACCGAAGTAGAGGTTGGCGTAGAGGACAAGGTCTGGACCTAATGTAAACAGACAAATCAAGTGGTGAGATGAAAAGTGCATGATGGTCTGCTTTATAGACTTTATTCTGCCCTCTAGTGTAGGAAAGTTAAAGTTCCAGCTGATGATATACATTTTATCATATGACTGTTAATCCCCAGTCAAAAAACATCTTACAAATCCTACCAGGCAACCATAATAGTTTCAGCCAAGTGTGACTCACCTTTCTCATAATTTTCCTGCCATAGAAGAGAACTTTATCTCTCTTCCTAAAGCGATAGCGAGGGACACCAGCCTGTTGACCTTAAAACACACACAAACTCCTTTATATCGCCAAACAGACATAACCAAATTAATAATCAGCACATTTCACCTGGCCTGTCAACATTCTCACTGATTTTAAAGACATAAAGACATTTTTACATTTTGTTTTTTCATTTGTGTGGGGTTTTATTTAATGCGCCAAAATGTCTTTATACATATTTTTAAATTGGACATTATTGAGTAACAATTCATTATTATGTGACCAGAGACTGGTTATTCACGCACCAGAGCTAAGACATACAATATATAAAAACACGTTTCTCAAGCAAGTACATCGTCCCTTTGACCCGCTTTACTTTACCAGTGCTATTGTTGAAAATAGTTCAAGTGAGGGAATCTGTTTGTAGACAGAGAAGTGAAACTTACTAGCCAGTTTGTATCTGCGATAGAGGAGAAGCACAGAGATTCCTATAAAAAATACAGCCACCACGGCTCCGATCAATACACCCGTCAGCTGTAACACACAAACATGAACAAAATATTAAAGATCTGTATAAATAATACAATAGTGTGCTCCTACGTTTGATATGATTGGATATTGAAAAGAGCTTTAAAAAGAAATTCAAGGAACACATCTACCATAGTGGTCTGCATCCTCTCCTCCACAAACTGTTGCAGCCTAGAACGAATTTCACCCCCAATTGCCTGAGAAAATACACATCGATATGAGTTCAGCTGTGATACACACAGTCACAGCAAAACAGACATGCACACATTGTACGAAACTCACTATCAAACCGATTTTTTGTTTTAGGAAACCAACCCTCTGGCTATCAAAACTCTTTTATATTTCCATTTAAAATTATTTCATCGGATCCATTATATTGCACCAGTTTGCCTCAGTTCTCAAGACCGCATTCAGAATGCACATAAAAAGCCTAAATAAATGTATGTTTTCTTTTAAATCATCAGGTTTATTATCATTTTTTAATCCAAGACTAATTGTTGGTGTAAAACTAACAGTGCTTGTTCAGGCAATTTCCTTCCTGTCTTGCACAAAACACAGACTTTCTGAAGATCAAGTGCAAACACGCCCAGTACTAGGGCTGCTCGATTATGACAAAAATATTTATCACAATTATTTTGGTCAATATTGAGATCACGTCATTTAACACGATTACTCGCTTTGAAACAACATAGGAAAAATAAAGAAAACTTTTACCTGCATTATTTTGTTTTTGTAATTGTTGAAGGGCAAAAATGAAGATTATGATTAATTTTCGATTAATTGCACAGCCCTACCCAGTACAAGCTGATAAGAGGTCACATGCAGAGATGTGAGATGGAAATTAAGATCTGATGCTGCAAGAAACGTGTTAGGAAAACTTTAGTGACAACACTGTTAGAATTACAAAACTAAGGGTTTCTTTAACTAAACGGGGTCTCTTAAAACTGGACTGAATTGTGAATAATTGTTTAAAGGAAGTGGACAGAACACAGAGGACCCACTTGAAAATAATATTCATGATAGTGCATTCACATTCACAAACACCTTGGAAGTTATACTTACAGGATAC
Source organism: Triplophysa tibetana (assembly GCA_008369825.1). Classification (NCBI taxonomy): domain Eukaryota; kingdom Metazoa; phylum Chordata; class Actinopteri; order Cypriniformes; family Nemacheilidae; genus Triplophysa; species Triplophysa tibetana. The sequence continues at coordinate 5,611,269 of CM017898.1, forward strand.
GTGCACTGGTTCTCATTTTCCCCCATCCCTTAAAAACACAATCACTTGATTATTAACACAGTATTTCGTTTGTAAACATTCAAGCTGTTTCTTTAGCCTGACATGTGAAGTTGAGGGTCAGTATTTCATCTAAATTGCAACTTTTCTCTGTTTTGTGTTAAATAGGACTTAACATACATTTGCAAACCAGTGTATAATGTAATGGAAAATTTGAATGTAAAACTGTCACTGAAATGTGTCAGATATAAGTAACGTTATCGCGCTAATGTTATCAGCTGCGGTTATTATTAAAGGCGTCAACAACCATATCAAAAACAGTTAAATGACTATTCAGTATAGCTGTTACATCAACTGCAAAATAGCGACATATTCGACATGTATATTTAATAAAGAAAGCATAAAAAATAAACGCTGAAGTAGGTTTATATAAATGACAGATGCATATGCTAATTAGCTAACAAACTAGCACTTACTGTTGTTGTATGACAGCGAAATAGAGGACCGCGCAGAAATTATCCAGTCAAAATGAGTTTATTTATCATACAACTTTTTCTTTTAAGTTTTTATACAAATATGACTACATCGTAAACTTTGGCAGCTGCGAAATCGCCCCATTATGTCAAATCTCTGCTGTTGCTTTGATGGTCCTTCGCCTGGTTGTATTCAGCGTTGCGATTGGATAACCGCAGCCGCTCATGACCAATCAGTATGGCCGTTGTTGGTTATTGCTTAAGGCTTGTTTACAGTCAACAGGTGGCGTTAAAATGCAATTTCATGGTGATATTTTCACCAAATACAATCAAACAAACTACGTTTTTTTCTGTGCACAAGGACTTTATTTGTTCGCAAGCTGCTTATTGTATTAATTACATAATAAAGGTCTCAAAAGTTATTCCTTTAAAGCATCAATGTCATTTGACATGACTAACATCTCATTAGTTGTATAGTGCTTTGTCTTCTATTTAGTTCTCATGGGGTAGAATTTCAAACCAATGATATGTCTCCTGTCACACAGTATTTAATAACAAGCTGACTTTTTCACAAGAGTGCACATCAAACTAAAGTCATACATAAAAGGCAGGGACAGTAGTGACACACATTTAAATACTACAAATGGCATGAGCAAGCGAGGCAGGCATGTGATATTCACAACTGTGGTTTCTAAATAAAAAATAAACATAAAATAACCTTCACCAATTCATACGATATCCGTTCCCATATTATTAGAGTTTTAAAAAAACATATGCTATACAGTACATCTCAAATTCCAAGTCATTTTTGACCCGTATTTTCCACTTCCCCTTCGAAGTCCAGTTTTACTTGTTGAGATATTTGGCCACTGAATGGTATGCAAGCAGGATCTCTTTTTCTTTCGGGCATGTGAGGCTAAACACGTCCTCCCGGTATGCTTTTTCTAAGTATTTCGTCAGGCCTTTCAACGCCAATGGCATCTCAAAACCCCGGTACTTCTTGCACACCACCTATGAAGTGAACCAAATCAGATGAACTTTAGTGAACAAAATAAAATAAAAGTCATCTTGATCCTCTAAAAGATTGCAAGGGTAAAGGCATTCTTTGCACAAAAACATATACATTAGTATTTCATGTACGAGGGTAGAGGCGGACCTTAACAATGTGCAGTTTTGGTAGTAGGTTGCAATCTGCAAGACTGAGTGAGTTTCCGTCCAGGTAGTGTCTTTGTGACTTTGCTGAGTCTGGATTCTGGTCCAGTTCGTTGGGAAGGGGGGTCAACAGATACTGGTCCAGCTTCATTAAGGTCCTAAGAAATTTCTTCTCTAGCACTAAAAGGTAAACAACAATTAACAAGATACCCCATTGGATCTATACATGTGCCACATAAAAGCTCAAAAACATTTACAGTTTACATAATAAAAGTTCAGCGAATATTAAGACTTACTGTCGTTAAGGCCAGGGTTGGGATTTTTAATGTACGCTGAAAATTTGTGAAAGATATCATCGCCAGCTGTGTTAGACTCCTTGTATCGGCAGCACAATTTGGGATAGCTGAGAAGAAATTGGCATCACAAATTCAGACTTAAGTGTTGATTGTTCATTGTTAACTGTCCATTGATGGTCTATTCGGTCAAAGCTATCTTTGTGTCCATAAGATGTTCTGACATCGTTGTTTAAGGTAATTAAATGAAGAATTTTAGCATAAAAGCAAGATATCAGTGTGGTATTAATGCGTACTCACCGTGGAGGAGCGAGGGTCTCTTCCAGAAACTCTTCGATCTTGTTGGTGTCAGTGCGGACCTCTTCATTGTAGATGAGAAATGGGGGCTGAGAACCTGGAGCCAGGTCTTTAAGTACCTCAGGTGCTCTGAAAAGAAGCATAAATCATCATATTTTTGGCCAATATAGTGAACGTTTGTTTTGTATAACATATAAGTCGTTTTTTAATATATGTGTAAACTTCATCTTCAAATGCATACGCATAAAAGTGTCCCTTTGGTCCTATTGTTAAACTTGAATGTACGCATGAAGCCCCACAGATGTCCACTCGTGCAGAACAGACATAAAGCAAAAACGATTATGTCACATCCCTCACCTCTTCATATCCACTGTGGTAAGAGTAAAATTGACCCCCTTCAGCCAAAGTATCATGAAGAGCCGCTGACAGAACGGGCAGTTCCCAACACTTTCCCCATCATCGCTTGCCTAAGAAAGCATTCAGTTACTTTAAAACCTTTTAACTAAGAAAGTGCAAATTGTAAGTCGCAGTAAAACACACTCAATGGAACTGGTTCCTCAACATACTGAAACATTGGCAGATATTTATTTAGATGTTACAATCTTTCTTTTCTTAAACAGTAAGTTTAATTCGTTCAGATGTGTTTAGAGATCTTATCAATCGTAAAAGTTAATTGTGACCTGTTTGAGGCCAAAGGTAAACATGGCCACGGATAAAGATGTTTTCAATGGATCAACAAGTTTAAGACACAAATTGGTTGGCTTTCAAAATCACACAGTGACACAAAAATGTATTTCCAGTACTTTAAAGGCATGACTGAAGTGTGTTAACAAGTTCTGACCTTGACAAAAAGTTCAATCTTTGGTGCCTCCGCCATGTCTGTTCCTCCTTAACCTCTCGCTTCGTGTCTTGTCGCCCTAGATCTCTCACCGTCTCAGGAGGATGAGGTCAGTTCACATCAATCCTCCCCACCTCAAGTGTTCACACCTGGATCTGTCTGCTGTCTATCAGGATTAAAACCAAGAGGGTATTTAAAGCAGCGTCTTTCCTTGCTGCTCTCCAAACTGTGGTTTCTATAAAATTCTTTCAGAGCCCAATCTCCCACCACACCCCATTGGTCTAGAGTGTTCGGAATACCATCCCACTGGCCCAACCTGTCTGACCTGTATCTTCCTTCATTCTCTACTTTAGTCATAATGAGTTTCTCTCTAGACTGTTCAGTGCTGTCTCACTCCCATCAGACTGTGTTGGCAGAGTAACCCTGTCTGTACTGACTTTCTTCCATAAATCTTTCCCCAACTCTCTTCTCTGAAGACCTGTCATACACGTTTATACACCTCTGTAAAGAACAAAGTTCATGCCTTGGGTATATTTGTATGATGTGCATATATACTGTTTTGTACAAATCCTGTCTTGTTTTTATGTTTTGCATATCTTTTTTTCTGTATGTGAAAATGTACTTTTATTCGAGTAATATGTTTTTTTGTGCCGGTAAAAGTGTAGGTTGCCGTAAATTCCTGACACGCTGAACAGCATTGAAGAACTTCAATTGCCTGTTCCTTTGGTTTTTGGAAATTCTGTGACATCAGGATACTCCATTGAAAGAGTCTGGAGAAAGCAAAACAAAAAGTTGTGACGATGATGTGATATCATAAGTCTGGAATTTACCTGTGCATGACAAATCATTCTTTATAAATCCTTATTGTTGTTTTGATGAATGCTGTTTCATTTTTCTGGTACATTATAACCACACCAAGCGATTTAAATGATAGGCTACTCGGAAAAAAATATGAAGGAATAATTAAAGGGATGGTTCACCCAAACATTCTGACATCATTTACTCACCCAGAGGTTGTTCCAAACCTGTATACATTTTTTTATAAAGGAAGATATTTAGAATGATTATTAGTAATTTTCAGTTCTGGGACATCATTCACTACATAAAGTTGAACACAAAATGAGATATTTAGAAGAAATTAGGAAAACAAACAGTTCTGGGACACCTTATGCATTTTAATGTTTCCTCGTATGATAGTCATCCTAGAAGTGAACATTTCTAACATTCTGCCAAATATCTTTTGTTGTGTTCATCAGAACATACAGGTATGAAATAACATGAGGGAGAGTAATGATGACAGAATTTTGTTTTTACACTGATCAATGTTTTAAAAGATATCTGGCACCACATTAAAATGTGGGATTATACCTTTTTAGACTTTATAAAAACATTAAAAGTCTGAGGCAAATTTTCATGAACAGATCAAATCTGTGTGTTAATCAAAGCTATTCATTTTCTAGATTTTTTAATATGTCCTATGAATTAGTTTTTGAGAACAATATGCAAATGCGGTCCATTAGATACAACCTTTGTTGTTTTTACTTTAGTATATTGTAATATGTAAAATAAATGTAAGTATGTGTAGTATAATGTATTTTACAGTGCTATTTTATGTGCGGCTAACATTTTATGGTGATATTAGATTTTTGTTTGCCAATAAATTGCCATCGGCTTACATTCGATTGCAACTGCAAATGATTCAATAAGGCCAGCATGTGTAAAATCACTTTTCTAAAGGTAAACATTACTCAAATTTAAATGATACACTATTTTAAATGAAATAATCACTTTAAATCTGGGGGTCTTGTTTTGAATTAAGAACCATCTAGTGCCATCTACTGTTTACTTAGGATTGAAAATGTGTATTGTTTGCCTAGGGGTGACTTTGTTTTTGCCAGATGGCCCATATTTCTGGATGTTTTGTTGGTCCTGTAACAATTTTTCTTAGTAGTGTACAACCATCCAGTACACCCCAGCAACCATTTACAACACCACAGCAACCATGTTACCCTGTTAAAAATACAACACCCAACAAATGTGCAAATGACTTCTCCAAAACTGCATAGCAGTCATTGTGGTGTCGACATAAAGTCAGCATAATGAAACCATTTTGATATTTTGAGTAATAATTTCATAACAATGTAGCAAGAATGTAGCATAACCACTAAAGTTCCTCATGGTTTCACTACAGCAACCGTATTTTATCAGTAAAACCACAATAACCATACATTTGTTTGTAAAACTGTGGTTATAGATTTACGTAAGTATAACCATGGTTAATTTTCATAATGGTCACAGGGCAGACCCTTATCTTGCAACAGCGCATTACCTCCCAAACATACAGAATGTGGCAAGATAAACTTCCTCCCAGTGATTCAGTGCTCTCAGAACACAGATCTCAAGCCGCAACCACACACATTTCAGAACACACGACCTGTTGCGATACAGGACTTTCAAACCACTGCAAAAGGTGCACACTTATGCATTTCTCGGGTCTAGCTTGTGGTTTGTGGCAAAACCTCTCTCTGGCAGTTTAAAGGACAAGATGTTATAAGGAAGACACTCGGAGGTGATGAACGTCCACTTTTAAGTAGGTACGTAGTGATATCGATGGGCAATTCAAGATGTTATACAATTCAATTGGGTTGGGCAGCTGTGGCATATTGATCTATTAATGATAAAGGACAGTGCTAGTTAGTTGGGGAGGGGGTGTGATTTCTTACTGAGAGGAAATAAAAACAATGTGATTTTAACAGGAAGTCATTACCACATGTCTATTCATCATTAAAAAGCACTTGGTTCCATGTTCCATCGTCAAGAGACATAGCATAAAGACACAGGTAGAACCATGGCTTTTATTTTTGCTTCTATCCACTGCTTGGGGTCTTCTGTTGGTTGGAATAAGCATCTGCTCAGAAGTTTAGATTATTGTGAGTTTAAAGGGATAGTTGAAATGAAAATTCTGTCGTGATTTACTGAGCCTGAAGTCGTTTCAAACCTGTATACATTTCAATGTTCCACTGAACACACAAAAGATATTTAGAAGAATGTTTAAAGATGAATAGTTATGGGGCACAATTAACTTCCATAGTAGGAAACGAAACTACTATGGTAGTCGATGTTGCCCCAGAATGTTTACAAATTACAAAGTTTTCTTGACAGATTTGAAACAACGATGACCCAATTTTAATTATTGGGTGAACTGTCCCTTTAATACAAGTATTTGATGTTGCTGTTCACAATAGAAATAATTTAGTGTTATACTTTATTAGGTTTTATACAGTTTCTTGTTCCAATAATTAAAAAAATGAAATAATAAAACTGGAGAATTTTGTTAGGCCTTTCTTATCAATATTATATGTTTTCAAAAGCAGTTTCATTATAATTCCATTAAGGGATATTTCACCTAAAAATAAAAAGTCTGTTATCATCTTACTCTTTTCTCTCACTCCACCTATCACATACAGGAAGAAAGAAAATGACAATATGTTAGCTGTAACAAACAAAAAAATCCTATAAACATCATAACACTGAAAATACAGAACAATACAATGTTTGCAAAACAAACTAACCCAGTTCTGATACATCCACAGCATGTTAAAGGGCCAAATGGCAAGATGCATAAACAGGCATCTCCAACTCCACTTCACTCTTCTCCTGTTCTTTCTGACCATCTGCTTAATCTGCAGTTGGTTGTTTGTGTCTGGTAAGCAATATCTCAACGCCACCTCTGAGTTCCTCAATAGCAGCATCAAGATCCTCTTTTGGCACTGGCCATATGGCATCCACTACAATCTGACAGGAGATGTATGCTTAAATGACTATGGCATCCCCAGATGCGTTTTAGTAGACGATCGTACACTCTTTGAGGACGCCGACCTGGTGGTCTTTCATCATGCTGAGCTGAGTAAGCAAAAAGTCCACCTGCCTGTTGATCACCCTCGGCCCGCCTTTCAGAGGTGGGTTTGGCTGTCTTTGGAAGCGCTGCCAAACATGGCCAACTTGAAAGCGTACAAAAACCTCTTTAACCTCACCATGTCATATCACCCGCAGGCTGACATCACTGTGCCCTATGGGAAGTTGATACCAAAGGAGAAACCAATTCGAGACTTTGTCATCCCAATAAACAAGAGTCACGAAGCTTGTTGGGTGGTAAGCAACTACCAAAAAAGACACAGGAGGAGTGCCGTGTTCCAAGAGCTGAAGAAAACTCTTAATGTTCAGGTGTATGGACATTTCGCCAGGAAGCCGCTATCTAAGGAGGCCTTGCTCCCGACGATTTCACGCTGTTATTTCTACTTGGCATTTGAAAACGTAGAATCTCCACACTATATAACCGAGAAACTTTGGAGAAATGCATTTCAGTCAGGGACTGTGCCTGTGGTGCTAGGCCCGCCACGAAAAGATTACGAGGCGGTCGCACCTCGTAAATCCTTTATTCACGTGGATGACTTTAATTCTACGAAGGACCTGGCTTTGTATCTCAGAAGCCTTATTAAAGATCCGGAGAAGTATCATGTATATTTTACCTGGAGACAAAACTACACAGTCAAGTTATATACAGATTGGAGAGAAAGACTTTGTAATATCTGTCCCGTATACGGACGATTTCCAGCTCAAAAGATTTACTAGGATTTGAGAACGTGGTAGAATAACGGGTAGTGCACATTTGACCTGTGTTGTTTACCTTTAGGCAGAGCTGGGTAACCTGATCATTTATAATCTGGATCACCAAAAATCAAGAACTTGTAATTGAATCCATTACATTTTAAAATACTCGTAATAAAAGTACATTTTTTTACAGTTATTGTTACAGATTACATTACATAGATTTCATTACTTTTCAATTTTTTTATGTTTTTGTTTACAAGCATTTATGTTCGCTATGTATTGTTTAAGAACAGTGTTAATCTTCACAATCTAAAATTGATTTGTGCTGCTGAATTGTCCAGGCATATCAATCTCAATTTATTATCAATTCTCAAAATAAAAGTCACATATTGACATATTTTCATTGTTTAATTCGGATTTTGTTCAAGATAATCTAAACTTAATTTCTGTTGTTTGGCAACTGTGTACCTGTCATTTGTAATCCAATATATCTGTTTGCCATTAGAAAACTGTTATTTATGTGGCTATAATATATGGAGGTATTTATGAATGTAAATTATTCAAACAAATGTTTATGGTTTAGACTGTAAGATTATTGTCAGATTGCCATCCGAAATCTTTTTTTGCCCATCACTGCATAAATATTACACCCCTTTACATTGATTTGGTATCTACACTTGATATATTGGGTTTTGCGACCAAATTGGCAATTCGATTCGAATATGTGGTTTCGATTCGATTCGATTAATTTCGATATCGATTAGTTATCAGTACTTAGACTAAAATGCTGGTTTTGCAGACATTGAATCTATATTTAAACATATGGTAATTGAAACCCTCCTAATCAGCGATATTAGTGAAATTAACAAAGCCCACACAATTGTGACCCTGGACAACAAAAACGGTCTTAAGTAGCACAGGAAAAATTTTAATAATTGCCAAAAAAATAGGGTATGGGTAAATCATTAGGATATTAAGGAAAGATCATGTTCCATGAAGATATTTTATAAATTTCCTTCAGTTAATGTATAAAAACTTTATTTTTGTGAGTAGATGGCCTTCTACAGTGCATCTGATTAAGAACTTCATAGGCAATTTTCTCAATATTTTGCTTTTTTTGACCCCCTTATTTTCAAGGTTTGTAAACATGTGTTGTTCCGCCAGATATTGTCCTATCATAACAAACCATATATCAATAGAAAGCTTATTTTTCAGCTTTCAGATGATGTAAAAATCTCCATTTTAAAAAATTGACACTTAAAACTGGTTTTGTCGTCCAGGGTCATGTTTGTAATTACTTTTATTTTGACTTTGCGTAACCAAACAAGTAACTAACAATTTTATTTTTACTTTTTATTTTAACAGTTAAATTCATAACAACATGAAACGTGTTTATTAACATTCAAAACAGGCCCTTAAATCTCAAAGCAAGTGATAGCGCCATATTTAGGATGACAGGCGAACAGATATTCACATCCTTGTAGTGAAGCACAAGCATTAATAATAGATTCTGATTAAATTGATTAAAATCGAAGAATCAATATTTTTTACCCAGCCCTGATATCTACACTGTAAGGCCTTTTTTATTTTAACTACATGTTCTGTTGTGTTGCAGTCATTTAGTTAAAAGGCATTTGACTAACTTTTAATGCCTCGTGTACTTTTATAATGATAACATTACTGACTACAAATTTAGCAAAGTAGTTTCCCACACAGCTCTAACTTTAGGCACTTAACACGTTTACATTTTCACCAGAAACACACGAGTCACTCAAGCACAGAAGGGTGATGTGCACCAGCGTGTGCATGCAACAAAGATGGTGGTGTGAACTATCACATTTTTGAGGCATCGGTGCCAAACTGAAACCACAACGAATTAACCTGTTTCCTTCCGTCAACATGCTTACATCCTTGAAGGATGTGACAATGCTATTTATTTTGAGTTAACATACTTTGAATATATTTTAACAGTGATTCTAAAGGGCGTTGTGGAAAGTAGTGTAAATATGCAAAGATAATGCAACAAACCATTTAATTATGTATGGAAAGTAAAATGAAAAAGCTTATGGACTTATAAACATCATAGTATTTTGGCATGAATTTATCTACTTTAAGCCAGACAAAGTGGAAAAATAAGCAGGTTGAAACAAAACATTTAAACTCATGAAATTGACAAGTTATTTTATCTGTGCAAAATGTGTCTTCATCATTCTATGCCCAGGTTATTTAATACTTTATATATATACACATGTCAAATTTATATAAATATATTGTACATGTGTCCTATGGTGTGACAGCAAAAATTCAGAAAAAATGTTTTAAATTGCAAGATGGATCATTGTTAGCTTCATCCATTTTTACAGTCACATATACAATTTATTTATGTGTATATATATATATATGTATATATATATATATATATGCTATTATATTAGAGCGCCATGATATTTCCTCTTTCTAAAAAAACAAGGAACACTTTAAATGGTACCATAATGGTAAAAATTTAGAGAAAACTAAAGATGACTTGTGCAGACCAGAATACTCATCCGGGCCAAAATTGACAATTAAATAAATTACTGAATTGTTGTATTGGATAAGTTACTTTGACAAATTTGGAACCGTCACCACTTTACGTCTAAAGCAAAATCTGTATCCTAAAGTAAAACTACTGGTTTACAAAACAGACATTACTGCAAAAACGAGGCCAAAACAGAAGATAGAAATGAGTGTCAAATGGGTTTTGGTTTAATTGCTACACAGAGAGATACTGTATCGTGTGGATTGCAATAGAGCAGCATTTCAATAAATTATCAAATATGGCTTCCATTTACATGCATAGGGATGAGAGCAGGAACAGTAAACAGAATAAGGCACATAAGCTCCACAAAGCAGCTTTCAAACTCAACTGGCAGCAGATTTTATCCACATCACCCTGATTAATAAAAGTTATTGCATTCAGAAATCGTTTCGGTTGAGATTGGAGGAGAGTGCAGGCATTTAGAGAAGAACAGTGACTGGTGTTCTTTGGGGACCATCTGAAAAGGTCTCCTCCAAATGATAAAAGAAAAATAAATCCATCTCATTAGTCAAAATACAAAGTCCTGAATTTGCTGCCAGTTTACACATTTATGCATTTAGAATTACACAGAAACATATGAAAACTTTGAGGTCACCAAATATTGAACTATAGAGACAAACATTATGTACATTAAAAATGTAACATGAGCAGTAAGAAGTCATAAAAACAACCATAAAATTATATTTGAACTTGTGCAAACACATCGTTTAACAAATCATCTATTTAAAAAATTGACCCATCAGGCTGCTATTGTGCATAGCCACAGCCTAAATCAGACACAGAGTGTCCCAAGGCACATCCAATTAAACATGGAATGTACATAAAAATAAATCTGCTATTTGGTTTTCTATAAACAGCAATTCATCTTTGGCATGCACCTTTCAAGGTCTTCGGGACCCAAGTAATGTGACGCAGGTGTTTGGACAAAGATGGGTGGGGAGCTGGTCAGTTTAACTGGTGAGATGACCCACCAGTCCGGGGTGCAGGGTGTTTTTAAAGACCTCCTGTCGGTGCAGGGTTGGCATGTATAGGGCATGGGCTCCTCCAGGATGGGCTGGTCCAGGATAGCCTTGCCCTGAGAGAACTGTGCCACCCATGTTGGGGGGAGGTGGAGGGCTCTGCTCGTAGTACTGACCATCACCGCACTCATCATCGAAGGGCAACGCCAGACGTTTTCCCTTTTGTCTGCGATTGCAGAACCACACGCGTACCACCTGAAAGATTCACAGTTTACATCCAGTGATCTCTTTATTGGCATTACGATTGAACCAAAAGACATTGAAGCATGCTTACATCTCTTTCCAGGCCTAGGTCATCGGATATGTGCGTTATCTCCAGAGTGTTGGGTTTAGGGCATTTTACGAAGTACGACTCTAGAGCAGAGCGCACTGTGCCTTCCAAACTGGTTCTCCGCTTTCTTTTTCTTGTGTCAACAAAAACCCGTTCAATCTTGTACATCTGCAAGAGATTCAAACACGGGTCTATCACAACGTCAAGTTCAATGCCAAGGCCATTTATTTTTAAAGCACTGGTTGCTTTTGAGAAAACTGTGCAATGCACTTACATCTTGAGGATTTTCGGAGTTTTCAGCCTCATTTAGCCACCTTTGTAGTAATGGTTTTAATTTGCACATGTTCTTGAAACTAAGTTGAAGCGCCTCAAAACGACAAATGGTTGTCTGGCTGAACATTTTTCCTGAACAGAAAAAGTAACATTTAAGCAACTGGGTGAGTCGACTTATGCACATGCAAATATTATAGTTAGGAGCACCAAACCTACCATACAGATTTCCCAAAGCGAGTCCAACGTCTGCCTGCGTAAAACCCAACGTAATGCGCTTGTGTTTCAGTTCTTTAGCAAACTGCTCCAAATTCTCTGTAGTTAGATTCTCCTAAAATAATTACAAGTAGAAATGAGACCACTAAAAAAATTGCAGAAAACGCACCTCAAAATTAGGACCGAAATCGTACCTCTTCCTCAGAATCACTGCACCCTCCACTGGACGATCCGCTACTTCGCGGAGCAGTTTGCGCCTGGCCAGAGGCCATGTTTTGCGCAGAGCCCCCGTTGAAAAATCCCGGACTTCCGAAGCCATTCCCTGGTGGCGATGGTGATAAAGATGGAGATGATGCCGTGGGTGTCGGAGGAGCTTGAGAAATATTAGCAGGGGCCGTGATATGAGGCAGACCGGGCCAAAAGGAAGGGTTCCATGGTGTGGAATAGTACATTCCGGTGGCCACGGATGATGTCCCAGGAGGATGATTGAATTGTGATGGAGGTTTGTTGTCTTCGTTGGAGTAATCGTCAACATCTTTCTCCGTTTTGACCTCAGAAGGCATCTTGATTTGCTCCCTGGTTTCAGCGATAGGTGGGCTGATGTTTGCTGGCTGGGCGGCTGTGGTGACCCCAGCAACCTGGCCGGTGAACTCGGGTGCCGCAAACGGATACCAGGGTCTGGGTTGCATAAAATCACTAGTTTGTAAATCATTAGACTTAAAATCGCCTGAAAAAGGGAAGAAACTCTGCGGCGGTGGAGGGTTGACGCCATTGAAATGGGTCTTGTTAAAATGTAGACTAGGATCCTGAAGCATGCCGTGCGCGAACTGTAAAGACGCACCGCAAAGTCCATCCAAGCCTGGGGTTTGAGAATACATGGCCCTGTTAATCTCGTAGGGTCGGCTGCTGCAATCCGCTCCATTCGGGCTGTGGAGACGCTCCGTCATCTTCTCAAACAAATCTCTTTAAACTTCAGGCAAGGAAACGTCGATGCTAGTCTGGTAATCAATAAACCGTAACCAATGGCTCCATGCCAAACCGTGCTTGTAAATGTTCCAAACGCAAGATTGAATGAATGGCACGAAATGTCCTCCTCAGCTTCAATACTAGTCTACGCAATTCTTGCTGGTGCGCATGTGACGGCCATCAATTAGGCCCGTAGACTAGGCCAGTAGATCACCAACAGCCAACTTCCAAGCCTCAAATCTGGCCCAGTCCTACACCGGTTTTCCTAATCAATTGAAGTTGGAGGCTGGGGGCTTAGCCATCTCCTCTCCTATTGGTCACCTGAGACAATAAGCCACAGCTGACGGTGAATTTGTGAATGAACTTGGTTTTCTCATTGGGCGAGGACACGTTTGGGAATGTGTGGAGGTTCTCTACGTATGTTTGCATTGGATGATTTCTTTAAGTGCACAAATGACAACACATTTCTTCCAAAAGTGTTGCCCATAAGTAAAAATCATGTTTTTAAATAACACCCTGTTATCCCTTGTGATATGCATGTGCAAGTCATTTCATAGTGTTTACAATGCAAATAGGCCCCCAGTTGATACATATTCACAGTTGGCTGAGCATGTTTTATATTCAAGACACATTAAGTAAACATGAATATAAACATTTGTTTCAGTAATCTCCACTTAACGAGCCTTTAAATTGAAATATTTGGACATCCGTGGGAAAGTGACCAACTTTATTGTAAATAAGTGAACAGTTATTCAAACTCTAGCTTTGAAACGTATGTTTGAAATATGTACAATTTAAATGGTCTGATGCCACGTAAAACAAAATCAAACTTTGCAACCATCCACAAGAGATGTTTCTTTGTACATTTATAGTGTAACAAATTGGACCATATAAGTGTTCGACTGGTCAACAAAAATGTATTATCTAAACACAATGCTGTCTAGCTTTTAACTGATCAACCTGTTTTATGTGTTTATTTGTCTATAACAGCGACGAGGTGAAATGTTTGTCTTTGATATCGCAGCTGTTGCCGATAAGCAATTGGATTACAAGCGTCACATCTCCCACTTACACGTCGCTTAAGAAAAGATTATTATAAAGATTACTGAGGTGAAGGTGAACTAACTTTTGTCAATTCACTCCATTTTTATCGTATAGGCTACACAAAATCAACTCGTGAGTTTTCAAGACTTGTTTATTAAGAAATCAGCCTAATAACAACAATAATGTGTAATGCGTAAAAACTGCTGATACATAAAATAAATTGGCGATCACATAATCACAAAACTATAACTGACATGAATTCAAATAATTAAATGATATGACTAAATATCAGACTTTATAGTGCGCACACAGGAATTTCTGCTGAGGGATGGCATCTATCCATCCAGTGGCGCGCTTGGTTCATTCATTTTGAATAAAGTCGGTTTTCAGGTTTGGTTTGTTTCAATGCAAGTTGTTTACAGTTTGGAGAAGAGCCACAGACGTATCGATACAGCTGTGCGCCCCCCGACAGAGTCGATCGGTGCAGATTGCGGCAGGAAGACGCGCCACAGGAAAGTAGATGGGGGAGGTATTGTGCAAGAAGAGCCCGGGGCACCCCGCAGCTTCCAGATCCAGAGTTGCGATGGCCGGCCATTAGCTGCCTTTCAGTTCTGAACAATAAGTCCCAACCCTTTGATTCAGACCCCACCCCCTCCTCTGAAACAAACGCCAGACAAAGTTTCAGTGATACTGTTGCAATTTTATCCCGCATTAACATGACCATACACTACAATGAAAGAAGGCCTTCATAAATTACAAACACTTGCAAAAAGTTATGGACATGTGTTAAAGGTTGATAAGGTCACCTATAATGTATTTTGAGCATGCACTTTTAACCTGCCCTTTTTCCTATATGTCTAATCCCTCTGAAGCCTGCTACCACCCACCCTGGGCATCACACACACACACCCGCCAAGCACCATCAGTACAAGCAGCTAACTCAAATCTAGAACAATCAACCCCCTGCCTTCAAACACACTCCAGCAGACCAAGAGCTATAGGTCACATCTGAGGTCTCCATCTCTCCCGGTTACAAAGCTGAGGAAAAGACACACAGGAGGCCTCGGGGGCCAGTCAAAGGTTTTAAAAGACATCAAACCACTGTTGCAGGCATTGTGCTGGCCCATGGACTTGGATGGGAATTGTTATGTTAAGTACAGACATGAGGAGGAGAAAGTGATGTCACTGGGGAGAGGCGGCTGAAACAGGATTAGGTCCAAAACACCCCCAGGTTGCTTTTTAGAAGGGTCTGACTTGAGTGCGTGTGCACCCTATGTCTTCAGATAAGACATAAAAAAACTGGGATTGATTCTACATAACTTCTTTATAACACAATTTTATAAGATCGATGGTGTTTTTTGCCTTAATTTAGTTCTCTGGTTATATGGACGGACATCTTTACTCGACCCTTGTTAACTCTTGATGCTTAGGTTCATGATGTGCTAAGTTCTTGAAGATCAAAATCTAAAAAGGAAGGTGTGACAAAAATAATTTCCCCAAACTTCTGCATGCATCTATACAATGACTTGTGTCTTATTTCTACTTTTTTAAACATTGTATCTTCATCTTAGCCATGACTTCTAGACTATCTGGTTGGGAATCTTATATCAATGTAAAAAAATTGCATTATTTCAGTGCTTCCTGCTTTACTGTTTGCAGAAGTCTAAACATAAAGCAAAGCAGCAAAATGTGGAGAAAAACAAATATTGGTATTGTAGAAACACAATTATTACATAACTAGTACATTAGAAATAATGTCGTGTTTTTTTAGTTTATTTAAGTGTTCCTTTAATACACATATTGGCTGCAACACATTCCTTGACTGCAAATATGTTTCATTGAAACAATGTTTGAACAAGTGATTGTCAAATCTTTTTTATGAAATAAAAGTACTGGTAATTTCTGCCAGCACATTAGCAATTCATTTTATGGACATTTCAGTCAAAGCTAAAGCACAATGCAATGCAACATTTTAATTCAGGTGAAACAGCAGTAAAACATATATGGGAAATTCTTTATTGAATAAATTGCGCCCTACTTTTAAGTTTACAGTGTAGTATTGGGAACAATGCTTAACAGAAGACTTGGATTAATTCTACGTAACTTCTATATAACACGACTTTATCAGATTATGGTTGCTTTTTGAATAAATTGGATTCACTGGTTATATGGAGAGACAGTTTTACTCCACCCTTGTTTACACTAGATGCTAAGGTGCAAGTTCTTGAAGATCGAAATCTAAAGCGGAAGGAAACAAGTCTGAGAAAAAGCATTTCACAAACTTCTGCAAACTTCTATACAATGACTTGTGTCTTATTTCTATTTTTTTACAAACATTTTACCTTCCTCTTTGCCATGAGTTCTGGTTAGGTATCGTATCAATGCCAAAAATGTGCATTATTTTATTGCTTACTGCTATATTGTAAGCAGGAGTCTATACACCCAGCAAAGCAAAAAAATTAGGAAAAAACAAATATTGGTGTTGTGGAAACACAATTATTACATAACTAATACATTATAAATAATGTAGTGTTTTTTTATTTTATTTAAGTGTTCCATTTCCATTTACTTTACATTAAGGCATTTGGCAGACGCTTTTATCCAAAGCGACTTACATTGCATTATCCTATACATTTTACATAGGTATTTGCAATCCCCTGGGATCGAACCCACAACCTTGTTGTTAACGCAATGCTATTACCACTGAGCTACAGGAAAGATGTAGCTTTTAATACACTGTAGCTTTTAATACAAGAAAGCATTTAATACACATATTGGCTGCAACACATTCCTTGAGTGCAAATATGTTTAATTGAAACAATGTTATAACAAGTGATTTGTCAAATCTTTTTTATGGAATGAATTTACTGGTCATTTTCTGCCTGCACATTAGCCATTCATTTTATGGACATTTCTGTTAAAGCTAAATCACAATGCAATGCAACATTTTAATTCAGGTGAAACAGCAATTAAACTATATGGGGAATTCTCTATTTAATAAATCGTGCCCTATTTTTAAGTTTACAGTGTAGTAGTGGATATATGTGACCTCTTCCCTGTGCCCCATTTGCTTTATACAACCTGTCCAATGGCCTTTTGATTGCTTTTGACACCCTGCTGACGACCACTGCCTCTCTCCCCACATATCTTGATCGGGTGGCCTATGGCTGCCTTCCTCACCATTCACAGTTACAATGGCTCTTAATGGCTCTCCCCCATATAGGCACCTCATTGAGGCTGGATCTGTGATGGGCTCCTGAACCACACCTTATGGGGCAGTTAAATGGCCCATTGCAGTTTTACTTGGGGGAGGTTGTCTCGTTCTATCGAGATGGTTGGAGTCGACAAACATACAAACTGGATTACTTTCAACAAGAGACCATTATGTAGTGTGGCATGAAACTACTAACGAAATTAATTTAATTGAATAAATAAAAATTTAATAAACGTAATATTTTTTCAGTCCCTAAAAATTTCCAAAAGATAAATATATAGTCAATCATGTACTTTGAAGCATTATTATAGTTGAAGCAACTAAACCCATCTTATCTTTTTTTCTTAATGTTTGGGCATGTGATGCACAAATGTAATTTATTTTGTTATGTCACCTTTAACACAGTTTTGGTCATCTATTTAAAAAGAGGCTTTAAGTAAATATATTATAACATAATCCCTAATAAACATACTGTAAAACTAAGATTTTTTATTTCTTTTTCTTTTTAATCATTTTTATTATAGTCTGAATATTTGCTGTAAAAAGATATTTATTTCATTGCAATATACCATCCTAACCACTTATATTAATAATTAGAGACTATATGCATTCAATTTACATGTGTGGGTCCGAAAAAAGGCATCTTATATATTTATAGTATAACAACAGTAGACCTTCAACCTTTACATTTAGAAGTTACTTCAGCAACGCACGTATAATTTAATTTCTTTGTTTTATAGCTCCCCATAATGCCATTATCACCACACCAGAAAATAGCTCAGTGTGTATCCTACAAAACAAAAAGAATACTATATTATACTGTTTGTGTTGATTTATTTGATTTATTTACATTAAAGTGACTTGAGGACAAGAACTTCATTATATATCTGTAGTACTTTTCCATTCCCTGACACAACCTTTTATATAAAATGATTTCGATCACTACTAGGGAATAGACAGAAAATATATTAAGAGAAAAAACATGGAGAAATATTCTTCATATTTCATTGAAGGATGTATAAACAATAAGGAAACTATCAGAACTAAAGTGAGAAATTGGGAGTTCTAAACAGAAAAGTCTTAAGTCTAACTACTTTGAGACCACCACTGACAAAGACAACTAAAGGCTGACAATACAGAAAATTATATATCGATCAGGTAAGACAAAAAACACCAGAAAATGTGATCGAGACCACTGTGAATTTGTACACAATAATCCCACCACATCACATTTAAAGAGGCTGCGTCAACCAAAAACACTGATTTACAACAAAAAAACATCAAGCTCAAGGAGCTTTATATAAAATAGCTTTATATATAGATTCAACTCTAGAGAGGACTGATTTGAAAAGGAATGTTACATAAAAGTTTGCAAAACTAAGATGTGGTAGAAAGAAAGTGCATTAAAATCCAGTCGAGTTTTCAGTGTGAAAAGTCATTCGTATTTGTGCCTCTAAATGAAAAACTCTCAACTACTGCAGTATTATGTTTTATTTTAAATGATTATTTATCTACATAACGTGTTAAATTATGTTTTCTCTTTAGTTTGTTCTGGTGGGGCTGAGCGAGATGTGAAATATTCCAGGAAAAAAGGAGTCAAACATTTGTTTCCGTGTCGTTTCACCCTATGGAGGCATGCTTTAGGTTAGGTGCGTTGTGTATTATAAAAGTATGCAGATGAGTGTGGATCCAGGTCACTTGTTATTTCTCTGGGAGTTTAAGGTGGAGTCATCAAAAAGTGGGTTCTTCACCTCCATCTCTCCAGTCTACAAAAGCAAGCAAAAGAAGCAAAAAATACTTTTTTAATGGTCTTTAAATGAATATTCTACACCTATGTGAATGTTACCCACAGCTTTACAAATGAAATGCACACATCTCTCTTCACGTTTCTGTTGTTACTGATATTTGTAAAAGATCTCTCCTGTTGTTTTATATTTCATTTAGGTCCGTCGTTTAATTAAATAATATTTATTCATCAAAAAAATTATCAATATTTACTGAGAAATTGCAGAGATGTGTTGTCTGAACATGAAGAGAGATCCAAGCAGTTACACAAGTTTTGCGACAAAAGAAAAGGCCAAATGGGTGGTAAGGAGGACAGGGGGGTCACTAAAATAGTTCAAGGAATTACAAAAGTAAAAGGAATATAAGAAAGAGAGAGTGATGGCATAACATCTACGCACCGGTGCCAGTCCAGGACACTCATACACAGTGAAATCGCCCTCTTCGTTTTCTTCATCCGATGTTGCTCCAGACTCTGAAACTTTAGGCTCCGTTTTGTGCCTGAAAAAAAATTATCCATTTAGAAACATGCATTTCTTTTTTTAGGGGAATATTTTGCATTCGTGTGCAATACAAACAAGAAACAAGGAAGAGAGACCTCTGGGCTTGATACTACCCATGAAGCTTAACAAGACTTTCTAGGACTGCTTATAAGATATCAAACATTTCGTGATACTTGAAACCTCATAGAAACCACCAATGATTGTGAATAAATGTGTTTCTTCAATTAAATGACTTCCAGTATTACTATGCATCATACTTACTTCTCCATTGAGAGCATCTGCTGTTTTTGATGCTGGTAGTGATACATCTGGGCACTGTGAGCCAAAGATTTATCCCCAGACTACAACACAGAGAGCGAAACAATGATAGAGTCAGTCTTATATACTGTACATTCCATACATCTCTTAAATTTAAAAGACATATTGAAGTAAGCTCTCGACTAATGTTAAAGCGGCCCTGCAACGGTGTGTCATGCATGTCGACTTCTTGACAATTTTCAATGTGCTGTCTTCTAATGCTTAACCTGGTCAACTTGTCAAAAAAGGAGTTGGACGCATTACGTAGTATTTCTGTGCTCCATACACTCCCCCAGCGATCGTACAGGTTTTGGAAAGTTTTTTTCGAACATAGAAAACTGTTGCGCAACAACTTTTCTTAGTCATTATTGGACAGTTCTCCAAGAAAAGCACAGCCAAAGAAGAGCAGGACGTCACTTTGACTTGTAAGCAGGAGAGACGTTCGCAAAGTTCAGGTGTTTGTTTTCGATTTGGAGATCGTTTGAAACTGATATATGGAACCGTCCCAGCGCTAAAAGATGCCGGACATGCGGTGAGTGAAACTGATGTCTGTGTTTTGTTGACAGTTTGGTTCAGTCTACCCCTCCCCCCCCCGAAGCACCATGTTTTCGGAAACAGTCGTACAGCTGTATCTATCATATATAAATGTAATCAAACTAAACACTCTTCAAAGACACAAAGTATGCAATACTACTCTATAGGTACTCAAGACTAATATGAGATTAGCAGAAACCCTGTGTGTTACGCCTGCTTTAACCAATTCTATTTGTATTGGTATTGGAGATAAATACTGCTTTATGGCATTATAGCATTCATGTGGGAGGAGCTTACAGAGGTGTGATTATTACTGGAGCCCGTGGCTTGAGACGAAGGGTAATCCACCTTCTGAGTCAGATAAGTTTCTCTCTGTGACCTTTAAGGAGCAAAGAAAAAAGCAACAAGCAATACTAATGTTCAGATGGGCATAGGTGACTTCAGCTGTATCAACATAAAACAAATGTTATGTGGCCCAAACTTAACTTCTGCTAGCCCTCCGCAACTGTTAAGAAGTTTAAATTTAAAACAATTAATATACAATTAAAAATGAATATATAAATTAAATATAGAATAAATTGTTATATTATCACGAAACAAAGACCAGAATTTAACTTCGGGCCAGATGCGGGCGTCCAATGAAACCATATATAAATGGATGCTATCACGATTTCTGTTTATTTCCAATAAATCTCCTTATTCTATCATCATTTATCCACAGTTATTTTAACCACCCTACCTTTAATGTGAAACATTCTTTAACTTGTTGCCGTTTACCAGCAAGCTTTGCAAAAAACAGCATATGAATCTGAAACTAAATGGTGTGCATATCATGACAGCTATTTCATTTCTGGCTGAACTATGAACTATGTCATTTATGAAATGCAAACTAGCAGACAGATCTTACCGGACCCAGCAGACAGCAGCGAGGATGAGAGCCATAGTTCCCACAATAATGCACAAAGAGATCATCACTGCTCCCATTGAAACAAACGCGCACACAATGAAATGAGAAATTATGAGACGCTGGTCAAAACAAGAACATATTACATCATTAAACCATTCTTTGTGACGCCGAATGAACCCAGCGGAAGAGTTTTAAGGCAAATTCTCAATGGCATTTTAATGAGGGTGGAGCATGAAAATTGATTCTTGTTAGAGGATAAAGAAAAAAAGAAAAAGTCTTCTTAGGTTTAAGAACAAGAAATACATTATATTTAGTGGTTTTTAAATGATCAAACATCATATGACATGATGCTGTTATAATGGCATCTCTGTCTGGGATGTGGGCCAGCCAAACCAACTGATAAAATCCAAACATTGCTGCAAACATCCTCAGATGAACTGAGAAAACTACGTTTTTGAGCACTTTTGACCCCGTCGACTTCCAGGTCTATTGTCTCGTTGTGTGTTTCTTAGCAATCTAATCCATAACTTTGCCATTGTTAGCACCATGTTCTATTTGTTGATTCACATGATCAGACCACTAAACAACTTGATCTTATCTGACAGAGATACGTACAGACTAGCAGGCTGTCTTTGGAAGAATGGGGGCTGATGATTGGCCCGTGGCGTTGGGATGAGTCTGTGAGTGGCTTGGGGGGTTTAGGGGTCTTGTGTGTTGATGGGCTGCTGGTCGTTGGCTCTACAGTCGTGTTGGGAGACAGACCGTTTGGCCTCGACTGTGACCGGGATTGTGAAGACGACTGTGAATCAGAACCTGAAAAGAAGAAAACGATAATACAGTTTTATCTCATAATCTTTATTTCGTTCTTTTAACGATTCAAAATGATAATAAATATTTCAATTGTTTTAAATCGATCCCCCCGGGCTCCTTTTACTTTTCGTCAAGAAGTCATCATTTAGTATCTCATGATCATGAGCGTTTGATTTTCCATCCTCTCTGTGACCGTTACATACAGTTTTGTTCACAATGTTCCTTTTCTTTTCTTTGCTATTGCAAATGTTTTTCATTGTTGCAAAGCACTATATATTAGTGTAAAACACTAACGCTTTGGCCACACAGAGCAACCATTATGATTCACAGCCTTAAAGTCGATATAAGTAGACTGAAACCGAAACTAGGCTTTCACAGAAGAGCGGGCGAGGTGCATAAAACGGTTCGCTTTAAATGAAGAGCTGGGTGGTTGTGTGGCACGCTTCCCTTAACCACAATGAAGCAGTTACCTGACTGTTTGACCTCTGAAATTTGCTGCTTGGCGATGACTGAGGACAGATAGTCGATTTCTTCATCAACTTCAGGTGGAGAAGAGTCTACATATAAAAAAACACAATCATATATTTTTAACACATCTTTATTAGTGACGACATCAGATCATACTTTCATATACATCACGGTATGTTATAATCACATATTTATATGGTACAGAACAAAGAAACGAATAATTCAAAACCTATCATATACAGCTGTGGAAAAATGAGAGAGACCGCTTTTTTGGTCTTTTACTCGACTATTTATAGGTATGTGTTTAGGCAAAATGTTCATTTTTGTGTTAAGTTTGTGAACTAGCGATATTTCTCCCAAACTCAGAAAAAAATAATGTTTAAAAAAACTTGAAGAAACATGTCAAAAAAACAGAAAATTTGCTCTGTACATTTTCAGACCACAAACACTGCAAAGAAAACAAGTTCATATTCAGTTTAAGCAATACAACACTAATTTTTTGTAAGTTTTTTGTATGTGATAATCTTTTTTTCACAGTTTTAATCTTTCAAACTGCTGTTGGATGACTTTATGTCACTCCTGTGGTTTGATGGACTAGCCACAGGATTTGAATGGCCACAATAGATCTAGAAATGCTAATTTGAAATGAAAATTTGCAATGCACTTTTAATTTTTGGCCCGGTGTTATTTAATGTAGACGTTCTGAGACCTAAACACTCAGAGGTTATGGACTGTGTGTGTCCTGAGAAAGTTAGAGTGTGTCAGGGCGTTGTTTGTTTTACACGCTTTAAAAGGAATACAAAGACAGCGCATGGTTTAATGGTACGGTTGGCCAGACAGTAAGCTGCATTCCAAGACTATAGAAGACCTTCCCCTGGCAACCAGCCCGACTGTGTGTGTATTTGTGTGTGTGTGGCCAGTGGATGGGGGAGCAGCTCTGCCTTTGCTCATAGTTCTGTAGTAGAAAAGAAACATTTTGTATTACATCATGCATGCGGTAGATACTTTTATCTGGAATGACTTGCAGTGCAATGACAGTCTCCCAAATGTATCACGGTAATTACCAGACCTTTACCATTGTGTACGGTACTAACGTAACGTTGAATTGCATTGAAAGATAAACTAACTTTATTTTTTAAATAATGTTTATGTAACCTTTATTAAAAAAAAATCCTGAATAATATTCTACCTAGAATTATTTTACACATTTTTTATTTACCCACATAAACATTATTGTACATAATTAACACCACAACAAACTTTATGTTATGTGAATAACAGCACAAATCTAGTTTAATGGGATAGTTCACCAAAAAATGATAATATACTAACATTTGAAACACAAAAAGAGATATTTCGAAAAATGCTGGTACCCGAACAACGGCTGTATCTGACTTGCATTGGGTTTGTGTCGGTACAATAGAAGTGAATGGATACCGCTGTTGTTCGATTACCAATATTCTTCAAAATTTCCATGTGAATTTTGCCAAATACTTTTTTTGATTATGAGAATTTAGACTTAATAAACCACATGCATGCTTCAGCCCTTTAGTGCACTAAAGTGATACCAGATTTGAGCTCTTGCTAAAAGGGAAAGTTTATAGTCAGGAACGTATCTGTGTAATCTATAAAAGACTGGCCATCTGCCTGCTGGAACAAGGTAGATGTGATACAACAGCACATATAACTGTCTGCTTTGTTACTGTCTAAACACCCCCACAGGACAAGCTGTATAGTGTCCACCACAGCAGGTGTCAAAGGAGGCGGGACAAAGCATCTGTACTGTAGGAGGGGGGTTGATGGAGCTTATATGTGGATCTGTGTGTGTGATTTATCCACTTAAATGGTGTTCAGAAGACGAAGTGTACATACGGAATTAAACTTGTACTCAAGTATTCAAATGATTATGATATCACAATGATGAGTCAATTCTTACTTACGTTGTGAAATAGGTGTGTGTAAGATGTTTTTGTGGCTTGTTAAAAAGAGCCGTTCTGTTACTTTTCTAAATGACAAATGAATAAATGTAAATGACTGCATGTGTTTTTGTCTGGCCAAGAATAAAACAGTCAAAAAAAAAAAATCACACAGACACATGTCTATACACCAATATTATAGAGAGACTAAGTAGTCTATGGCCACACCCTAGCAACTATGTACATGACACAGCAAGCATTATGCAAATAAATTGCATGATTGGCAAAATTGTTTAAAAATATCATACTTTAATTATACTTATACTTCCCTACATCTGTATTTGCAATTAAATACTGGGGCAATATTCCTTTATGCTCATGCTAATAAAGCTTTGTTAATTCTCGACAAATATTGCACGAAACGTGTGTCTTGACAAATAATTTTTAAGGGAGTTAAGGGATAGCAGGCAAACAACTTCATTCAAGTTTGTAGATATTATACTAGTGTTTATCATAATACATAAAAAATTAAAAAACTATATATCAATATCTTTCTAAAGTTGTATTTACAATTTAATCCATTTTCAATGGTCATATTAATATTGAAATGATGTATTCGTCTCAACTTCATAAATAAAATATGTATTACTTCCAGGTTAATATGCATTACTTGCTGTTGCTGGTTAAAATTAGTCTTGGACTCAATTGTGCTGCCATCTAGTGGTCGATTAGGGAAACACATTAAAAAGAATTCTGCTTTAAAGACTCCTCAAATTGTTCACGGGTTATGCATGATTCAAAAACGAATTTAGGCAAAGAGCAAAAATGTTAAACTGTTTCTGTCATTGCGATAATTCATTCGTGTCAGTTCTTCACGCTCTTCACTACCTGTGTCTCTCTCACTTCATATCTATTCAGTGAAACCAGTATGATACTTTTGATCTACATATCATTGTACTTCTGATCTACATAAAGGGATGATAATTTGCCTAAATTAAATATGCCTGAAAACACTTCACTTTACCAGTCAATGTTATTCTCCAATAGCAACTAACACAGACATGTCAAATGAGAGTTAGCTCTGTAAACTCTTATACAGCAAGCTGCGCCTTAACCCAACAAACTATTGCCCTATAAAACTTCCTTTAAGATTCTAGTTCCATGCCTACGTCAGCTTCCAAACCGCCACAAATATGTTTCCA
The DNA here is from genome assembly GCA_008369825.1 of Triplophysa tibetana. Classification (NCBI taxonomy): domain Eukaryota; kingdom Metazoa; phylum Chordata; class Actinopteri; order Cypriniformes; family Nemacheilidae; genus Triplophysa; species Triplophysa tibetana. The sequence continues at coordinate 5,636,927 of CM017898.1, forward strand.
AAGCTTCCTGCTTGCAGTACTACAATTGAAAAGAAGGAACATGTACCGAGGGCACTCCTCACATGGAATTACATTAAATAAGAGGACGCTCACACAGACAGACGCATTACTGCTTAGACTCCGACTGATTAAATTCAGTCATGTGCCCACTCCACGCGAGGAGAAGAAATGGATTAAGCGTAGCGCTTACCATCAACCCCGGAATAAGAGTGAGACAGGGACAAAAGAGAACAGAAGCGCAGGGCGGCGCAGGATCTGTGTTTAGGTCACGACGATTTCGTGATAGCATTAGTCATAGACAGAAGGCTCTGATCATAAACACACAGCCTTTGGTTTAAAAGAAAGAACGGCCTGACTCTCTGCTGTCTCATACATGAGAAGACAGCAACGGATTAGACAATGACATGTCAGGGGATCATCACCAACAACTTATTTGCATGATACCACAGCATCACTATCCGTATAACTATGAGAAATTGCATGTGATACAGAGGACGTGTGAAGAGATTTCATACCGTAGAGGTGTTGTTGTGGATTACGTCTCCTACGAGCAACACAGTGTCCCATTTTATCTTCCTCCAATGGGAAGAGGCAGGGGCCACAGTGGGAGGAGCTAGGTTTGCAGAAGTGCCGCCCCATCCTGGCACAGTCAATGTGGTTGGGGCACTTATTAGCTGGAATAAAAACAAAACAGAGAATTCTGTTATAAAAAAAAAGAGTAGTATTGCTTTATAGAAATCAACATCAAATTTATCAACAATTTATTAGGACATTTTTCACAATACTCGAATAAAAGGTGCTTCAAAGGGTTTTTCGATGCCATAGAACAGTGGTTCCCAAATGGGGGTACGCAAGGGTACTGCAGGGGGTTTGTGAGAGAAACTGAAATTTAGGAATAAATAATGAAAATCAATAAGTCAATAAATTATGATAATAGTGTTGTTATATGAAATGAGGACTTCACAAATATGCATAAAAAATGAATTCATACATTTAAAACGCATTTCAATTCATAAGAGTTATTTTTTGAGACCCGGACCCGGAATCAGGAGCAGTGTCTGGGTGCGAAATAATGCAAGTTAGGAGAGGTTGCGGTTAAATGTTAAAGAAATGTTGATTTTCCTGAACTGAAAAACACTGATTTACCTTTAACAGTTATGCATAATACTTAAGAGATTTATACAGTTGCGTAAATCTACATACAGAAATGTTTATAAGCAATAAACCTGCTTGGGGGCATCCGATATAATAACTGTCTTACTCTCATTTCACTGTATTTTAATGCAAAATGTTGCGGTCTGGACAAGGGGTACTTGGCTTGAAAAAATCATAAAAAGTATACTTAAGCAAAAAAAGTTTGAGAACAACTGCCATAGAAGAACCTTTTGGTTTCTATAAAGAACCTTTACCTCTGAAGAAGTTTTCTGTTTCACAAAAGGTTCTTTAGATGATAACAAAGCAGAAAAGAGATGGGTCTTTGTGGAACCAAAAATGGTTCTTCTATGGCATTGTTGTGAAGAACCTTTCAAGCACCTTTATTTTTAAGAGTGAACATGCCTTGATTTGAAAGAGATTACGGTTAAAAATGCTTCATGCAATTATAAAAATTCATGCATTTTTGCTTTCCTCCAAAAGAATAATTCACAAAAAGTGATACATCAACAAAAGGAGTTCAGGGAATTTATTACTCTGTATCAAAACATGTACATGAAGTGGTTATCATCACATGTGATGTGATGTGTGCCTTTAAATCAATATGCATTAGTTCACCAGATGTTACTGACAGCTGCAGTAAATGTTATTCCCCAATAAAATACATCATATATATGTTCCAAAGCCCCACCTGCATTCAATAACATGTTATGGTTCTGTTATTGGTGTTCTTGTTCCTAAAATATGTCCTTTAGGACATTCATAGCATTTTTTTTAACTATGGCACAGCTTGAAATATTGAATCCAGTAAATCTAGCAACTCTATATGACAACACACAGAAGAACACCAGAAAGTTGGATGACATACAACATACAGACGCAGTGGAAGGGTTTAATTTACACGCTTTTAATGCTCAAGCACTGTCATCTCTTAAGATACTCTATTTCAAGTGCCCAATGACATCATCACTATTCAACGATTCAAAGTGTCTCATGTCCTTGATTCAAAGAATCTCATTCCCTCTATTGACTTTACGATCAGTAATACATAAGTGCACTTAAATGACTCAAATTAGCAGCTTATTCGCAAATTCTCAAAACGTTTTTTTCTCAATATCTTCTAAAATGAATATTTTCTCGAATGTCTTTCATCTCTCCTCATGTTTTGCAAATCCCTCAATTTCCTCTCTAATTTAAATTCAGTCTCTGTGGGGTTCGGCTCTTAGCGGAGGGTAAAGAAGGAAACTGGGTCAGTAGCAGGTGTGTGTGTTGGGATGAAACCGTGCAGGATATTTTATTGTGGATTAAGGCAGTTTAGCACAACCCCACTGAAAGAATAACTAATAAAAATGTGAAAGTTTTAGCTGGTATTATATTGTTTAGTTGGTCTCCAAATCGAGCATTTTCACACACAGCATTTGCATTTTAAATCTGTTACAACATGAAAACATCTGCAATCGGCATATATAATTAAATATAAATTCTACACACTTCAATTTTTTTTTTCAAGGAATGAACTACTAATAGCAAGCTGCAAATGAAGCAGGTATAATGGTTTAAATAAAATGTTAATATTAACACAAATATAAAGTTGATCGGGAGTAAAGAGCGATTTGAGAGAGCCTCTATGAGAGTGCACAGATGGTTTTTTTAAGCTCCATTGCCATGGTAACAGCATCTTTAGGACCGCGGTCAATGTAGCATCTTTACCAGGAGTATGGTAATGTTTGACTGGTCAGTCTCTATGACATCATCTGGTTGACGTCATTAAAAACCCACAGTTGTGTGTCATCCTAATGAGACATAATGATCCATCCGAAGGCTTTTTTAACAATTCAAAAGAGTATGAAGCTAGGAACAGCTCGTTCTTATTGGAGATTGGAGCTAAAATAACACAGTGACTGCGTAAGCATCAGGGACACGTATATTGATTGGTTCAACTAAAAATACGTACACAACTTCAGTCTGACCTGTTGCGTTATACACATTTTTGAACAAAAGGATATTCACTCACCTAAAGGATTATTAGGAACACCTGTTCAATTTCTCATAAATGCAATTATGGTGGTGGTGTAATGGTGTGAGGGATGTTTTCTTGGCACCCTTTAGGCCCCTTAGTGCCAATTGGGCATCGTTTAAATGCCACGGCCTACCTGAGCATTGTTTCTGACCATGTCCATCCCTTTATGACCACCATGTACCCATCCTCTGATGGCTACTTCCAGCGAGATAATGCACCATGTCACAAAGCTCGAATCATTTCAAATTGGTTTCTTGAACATGACAATGAGTTCACTGTACTAAAATGGCCCCCACAGTCACCAGATCTCAACCCAATAGAGCATCTTTGGGATGTGGTGGAACGGGAGCTTCGTGCATCCCACAAATCTCCATCAACTGCAAGATGCTATCCTATCATTTCTAAAGAATGCTTTCAGCACCTTGTTGAATCAATGCAACGTAGAATTAAGGCAGTTCTGAAGGGGAAAGGGGCTCAAACACAGTATTAGTATGGTGTTCCTAATAATCCTTTAGGTGAGTGTATGGACATTCTTTCTTTGCTTTTCACGGTCAAATTTTTTTACTCAAGTTTTGCTGAAGGTGATGCGTTTCTAGGCAGCAATACTTTGTGAAAGAGCAGTTATCGACTGTAAGACTTAAGAATCGACTTAAGAAAGTGTTTTGCACAGAAAGCGAGAATTCTTGTTTTTACATGTTTAGTAAACACACAGAAACAACATTTGTAGGATTTCACGAAACAACAGTATCTGTTTTTAAAATAGTGAAATAATATATAGTCAACAAAATAACTTAAGAGACGAGAACTAAGAATTACTGACTAATGCGGTGCAATTGTACGTGAGAGATACATGTTTCTCTGAACGCCCTGCTGTGCCGCCCACCTCCAGACAGTCAGAGAGATTGATTTACACAACCAAACACAGGGAGAAAATCTGATTAGAGCTCTTTTATGACCACCACCCACTTTTCAGTTGAAAGGCCACTCTGATTATTGATCTGCAACATCCTTAGTGTCTCTGGATGGACAGGAGAGATGCTTTGATCGGCAGATAAATCCATCACCAAAACATCAATGACATAAAACTGATCAAAGTCAAATGTGGCAGACCTCTTATTATTATTTTCTGGCTCTCAAAGCCATAATTAAGGCTCTTTGAAATCATGCCAATGTACCCAGCTATCTCATTTGAAACTTTTTGGCTGTTCCTAGAGGAAACTCATCCTTATGTTAAGACATCAATGGAGTCCTAAATAGATGTACAGGCTGTTATATGGCAAAGTAAAAATATCTATTTAATTCCAATTTAAAGGGGTCATATTGCCGTATACGTGTTTTTCTGTGTCTATGGTGACATGTAAAATTGCAAAAATTAAAGCATGGAACAAAAGATGCATTCTATCTAAAAGCGAATGCTTGCTCATACCTGCTGGAAACGCCTATAGTAGCCACACCCCCACAAATCTACATCAGTTCGTGGTATGATAAGACCGCCCAAATGTGTACGCAAGGAAGGTTGGCGTACCTGTCAGTACAATTGCTTTAGAACCTGTTGTTCCAAATATGAAAGAGGCGTTACTTTTCCGTCGCACGCTTGCAGTATTCGACCAATCACTACGCACTGGTTAACTGGTCAATCATAGCACTCCTCGCTTTTCAGAGCGATGAGAGGCGGGGCAAAGAGGAGATACAAACATGCAATGTATATGGAAATACAGCGTATTTGAACATTAAATCGTGTAGACACATTGCAGTACATCTAAAAAAAATTATAATATTATTTTTACCCGTGTCATATGACCGCTTCAAAGCTGCCAAGCAATGCCAACTAAGGGATGGGTATAGAAAAATCAATTCCAATTCTGGAATCAGAACTTGATATGAAATAAAAATGTAAATTCCTGTGTGCACATTTGAGAAAATGTGTATTTGCTAATTTGTGAGGTAAACTATTAAACTATGTGTAGTGGAGTATGCGAGGCGAGACAGTGGTTCGAGGCTGGTTCTCGCCTCCTTCCTTCCATACTTGAATCGTATTACACTATGGTAATATAAATTGCAGGCTAAATTACCATACAGGTTGATATCTGAAATGTTTTACTTAATTTTTTACAACTTTGGAAGCAAACGTGGTTCATTGATATAAAAGACCCCCACAAATGTGTTCATGTGACATGATGATTCATCCAATCAGATTGATTTATCAGCCTATTGCTTTGGGTCTTTTGTTTTTGTTACTGTACTTAAGTGAACTGTTTACTTCTTGTTAAAAACTCATATCTTCTGGGTAGCATTTGTTATTAAAATTACTTAATATAATGATTAATATTTATCGTCTTAAGTTCCAAAAAATGATAATAACGCCATGGTTCATCGGTCAGACAATAGCCTTCCTAAAGAATTTATTCGTTGGCAATGATAATATTTGCATTGCTCATAAAACGAGAGAACACAATAAGAAATGAAAGATTGTTGGCACTCAACAGTTCAACAGTGTCTTTACTTGCGTTTATTTACAATTATTCATTTGGCAGATACTTTTATCCAAAGCTTCACATCAGACCTCGCACCCTATCACATCAGACTTCACAAGACTAAAATGCCACCAAAATCTTCGACAGGTCAGCTCCAAATCCAGTGTGAGGAAAAAGATTTGTTAAAGCCTGTCGCTGTAATTTGCTGTACATTTGCCGTTCCGAGGAAAATGGCACCCCCTTATGTAACAGCATCATCTTAATCTGGATGAAAAATGAATATTCTAACCATCTGCTCCTGGCTCAGAAATCATTAACTAGGCCCAGAGCAGGAAGAAAGCCAACACCAGCACAGAATAACACCACGGGAACAGGTACACACTTACGTGGCAACGCGTTCGTTTACTTTGTGAGGGAAGAATGTGAATCATAACTGAGCGACGAATGTTGGAAAATCTGTTGAGAAAGCTACAGTGGATTGAATCTTCTCATCTGGTTATTTTGCTGCAGTGTTGAGTGATGAACAGGAAGTCAGGGAAGGATAAAGGGAAATTGCCATTGTGTGGACTTCCTGTAGCCCGGCTTAAACTCAAGCAGTGTACCAGCTCTCTTGCCAGCTCAAATTGACTAATCCTTTGCATGAATCCAAACAAATTTCTAAGGGGGCGTTTACACAAGACATTCTTCTGTCTAAATAAAGTTCAATGGAATGGGACAGAATGTAGAAAACAGAAATAAAATATGTAGATAAACTACCAAATCTCACAAAATCAAAGGGTCAGACAACTAGTCAACCCTCCAGAAACATCCCAAATACCAAATAACCAGATAAATTGTACAATAAACAGATCCTTTCAACATCGTAAGCCATAAGTCTTTCTAAGGTATTTAGGCTCATCTAAAAAAACTGGTTCTAGTTTCGGCCCATTTGGCTCTTTCTCACTCTCATTACTGATAAACTTTCATGAGAATGGGCCTGGGCTGTGGAAACCACACCATCCAGTTAACGCCCACCACTTTGTTGAGGGCTAATGCGTTGCTAGATTGTACTAAACAGCAACCATGTCTGACAATGAGACCTTGAGACGAACGAGTATGGGTAAGGCACACTTCATATTTACAGTGCTAGTAGCATGCATGAAAATATACAAAATAGGTATGGTAAAGTTTTGAAACAGTTGCTATCCCACAGATTAATGTTTTTTGAGCATATGACATACATTTCTACGTTAATAGTACATTAAGGAGGAAACTTAGGTACCGGTAGTTCAATCTAATAACATCAATGAACTTTCTTTGTATATTAATAATTCATATTTTTGAAAATTAATATTCCCCCTTTATCTAGTCGTTTATCCATCAAAATATAAAACAAAAATTGTTAAATTAATTTTATTATTGTGTGAACACATTTTACTCAATCCCTATAACAATTATTACATTTTTATATTAGATATGCACCAATATATTGGCCAATAATTGGTAACGGTCGATAAAAGCAATATTTTATGCTGTCGACTGATTGTTTAAAAACAGCTAATGATCAGGGCCGATTAAGACAGTCAATGAAAAGAATTTGTATGAATTTGTGCTCTGTATATAGAAAACATTAAAATACATCACCAGTTTGATGTTCAATATTAATCATTATATGAATTAATATCATTCAGAAAGTTAAGAAATATACATTTTCATTATCGGTAGATATCACTGTGCATATTCGGCTATTGGTATCTTGGAGAAATTTAGTATAAGTGCATCTCAAATTTTCATGTATTATAATGAACACGAATGGGGTAGAAGTGTAGTAGTGGAGCACTCTTCATTTGCACAGAGTAATTGATAACAGCTGGTTGTAGCAACATCATTTGAATACTAGCAAAATATTGAATCGTAAGAAGGTCTATGACACATTTAAGAGGGTAGGCATCCAAGGTTGACAAAAACTGACAAAAATAAGAATACTATTAATTTCTTACTATACCCATGAGTGTCCACCATTCAGCAATACAGTGCGATGGCATAACAGATCAGATTGAAAAATGGTTAATGCTACATCAGGCTAAGCATCAGTCAAGGGTCTCTTTAAGCAAATCTAGCTTGTATACCATCATCATTAACAAAAACCTTATCATGACACACATCCTGATTAGCGAGAGAATCCCACCTGAACGTAGGAAATGAGGTCACAGATTAGCACCCACACCTTTCAATATCCACAACTTCAAGACTGTCCAGTCAGAGCGCTCTGTGATGAAAACCGTCTGTCCAGGGCAATACGTCTTTATAATTTTGTTTTAAGTGACAGCACAAATCGACATTATTCCCAGAAGATCCAAATGTACCTTCCGCAACCCAGTAGGTAAACTCTGTGTGTTTGCTCAACACCTCAGGGTGTGTTTGGATCAAAGAGTTCATATTCAAACATGCGTGTTATGTTTAGTTTCGTCTTAAGCGTCTAAGCAGGACACACATTGAGCAAGCAAAGCAATATTTTCTTAACCTAAGACAGAACAGCACATACCACTATTCACAATCCTAAAAGGAAAGAAAACCAATCAGTCACGACTCACAACCCACTTCCATGAGACATGGCGAATGTCTCCCTACACTCTCCTCAACTACTTTAATTTGGTTTATACACACAACAACACACCTCAAGTTATTGATTTATAAATGTAAACGTCTGATGGCCTGATCTCAGATGAACAAGAATGTACATGAATAGGAAATCTACATATGATACCAAGGCAACCCAGTATTGACGCAGCTGTTTCGTTCTCATCCATGGGAGCGGAATTATTCAGCCATCTGCTAGAGATAAGCCACCAATCTTAATGTTTCTACCCATCACTACGGCACACCAAGCTACTTTCCACATCTCTGTAGCTCTAGACCCTCACGTCCCCCTGAGAGGACAAGCGCAGGGTCCAATTCCACACAGTTGCCACAGCAACGCTGGTAACCTTTTCTCAATTCACTGCGTCACCTCTGAGAAGAGGGAGTTAGGGCTGAGACTACAACTCACACTATCCACACACATCTTATGTAAGTGCATTACAGAACAAGAAGTGCCACGTAATGAGATGAAAAGAGGAGATGGGTGATCTTAAACAACAGGGTTGCTCATATCACGTTCAATTTTGACCTCTGTGGGTTAAGGTGCCATTCAAGTTGGAGAAAAGCTGTGAAACGAATTTATACTTGCTATCGTGTGTGGATTAAAACATCTATTTTCCACCCAATTATGTCAAAGCAGATTTAAAAGGCAGCGTGTTAACCATGTCGTCTGTTGATGGAGAGAGACATATGTGTTTTACAAAGTGCCATATGTCAATTTTGGCCGATAACGATAGCCGATATTTGTTCACCATTGGATGCCGATAAACCGTTTATTTGGCCGAAAAACAGTAATATAACAATTTCTGTAACTTGTTGCAAGCCTTCTTTACACTAATGAAAGAACTTTTTGACTTTTCTGGTATAATGTTTATTTTAAAAAAAAAATCCTTCCAGAGCAAACTAGAACATTTCTAAATGTCTAGCAGACTCAAGGCAGAAAGCATTCAGACAGCAAACAATATGCTATTGTTCCTATAATTTACACATTCATAAATATCTACATACTACATCAACAATGTTTTGCAATAGCGGTAAATAAATGATCACGACGAACAGAAAGTAGTATATTGTAGTGTTGTCACGATACTGGAATTTCTAACTTCGATACGATACCTTGAAAAATATCGATACTCGATACCATTTTCGATACCACAGAGAAAAAAACTGCCACAACATTAATGGGGTAATTTTTTTTTAATTATTATTTAAAGCTAAATATAACATATATAATGTATTATAAAGAGTTATTAAAGGGTAAAATGCATTATAATTCTTCATAATGTGTGTTGTTAAGCATTATGTACTGTTGCAGGTCGAGTCTCATCTTCTTTCTGGTGCTACAAGAGAGTGCCAAACTTTAATAAACATATTTTTTTTTTTGACCGCACTTTTAAAATGAACTGAACTTTGTAACTAATGTTAGAACTTAAGTAATTGGTAATAGATATTTGTTAACATAAATAAACAATGAAAAATACTTCCAAAACATGTATTAATCTTAGTTAAAAGTTAATTTAAACTAACATTTACTAATACATGTACTAATTAAAATCCAAAGTTCTATCTGTTAATATTTTTTTTCATTGGACCAGAGCAAACATGATCCGTTGTATTTTATTACATACTGTCATCAAAGATTAAAATATACTTTAGCAAATGCATCGTCATCGTTCATAAATGCTGGTCAATACATAACATTATTTGATGAACATATTTTAATGTCGGATTCAAATATCACCGATCCACACACGTGATCATTTTTTGAATTAAGTTAATTAAGCACAAGTTAATTTACATTTGACCACAGTTAAAGTATTTAAAGATTCACAGTTAAAGATTCCTCAGTCGGATTATATTAACTTTAAGAACTACGCTGAAAAAACGAGACAACACTCATATCGCTATATTAGAGGTGTTAGCGCCTTTTGTTAGCACTGCTCTGTAGCAACTCTTGCATATCGGCTTGTTTGTGTTCTTCGGCTTTCCATGTTCATTTGCTTCATATCCAAAATATTTCCAGATAGCACTCCTGCTGTGTTCTTTATCAACCAAAGCCGGTTGCGGAGGCGCCGCACACGCCATATTTATATTCACTTCACTTTTGCTATTTAACCAGAGCGAATGAGACTAGACACGTGACAGGCACTGCGATCACGTGTGGTGTTTGTCAACGCGCCTTTGGAGATAAGTGAAAGTGACAGCTCGGCTAGGATCGGAGTATCGATACTTCGGGAAATTAGTATTGGTACCGTTCAGATATTTCAGTATCGATATTTATCGAAATATCGATATTTTTGACAACACTAGTATATTGTATTTAAACTGTGAGCAGCGTGCAGCGGAAGTGGTTCAACTAGAGGAAATGATTAATAATTTATCGGCTATAATATATTGGCCTAAATTTCATTATACCGATAACTTTCAAAATGAACGTTTATCTGCCGATGCTGACATGGCCAATAATTTATCATGCATCCCCTTTAAAAGATGGATTAAAAGAGTTTGCGGTTCAAAACAAAATAGGACAGAGAACCTTTCCTGGTAACTTAATAACATTTCCGTGATCAAACTGTATGATCGTACATGATGAATACAATTAACAAACACACACACATACAAGTTAACTGTTTTTTAAGTAATATGGTTCATGAATTGCACTTTGGACAAAATTGCATTTAGCAAAGATTGGGTTTTATAAACTCTTCGGCTGGCTTTGTTCACCTGTGCAAAACAGACTTGATTATTCTGCTCACCATCTGTGAAATGACTGCATGGCCAGCGGCTGTAAACACAGGCCTTTCTTCCTGAAAGCAATATAAAATCGACGCTCGTGATCTGACGGGTTTCACACCGAAGGCGGACTCTCTTTTCATGAGCGACACGGTAGGGAACAACAGAAAATCTACTTTAGAATGGAAAACGTACATAAACACCCATAAAACAGCACTGGGAGATGAGATTAGATAAGTGAGATACGGAGGGAAACACAATCTTTCCACAGCTCAGTCTCTGGGCGTGTTAGGCTTCACTGAAATTCAAGAATACTTGCACCTGTTGATATTTAAGTCCATAAAGTCAATTTCAATCATATGGATGGAAAGACTTTGTTTGATCCCTTTCACAAACTATAATACATCTTTACGCTGAGGATAAGAGTGTCCATTCGGGAGTCATTGGGCTTTTCACATGTTGATGGAAATATTTAGTAAGTAGGGTTGATAGCTGATCTATGCATAGTACAGTTTTATAAAAGTGAAATTTGGTCGAAAAAGTAATATTGTGATCTGAAAAATATTGTGATTCGAAGTGTGATGTGATAAACATTCAACATCATATACTGCTGCTCAAAGTAGGTATGTTTTTACTTTGATAGAGATGTAATCAATATAGCTGACAGCATTAGCTAATAGCCAATGTAATGCACAGAAATGTAAAATGATGTAAAAGAACTAAAAGTTTACATTGTGCCAATGTCCAGCTGACATAATTCCCACGGATGTCCACAAGAAAAGCCAGGACGTACTGATCATGTTTTCCATAATTACGTAAACACACATCACACGATTCATTTATCACAAAGCCCACAACGAACCTCAAAATCTAAATGTAAGCCATTGATCAGAACACTTTAAACAAATTCTTAATAAAGTACAATACAAGGTGCCAGAACAAGATGTTCAACCTGTAAAATATCAGCAATAAAAATCATAAATGAGATCTCTTTAATGTCTCATGTCTTTCACACAAATTTAAATGAGATTTAATGGAAACTGTTAATGTCACGCACAGTTTTAGAAAAGATCTCAACAGTATCTTAATATATCAAGACACCAATGACCACAATCAAAAGTCGGATAGTTCAACATAACCTTGAATAAAACCTAAAAAATGTCTCATCCATGACCCTGTTTACTAATATCTCCAAATGAATTATGTAGTTCTCTTGGTGTAATATATACGGAAAATACTGAAAAATAAAACAACTATTAAGGTTTTACAATGAGACACAAACAGCTTTTTTAACTATTCACTATCAGATTACTTCGGATAAAAGCATTATCTTAATTAAATAAACTGGAAAGCTAATACCCGCATAATAAGGAAATTCCCTTCAATTTTCCTTGTTTGTTTCACCTGCCCTGGTTCAACCGGATCAAAGTTTACACATTGACAGATCTAATTGGTAAACTTGTCATTCACACAACCAAAGATATTTAATTAAATAAACAACTTGACCAAACCAAAGCTTTGGAGGTCAACGGTTACAACTGGATGCAACAAGAGTTACGCAATATAAAGTCATTTATAAGCACTTAAATGTGTTTTTCTTTGTTGTGAACTAAGTATAAATTTTAAAAAGATGCCCTGTGCTGTAAAGAGTTGACGAAGATACTTTGTTACTACCATATGTCAGATAGCTAAAAAGTCGTGACGTTACCTGGCATACTCGCACCGACGCCCGCGAGGATTACGCAGAGCAGGACCCCGGGCAGCAGGACAGAGGCCCGGGATCTCGTAAAAAACAACATCCTTCTGTGCCTTTCAATGCCTGGACAGCTTATGGAAGCTCCGGGCTGTCATTATCTCATTTGTTTAGGTAGGATAGACTACAGATGGAAAGGGGCAAACCAGCCCGAATAAAAATGGGAGCGACTCAAGTAGTGTGCTTGGCAGCCTGTGAGCCAGTCGATGATAAGCCGCTGTTCATGTGGTACAGAGCTAAAGATAGAGGAGAGAGATCGCTGCAGGGAGGAGGAGGAGCACCTCCGCTCATAGACGCACTACAGGAAAGATTAGAGCGCGACGCGCGCGCCAGTGGCAGGATGAAACAGTTCGTGACGCAATGACGCAACTGACGTATGACATGTTTTTTTTAATCTCAGGTGAGGGTACGTGTAGTCACGAAACCCTTTTTTGTGCTCTAACAAATTAAAAATTAAATTATTTCCTAATGTAAACTTTGTTTTATTATTTCTGTGAGAATCTTATGTCACTTTTTCAATGTAATATTTTTTTTCTATTGTTTTCCTGTCTTGTTTTTTATTTGACGGACTATAAAGAAAAACACACTCAGCATTTGAACTTTCAACATAAAAACATTTGTTTTAAGGTTTTATACCAGTTTGATGGCTTAAATATTAACTTTCAAATGCACTGTCAAATATCACAAAAACCCTTTTATTGTAGCGATTGGTTTTCAAAGAATGAAATAAATGCAAGAACATTTTTACTTGGTTTTATTATGTTCATATAAACACAACATATTTTGGCTATCGGTTGCTTAATGATCAAGTGTTTATGAAATAGTGTTCTAAGCCTTACACCCAAAAAACATGGAAAAATCCAAATGAGAAACATACATTTACATTTGACCATAAAACCCAGAGAGAAATAAATCCCGGCCAGCACTACTATAGTTGAGGAAAATGTTTAAAGGGTCATATGGCATGGTTAGTTGTTTTTTGTGTCTTTCGTGTGTTTAAGTTGCCCATGCATGTATTAGACACCTAAAATTGCACAAATTAAAGTCTCTGAACAAAAGATGCATTCTATCTAAAAGCGAATGCTCACCAGACCTGCCTGAAACCCCTTGTGTAACCACACCCCCAACAATCCACGTCAGTTCTTGGTATTATTTAACTAAGACGCACAAATGTATACGCAAGTAAGGTGGGCGCAACTGTCAGTATAATTGCTTTGGAACCTGATGTTCCAAATATGGTAAGAGGCGTTACATTTCCGTCACACGCTTGCAGTATTCGGCCAATCACTACGCACTGGTTAACGGCCAATCATAGCACACCTCGCATTTCAGAGCATTGAGCTTTGTAAAAAATCTGCGTATTTCAGAGAGGCGGAGCAAAGAGGAGATACAAACATGCACGGTATGTGGAAAATACAGCGTTTTTTTAACCTTAAATCGTGTAGACACATTGCATTACATCTAATACAAACAATAATATTCGTTTTAGTCGTGTCATATGTCCCCTTTAAAGAGTTATGCTGGAGTCATATTGCTCCAAATCTCTTGTCTACAAAAATAAACGAAGGGGGTATCTTTTTTAACTAGTTCTTGAGAATCTAAAAAAAATAGCAGTAAAGGCCACTTAAACTATATAAAAACACTAAAAACAAATAACATAAAACCTTGTAGTACATTGAAGTAATACAAGTACAGAGTCCTTACAGAGAACCGATTTTTCTATAGTTTCTCAAGCCCATGGTGAAGTTGCCGGGTATTCCTCCTCTGATTAGCTCCTGTTTTAACTAAAAAGAAATGGTTTGATTTTTTCACATGCCAATGTTATTTAGAAATGTCTGTGACACATTGACACATATGAACTTACTTGATCAATTAACTGTTCAATCTGAGACTGAGACAAATTTTCTTTGCCTAAAATGTTCGCTCTCAATCCGCTCACTAGAAATAAAGAAAACAAATGATTCTTATTGACTTCAAAACTGTTTTTTACAGTCGCATTACAAAAAATATAGTAATTTGGTAATACGAAATCATTTGGAATAAGTGCTGCTTAAAACAAGATTTTTTTAAGGTAAAAAATTGAAGAAAATTTCTACAACACATACCATACTTTTCTGAATTCCATGGTCATTACATCAACCAAAAAGACAAAATAGAGATAATATTAGCAAACATTTATATCCTCATTAACAAATACTCATTTTATCTAATCTTGCTTGATTCTGTGTATCGCGGACAAGGTGGTTACTTGTTTATTTCATTATATAGAAGGTAGATGATCTCACCCCCGTAGCAGAAGAAAGGCAAACGGTCAAAGCAGCTCTCATCTGTCCAGTGACCAAAATATTTTAAAGACACAGCTGTGCAGTGTTGAGAACCGGTCTGACCAGGAATGCTTAAACCATTATCTGGTTCTGCATAAGTCCATGACACCATTTGTGTGAATGAAGAATTGCTTTGATCTGACCACAGTTTCATCCTGTGTAGACCAATCCACACTTTATCTTCATCACGTCCCTCTGTAATTTCAACGAAAATCCTCAGAATCTGCTGATGTTCTGTTTCATTTGTCACACTGGCCAGATCTGTGTAAAACTCTCTGCAGTGTGTCTGAGCTTCACTCCAGGTCTTTATCTGATATACACGAACATACTTCTGAGGGGCATTCTCTCTGCCTAAAGAAAACACACATTAGTAAGTGCATCCATTTTCATAATTAGCCTTGTAATAAATGTAAGTGAAACATTTTTATACAGTTTCAACAAATGTTTGAGACCATATTGGAAATGCTGTAATTTGTATATTGAAAATATTATTTTTTTAAATCACAATTTTCACATGTTATCAGACTGTTTGTTTTTTGGTGGAAAAATAAGTGTGCATTAAAACGTATGATCTAAAGAAATGATCTTACCATCAAAACAAACGAACATTAAGTATATGTCACATGAGACATCAAACCAGCTTCCATCAATTACATTCATATAAACACACAGTTCATTTCCTTCGCTGTTGTCTGGTTGATGATTCCAGTTTCTGAAATCTCTCTCTCCTTTCAGATAGAAATCATCATCATCCAGTGACAATCTCCAGCTGTTGACATCATCATACAGTCCAATCCAGGCTAAGCCATCGTAACTCATATTAACTGTGTTCATCACACTGTTCATCTCTGTCATGTTATCAATGGTGGCCAGATCAATGTAATTCTGTCTGCAGTATGTTTGAGCTTCAGACCAGCTCTTAGGCTCGGATATGTAGTGATACTGACGGGATGATGCCAAAGAGGACACTGTGGAGTATGAAGACTCAATTTCATAAGAGGATCTTTAAGGACATTTGAAACGGAGGAGAGCAGATCTGAATATCTAATAAACACTAGGAAAAACTCTGTAAAAAGTTATGTTCTTATGTATATGATAGATTTACTCACCACTGTGACAAATGAAAGATAATGGATAAAAGCAATTTTCATCCGTCCATTCTCCAGGATCACTGAATGACACAGCAGTGCAGTGTTCTCTGTTTTCATTATTATTCGGCTCTCCTGACCTCCAGTTACTGAATGTAGAGTTACTCTGATCAGACCAAGATCTGATTCTGTACAGACCGATCCAAACATCATTATTATAATTATTCAAGTTATTCTGGAGAAGGGATACGATCTTCTGGTTTTCAGTCTCATTTCTGATACTGACAAGGTCTGTGTGATGTTCTCTGCAGTAGTTTTGAGCTTCCGTCCAGTTTTTGGTGTCTTCAACATGCACATAACTGACACTGGCATTCTGCCTCCCTGCGAAAAACAAGTTGATATCATGGTACATTATAAATAAGTGTTATAATATTACATTGTAATACAGTTTACAGCAGTTCTCACCATCATAACAAATAAAGGAGGTTTTTGTTGAGCACAAGTTTTCTTGCCGTATTCCCTCATATGACACGGACACACAGAGACTCCGTCCATATCCCTTTCTTTGTCGCTGGACGTACCAGCTTTCAAAACCTCCTCCTAACTCTGTGTTTCCTAGAGACCATCTCCAGTTGTTTAGATCGTCATACTGTCCAATCCACACTGAACCTGATTCTGGTTTTGAACCATAAATCCCTTGTACGGTTCTAATGAGTCTGTACATCTCTCTTATGTTATCAATGGTGGCCAGATCAGTGTAATTCTGTCTGCAGTATGTCTGAGCTTCAAGCCAGTTCTTTTCCACAGGTATGAAGTGATACTGACGGGATGATGCTAATGCTGTCAAGGTAAGAAAAAATGAGGTCATACTGATGGGGAATGCATAGAGACTCTGAGAAGATACTTATAAATTACACAATTTATAAACAGAGAAAATTTTGAATAACAGAAATGTGTGAATAGTGTAATTGAGGTCATTGTTAGCATGTTAAAAAAAAACCCACAGAAAAAATAGACTTAAAGGTGAGAATAACAGAAAAAAACATATGAAGGAACTTACTGCTGTAGCAGAAGAAAGGCCTGAAGAGAAAACAACTCTCATAAGTCCATTGACCCAAATAGTTAAGTGAAACAGCAGTACAGAACTGAAAATTATTCTTCCTTACAACCGATCTTTTGACATCAATATTCCTTCTTGGTTTCCAGTTTTGATAACTAGAAAGAGCATGGTTTGACCAAATCCTGTTTCTGTACAGACCGATCCAGATCACACCACCTTCACTGCTAATGAATCTCTGATTCTCAGTAAGGTTTCTCATATTGACAAGATCTGTGTGATGTTCTCTGCAGTATCTCCGAGCTTCTGTCCAGGTGTCTCCCGCAGTAACCTTGATATATGTCTGTGTGGCATTCTCTCTACCTGTGATATGAAATATATGCTCAGTAGGGGTCACTGATAAAGTAAAGGCATAATGTGTTATCTAAACAGGTGGAATGTTGTACCATCATAGCAAACAAATGGCAGTGTGTTGTCACATGAGGAATCAAACCAGCTACCATCTTTTACATCCATATAAACACACAGCTCATTTCCACCATAGTTGTCCGGTTGATGATTCCAGTTTCTGAATTCTGTCTCTCCTCCCTGATAGAAATCAGCCACATCCAGTGACCATCTCCCGTTGTTGAAATCATCATACAGTCCAATCCAGGCTGATCCATTATAACTCCCATTAACTGTGTTCATCACACTGTTCATCTCTGTCATGTTATTAATGGTGGCCAGATCAGTGTAATTCTGTCTGCAGTATGTCTGAGCTTCAGACCAGCTCTTATTCACTGATATAAAGTGATACTGACGGGATGATGCCAGTACAGTCACTGTTAAAAAAAAAATGTTTTTATAATTCTATGATTATTCCATTATTTAATTATTCTTAGTCTGTTTATGGTACTCACCACTGTAGCATATGAAAGGTAACTGATAATTGCAGTTTTGCTCCTTCAATTCTCCAGCATCACTGAATGACACAGCAGTACAGTTTTCAATGTTTACAGCATTGTTCGGCTCTCCTGTCTTCCAGTTACTGAATGTAGAGATACTCTGATCTGACCGAGATCTAGTTCTGAACAGATCAATCCACGTATCATAATAATTTTGCAAAAAATTCAGTATCTTCTGATTTTCACTCTGATTTTTGACACTGACAAGGTCGCTGTGATGCTGTCTGCAGTAACTCTGAGCTTCAGTCCAGTTTTTGGCCTGGATTACAGGAACATAACTTGAACTAGCATTCACTCTTCCTGAAAGATTTACAATAAATATTAAGCATTACAGACAGAGACTGGTGCAGTACCTTTTCATTTTCATAGTAGACAAAGCTCACCATCATAGCAGACAAAAAAATATGCTGTGCTGCAACTCTTTGCAATCCATCTCCGATTCTCAATATTCACACAAAGACTTTGTTCTCCATTATTCCCTGGTCCAGGGCTATTCCAGTTCCTAAATTGTTTTTCTCCTTCTTTAAAGAAACCCCTGTCCTCCAGAGTCCATTTCCAACTGTTCAGATCATCATAGAGTCCAATCCATGTCAGATCAATGGAGTCATAGTTATCCATCTTTACGAGTAACTTCTCCATCGCTTGATCATTTTCAACAGTGACCAGATCAGTGTATTTATCTCTACAGTAGCTCTGAGCTTCTGTCCATGTCTTCTTCTCATTCACAAAAATATACTGAAGTGCAGCGCATAAGGCGAGGATCATGAACCCTGCAGATTTTATTATTAAAGCATTACAATAATAGGGATAGCTTCATTCTTTTTAACATCAGCTCTTATATATTGTATATACTGATATATAAGTCACCCAAAGTCACAGTAAACCATTCTAAAGAGTCGTAATTTTGACTTACCCGAGAATAGACGGAGGGGAAACACAGCCATATTTGTTTTGCCTGGTTTAAGGTTAGAACAAGAATAATGGTTAGTTTCATGTTCTTTATGTTTGATGTAATATTAGAAAATATGAGCACGAATTTCATGAGAGAAATAGTTTGCTTACTCCAAAGGCTTCGACATGTGTGTGTGGATGGGTTACTTGTGTGGCCGTTTTTCAGTTGCAAAATCTGGGTGTATGTGATCAACCCCATACATGAAGAAACATGTATGAATTAACAATTACCAAAATGTGTGTATCAAACTGGTTAAACTACAATGACACGGTCATTGCCCAATGTGGAGAAAACGTTTTGTTAAAGAAAAAATATTGAATCGTATTAAAGTGTATCAAACTATCACCATTGTGCCCGGACAACATAGAGTATATAAAGCTGGGTTCAAGTGTATTTTATCTTTTACTCCCATCTTAATCTGTATATATATTTCCATATACGGTTGACATTATTAAAAAGCAAATAAGCATAATAAAAAAAAAGGAAAAACATGTGAAATTTGTCTCAAACAAGTTGCAAACCATATGCAGAATACAAATACTACATGCTAAATTCAATAACTTGTGAGTTCCTTTTTTATTTAATATTTGGTTTCACTTGATATACACTTTTAATTACACCCCTTAGAGTACCTGTTTATACGGTTCTTCCAGCCACAACATGTTAGTTGTGGTTTGAAAAAACTTGTGGTTATTTTATTGTGAATATAGTCATGGCTGACCATACTTGTTAGAAGCTACAGTCCAATAACAAAATTTTACCACAGATGTTGCTCTCGTGAATACAGCAAGACTATTAACCAGTCAAGCATCCAGATCCACAACTTTCCATTTTATAAAATGTAAAATAAAAATAATCAAAATTCAATTTTATCAAATAAATATCTATACCCCAATTTAACTACAGACTACAATCAGAATTTGGAATAAATCATCTTTCCTTGGTTTTGTCTTATATCGCACTAATATGTGAATCCACATCTGGTCTTTATATAGTTCACACCTAATCACGCCCAAACCTGTTTTCTGTAAAATATGAGCAATAACTTCCAGGTCCTGTACACACTTACTAATACATATAAATATCTCTAAGTTTGGAATTCTACTTACATTCACACCTCTTTTGTACAGTATTCTGTATGTTCACACATTCGATAACACTAACCTAGAAGTTATGAAAACCTTAATATGCTATATATCACAGGCCTTTGCGTTATAATTAAATGTCTCAAATGTCAGTGCTTTGAAAAGATTTTCATAGCTATAAATTGACTTATCAATGATTAATAATCCCAGACATAGTTCAGTGAGTAGTTTTTGCACGGTTACTGATGTATCAGACTGATCTTGCCGGATATCTGTGACAGCACAAAACATAAACTATAAACTGGAAGTGACACTGCAAACCAACTAGATTCAGGTCAAGACAATAACATAAATTCTACATTTCTAGCAACTGGTGTGACCCTTGAAACGTGATTCGTGATATCTAGCAAGTTGGGGTTACATGAACGTTTTACTGCTAAAACACATGTAATATCTCTCATTTGGAGCCAAGCCCACCCACCTTTGGAGACTTCCAAACAGTTATGATGACAGCCGGTAGGAGGCGCACTAGGGGAGAAAAGCTCAAACTAAATCATTGTCACAGTGCGCCCTCTGTTGACAAGTCTACCATGTGTCAAGTGCAAAAGCACAATAGGTATTCAATTTAAATAAAACATTTCACTATTTTCCTACCAAAATAAATGCCATTGACAAAGCAAAACCATATTAAAACCTTTACAGTACCTGTGAAATCATGTAAACCATCTTACCTACATATAGTCAAACTTAATCAAATAGAACTGAAACAAATGCATTAAAAAGGGGTGGACAAGTAGAGTCCTGGAAACTTTATTTTAATTTTAAAGTCCTGATCATTCTTTCATCAATCATTACAAAGACGGCTCCTTAAAAGACACGTTTAAAATGAAAATCTCATAGCATCCCGCTGTGAAACATTTCTTGACTTTGGTCTGTGATAAATATGCCGTATAACCACATGATCTCAAGTGTATCTTAAGAAATACATATAATGCTCATAACAATCTGATCTGAAATGTTTAGCATCTGTAAAGTGAATCGGTCATAAGCCCTTTGTGAAACAAGAAGAGGTACAGAAGAGTACATACTCACGACAATCAACCATTAATAACATTGCATTTGACACCTACTAAGACATTAAATTAATTTGGTCTGATATAACTATTGCCGAAACAGTTGCCCTTGCAAAAGCAGCACTATATATGAAACACAAGGGAAAAAGAAAGAAAGCAGATTTGCAGTGACTTGCAAATTTCGGTAGAAATCTAAATATATGACACTTGTGGAAATGAAATGTCTATGATTGCACAAACAATATCATCATGTAAACCCTGATGGTTTGATGTCTGTCCGGGTCCTTTCATGGCAATGTCTGCACGTGTTCAAAGCAGACCGTCTCAAAATCTCCCCTCATCGGTTACTGGATTTAAAGGGAAAATGCATACATTTATGACAATGCACACACGCATAAATGCACAGATTTAGTATTGGCACACGACAAACGCACTTTACATAACTCCCACACACACATATTCATATTCAAGTCATAGGTGTCCCTGATATCTCTGTCTATAAACTGAATGTAAAAAATTGGTACACCGGTCCATTTTCTGTCATTAAACATCATCTTTCATAAACTCCCCATAACACTGGTTTCCGGGGTTTGGTCATTGGATCCGTTTTAAGACACTTACCCCAAAAAGAGATACAAAGAAAGTCATACAGGTTTAGAACGATATGAGGGCTCCAACATTTCCGGATAAACTGTCTCTTAAAGGAAGTTCAAGACACTTAGGAATGAGAAAGGATTGAGAGCCTGTGATCTACCTTTAAAGTCAAACATACCGTATGAATCAAATGTGATCCGGATAAACTGAGAAGAACCTATGCAACAAGTACAATATCATGAAGACGGCAACTCTGCATATCTAACCCTCTCAATCTAGATACTACACAAGGTATCTTAAGATTTTCGCAAGGGTAAGTAATTGACCGATTGTTTTTTGAGCTCCCCTTTTGAAGCTCACATGGTACACTCGTGGCTCAACAGAAACAGATTCTCCTAAGCACAATTTTCCTGCGTTTTTTGATCTGAGGTCAGTGACGGTGCAGCAGCTCTGAGTTCTGTACGGGAGATCATGGTTACACGCTGTTTCAGGGACTATTTTCAGGGTCTTTCGGTGGAGAGGAGGTGCAAGTTTCTGTCGAGGATCCCGCCTCTGCACCTTGAGTCTCTGTAGTCGCCTCAATTTGCTCCAGCACCAGCTGGATTGTAGTGCTCTCCACCTCCCCTTCTCCGAACTCTCCCTCCTTTGCCAGACGAAACTTAATGTTAAGCTTCTCAGGTTTCTCTATAAAGAAAAAAAACAATATAGGCTATGACACAAAGCATCATAGCAATGCTAATAAGAGCCATCGATGACGGTCTACAGTATTTGTGTATATATCTGTTACCTTTGCCGAGTTGTTTCTCTTTGGACAACAGTAGAACATCTACATTGTGATGTTCCTGCAGAGCGGTAGTAAGCGTAGCTCCCTCTTTGTTAAAGAGGAACACAAGAGGAACGGTGATGTCATCCGTAGAGTCTCCGTCTCCAACCATCTGAAAAAGTGGCGTCTCTGCAATGCTGGTCCCCTCTCTGTGATCTGTGAGAACATTCATAACCAAACCATGAACATCATTCGCTGAATCATTTCAGCCGAAGCTTGTCCCTAGAACACTCCTAAAAAGTTTGTGAAAGGATTTGTTGTCAGGCTGTGTAGTTCCGTAAAGAACACATAAGGAATCCATAAAGAATACATTATCCACACTACCTCACAAGGTTCCTTCAGACTATAAAAGCTAAGAAAGAAATTGCTTTGTGAGGAACCAAAAATGGTTCCTCTATGCTTCGGAAGAACCTTATTTTTAAGTGTGTAGTTGAGGCAAGTCAACGGATGTTTAACTTTGGTCTCTTCAAGATATTTAATGAGATGAGATTGAAGTTCATCATACAGTAGTTCTGCTCACCTATAAAGATGACCCCGATGGCTCCTGCTTCTTGGAGACGTCGAGCTTTGCCAGCAAACATGCAGTCTCCTCTCAATGCCAGCGCTATGCGTCCTTGTAGCTCTACAGCGTTCTCAATAGTCCCGCACGCTGTGTATGGAACACTTATCACAATACTGCCTTTCACCTTGGAGGAAAGAGATGAGAGAATTTGTACAGACGAGTTGTGTTTAAAGATGCTTTCATTGGAACAGAATGGTCTGATTCATTTTATCGACACTTTGGATGGAGAATTTTTGGATTGATATCAACTCGTATACAGCTATATCTAACCAATTAAAAGAATTAAAAATCACTTGTCAACTTTAACAACATGTTATTTAATCATTTAAAAAGCACAGTGTTTTTTTTCCATTTCCTGAAAAACTGTGAATTTGGACATACAAGGTTTTGGAAAGACATTGACGATATCTTTAAATTGATTCTTAGATTATAATAGGCAACCACACCACAAAATTCATAATGCGTCCCGTCGGTTGCAATAAGCGAGAAGGTTTGTAGAGATCTCACCCCGTGCTCTTGTTTGGTAAGGTCCGTTCCAAATTTCGCTGGTCCGGCTGTGAGGACCGTTCTACCCAAAAACGGAGGGGAAATGAGCTGCACAATCAATGGCATCACTTCCTCTTGCTCTGCTGTGTGGCTCACCTCCGCGACCAGCTTTAACTTATACACCCCTTTCTGAGAGTCCTGTAGAGCGACACAGACAGATGAGTAGATGTCCAGAAGAAGAGAAAGTTGACACACCTTAACGGTCATTCACCTGAGTTGCTGAGCCTAGGATGGCGGAGCCCAGCTCAGTGAGAGGACCTAAAGAGATACCAATGCTTTTCAGAAACTCTACGGGCTCCAGACCTGTGTCATGAAGAGGCAGCTCGATCTCCCTGTGTTGAAGAGAACATTATTGTAACATTAGTGTTTTTCTACATGGACTCAGTAAAAACCTGTATCAAATGATGCCCACCTGACTTGTGAAATCTGCCCGGCTCTGCCCACACCAGTAAGGTATTTGTATCCGTCTCTGATAGTCTTGGCAAATGTGGGGTTGTTGGGGAAGAGGGTCTGAGCGCTGGGACAGGAGTATGAAAACAAATCGTTTTCAAGAGATGCTTGAGATTGCTAAAAGATACACAAAAGGTCATGTCATAGTTATGCTTAGAGGGAAACACCCCAACATCATCCATTTGGATTCGCGTTTGAAAAAATGCCTCTTACCGTGTCGTTGCTGTGGCAGGGGGGCTGGGATGTGGACAGAGACACTGGGAGCAAGTGAGCCTCAGTAGTAAAAATATAATCGTCAATGTCTATAGGCAGCTGACTCTTCTCTGAGAAGAGAAGGTAGAGGTACTTAAACATCTCGGCCAGGAAGAAGGAATCCATCCTTGAAACAATCAAACATAAAAATGCAGTTTATAAAGTCAATCCACTGGTAAAATGAAAATCAATTAGACTTATTTATCAAATAGGCTGTTGAAAACCTAATTTGTTACCTGTCCTCGTGGGAACCCGTCCTCACGTCCTGCACGGCAGCGAAGCCACAAGGGACTCGAGCATGAGTGTTCAACTTCTCCACTATGGTCTTCCCCACGTTCAAGTAGTATGGATCACCTGTGGCCTGAACATGAAAAGACAAGCTTGATTAAAAAACAATGAACGAGGACAGACACAAAATGAACCTTGACAAAATCAGAGAAGTCAAACATGGTCTTGTTTACTTACTTTATAAAGGAAGTATGTGCTTTCAGCAAACTCGGGTCTCAAAGGGTGCTGACCCCAGTGAACTCTGAACTCTGTGGTAAAGGCCTGTTTGACAACAGATCATCGGAAATCATTGATTATTTGTGAAAATCCAGAATGCAATATAAGACCGTGACTCAGTGGTGTAAATGGATTGCAGTCGGTTTACCTCAGGGAGGAAATTGTGCTGTTTGGTCACTTGATACAGCATCTCATGTGTCTCAATGGCAGGTTTTAAGTCTCCTCTCAGAACCTGAATGTGTTCAGACAAAGTTCACCAAAACGATACCCTAACTAGGGTGCCTAACATGGGTCTAGGGTTTACATCTACTAACGTTTTGACAACAAAACTGTATTTTTGGTACTTTGGTGCTGTATCGATATACTAGATTTTATTTATTAAAATATACTTTTCTAGGTTACTAAATTCAGCAAATTTCCCATTTTCTATTCGATTAAACATAATGACAAAGATCTGAACCTGTAGTCCGGGGAAGAAGGCGAGTAATGAATCCATCCAGCTGCGCACGTGCACGGTGGGGTTGTGCATGTGCACGTTGAGCAGCAGAGGAGGTTGGCTGATGTACTTCATAATGGCACTGTAGTGCTGTTACAACAGACAAAAATAAGTCACGTGACAATACGTGTGAAGTAATTGAGCTAAACCAGTTTTATGTCACTAAAATCTGGATACACTGCACAATTTGAGCCCTGATTTCCTGTTAGGGCATGTCATAGCTTGTTGACAAGAGTTGATGGATTTGACAGAAAATGTTGTATTGTATGATGGCATGGTTTTATCTGTACCCATCTACATTTGTCCGTTCAGATTTTTTGTGTACCATAATCCAGTTTTACAGGACATTCCAGATATCTAATTTCCATGGAAAACAAAACTCTTACTGTGTTGAATCTTTCGAGATATACTTTGTCCCCAAGAAGAATATAAGCTTTCATCAAGTATTCATAATAAGAGTCAATACCAGCACCAACACCACTATCTGTAATGAGAAAGAGAAGACATGTTTATATAATATCTATAAAGGTTGTGCAACAAAGATATCACCTTTTTATACTTATGTGTGCTCTAAACAATAATTTCACTCAAATTGATTCAAAGTGTGTAACGTGAAAAGCAAAAGTCCTCTGAATCATCATCGTATGCAGCAAAAAGTATCAAAAAATATTTAATATATATCATATTTGTATGTTTCAACACTTTTATGCATTCGACAGATGTGTTTATCCAAAGTTACTCACAGTGCATCTACATTTTTTAAGTAAGTTTATTTTTATTATGTGCATTCCCTAGGAATCAAAAGTAGAACCATCAGGAAACCTAAGTGTATTGTTTTAAAAAGTGAAGTGTTATGTATTTTTAGATAAGTAGCAAATCCTCAAACAGACAACGGCAGTGGCAACGCAATGCCTCACCCCTTCGAACCCAGTCTCCATTGTGGATGTTAATCACTGTGCCGACGAGGTCACTTCCTCTTTGCCTTTTCTCCCACAGAACGTCGAGAGCTCTCCGTGCGTGATCCTACAGCGAATGGAATGAATGACTTTTTAGCATAGCTTTCTCTGCTGGTGTAAAGAAAACCTGCAGGGTGTTTACCTCAAATATCTTTTCCCCAGATAGCCGGCTGAGAGCACCAAACTCCAGGATCATGGTGCCTGCGCAGGCAGTGCAGGTGTCCGACTCAGTGCCCGTACGGGAAAGCGGGCTGACGACTCCATAGCGCAGATTGACCTAATAAGGACATTTCGGTTTGGTTCATTGATTGATCCTTTGTACCATCAAACAGTTTTGTTACTCACGAACAAAGTTAGTCAATACTAGCTAAACTCATTTGATCCACAGAGTAGTAAAAGTTACCCGAGGGTAAGGAAGGCCACTGGTGGTGTTAAAGGCAGGCAAGAGGCGGTAGCCCAAGTCTTTGGCCATGTACAGCAGTTCATCTTTGTACCACAGCATCCGCTCTCCTCGCTTCTTTAGAACATCAGCCATCACGTGTGCGCCCAACAATCCACTGAAAGAAGGAGCATTGGAACATGTGTTATCCTCAGTGAACTAAAAGACGAGTGCATTTCCATTTGCCACTTTTAATTAAAATGTAGTAAGATAATAACATCTAAAGAGCGAAACTTCATCACCGTACCCCAGCACACGGATATTGGTTTCAAAAACAGAGACGACGATGTCATTATCCAGTCTTACATCACTGATCGTCTTCTTTACAGCTTCATCAAACTCATCCAGTTTGTTAAGTAACTGCTCAGAATCACATAAAACAACCGTTATAAACACATGTGTGAGGGGTAGTCAAATACTATCCAGAATGTTCTTCGACAGATAATAGTAACATAGAGGTAATGCTCACCACAAGGGTATCCAAAGTGTCTATCAATGTTAAAGAGAACCTTTGAAAACAGAGAAAGAAGGTTGCCATTATTGTCCCAAGGCAGAAATCAAAATACTCATTCATTCAGATGCTCTACCCTCGTTGATGCAATAACATGTAGCTCATTTTTTAAAGAAGAAAATCATTCAATAACAGCTGTTTGTTGGTATTAAATACCGTATTATACAGACAGCATGCCAGGAACCAAACAGTAAAGAATAAAAGGGGTACAAATAATCAAGAAGGAAAAAGATGCTTAGACTCACGTTCCTAAAGAGTCATCGATATCTCCTCGATTTGGTTCCTGCCCTCTCACCCTCCCTCTACAGCTGAGGGGCATTAATTCATCTGCTGGGTAGGCATATTTCTGATGAAGAAGAGAGGAGGGAATACAACATCTGAATTAGTCTTTTAACTGAATACAGGACGAACTAATAAAGCAGAGCATTAAAAAATTATTTTTAAAAACAATAAGATGAGCTGTGGCCCATTAAAAAATTGAAAAACAAACTGACAACGTTTAGTATATTAGTTCAACATTATTTCAGAATTTAAGCCGGTGGTATATGAGAATTTGCTCACCATGTAACTGTTATAGGCATGATCAAACATTTCCAAAATCTGGTCCCTGAAAAAAAATGGAAGACCGAGTTGCAATTGAAAATGTTCTGGTGAAAGCAACTAAAAAAATAACTTTGATCATAGACCTTTAATGATATGTGATGACACAAATACAAATGAACAATGTTTCTAATGTAAATATCTTTTTTAAATATTGTGTTTGATGTTGTGTGCGTAAATATCTATATTTGTTGACTGACTCTGTATTTAGTAGAAGATCTGGTGTAAAAGTAAACATGCTGCTTCACAGGCCAATACTTGTCACTTTGGGACAATGTCCTCTACAATGTGTATTATGTCTACACCATGATAAACAGGAAATAGATTATTTATGGACATTTTGGACAGACAACACCTCAGTATTTTACAACAGGGATTAGAATGAAGAACCAGCTAATTACATCATTGGTTAAACTACTGAGAAAGACAACCCAACCCTTAACTTGAGTAATAATGTTGGTCATGATGACATCATGTTTTGAACCAATACTCTTACAAAACAACCCACAGCTACTAAGTCCCACAACTTATCTCAGACAAACAACATCACAAGCTGTCATCATACCTAATGGACTCAAACCAAAGCTGTCAAATACCAACATCCAGCCAGTACTAAACTTCTAATCTGGCAAAAAACTTCAATAAAATTAACTTTTATACAAAATCATGAGTCAAGTACATAAACCAACCTTACCTGATATTAGACTTCTCCTCTGCAGTCATAGCATGTTTATCTTGACCAATAACTCCAATCAAAAAACATGAGAAGATCAGAGTTGCCAACACCATGACAAAACTACTCCTCCTTGCTTCTCTTTTGACACATTTTCTCTCCATTAAAAAAATGAGAGGACTTGCTTTTCAGCCTCGTGAACACAAATAACCACCAACGTTAATCTAACTAGAAGAGGCTTGTTGATGTTTATCTTTTTGACACTGGTCCTCCTTTGTCAATTGACTTGTGTTGGTTTAACATCCCCGCTTAATGGCACTTCTATTTACAGATCGTCATATATAATACGAATGAAGTTAATCTTTACTTTAAATTAAGAGCCTTGTTATTTCCTTATTTACAACGCTAATTTCCTGCTG
Source organism: Triplophysa tibetana (assembly GCA_008369825.1). NCBI lineage: Eukaryota > Metazoa > Chordata > Actinopteri > Cypriniformes > Nemacheilidae > Triplophysa > Triplophysa tibetana. The sequence goes on from CM017898.1 coordinate 5,666,029, forward strand.
CTTGTCGAGCTGGTTAGCCACCCGGCTAGCTAGCACATTATCCCTTCGATTTTCTTCTCGGCAGTACTTATGACCTCCTCAGTCCCTCTTGATATGTCTGCGCATATATCTTGAAGTATCGACAGTGTCCAGATCCAAATAATCTCCATCTCGTCTAGATTTAAAGCCTCATTTCGTTTAGTTTAGCTGACGGATCTGCGCTTACTTTGGACGTCAGCTGATGATGTCATCATAAAGGGCCACCGAAAAGATAACTAGATTCAAACTCCCACGTATTTTATTCACTTTTATTTAATATAAACCACATTAGTTTTATTATGCTTTGACGAAAAAATAATACAACATCCAATTTAGTAAGGAGAGGGCAAAAACGAGATACATTATTATAAACAAACAAACAAACCAACCAACGATTCATTATTTTAGTGCATATTTTCATTTCATACACGTAAAATTGCAATAGAAGAAAACAAGCCATTTCCGCATAATGGAACACTGTGGGGACTTCAACTCCCAGAATCCTCTTCGGCACGTATAAATAAATCCTCGTGATGTAACGGCATTTTTTGTTTAGGCTGGGAGCTTGTCAGCTGTTGGCATTTAAAGACAGACTAAAATGCGGTGGAGTTGTCTGCTGAGGTGCAGATGCTAACAACCTTATGTTCATGCCATTAAGGACATTTTATATTTTGGAGGAAGCTAAAATCACCCGATCTTGTATTTAGAGTGCTGCGCGCGAGCTCACCATGAATGTAAGTTCCGCACATGCCTTCACTGTCAACTGCTGCGTATGCAAGTTCACAGATGTAGATTATGTGTTATTTTACCCTTGCAGTGTTTATCCATTTTAAACAATGCATTGATTTACTTTAATTATATATGTTAAGTCAATATACTTTTCACTTTAGACATTGTCTTTTTAAAGTTTGACGTGAAACTTCTAAGATTATTTATTGACTCTCACATAAACAAATGTTATCTATGTTTTGTACTTAAAGGATATATTATTCGTGTACTGCGATCTTTGGCTATTTCTGTGTCCACCTGTGAGCACAATGCATGATTCATTCAAGAGGTTACACAGCTGCTGTGAGATAACACTGAGAATTTCTTGATATGGCACAAAGGCATCAAAAGGCACTTGTCTCCAGTTGGCAAATGCATCACTATCTAGAGAACAGAGGATATGCTGTACAAGAGACGAAGTGTAGAGTTCTCTATTGGCAAATAATAATAGTAGAATTCTTCAATGCTCTAGTGTGAACGGATTTGATATAATTGCGAAATGTTCCTCGTGAAGACAAGACTGCTGATTTGCTCCTGTTTGTAGGAGAACTAGAAATGTTGTTGGGTTGGAATCTAACAGGGTCTACTTGGTTTTGTTTGTACCTCCTTGTCAATACTTCTCATTTTCCCAAAGTTAATGTGCCAGCCTTCAAGGATCTGTTGCACATAATGTGATTGTCATTGTCATATGGTTATGGCTCAGTTTTGGGTGCTAGCACGTGCAGATGTCACGAAAAAATATGCTAAGACCGCAACATGCCTGTCATTGCCGCCCTGATGAAATTGGCCTAAAAGAGCCTTGAAACTTACACCACTTCAGCCATAAGGGTAATATAAGCAAAAGCACTTATGTAATATGATGTCATGTTGCTGTACGGAGAGAATGGTCTAATTGGGTCAAAGCGGGTCATTTGTGCGAAACCACATCTTTATTAGCAGGTGCATGAGGCTTAGTCAACGGAAATGGGTGGGTGATTACATGTCTGCTCATTCAGTCCCTTGTTCTTTGATCTTAACAGATGCACTTTGAAGGATCCACTAGCGTCACTCTCTTGTTTGATTTCTGGGACGTTCATGGGCCTGCAGGTATGTGGGAATTACAAACAAGATCTGACACAATACATCTATAGTTTGACGGTTGTATCCAGAATGACGGAACGAGTGTCCTGCAAACTCGCCAGTGGACAAAAATAGGTTACATATTGGTGAAATGTGTAAGGCGAATACAACATACAATCGGTTAAATGCAAGTTAGCTATTAAATATAAAAGGAACACTTAAAATCGCTCTACAGTGAGGTCAAAGTGGTTCATTATGTCAACAAGTGCATTCAAGAGACGGTACGGTCGAAAAAAGAAAATTCTGTAAGGGTGTATTCGTTCATATTACTTTGTTTTTCTGTGACACACAATGGAATCATAATTCACTTTGATTGTTTTGAAAAAAGATGCAATGAAAGTGAATGGTGACTGAACTAGTACTTGATAGTTCACTCAAAAATGAAAATTCTGTCATCATTTACTCCCCCTCCGGTCATTTGAAACCTGATTGACTTTCTTTAATTCACAGAACACGATAGAGGATATTTTGAAGAATGTTGTTAACCGGCACCCTGTTTTTGTGTCTGTTTTGGGTCCATTCAATTGAAGTGAATGGGGGCCGGTGCTGTTCGGTTACCAATTTTATTCGAAATATCTTTCGTGTTCTGCGGAAAGCAGAAAATCTTACAGGTTTGAAATGTCAAGAGAGGGTGAGTAAATGTTGACAGAATTTTCCTTTCTGCGTGAACTATCAGAATCAGATAGAGCTTTATTGCCAAATGTGCTTGGACGCACAAGGAATTTGTCTTGGTGAACGCAGCTTCCAGTGGACATACAGGTTAAAAAAGTTACAAGGCACAGGCAACAAAACGTAAAAAATAAATATGTGAGAGACAATACACATTTGACAAAAAGGACAATATTAGACAAAAGGGCAATAGACAGTTTATTGCATGTACAGATGTGATATATAAAAATCATACTGTGTTATAGACGAGTTATGCAGGCGAATGTGGATAGCTGAATATTATATCAACAACACATGTATAATAAATATGTGTTGTAGTTGTGTTTTTATTGTTCTGATGAACATTTAACTGTTTTTGAGGGAAGAAAAGTTTTCTATGTCTGTCTGTTTTAACTATTCCTTTAAGGCTTCACAAGTACCTCCTTCCTATCCGGTAAAAGCAGTTATCATTACCTTAGATTTCAACAGACAATGTGAGCTAAATAGTCCAAATCAGTTCACACACCTTCATAGACAGTTCCCAGGATCAGTATGAGTATTTAACCCCCCCCGAACAGACAGGTTTTGTTTCCTGTTAGTCTCTCATCCAATAAAAGAACCAGTACATTAGACTTGTAATTACAGGTCCTTCTTAATATTACAACACAACCATTGCTGATAGAAATGAAAGGGTTTGACTGACATTGGTTCAGTAGTTTACAAGTTCCTCCACCATGTCATTAAGCAAAGCTTTATGGAAATCATTTTACAAATCTTTCCTCTGTCAAACCAACAGGTTTATAAAGTGAGGTGTTTTTCTGAAACTCTCTCTCTGTGTAGGGATGGTGTTGTCAGTATTTGTGGTTCTGCTGCTCACGGTGTTCTACGAGCTTCTGAAAGTGTGGAAGATCACACTGGAAAAACAGAAACAATCCCACATCGCACATCCCTCCAATCTGGATTCATTCACGCCTGGTCATTCCTGCTTGGCTCCTGTCATGAGTTGTCAAGATGGAAATTCTGCTCTGGTCAGCAGTCCCTCAGAGATCTCATTAGCTCCCAGTGAGAATACGCTTGACATTGCTGGCTCCACAAGCACCGCTAAGAGGTAATGCCCTTAAGAAACGTCTGTAAACAACTTTCCTGGAACAGTTGGGTGATAACTCGTATAGACGAGTAGAAAAACAAACAATGAGTTTATATAGTAAACCACACTTACATTTACAATTAGTCATTTAGCAGACGCTTTTATCCAAAGCGACTTACAGAGAGTTCAGGGACTGTAAGCGATATGTCATACAGGAGCAAATATACAATAGGTGCAAGCACAAAGTTACTAGTTTTAACAAAAGCCAGACCACTACCTGTTGAGAGAAAGAGAGATTTTTATTTAAACTTAAAGGGATAGTGCACCCAAAAATTAAAATTCTGTCATCATTTACACAGCCTCTTGTCATTTCAAACTTGTATGACTTTCTTTCTTCTGCAGAACACAAAAGAAGATATTTTTGAAGGATGTTGGTAACCGGGACACTTTCACTTCTATTGCACTTTTATCCAGTGGGTTCCGGTTACCAAAATTCTTCAAAATATCTTCTTTTGTGTAAGAAAGTCAAAGTAAACTTGCCCAAAAAATCCTCACAGATATAAATGTCCATGTTTGATTCTTTCTTTCTCCAGCTGGCTTTATCACAGCCTCCAGACGGCTGTACACATGCTGCAGGTGACACTAGGCTACATGCTGATGCTCTGCGTCATGTCCTACAACATTTGGATCTTCTTGGGGGTCATCATCGGCTCCGTCTTGGGATACTTCCTTGCTTTTCCGCTTCTGAAACACATCTGAGATGAACAGAAGATGGAATGGAAAAGGAGAAGCAACGGCCCTAAATGCTTGTGGTCTCCAGTTCAACAGTAATGGGAAACTGTTTTTAAAAACGATGTCAAGCTTATGAACATGATTATTATAAGGCTGTGTGTCTCGTTCAGACAGGGATGATTTGTATTTTTACCGTTTTTATGATATTTTAAAGATCAAGCTTGAAATCCATTTTTAAGTGAGGTGAAATAAGGCAGCATTCTGCTATGTAAAGATGTGCTGATAGTGTTTGACAGTTAGGTTTTAAACATCATTGAGAGAGCAAGAACGTGTTAAACAACATGTGATTGTACATTTGGGTTTTTGAAGTCTGTCATGAGGATGCTGTTATATGGACGGATCACATGATCTCCCATTTAAACAGTTCGTTTCAGCACTGTGTTAATGGTGAAGGTCCCTACTGAGAGATTAAGCTCATTTCTGTTAAAATAAACAATGTCTAAATTATACTGTGAGATTTGCTTGCATTTAGCTATTGGTCCTCCAACATATGTAGTAATCACACCCGTTTTAAACCATGTGACTGTTGTCTCATTTCTGAATCAACATCATTCTTGTGTTATATTGGAAATAACAGCTGAATGGGGAAGTCATTGGTTTAAAAAGAGATAGTCATGTGGCCTTAGTTAATATTCTCCAACAACAGAGATGTAAGTGAGTGAATAACTGAAAGCAGGAATTGAAGCATGAAAGCGAGAATATGAAAATTGTATTTAATTGTTTAAAGGCAATATTACAATATTACACATACAATCCTTGCAACGTTGATTTAACCTCACTGTTAATAAAACAAGGCATTTTTTTGTCAGATATCGTTTTTGCATTTATGGCATCTGCATTTACTCAGTGTTTTAGGTGAGATGTGTTTTACAGCAAAATGTATTAAAATAGTATATTGTTTGTTATCATGGTCTCACCATTAATGTGGAAAGTCATTGCACTTTACAAGGAAAATTTACATGTATGCATTTAACAGACTTTTTTGTCTAAAGCGGCTTCCAATTAAAAGTGAGCACTGTATGGTTACCACTGCATATTCAAGTTGTGCATTTTGAAAAAAGTTAAGTGGCAAAGAAATGTTTAACAATAACAAATAGTTAAGTAAATACTTTGAATAAAACATCAAGTTAAACACGCAAATGTGACATTAATTATCAAAATATTTAATAACAATCTCAAGGGGTACTTAAAAATCCAAGTAAAAAAAGAAATTCAATGCCTATTTTTCATAAAATATTGGAGCGTTTGTTGTAAATAATTTATTGATGTGGGTTCATCGTTTTTAAAAATCATGTGCCCTCATAATCTTTAGTTAAAATATGAAAATGCACCTTTCGTCCTGAAATGATCCATCTTAGTACGTTAGACAGCTTGGGCGGAGCATCCGTTTACTCCTCTCCTTTGAGGCTGTTTTTGTACATCCAATCCAATCGCTGAGAAAGATGACAGCCAGGGCCAGTTTTTTTCTCATAAAAAATGACACTCTAAAATGCGTCAAATCGCAATTTAAAATGTGTTTAAAGTGACTAGTGTTTGGTTAAATTAGGATATTTTAGTAGTTTTTAAAAAAATACTTCACAAAAAAGCATTACCGGTGGGCATCTTCAGACAAAGCAATCACTTTGATATATTTTAAGATATGTCATCGCAAGTTGTTTTTTGATTAAGAAAATTCTAACATTTACGTTAGTCTGGGACTAGTTTTAAGCCCTGTCCGGGAAACCACCCCCAAGTAAAACATTTCCTTCAAATGGGTTTGAATGACAACATTTTTTAAAACTCCTGACATAAGTCTTTTTTATATTAACAAATGTGTTTAGGCTATTGCGTTTAAGAGATTTTAATGTTTGAATAGATTTATACACACATACCATTTTAAAATAACTTGTCATTTATTAATCCACTGCCGCCATTCAAAGAAATTACGGGTTTATGAAAATAATATAACATTGAACACACTTAAAATAAATAAAAGTTATTACCAGTCTGATCTGCAGAAATGTGTCCCTTTAAAACATGGAAACATAGATAATAAACTTTAAAAAATCCCAGAGCACAGACGCTGATGTTCAACTATTACAGAGTTCCTTATAAGCAGGCGTTTCACCTGTACAGGCTTATAATGAAACCAACTAAAACTGTAATAACCCCAATCCTCTGACCTCAATATCAACAAGCTCAAACTCTACCTCTAGCGGTGTCTCGATCATCGCACACAAACATGCTGCAAATGTGGGTGATGTCATGTCTGTGAGCACATGTCTGTGAGCACTAAACACAAACTAATGAAGTCATTTAGTTTTTCTGTATTTCAAACCACATGAAGTGATAACTACAAACATTAAAAGCAATATTTAATTTATTATAATAAATGCATTTGCATAATAATTTTGTAAGTGCTCAATTATGCTGCATTAATACATTAGTGTTTAAATATACGCCACAGAATAAAACAAAACCTTTGATGTAAAGTTTCAGTTCGCCAGGATAAAATATCAATGTAGTTTTCTGCAACTCAGAGAGCCTGTCTAATGCATAAAGCCACTTTACTGTACCTATGAGTACAAGGTGGAGTTTAGATTTAAACATCTGCATTAGCGCAGCATCTCCTGAAAGTAACATGAATAATACTAACCCCCTTGCAAAGGTATGCTATGGCTATATCACCTGTAACCAAATGTGAAGATTTATGCTAAAACGTACAGTAGCTGAAAAGCACAGGAACAGAAAAACAACCGATGACAGTTCATATTGCGATATCTGCCACAAATGAAAATTAGTGTGAGAGTCACAAGTTAAAAATACAAGAGTTCATCTTAACGTATAAATGAATATATTCAATATATATACACACGCACTGCACAATGACATCCCCAGAACAAAATAAAATGATCATAAAATGTTACGGAAAGACAAAAATGTTACAAGTGTCTTTGCAAATGTGATGAGTTTATAACATGTTTCCGCTCTGTATGGTTTGCGAATCGCCCTCAAAGCATTTTGTGGTTTTCCATTTCTTTTCACGCGTCAGAAATGCTAAATCAACAAACGGGCATTTTCACACCCTCCACCATAGTTAACGTCACCTGCTCTGTGTCCACTGTGATTGGCTGACGCTCTCCTTCCTCTACATTCTCATTGGCTGGAGATTGAAAGCCACTGTCATCATGGTGATTCGGGCTGGAGTTGGCAGATGTTTGGGGGAATTCTCCATCAGAATCTTCCTGAACGGCATTCACGATCTGTTGAATGGCGTTCTCGATGGCAGAAATGGTTTGCTGGTCTTCTAATAGGTCTGTGTCTGAACTCTGACCTGTCACTGGCACGTCTGATGTTTCATCGGTCACACTAAAACCTTTTGTAGGTGACTGCCTTGCCATCGTTTCGGTTACCGTGCTGATATGCTTCACATCATCAACCTGTTCTAAGGGCAACACCCCATTGGTTAACTGTGAGCCATCTTCTTCAGAAGTAGGGACGACTACCTCTTCCACAGGGTTGATGAGATGACGGATTTGGTCTATGCTGTCAGGAGACCCCGGGTTTGTTTTCAAGGTCCCGTGTTCCTCCGGTTCTGGTTTTAGAGATTCTGGTTTCTTTGATAGCACATCTTGTCCCTCGTTCTCCTCTGGGATATTATCAACACCTGGCACTTCCAGACAAGACTCATAGGGCAGTGGAGGCATTCCTTCAAGATGGATCATGGAGACTATCTGTTTGCGTCTCCTGTTACCTGCTTCACCTCCCTGCCTCTCGCCTTTAACCCCTCCAAACTGACCAGCCCAGTCGATGGTGTCGTCTCCCAGCAGATGCAGGTTTTGGTCACTGTTGGTCAGAACCATGCTGTCCCTGTACAGGTTGTGTCTTCTCTGGACTGCAGCCTCTTTTACCGCTGCACAGAAACGCAAATGAAGTGATGTCAATAAATTAAATATACAAAAGTACAGTGTGATAACAGTACCAAAGTTAGGATCGTACTGTATTAGTTACCAAAATATTAAATTTTACATTTTAATTATTTCAATGATTTAAATGAAAGTATTGAAATTAGGACGATTTGGCAGGAAGCTGTCTTCGTACCTCCCATAAAATGACCTGGAAACTAGTTGGTTTGATATTTTAATTAACATTGGTTGAAATAAGCTTAAAATGTTTCCTAAAATCGTTGGTATGTTCGGAATTGACACTCAATCGCAAAGTGTAACACTGACTTACCCGTCATGATATCTTTGGTCACAGACTGGAGAACCACTTCCTCAAAGCTGTTCTCTACTAGTATAAATCTAGAGAAGTCCTCAAAGATGAGCTCTTTGAATCTAGGCAAATCCTAAGAGGTCACAGCAAAAACAGTTTTATAAATGCCTGCATGATGCTGGGCTCATACTACCAAGAAACACACATGTCGGACAGGCTCACCATTGGGCCAAATGACATGAAAAATCAATCAAAATGAAAAATAAAGAATCTTCACAGAAAGGCAAACATTTACTTACCGCTGAACAGGACGGAGAGAGTTGTTTTAGCATGTATGGTATGATGATCTGTAGCAGTGCCTCCCTAAAGAACTTCTTTCTCACCGAGCTACTGTCATAGTCATATTTCTGTAGATATTAAAAGCAGAAGTTATCAAAGGTAACAATTTCACAACGAGGGTGAATCAATCATGGCAGAGTTTTCCTTTTTAGGTATCCACACATCAGCACTCACTTTAAGCACTCGGTCCTGAGAGCGTTGCAGGGTCTTGCACAGATCTTCTCCACTGTGTTCCTCCGCACTCTGACGTACCAGCTGTTCAAACGTGTACACTGCATTGTCCATTTGCTAAACCCATCACAAGAAAGCCAATGTTTAAGGTAAAAAAGTACCAATATTACAATTCCAAGCAAAACTACGTTCGACCACAGGGTGGCGCCCTTTAACAACTGCATATACTGGTATATCACACTGGAACACTCAACACACTCGTTTGATATTCTTCATGCAAAATTGTTATTGATTCATGCTCTTGGGCTCATCGTTGAATCAATGCTGACAATCACTGCACAATGAATCATATGAAATCAATTTTAAGTGCTGGTGCCAAGTACTGTGAAACTTCTCATTGTTACGCACCTGTCTCATAAGGATCTGAGCTCTCTGGATGAACACAGACGGGCTGGAAATGTCGAATCTTTGTTGGAGCCCCTCCAGGTTCAACATCTCCATCTTCTCATAACAGCCCTGCATTTTCACAGGGTGGAAGGCCAGCATGGAAATCTTCTCCATTTGCTAGGAATGAGGAAAGAGGTTACATTATAAAGTATAAGCTTATAGGAGGCGAGTTCAACAATGGACTTTTGAAAATGGACTTCCTGTCTCATTGCTCGCCTCACCTCTCCCAGTTTCTCTTTGCTGCTGTCATTCACTGCGTTCTTGGTGACGTCCACCAGCTCCCGGAAGAGGATGTCTCTCACTTCAGAGAATCCTCTGCTGGTGGGCTCCATGAGGGCCTCCAGAATGGAGTTGATGTAAGGCTGAACGTTGCTCCTCAGAAGTTGTTCAGCACGGGGCAACACCAAAGCTTCAAAAAGATGACAATGTTAGAACAACACAGGTAAAACCATCTCATTACATGTGAAACATATACATCTCAAATGTTTCACACCATCATTTGATTTGGTTGATTTCATTTGTGATGTCTCCAGCCAAACCAATTAAAGACATTCATATCGAATTATGTCTTTTGCTCAGCTGTCAATTTGTGTTTAATTGCACACAGAGCACTTTAAACTTCATTTTTAAGTAATGGTTGTGTCCATTATGAAAGCTGAAAGGACGAATTAAAACCTATTATATAGTGAGTCAACGGCACATAATGGCCATGGTGTCTGCAAACAGATGTTTCTGGGAACGCACCTGTCGTGTGTAAAAAAACAAGTACTATTATTCAGTAGGAATAAAGCAAATCTTCATCCCCACCCATTGGTGCATAGACTCAAAAAGTAATTAATAAAGATATAAATAAACTGATAAACACAGTTCAATACAGAAGCTGGCAAGTCACTTGAAATGTCAGTTCAACTGTAGAATTGTTTTAATTCAAAACAATGTTTTCTATGCATTACACATGTTTCTGCATAATGTGCTCTCTAAAACTAAATGTGAAATCTGCTAAAAATGATAAAATAAAGTGAAGTGAAAGTGACCTATTTGTCAGATATGGTGACCCATACCCGAGATGTGACCTCTGCATTTAACCCATCCAGTGACTAGTGAACATACGCACAGCAAGTGGTGAACACACGTACACCCGGAGCAGTGGGCAGCTATCAGTGCAGCGCCCGGGGAGCGTGTAGGGGTTAGGTGCCTTGCTCAAGGGCACCGCAATCGTTACCTGCCGGTCCTGAGGATCGAACCGGCAACCTTCTGGTCACGAGTCCGACTCTCTGACCATTAGGCGACGATTGCCCCCTGTCGGACTGATGACCAAGTGTTTAAAGGTTATGAAAGAAAGAGCAGAGACACTGAGCTACAATAAAAATATAAATAATACAAAGATTAAAATAATGTAGTTATAGAAGTAAAAAGGATAATGAGTCATTAAAAGTCACACTCATGATGGCGGACTAATTCAGTGGCAATTAGTACACTTTAAAAGAACATACATTAAGATATTTTGTAAGATAATTGATCTCCACACGTTTGGTCTGTGATGAGTGTTCTCCATTTTGTTAACATTTTCTCTTACCCCGGATCTTTCCTGTAACATGCTCTTTCGATGTGATGATTTGGTCCATGTCAGGTACGCAGTGCAGCGTCCAGGCGGGGGCGCTCCACCTCACACGCCTGCACCAGAGCTTCATACTGAGTTTGAGTCTGTGACAGCACCTGTTTGTACACTGCATCTGAGATCTGACAGAGTAAACCAGAAACACAACTTCAAACTTATTTCTGAAAAGAATTCACTATTAATGATAATCGAGCATCAACAATGTTTTATAAATATGTTTATTTGTGTGTTTTTCCATGTGATATGGGTGGATATGCCCTATTCATGATAAATTAACATGACATTTTTAACAGAATTAATTTAGAATTAATAATATTTTGCCACAGTTTTAACAGTGTAATAGATCAGAAAACTTCAAAAGTTGAAATCGATGTCTGAGAACTGACCAGCATCCAGTCCCTCTGTTTATGCTGTAGTTTCCCTTTAAGACGCGGTACGATCATAGTCTGCAGCTCCGGGTGCAGGGTCTCCATCACAAGGCTAGCAAGAATCTACATGCAAACACAAAGAAGCAGGTTATGCAATACACACAGTAAACACAGGAGATACACAAACAAGGAGGAAAATCTTCAAAATCAGTTTCATTTGGATAATCATAATGATCAAACTATGACCGTTTAATATCGGTCATGCTATAAACAATATAAACCATCAAATTACAATACAATTACAATTCGTTAGTTGTTTACCATTAAAACCATTACAAAGTGTGTTTTTTGTCCTATCCCAGTGGGATTTAATAGTGTCTATTGGTTGTTTTTACCATCAGCCAGATAATATCCCAGCAATTCAAGTCAGCACATTACCCAGTAAAGACAATTAGGGACAAATATAGTTTCCATTAGACCAATACAGCTCCCATAATAACCATTAAATCCGTTTCAATTTCGGTGATTGTTTCAGACAGCTTTTTTTAACTACTAAGTTGTGTTTATGCATATGTCCTGTAACCATCACACAACAGACTGCAAGAAATACCAGATGATTAAATCACAAAAGTAACAACAGAATGTTTAAAATGTTCATATCCACAACACAATGCTTTGATGCGGGGAAAGTATGTTCATGTGTTAGAGAATTGCTGAATTGTTTGATCATAAATGACACGCAACCAAACACGGTACATGCTATCTAAATATTAGGATGAGCTCACACCTTGATGTTGCCTGAAATGAACCAATATGTTGGCTATTAAGAGGTCATGAGGTCAGTGGGTGTGGCTTCTTTATGATCTGCCTGTGACGCGGTGATGATGACACATTTGGGGCATTTATAAAATAACTGAGATCCAATCATCCGACAGGCGGGAATGAACCTGAAAAGTTCTTTGAAAGATGTGTACGTGAATGGCAGTGGATTTCCCAAGTTCCTTCTGAACTCATAAGCACTGTCCATTTCATTGAACAATAAACGGACCTGCATCGGTCACAACCCAACCAACTTGCCCTGTTTCCATAGCAACACAGGGGCCAGGTGGGCAGCAACGCCATGCAGACCCCTCATAGAAAAACAAAAAACAGACAGCCCACACCCAGCAGTAATAACAACCCACACGGCTGATTCCAGACCGCCCGGAACACACCGTAACATTAAAGCTGGGAGACGATGGAGCTCACACCCAAACACAATCAATAACTTCTTTATTTCCAACTTTCAGTACTTTCCTGGTGAGAGTGTAGGAACACTGGCGCTGATTGGTACACACACACAAATACACAGAAAAGTCATTTATAGGAAATATTTCAAGGGTGTGTTCAGACAGGTTGAAAAAACAAGAACTTTTTCAGACATTAGTGCTTAAGAAGGTGAAGTTAAATTCTGGGTAAAAGGGACAGTTCATCCAAAAATAAACATTCTGTTAACATTTACTCACCCTTGAGTTTTTCCAAATCTCTGTATATGTCTTTGTTCTGATCAACACAATGAAAGACATTTAGAAGAATGCAACCATACTAGAACTAGTAGTAAAAATGAAAATGGTAGTCAAAATTGCTCCAGAAATGGTTGCTTTCCTACTTCCCTCAAAATATCTTTCGTGTTCAACAGAACATTGAGGTCACACATAACCTTATATTCAGAGCCCTATGATTTCCGTGATGCTGACGTGGAATCCTGCTTTAAATCTGTCGTCTGCTGGTTCTGCGTGTATGAGTGAATGAGTTTAACGGTTTAACATGCTACACGCTCATGGATCTGAATGCGTCTCATGGTATTAGGCCATAAACACATGAACATCATGTCCAGAGTTGCCCTGAGAGTTTATTTCAGGTGCATTTAACCGTTTTCACTGTTTGAGAAAACTATAGTCACTGAACTACACACACTAAAACTCAAGCTTCTACTGTGGGAGCGTCTTCACGACCAGCCATCAGAATAGAGCACAGGTTAACCTAAACGCTGTACAAGTTGTTATAATAAGACAATATCTGACTGAGATAAAAACGTTTAAAACTGAGGAATCTAAGAGTGCCAAAAATTCTAAATATTGAGAAAATTGCCTTCTAAGTTGTTAATCAGGGTCACTCAGACAGGAAATCCACTCACAGAAATAAAGTTTTTATATATTTAAGCTAGGAAATGTACAAAATATCTTCATGGAACATCATCTTTACTTACTATCCCTATGTTTTTTGGCATAAAAGAAAAACAAATTTTGTGATCAAGGGTCACATTTGTATATAATATCCTAAAAAGTCGTTTGATGTCAAGTCTAGACATTTATATAGATTTGGAAAATCTCGAGGGCGAGTAAATGAAGACAGAATTTTTACTTTTGGGTGAACTATCCCTTCAAGCTCTTTATCTCCGATTCTATGCACAAAAATATTTTTGTTATTCAATTGAGGAGAGAGAGAGGAAGAGAGAGAGAGTGAGGCCAGCCAGCTAATTTTAATGACTGCCTGTTTGCATTTTATTGTAATCTGTGTGTGTGTGAAAGTGACAGAGATAGACTTTCCGAAACGTAATGAAAGGTTATTACCAGCTGCCTTTCTAACCTGCTGTTCAGAGACTTTGCCATCACAACACACAGATGTTTAAATACAGAAAACAACACTAGTGGATGCTGCACACTGGTGGTGGGTGAGGAGAGACCCCCCTCATATGATTGTAAAGCGATGTACACCAATACACAATAAAGTGCTATATTAATGCCTCATTCATTCATTCACTAGAATATACAGCACATAGGATATACAGTTTGTACAGTCTTTTGTCTATGGAAAGTACCCACAATGTATAATAAAAACAAAGTGTATGGAAAAGGGAGGATAGACTTCATTGACATAAGCTTGCAATTTTGAAAACGTCAGAATACGTTAATAGTGACAGAAACGTCAAATACTCTTTTATTGACTTGTCTAGGATTATAAAAACGCTTGGCTCCTTTAAGAGTGTCAGCCACACCAGAGCCAAAGTCTCGGGTCGTTCCCACCGGTCTGGGATGTATTGAGGACACACGGAGTAAACTCAAGCCAAACGATCCAAAGAAAGTACACTGTGATAAATGCCGTCTTAACTGTTCTTTCTTCACTTCTCTCACTTTCAGAGTCTCTGATTACTCCTCTGTTCCCATTCGTCCAAAGCAAACAAGTAAAGCCTACTGTCCCCCTTTGCACTAGATAGCACAAACAACCCTTTTAAAGCAACAGTCAACAAAAAAATAAAAATTCTGACTGAATGCTTTCATTTCCCTGTTCATTTTTTACTGTTGAAGAAACAAAGTCAGTTTCTCCTGCAGAACACAAAACTGTTGGTCAAAGAACAACGTTGGTACCCATTGATTGGTTTTGTGTCCATACAAAAGAATAGAATGGGTGCCGTCGCTATTCTGTTGCCAGCATTCTTCAAAATATCTTCTTTTGTGTTCTAATTGAGGAAAGGAAGCCATAGAGATTTAAAATAATGAGGGTGATCACTTTAAAGGGACAGTTCGCCCAAAAATGAAAATTCTGTCATGAATCACTCACTTTCTAGTTGTTCCACACCTGTTTAAATTTCTTGGTGTGGATGAACACAGAGAAAAATATTTGGAAGATTGCTTGTAACCAACAGTTCTTGAACCCCATTGACTACCACAATAGGAAAAACTGCAGCGCTGGTCAAAAGTGGCTCAGAACTGTTTGCTTTCCAACATTCTTTAAAATGTCTTTTGTGCTTAACAGAACAAAAAAAATATGAAATATTTTTTCCTACGAATGGTGTCAAAGAACCTTTTGGTTACAAGCATTCTCCCAATAATTTTCACTGTGTTTATCCGAACAAATTTGGATTTGGAACAACTCTAAGGTGAATAAACAATGACAGAATTTTCATTTTTGGGTGAGCTATCACTTTTAGATCACCTGATACACAAGCCGCAGCTAAGTCATAATCACTTGAAATCTGTATTTGATATGCAAAGAAGCCAACAGACTGGTTTGAATGATGAATGATCTAACTCTGAAAGCAGTCAGATGTTATCTCATTTCCTGAACAAACATGAAAGACCTCTACTGACCTGTGGCGGATTTCCACACATCATGTCCCAGGTGCCATAGTGACCCTTGGCCTGTCTGTAAAGCCGAAGGGCGTCGGTAAACGCCGGCGTCGAGACCTTGCTCTCTTCCGACAGTCCTGGAGAGTAAAGGAAAAGACACTTTCAAAAGTTGATCGCACCTGTTGGGCAAACACAACAGCAGGTGGTCATTTTCACAATCATATCTAACCTTTCCTGTCATTTTCAGTTTTTATGCTTTTACTGAACCTCTTAAAGGTCCCGTGTATGAAACTTAGCAGCATCTAGTGGTGAAGTCATGTATTGCAGCCAATGGCTCTCTCAGCCCCTCCTACCTCCTTTTCAAAGCACTACAAAGGCTGTCACAGAACGAAGATGTCGTCACGTTTTCACATCTTTGCCGAAGGAGATAACACTGTAAATTGCATGCAAGGGGACCATTGGTGTAGGTAGATAGAAAAAGCTCATTCTAGCACAGTGTCTCAACCAGACGCGAATGCTGCGACGCCACATGAAAACCTGCTTGTTCTTAATGTTTTTTTTCATGTTGCGCAGCATCAAGTGTAGACAAAATAAGGATCAAAAAAATCTAGCTAAAACTAGTTACTGATGGAATCTGGTTTGATGGTTTCTAGCTGGTCGATATATTCCCAACTAAGTTCAACATACTAACCATTCTCTCTCAAAAACATAGTGTTTTGTTCAAATAAGAAAGTGAAGCAATACATTTTATAAGGAACATGAAGACAAAGATTTTTGTATTTGGAATAATACACTAATGAATCATGCAAACAAGAATGTTTAATAAGCAAGTAAACACGGTCAATAAATATTGATTCATGTTGACTATTAGCTGGCGTGCCCTGTTTTTCCCAGCATCAAACAGAATGCTTGAGCCATGCTTGAAGAAAATGAGATCAGTTCAGTGAGAATCTGTGGAAACTATTGGCTCCATTCGTTCAGACAGAGCATCAGAATCAAATAAGAAAAACTGGCAAGAGATATTTCAGGAAAAAAACTCCTGAAACAAATGCCATGAAAGAAAAGTCTGGAGGGATTTAAGCACTTCATGTTTTTGGGACCAAGATAACCTTTTGGGACATCTCGCCTGTTGCCAACAGGAAGTGTGTGATTCATGAACCCACAGAGACAGAAGTGGAAAGACAAACACACAGACGATGTTAGCACAGACGACAAGCTACACAAACACTCACAAGACATGAGTTGGTGACTGAGAGAGTGTGCGTGTGCGTCTCAAATTGGTCATATTTGAGAGACTCGCACAAAGACAGGAAGTCAGCAGTGAGAGATGGAGGCAAGGCGTATGTAAGCGTCTGTCAGGAACAGGAAACCCACTCAGCGTTCATTTTCCAACAGAAAAATAGAGAGACTGGGAGAGAGAGGAGCAGAAAATAACAAGCTTTTCTTGGCATAGGTCTCATGAGCAACACAAGATGCATTTGTCAGCAGTCTCCATGAACAAAGTCCATAGAGCTCTGTGCCTAATAAAACACAATAACCTAAAAGCAGCCACACGCCCCCACTTCACATCCCTGAAACACCAGATATCTCACTAATAACAACACCAGCACCGGTCCGGTTTTAATCGTGCGTGCCTGATGCCGGGTGGAAAATAAGCCACTCATTTCTTTTAAGGTTGTGATCAGAGATCAGCTACGGAAACTGGCAGGCCTGAGAAATTCTAACGCTAGAGTCTCGAGCAAAAATAGTACATATGGTAGAGTTTAGCGAGGCCGCCGCGGGCACAGGACTGCACTGTGGTTAGCAGAGACTCCTGGGATGGCTGGTTCCCAGGACTCCTCCGCCACCATGTGTGTGTGTGTGTGTGCTTGGAGTTACAGTTTCATTCACTGCAGCATTTCCTATTCTGGCTGAACGCTCCAGGACATCACAAATTAGGCAGGTTTCAATAGAAATGTATTTTCTGGGACTCAGTGAAAACATCACAAAAATAATATTACCTAAAAAATAAAACCTGTTCATATCGAGCTAGCATAAATACAGTATATGGAAGTTAACCCAACCGAACGGTTCTTGGCCACCATAGACTAAAATAGTAGGATGGAAAAACCTAACAGAATATATACAGTATGTTTTGGCCATTCGACAGAATTGGTGCAAAATCAGGGTTGGGAACATAGAAAAGTTACACATTTCTATTCATTGTGCAGTTCATTTTCAAATTGTAATTTCAGAAAGTTTTGGAAAATTCTTCCTCTCCCCAAATTTTGTCACTACCGGAACACAATAGTTTCCTAACTTAACTATTTGCAAATAAACATACATTTTATATTTGAATTTTTTTTTAAATATGCAATATAATATATAAACACGAATATATAGAAAACTTTAAAAAATATAAAATGTATTGTTTATTTGCAAATAGTTAGGTTTTATGCTTAAGTTATGCTATTAAAACAGTGACATCTGCTGACGGACACGCCAGCTGAAGAGAATCAGGAAATTACGTCGCTTCCTTTGTCAAGTGAATTCCAAATGTCAACATCATGGCACACAAATTCCCTGTTCACTCCAAAGTCTAAACTCCAAGTGCTCTGCCCTTCGAAGGAGTAGGGCATAGGAAGGATGACTATATTTGGAATGTTGCCCGTGAAGGTTTGGTACAAATACACGTTCCGTTACACCAATAAAAAAAATGTCCATTCATTGCACTATTTGTGGCTTGTGTTTTAACAGTCGACTGTAGGCTAGATGTGAGAATTCTGATTCGACTATGTAAATCCTTAGTCCGGGACGCACCTAATATGAAGTCGTGCATATCTCAGAGTCAACTTAAAGTCTGCTTTATTGTCAATTCTGCCATAAGTAAAGTACATACATATAGAGGATTGAAATTACATTATTCTCAGATCCATGGTGCATACAAATAAAACTAAAACAGAAAAAAAATTATACAACTGTATTTATCTGTATATTTTATATATGTCAAATACAACTTTACAAGCAGGGATATTTAAAGGAGTCATATGACACGGCTAAAACGAATATTATAATATATATCGTTTGTTTTAGATGTGATGCAAAGTGTATACACGATTTGAGGGAGCGAGTTTAACTTCCTGTATAATGCATGGCCCTTTAAATGAAACTTTCTGGATACACAATGAAGGAGACACAACCACTCTACAGTATATGGAAGTTACCTTCTTGGTCACCATTGACTACCATAGTAGGAGGAGAAAAAACAATGGTGGTCAAAAGTGCCTCTGAACTGTCTGCTTTCCTACATTCTTAAAAATATCTCATTTTGTGCTCAACAGAACGAAGAAATTAATAAAGAATGTATCCCCTACTATGGTAGTCAATAGTGGCCAATAACTGTTTGGTTACAAGAATTTTCCCAAATATCTTCATCAGAACAAAGAAATGTAGACAGATGTGAAACAAGTTGATGGTTGAGTATATTTAGAGTGCTAGAGTGTTCAGTTAGGGATAGATGTTTTTCGAGTGCACTTGCTGTTCATAACTTATAAATGGATGCATTTCAATCAAGTTAAAATATTTCATTTTGGTTATGTGTATTGGAACCATCATAAAATTTGAACTACTGATCCTTAAATCCGATTCATCAACTATACCTCTGACTTCAAACCTGTTCTTTTGGCATGTCTCTACATACTATGGTGTCATGATGGGTGTGGTATGATGGTATGAACTCTTCCTGTTGCCTACGAAACATTAAGAAGATAACAAAACACTGACTAACAACCACAGACTGTCATAACGCTCACTTGAACACAAATACTAGATGACAAGAACACAAGTGCTTGGTGAACAAAAATGTTCTAAACGTAAAACCTCCATTGAATCACCAATGTATTGACCTACTTATTAAATTCATCCCGCTTTCTTAAAGGGATAGTTCACCCAAAAATGAAAACTACGTCATTATTTACTCACCCTCTTGTCATTTCAACCCAGTATGACTTTCTTCTGCAGAAAACAAAAGATGATATTTCAAAGAATGTTGGTAACCAAATGGACGCAAAACCAATGCAAGTCAACGAATACCGCCGTTGTTCAGTTCACAACATTCTTCAAAACATCTTTTATGTTTTGCAGAAGAAAGAATGTCATACAGGTTTAAAAATGACAAGAGGTGAGTAAATGATGACTGAATTTCCATTTTGTGGTGAATTATCACTTTAAATGCAAAGTGATCAACTTAACACATAAAAGCTCTAAAAGAGCCCTACTTACAATTCAAATAGTTTTAATTGCGTGTGATGCGGTTTGCTTTATCTCAGTCGAAAGAATGGCCCTTTTGTGTATTTTCCTGGATCTTGCTCTATTGGGGTGATAAAAGCAGGCATATGAGCACCTGCTGTAATACCACAGCTTTGCATGTGGTTGATGTTCTCATCGATGCTGTAAACCCTCCAGCTAGAACCCGGAGCAACTTCCTCCAGTTATTGTGCTTTGTCAAGCTCACAGCCTTTTGAGAGCTGCACATTATCCAGCTGTGGCAAATTGCCAAGGCAAAAATATAAATACTGTCATCATTTACTCACCCTCGAGTTGTTCTAAATCTGTATACATGTCTTTGTTCTGATAAACACCAAGATGTTTGGAAGAATGTTTGTAACCCAACAGCCCCCATTGACTTCCATTGTAGGAAAAATGACAATGGTAGTCAAAAATGCCCAAGATGTTTGCTTTTATAACATTCTTCAAAATATCTTATTTTGTGTTGAACAGAACAAAGACATTTATCAAGCATTTTTCCTACTATGGTAGTCAATGTTGGCCAAGAACTGCTGGCCTACAAGCATTCTTCCAAACATCTTTCTTTATGTTCATCAGAATAAAGATTTGGAACAAGTCGTGAGTAGTTGAATAAATGAGTAAATGACAGATTGACATTTTTCTTTTTGGTGAACAACTGTCCCTTTAATGAGTTTGGCTGTCCTCTTTGGTTCCTCAAAGGAAAGCAGGAAATTTCATCCCAATGTTTGCTGTAGACTAGACATTGACTTGAGATCAAGTGGATTGTTCAATGTGCGAAACCGGTTAAGGAACCTGCTTATGATGTTTTGTTAACACTTTCAAATCAAAACACACACAAAACTGACTTCGTTAAAGTACAAGTGTATTATTCATTACTCTAAATATGGTCAACCGATGTAATGAATCTAGCCTCGCCTAACATTTTTTTGGAGTCACTTGGAAATTCATCATTCTAAGGAATTCAAATTTCATGTTGACCTTACATGGAGGCAAACGACAAGGTCTGAAGTTTTACAAAACTCCTTTAGGGACGTCAGGTGAGATTTTAAATGCATGTAGCATCTGGTTAATAAGTGACTTCAAGGTCCCACCTTCAACAGATCGATACCTGACTAAGAAGAGCTGGGAGGTCTGACTTCCCCAATGTGGACAGATAGTTGTTCAATTTCATTTATCAATCTTCAGTCAACCTGTAAGCAATGCTGGTTCGCGTCTCAAAAGATACCCCACTAAATTGTCCCAAACAGACACATAACATCAAATCCTCAACATCTGCATAAACTGCATGCTATATAATTTATGTCAATATAATTTATGATTCACATATCAGTAATTTCCCGTCATGACTTGACAAGCCCAATCTCGACCACCTATGATCTACCCCAGGACATCATGGGAAGGTGTTGGCATGTGGTAAGATTGTGTTCTTTACAACTTTTTGGATGTAGGAGCTATGCTGTTTTACAAGTTAGCGTTTGAAATTCCAATTTTCATTTTAAAATGCAATTTCTGCTGCTATTGAAAATGGTGATGTCAAACAGTTGAAAACAATGATGTTTCATTGCAACTCCGTCTATTAAACCCTGTTAAAGGAATATCAGGTATTCTATAGAGGTATCGTATACAAAGGAAACCTATGTCATTTGCATTGCAAAGTGAATTTCGTGACAATTATGCACATTCCTGAGTGTTAAAGTGTTCCACTTTGTTTGTTTATTGAAAGAGTAATTTCCAAAAAATGTAATACTTTCATTTTAAAGAGCATATTTAAAGTTCCTAAAAGACAATACGGTGAGTGTATATCTTATAGGGACATCGAACATCAGGTAAGATGACGAAACAAGCATCTTCCACACCTTAAACTCATTTGAATGGCATTCAAGATAGCATGCTGTGACAAACATATTTTCCTCACACACACATCCACACCCTGCTCTGTGATTCAAAATATGTCACTGAAACATAAGACAGGTAATTCGAGAGGGTTGTTTCGATAGTATAATATTGTGAATATTTTTTTTTAAAAGGGCATGCAGCCATCTCAGGGTGTATTTTACTAGGAGATAAAACAAAATAATGAAATACTGTGCAGGAGATAAATGAAAAGAAAGGTAGAGGAGAATATAAAGGGATTGGGGGACGCAATAAACATATACGATTAAACTCAAACCAGATGCACTTAAAGTGAGACGCACAAGTTGTTTGTATAAAATCAGCTTTTTATGTCTTTGTGATTCTGACTCACCGTTGTTGGTGTGTCTCACACAATCCTGGAAGACGGCATGCCACTTATTCTGTTCTTTCTCTGTCATGACACAGAAGTAGTGATGGCGGGCGTACGGATGCCACAGGATGAGGGGATACTGTGTAGGACACTTCAGGAATGGGGCGGTCCCGGCCTTGGCCTTTGCATCTGAATCGTTTCAAATGCACAGGAGACACAAATACACGAAATCTCAAATAACAACAAACCATTTTTGCAATAAGTTCAATATCCATTCACTAAAAGGTCTCTCACCACTCGAGCTGTTGTTTAAGAGCCCCAAGTATTCCTCCATAGAGGTCAAGGCTCTATACCCGGCACACTTAATGATCCCTTTGCTGTGGAGACCTCGTTCATGTGCCTTAAAAAGATAACAAATAAACAGTTCAGAAACATACTGTATGATAATAACAGCACACTGGATATTTAGGCCAAAACAAAGTAGCTTAACAGATTCCAGGCCTCAGACATTTTGCTTTTGTTTACGTTTAATTATCTGAGCCTAGGTGTGTTTGTTTTGTGTCAGCGGTTTACACTCACTGCCTTGTTTTCATACAGGCCGATGTTGTAGGTGTCGCCCACGTACAAAAACCGACTCCTCCATTTCTTGCTCTCCTCCAGATATTGAAAGAGACCACCGGAGAAAATAGACTTGTTCTTCAGAGGGTCCTGCGAAAGAATACACATTTCAAATAAATGTGAATCACAATCGCTTCACGAGATGAAAGCATGACCAACAAAATGGTGAAGTCCAACGTGAAACGTCTCCAAATAGTCTGGATTAACAGAGATGCTCAGAAAGACAATTATATAACATAGATGGTGTCAATGATAGAGTCTATAAATAAAACTAGGGGTACATAAAAGACTTGCAGCTACTGTTGTGTCTACAATCAAACCCACAGCTTTGTGGTGTCTGACATTGTATTTATCATCAGTAAGTGTACAGGCTTTGAACACGGATAAACGGTTAATCTCGAAAGATCAAGTATAAATAAACACACACTTATCTTTAGATTCATCTGTCTTTTATCACAACAATACTGGGACTTTAAAAGCCAAAATGAAAATACTGGATCTGACGTCCACTGTATGAACACAATACCACAGAGACATTTCCCAAAATATCTTCTTTTCTGTTCCTTGTTATGAGAGTGAATAAACGTGTTTTTTTTTTCAAATATATTTTCGGGGTACTTTTGACTTTTTTTATTGGACTGAACAGTAGATTAGGAGAGGACAGGAAACTTTAGGGTGGAGAGAGGGGAACATGATCAGCAGAGGACCACTGTATGCGCATTGGCGCCATATGTCGGAGCACTGCCCACCAGGCTATCGGCTCTGACTGAATAAATGTGTTTTTACTCATTTTGGGTAACCTATAATAATGTGGGCCGATTAATTTTTTGGTTTGTCTAACTTTTAATATTTCTCATATGCAGCTATTTGTTCATCAATTCACCGCAGAATTAGGTGCTGAAAATAGACATCAAAAGTGATGTTTGTGCTTCAGGACACCCCAACAGCTCAACAGGGGACTCACTTATCATATGTGCCTTTTTTAACAATTATTGGTCAAGAGAGTCAGAGCACTTCACCACAAAGCCAAACCTCTTTGATTCTACACGGCGCCTGAAGTCTTGTTGTGTTTAAGCCCTTCACTTCAGTTATTTAACTCGTGTGAAATCAGCTGCACTTCCTCTTTGCTGAATCAACGGCGATAAGCACGGCCGCAGAGAGCCTTAAACATCAGGAGGGAAATGGAACAGTAGGAAGAAAAAGAGAGGAATAAAAAACGCAAACAGCAGCCATTACAAAAGGGATAGGGGTGAAGTCAAAGCCATAAAGGAGACCCACAAAGCATAGAGACACAAGATGAAATACAACCTTATATATTAACAGACACATAAAGGTGTAAAGTGAACATCTCAAATGAACATCCCCTTTCTATACTTTATTGTAATGCCCACAACCTTGATCTAGAGGTGGATATGAGGGAAAAGTTAATGTACCTTTCTGTGTAATAGTTGTGTCTGGGGGGTCCCCCCACCTTCAATCTCATATCTCACGCTGTTGAAGAGAGCCACAGCATACTGCTGCTCATAAATCGTGCCGAACTCCTTCATGATGGCTCTGGTGCGGGCTGGGTGGGAACAGACATGTGGGAATGTTAGATTTGGATTTGAACCGCACCACAGAAAAAAATCACTTCACAGGTGATTGGAGTGAAAATGGCAGTTTAAACACAATATTATTACTTCCATAAATGTTTCGGGCAGTTTCGGTCTTTTGATCGTAAATTTTGACTGATTTTAATCAGGCAAGATAATGAAAAAACATATGCTTGCGCAAACACACACACGCTCACTACAATACACTCAACTGTAACCGAACCCAACATTTTTACTTGCCGTGAAAAGTGGGAGAAGGTCTACTGCCAAGCTTCTCTCAATGTGTTTGTGTTTTGGAGCAATCATTCAAAGCAGTCGCTAAAGTCTTAGTTTGCACATTCTGTCGACAATGTGTCACCAGTATTCGATTACATCATCAACACTCATGCAGAAAAACGAGACAACCTTGACAACCTCGATACCTCCATTCAAAAGCACTGTGGGTGGTTGCTAGGGCACATTATGAGGGCGTTATGGTGTTTTGAGTGGTTACTGGTCAAGTCCAAACAACCCGGCACCATGTTGTCTGTGGACATGCGTCAGGTCCCTGCTTCAATGTAAATGGGATTGTCCCCAGCATACCTCCCCCTTTGCTTAAGAATGAGAAAAGAAACATAACCTGCTTCATAAAAAGTAGATGGTGCTTTTTTTGAATATATTAAATAAATGGAAAGAGTGACAATGATTAGAGGCAATCACATTTGAATGCCATATTCAAAGCGTCTTGCGGTCTGGTCTGACAGCAAATGATACCCACAGAGTTTTACATTTAAAGGAACGGTTCATCACAAAAAGAAAAAATTTCCTCCTGCTGAGTTTTCAGAGCACAAGAGCTGTGAAAGTTGCCATCTAAAAGTTGAAGCAGGAAGGAGCAAAAAATAACTTCTGCCTCTCTATTGCCATCTCTGCTAATAAAATTAAATTGCAAGCGAATTTACGGATAAGCTAAAAAAACAACTTCCATTTCCTGCAAGATCCGGCACGACAGCTAAGATAATAGCCGAGAACTGTGACTGTTGTTTAAAAACTTTTTAACGGAAGAAACCAGATTGGCCGACCAGTACACGCTCACTCAATGGATGGACGAATTGTCAGGATTACCTTATCTCTAGTTTAGTGGTCTGACGTCCACACAAACCACATCGAGAAAGAAGCCAATGCATACTCAAGACAAACAGAGAGAGATTAACATTACATCTTCAGATAGCTATGTTGACTAAAAGTGGCAAACGTTAGCAAATGCAGCTTGAACACACTCACCCGACACATAACATGAGCCTTCTCACTGTTCCCTATCCTGGGTTTCTACTTATACACTTATGAATACTGTAGAAATAGCGACAACAAACAGTTTTCTTTGTTTAATCTCCAGTGGTTGGCTTACTGCTAGTTGTACAACTAACAAAGTTAGCTATGCGCAATAAAAGGGGTTAACGCTACGTGAAAAATAACTTAACTTGTTCCCCGGGTCCTGATTAGGTGAGGATACATGAGAAGTTTTTAGACACGTACCCAACATGGGACATTTTCGCATGAAAAGCACCTTGTTGTGTTTGCATGAATGCGGCAGTCGATGTGTCTGTCATGCGGCCCATTCTCTAGCAGACCCACTATTGTAATAAACTAGAAGAACTTGTAGACTCAGTTTGCTTTGTCTAAGCCCTCACTGTTCCGCGGTATCCGTTCCTACGTTTATTTACAGAAACAGTTTTTTGATGCTCAGTTTGCAAACAGACTGAAACCGTAAATTCACTGGAAACTTCTATGGTTGCCTACATATTGCGCAAAATCAAGGGCAGGATAAGGAAACTTATCTCGGATCACATCTTAAGAGTATTAGGTAGAAAAACACAAGACACCTGTCCAAAGCAAAAACTACAAGGAAAGACAAACTACACAAACAGGTGTGCTAGGGACAACTAGATAAGCAAGTAGTCATTTAGTGCTTTGTTCGACTAACTAGTCATTTTATGATTCAGAACCATTCAAAGGTGCTCAAAACTGCAACCTTCCAGGTACAATCAGTTCAGATATATGCCATAATGGCTTTCAATGAACCTACTATTGTACTATCCATTGCACCACCAGGAACAATAACTTCAAAGCTGAAAAATATCCCTCCCACATGCACAGTCTGCAGATTAGTCAGCCTTTACTGACCATAATAAGGAGGAAACAGAAGGGCAGACATACGGGAGAGACATACAGGAGTATGAGGACACCTTGAGAAGACCTTCCAGTCTACATAAAGACATGTCCATACCTGCTTTCACTCCCTTCAAGAACATCCTGCACTAACAGTCAAACAGCTCTCATGGGAGGTCGAAAGATCTTGCGAGGAATTTCCTTCATTCAAAACTGTCAACCTTCTGACCCCCTGTCCATCCACCACGACCATTCCTCAAAACTGCTCCAGGCTTCAGAGAGCACACACACCCCCGCAGACTTCGCAATGAAGAAGAGACAATTAATTTCAGAGCGAGGGTGGAACACGAGTTGTCATCCATCAGGCCCGAGTCACCAGACCAGGTCAGCATTTTTGGAGGTCAACACAATCCATCTCCGTTAATAACTTAAAAAAGTTTCTTCTGATACATCGAAATGAGATCATGAAAGACAGATCCCAAGAAGTGTCAACTGAAATCTGCCTATTATCAACGAAATACTGTGCGAGTTATACTTCAAACACACATATAAACAAAGAAACCTGTATTTGTTGACCAGTCTCAACTTGTTCGAAGGGGGTTGTGATTATTCCAACTTACTTTCAAATCACAGCTAAAAGTGACTTCTCTGAATTCTGGGAGTCTGGTGGAACTTCTGTTTCCCGAAACACAGTGTTGGCACATTCATCTTGAAATTATATCTCAAACTGGCTTTTCGTTTCAACAACAGTAAATTACTCTACGGTGGGCTATATTTGTAAACCCTTTTTTATCTCGAGTTCTGTGATTGACACGAGGAGAAAAAAGCCACAACTCCAACAGTGTAACCACTGTTGACGTCACAAATTATGGATTGGAAACATTTCATTTTCAACCTCACTGCCTGCTAGCGCTGTGCCATTAATGTCTAGGGAAACTATAAAAGACAAAGCAAACATCACTGCAGGATTTCATTTCTCTCACTAAAAACAGTACGTGTCTTAAAAAGAATGTAATTATTTCCCATCATGCCCAGAAAAGGAACAAATATATGGTTGTGCTTGTTTTAGGACCTGCGAGGACAATAGGTTCTTTAAAGATCTAAAACATTATTCTCAAAACAAGCTTCAACTTAGGCATTAAATGAATCAATTAAATTTAATGACAACTTTTGCCTCTTGTTAGAAGTATGAGACCAAATGTCATTTTAAAGCTACTGTTAATTGTCTAATGGCAGCTTACAGGAACCAAGTGCATCTAACAAAAGAGTTTTTTGCCAGAGGGATAAACACACGTGAGAATAAATATATTTAAAACAGCTTAATATCAAATTCACATTCCATTAAAACCAGCTCACTTAAAACGGAGGGCGTGAAATTTTGGGGGCGTTTGCACAGAACGACCTGTCAGGTGAAATGCATTCAATTCAAAGTTCCTCGCAATTCTGCATTGTTATAATAACGTAAGACACGTTAAAACAGAAATAATAAAAAAGGCAAATTATCAAACACAAACGCAAGCCGTTTAGAGACCCACGTGACACGCATGAACGCCAGAACGCGCCCTGCGTAAACGCGTGTGAGGTAACTTTTGAAAGAAATAAAACGGCTGAAAAAAATGTTTTTTATTACAAATATCATTAATTCTGCACCTGTTTGCTATTTTAACCATAACAGTGCCCGTTTGTGGTGTATTGGGCCTTATTCCAGTCACTTTAAATGGTGCATTTTGGTAACATCCAACAGAACCGAACACATATCTTCCATTAAAACCAATACAACTCCAATTATAACCATTAATCAAGTAAGTTCACTTCAAACGTTATGTGGTGGTGTAGTTTTTTCATAAAGGTTTTCAAAAGACTGTAGCAAGTTATTTTTAATCGTACGTAGACATAAATGCGTCTCACCTGTGATCATCTCGCGCTTGCCCTCGTCCAAGTTGGTAGAAATAACATCACCCATGATGGCGAGGTCCTTGTGGATCACTGTGGAAAGTTCTTCGAGATGTGAAGTTGAACGAAACACTGTTGTCAAGCTATCGAAATTCCCTGGAGTCTTCCAAGAAAACCATCCCCATTAGACCGGTGGTAACTTCAGTGCGCGGTTCTCGTACAGCAGTAACGAGCTGGATCATAAAACGCCTCGAGCAACAGCGCGCGACGCTTTGTGAGTGAGAACTTCTCCAGTTCACAGAAATCAGTGACAGTAAGTGGGCGTGGTTTAGACAGCACGTGAGCACGACACACCCAACTTCTACCACTTGTGTATTTCTATTCACAGCTAATTTTTTATCGCGTCGGATATGCTCTGGAAATTGAATAACAAATTTTTTTTGCTTACACTTTAAATGCCGCTGTTTCAAAACAATGCAACATCAATACTTTAGTTTGTTATTTATCGTCGGCGAATTAATTTAGGAGAGATTGATGCAATATTTCCGTGTCTGCCAATCCTTCATTTACAGCACATGATGATTCACACTGTGTAGATGACATTGTGAATTTTTTTTTGTGTACCGTTTGTTTTTGTACTTTATAAAGCATATAAAGTATAAATTCGCCTTGTCACAGGGAAAGATATAAAAAGTCTCAATAGAATTGAAAAATATAGAAATGTAATTTGAATATAATTTAATTGATGGTTTTAAAATAATACATCGCTACAACAGGCAGTTTAAACGACGCTTATTAAATTATTCTGGGACCGAACGGTTAATTATAATACAAAATAATACAAAAATCCCTATAATCAAAATATCATTTTATACCTGTGAAAATTGTAAATGGAGCTTGTATCGAAAAGTAGACCTGTGCCGTCGCCTAGTGGACAAAAGTGGTATTTGAAATGCTGCACTTCACGGCAGTTTTTCCCATTATCACACGGGTGAGTTAGGGACTGACATGTGAAATCTCATTGTCATAATAGTTTAAAAAAATCCCTTGTTTTTAAAAATGCACTGCAGAACCCCCCCAGAATAAAGAGGGCAAATCAAATTAATGCTTTAGTTAACTATTAAAATGATTCATGTCGAAACTTTACGACGTGTTTGCTATCACAAACGTGCCAAACGGAAATAAATGTGTAATTTATACCCGTGCGTTTGTATCATCGTTTTGTATAGTGGTATGAGAATCAGTGGTGAAATCGTTTGTACACGAACCCGTTTAACGGTTCGGCGTCTGCGCCTTTAGCGCTTGGCAATACGCAAAAGCGGATCTCTGTCGGTAGTGGGCAATAACACATAAGGGAGGGGCGGTTACGCAGTGACGAATCTCCGCAGTCAGCTGCTGAGTGAGGTGCGCACCATCTCACTATCAGAGACAGGGGCGGAATACAGCAAGAGGAGAGAGAGGAAAAGATACAGCGAACACACAGAAGCATCATGGCACCAATTGGATTAAAGGCGGTCGTTGGCGAAAGTAAGATGATGTTAATTCTCAACTCCAGATATTTTGTAATCTTGCTTTGAGGTTTATCCAATTGTACGTGATATTTTATCGTAGGCCCATTGCATGTATCTTTACTGTTCATTTGCGTGTTTGGTTCCCCCTGGATGCGGCTGGTTGAGACCCTGCCATTGTGCTGCACGGCCAGGACATGACTCTCGGGGACGCGCCGTTGCGGATGCGCACAGTGCATCAGTGGAAAACGACAAAAATGCGTTTTCCCCCTAATGCGCATTTAGAATCGAGTCAAAACATATAGTAGGGAAATAGATTATCAGCAGTAAAACTTAATAAAGATGGTCCACCACAGGAACGCCCTTGTTCTCCACGTACATGGAAATGAATTACGCAGGACTGTGTCGACAAAACAGTGCGATTTTTTGTGTGTTTTAATATCAGATATATATGCGTGTGATATTGTACGAATAAAACATCTTTGAAAAACGACCAACAACATTCAAAGATCAGGCTAATGCTTGTAGGCAAAGCCTCACCCATATGATTGATAGACAGTGTAATATATTAGTCCAGCTGGTGAACTGATGTGCCCTGGAAGGAAGTACCCGAAGATTTAACATGAATGCAGATGGCTTGCATCCCCGTGATTGTCCAGATAGATGGTTAAATGGCGGAGTGGCTCGCTTGAATAGTGGAAACGAGAGCACCAAATGCGCAAACCAAATTTCCGCTTGCCATGTTTGTCTTGCCACGCATTGTGCCTAATGACTGAAAGATCGTTTTGGGAACAGAATTACCTTAAGTAAATACAGTTCAGTGGTGGTTGTGCTTTCATATTAGAAAACAATATTTTTTATTAATGCGGGACGAAATGGGCATGTTTGCCTTCTACAGTAGGCTATACGGATTGTACATGTCGGGCCTAGAATGCTTAGAATTGAATTGAATCGAAACATTAGGCTATAAAATACACCACTCATACATTTTAATGTAATTTGTATTATTCTGATCCTTTACATTTATGTGTAAGTTATGAATGTTACCATTCAGGCAAATGCATTAGTCCTACGTGCAGAAATTCCCGCATTAGGCTATTGCATTATACATTCAGAATTGTTTGTTTTCGTAATATAAAATTGTGCCAACATACCGTATGTTAAGCACAATAAAACATAAAACTCGATTGTATGAATGCACAGTTGCATTGTCCAGTGTAAATGAGAGGTGAACATTGTATGCACACACGCGTGTATTCAGTATTGACTGAAACCTGATCGTTACCAGCATTGATAAAAAGACACAACCACTGTGAGCACCTGCTCTGGATGCTCTTTCTCCACGAAGGCCAGGATGGATTGGTTTTGGTGTGGTTTGATACGCTTGTGTTCAGAGCAAATTTAGAATACAAATGTCTCCATATAAAACTGACCAAATGCACTTGCAACATAATTTGCTTTATTTTTAAATTAATAGATGCAACATTTTCCCCAAAAGGGAAGATGTGCATTCCAGAATTAAATAAGATGCAGCGCTGAAGGAAAACACACAGTGCACATTGAAAGAAAGTGTGTGAATGAATCATAGTATTTTTATGAAGAGTGTCTCATATACATTAGCGTAGATCTGAATGAACCAGTTATTTTGTCTTTTAGTTTGTTCCATCAAGTTTAAAGAATGTCCTATTAACCATTTTGAAGAATTGCATTCAGCATACAGGAAGGCATTCTATGCATATTTTATTTGTACAAAACATTTAAATAAAATATACGTGAAAACCTCTGAATTGTACAAATATAATCTGCATTTTTTTAAATTTAATTTATAATTTTATCCTAGTAAACTACTTCCAACCCTGATTTAAAAATACGGCAAGTCTTGAATGTAATGTGTAGAGTAGTGGACAACCATCAATGAGATCTAGTTACGCCCCTCGATGACATCTGGAAGAAAAGAGTAACAATGTGTTACTCGGATACACCCACACAGATGCAACACCTGGTACATGACAGCACTTTTAGATGACAATGTTTTTTTTCAATAACATTCAAGGGCACAATAACATAAGAAAAGAGTCTTAAGACTTGATAATGTTGGTACATTTTTGCACGCATGGCATGTGAGGAGAGGACAGTCGGTGTGCCCTAAGGCAAATTGTAAGCATGTGATTCATGATCGACTTAAACTGGCGACATTTATAACCCCTATTACTCTTGGAGGAGAAAGACAGTCCTGTCACTTTAGCACCACTAAATATCATACACAGTGGTAGAGGTCAGTCTGAATTTATCTTTCAACCCTTATTATACACACAAGCTTATCATTTTCCAAAAATATCTAAAGACTCTGATGAACTATTGGGGTTAGAAATGAATTATCTTGTTATGGACAATAGCTACTGATCGAGGTATTCGTTTGACCTTCAATCCAAAACAGAATCAAACATCTTAAACATTGTGTTTAAACAATAGACACTGTAGCATGGTAATGATGTTGAAATTTGATCATCATGATCTGAATGAGAAAGAAGAATGAATCTGAATTTTCTGATGAAATATAAGCGCAAACACTACAATCCACAATACTCAAATATTGGAGATGTTTGATCTGCAACACTGATGAAAAACAAGAGAGGGCCAGATTAATTTAAATAGGCTTCAGTGATATTTCAGTTGTTGACAATCACTCATATTTCAATAGCGAAGACCAGTTCAGTCTTGGAAAGCCGCAAACCGCAAGGCATTGCGGAATAAATCAAACTGTGTATTGGCATACAACTGCATGGCTTTTCGCTGGCCTGTCATTTCCCGGGATTACTTGGCTTGACATTTTCCGTGCAGTGTTCCAGCAGTCAAAATGAATTAAAGATTTCTGTTTGGAAAAGCTAAGACAGTTGTAGATTTCAACCAACAGCTAGATCTTATTTGGCACTCAGTGATCAAGTTGAAGAATACATTTTTTATTTCTAGCTCCCTGCTGTCTTCCCTATTGGGGAAGACATTACCCGGAATCCCTCTCATATAGCCCGGGTTTATGGCTTTTCTATTAAAATCAGCCCACGTAGAGCTCTGGCGACATAAAAATCAAATCTCGGGACATAAAGCATTGTCTGTTCTGTGCACCCACTGTGACAGATATACACAGATCAACCATGGTATACTACAATATAAAATAATGATGAACAAAGGTATAACGCGTGTGTATAAAATCAAAAAATTCACATGGGGAGAAACGCTCTGATTTTGAATTATTAATGAACCTGTAAAATTCATTACATAATGTCTGTGTGTCAGTGTGCAAAGTTATTTGTCAACCAATTTGACATCCGGTAACAGTCGAACTATTCAAATAAAAGGTTTTGATAGAGCCAATATGATTTCAATTTACTGCAAATTCAACCTACGAATTTCTCACTTTGTGGTCTCAGCATATTAATATATGACTTTTGGCTTGGCATGGATGATAAGGAACACAAACATGTCAGCATCATTATTCCTCTTTCAAAAACTGTTGTTTCATTTGTGTGTTGAGTAGTGAGTGACTCAGCATGCTGTAATTCTATACCAGCAGGACAGCAAACACTGTGTAAGTGAGTGTGTGTGTGGGTTGATGCTTCGTCCTTGGACTCAATGACGTTGGTTGGGGTTCAGCAGTGTCTGTCAGATACAAGAACAAAATCGCATCATCACACAAGACAGAGAACGTCACGGATAAATGTCAGCATGACTGTAATTCAGCTACAGGCAACCAAATGTCGCTGATATACAACCATGATAATATGATTAAGAGGAAGTTCTTGTTTTTATACAGTTCAACCTACAATGAAAAGTGCATACGTAAGGATTCTTTAAAGTCACACACTCTTAAAAAGGTGCTACTTCTTTACCGTGGTGCCATAAAAGAACCATTTGTGACCCTGGACACCGGCTGTAGCAGGCCGGTACTAAGAAGAAACAGGTTTGTTTTAACGGTCTCCATCAGCTTACCGCTTTAATGGCATTGTAGAGTAGGTGAACGTGAAATTCTATGCTTAAACATAGATACCAAACTTGAGTAGGTTATTCAAAAAAAAACCAGCGAAAGTTAAGTTTCCGGCCAATTTCGCGATTTTGCTGCATCCACTCTTCAAAGAACATTTTACTTAATATCCTAAGGATTTGACCCATACAATGTATTGTTTGCTGTGCAACAAATATATCCGTGGAATTTAAGACTAGTTTTGTGGTCCAAGGTCACATTTTTGGTTCCCCGAAGAACCATAGACTCATTCAACCATTTCTTTCTTACTTTTTTATAAAGAACCTTTTTCCACTACAAAGAACGTTTTGTGAAACAGAAAGGATGTTAAATGTTAATGAAACCATTCATCCAAAAATGGTTCTTATTTATAACATATTTTTTAAGGAAAAAAATATTGAATTCCATGGCAATAATTTTACCTCAATTTTTTATCAGGATCCTTCAAATTGTATCAGTGATGCATATCCAACAGGATAAGAGAAGTTTGTCTCTTTAAGGTAAATGGCTGTGAAATCCTGAGAGATGGAGTGTAAAATTGGGTCATGAAATGAGAGGCACGTGCCTTGAAGGAAACATACACTACAGAGGGTTAAATCTACACCGATGAGCGCTTATACAGTTTTCTCCACTGACCAGCGGTCAAACACATTGCCAAATTCTTAACATACAAACATATTTAGCAACGCTATATTTAAATATTACGGCAAAAAACACCAAGTTTAACCAAATGTCTGCTTAACATCAAATGGCAGCTTCTACTTAATTAAGACATCCACATTGAGGTTAAATATGAAGAGTGGAAAAGAGAGAGAAGACTCCAGTTGGTGTACTCAGGAGAGATTTCATCTTTAAGTGAGAAGATGTTCAGTTAGAGAAGGCAGTGGGGCAGAAAGAGTCGCCGCCCTAGTGGCAGTGAAAGGTTTAAATCTAAATTGTTGCATACACAGGGAAGGGCAATTTATGGTTCTGCGTCAGACTTACATCGTAACTAGCCGTAACTAGCATCTCTCCAAAAATGTAACAACGTGTCAACTCGGCGCGGACCCTACGCAGAAAGCAAGCTCTGTGAAACCAGCGGCTAAACACAACGGCGTAGGTCTGACGCAGAAGGTAAAAACACAATTTAGGGTTTATGTTAACGATTTTCTAGATCACTCGAAAGGGAAAATGGTGTCTTGACTCCTGTGGTCTTCTGCTCTGAGGACACTCATTAACATAAAGCTGGACTCCATGGTAACTGCAATTTCCTTTGAAAACGTTGTAATTTAGAGAAAAGCCTATTCAGACATGACATTTACATTTAGCGGAGGCTTTTATCCAAAGCAACTTTACCGTGCATTCAAAAACCAAGTCTGAACAGTCTGCATGTATATGATCCTGCAAAAATCACGTTGCAAGAATGCCATCACTAAAGATGTTAAATCTATACATTGAGTTTAATTGTAAAATAATTTACAAAATCCATATTGCTATAGTGACTGGCTTAAAGGCGTGCCGCAGTTTTTGACATTCATTCTATTCTTCTGTGTATTTTGTCCCATCGCCTGCAGCATTAACCTCCATTTGCACAGTAAAATGTTTTACCTCGGTCTCAGATGATCTTGGGTAGAAGTGAACGGAGTCTGATGGGGGAAGTGCTGATATCACATGACTGATATTAAAGTGCCCCCCAGAGACAGCTGGGGGGTGACAGACTTCAACGGAAACCTCTTAAAGGGTTTAATTTAGTGTTATTTCTTAATTTACTTAACAAGCCAATGATGCTACATTTATGTTATTCTTCGTTTAAGATTTAATTTCCTGCATGAATCAACATATTTTGTCAGATATTCAGTTGTATTCATAGACTGGATCTTTCATAGCTGCTAGATACTTACTACTTCTACTGAATTTTTACAGTATGAATCCCTTTAATATTATTGAAAACAACAAATAACATGATGCTGGTGTGAAAAAAGAGAGCAATTTCGCATTACATAAGCATCTCAGGACATGGCTATGATGACATTTTTAATGATATTTTTTAAGCAGTATAGAAAATCATGCAAACACATGTTTCTTCTTTCAGTTTTTGAAACAGCTTGCTAATCTCTTCGCCATTCACTAAAACATGGCATTTATTTAAACACACATAATCCAATGTCAACCACAAAATCACCCTGAACACATTTATTCTAACGCTACGACCAGATGGCTATCGCGATCATGCTAATATTGTCCTTAACTCCTCAAACATGGTCGACTCTGCATAATCCCTGCATGATGAGATTATTTACATCAGATTAAATCACAGAGAGAGGGAGAGAGAGAGAGAGAGTTACACAGATTGACTTCTTAATCTGTCTAGATTAAATTGACGCAATGATATGCTGTTCATTTAACTTTTGGTTACGTGCAATCTATAAAGCACAATCTTAGGATCTGTATGGAGTGAGATTCTAAAGATATTGAAGATTAAATTGCTGCCCAAGCAAATGCTTTCTCTTTCTCAGATGAGATCTCATAGTGTCTTACTTTCTTGGGCTTATTTGATATATACCTTAATAATTCAAATATAGCATGTTAGTGGATTAGAAAATAGACATTGTGTAGTATTTTTGTAATACTCCCAGGTACCATATTAGAGCTACTGTGGGACATTTGCAAAAAACATAACTGGGTGAACTGGAGCGCATGAACACAAGAAAAGAGACATTTCATCAGTTTGTGCCCTTGAACATGGGATATCTGGTACCATCCGCTATGAATGAAATGAACATTATTTGTGGTGACACAAGCTGCTTCCTGTTTTGTTGCATACAGTGTGATCCTGGTTCTGAAAAAATCTGTTCGCAATTGGTTTTCTATAATAAAGTGTTCTGAACTGTTCATGTTGTTGTTTATGAAGTGAATACTGACATATATGGAGACATACAGCTGCAGAACAAATTTACAGACCATTCCAAATTTTCATTTAATCAGCATATTATGGCCATCAAGTGTCTGTTGAATTTCAACAAAATCAAACCTCAAGAATGTGAAAGACTTAAAGCATGAAACTTGATGGAAACAAAAACAGTGAAAACAGTGGTTATCACATAAAAAATATTCTTTAACTTTTCAGTCTGAAATAATACAGAGGATCTTTTCTGTTATATTAGGTTTTTACAGCTTTCTTTTTTGCGAATAAATGCAGTAGAAACAAGTATTTTTATATAAAATTAGGTAGAAATATTGTTAGTAGTTCACATAATGAAACAAAAATGATCATTTTACCAAAACACATACATATAAAGGATACATTTTAAAATCAGAAAAATTGCCCATGACTAATCCCATTAATTTATCCCTACAGAGATTATGAATGATGTCATCAAGAAGATAAAGAAGAAGGGAGAATGGAAGGTAAGATGAATTCATTCACCTCATCACAGTATTGACCATACCATCCTTACATGCCATCTATCTGTCTGTCCGTCCGTCTGTCCGTCAGTCTGTCTGTCTATCAGTCTGTCTGTCTGTCTGTCTGTCTGTCTGTCTGTCTATCAGTCTGTATATCTATCAGTCAGTCTGTCAGTCTGTCTATCTGTCTGTTTGTCTGTCTGTCTATCATTATATCATATCTATCTATATATCATATATATTTCTCCCACTATTTCCATTTAAAAATATTTTGGTATATCAAAGGTCTGAAGTGAATCTGTTATCTCTTTGTAGGCTCTGATTGTGGACCAGCTCAGCATGAGGATGCTGTCGTCCTGCTGCAAAATGACTGATATCATGACAGAGGGCATCACCAGTAAGTAACCCTGTGTTTTAGACATCAGCCAAAATGCCAAAATATAGGATCGATTCATGTCGAAACAATGCTCATTCGTGGGATCACTGCTCATCTATTGGATAGGCCTGAATGGGTCATTACAATGGAATTTTGCATTTTATATAATGATTCAAACAGGTTGTAACTAACCAAAGCTTCACAATTACAAATGTTCAATATAACACAATTTAGAAATGGATAAAAATGTAATATATATACAGTTTATACTTTTTTGTGGCTCACTTGCTGTTTCTCTTTTAGTTGTCGAAGACATCAACAAACGCAGAGAGCCTCTACCCTCACTGGAGGCTATTTACCTGATCACTCCTACTGATAAGGTACTCCAACACGCTGCTTTCATAACACGCTAATACAGCAAAGTCACACCTTTAGCCCAGACTGTCATCTCACAGTGCGGACACAGAAACCCTTACGCAGTGCACACTTAACATATGTCACTCACTAATACATACACAAACACTATTGACTCAGCCAACAGAGCCAGCTGAAACCTCTCGCCATTTCTATTGGCCATGCAGTTGCTATAGCAACATGTGTTTGCTTCCTATTTTGGTGCAGCCATTGAATTTAATTTACACTGAGCTGATTTTAGATCGTATTTTTAGATTAAAGTTATTATATTTGATTTGACCTTTAATGTTTATAAAAGTGATTTAATATTTTTGAGCTACCTTTTTGTCTCACAATATTAACAAAACCTACACACATGATATAATCTAAACCTGGTTCTCTTGTATTTCTTTTTACAGTCCGTGCAAACTCTTATCAATGACTTCAAAGATCCTCATTCTGCAAAATATAAAGGAGCTCATGTGTTCTTTACTGACTGTGAGTATCTTGGGGTACTCAACTGTACTTTAAGAGCCCTGCAAGCGTTATACAGTCACACTACAGCAGTGATGAGGCTACTACACAAGCACTCAGTCAAATGATTTGTTTGAACGAGTTTAACTTGGAAAATAAACGCTGTTATATGTGGATTGAAACATTAAACATATGATTTGAAGATAGTATAGTTTCAGTCAATTGGTAGCAGATAATCATATATAAATTAAGTTATTTTAGCAGAACTATACTGCACATTAGTATAGTATAGCACAGTATAGTATGTAGCATAGTTCATTAATATTTTTTTATTTTTATTTACTCAGACATTCCGTAAAAATGTCATAATATTGTATTTTTGAACTACAATTTTTATATACCGAATTAACTTTTAGACATCACCAAATACTTTTTTCTTACATTAGTGGCCAAAAATTATGTCTTGGGGTGCGTATTTGTACAATTTATGTATGAAATCCCACCTCACAAATTATGGGTTTTATTTATTTATTTAAAATTTATAGAAAATCTTGATTTAATAAGCTTTTTGTGTTGTGTTTTATTTTTACAGCCTAATACATCCTATTAGTACAGTAGATTTAAATTAAAACCGAAGTAGTACCTTTTTTTAAGTTTTGGATCCGGCCAGGACTGTATGTGATCACTCAATGTGAATTATTTTCCAACTAGTGTTGCTTGAAAATGCAACAGTTTTTAAAACTCCCTACAGTAAGTTCATAGCAATGGACTGGTCAGAACCTGTCAAAACCCATTGGCATCATAGCATGATACTGTAGTTTCGGAGGCAATCAATACCTAGATAAAATACTAGATAAATAAAATCAGATAAATATTAAATATAAATATTGATAAATCAATGCCCTTTTTAACCAAACGACGGTACTAAATACATACATAAATGCATAGTTTAACCTCAGATAAATATCTCTCTATATGTTTTAATCTGCATGCCTTTATTGCAGCTTGCCCGGATCCCTTGTTTAATGAACTGGTGAAGAGCCGGGCATCCAAAACCATTAAAACCCTGACTGAGATCAACATTGCTTTCCTGCCGTATGAGTCCCAGGTGAGCAAATCAAAAACCAAAGAAGATCAGAATAAAAACGAATGCGAGTAATCCATGTAGCCTGTTCTAGAAACATCACCATGAGTAACACACCCATTGTAGCTCTGTTCAAACAGAGTGTTCCAGAACAGCTCTGAGGCTACGGGTGGGGGTTGCAGTCTGACCCATAATGCCTTGCTGCTGATGCTGTCTGCTATGATTAATTCAGTGGAGTGAGAAGAGCAGTGCTTTTCCCCTGCCGTGATGCTGCTCGGTGTGCCTCGCTCGGCACCGCCTAATTGGCAGACGCAGCATCCACAGGAAGCCGCAGCCAATCAGCGGCCTTCATGAGAGGGGGAAAGCACAGAGCATCCATCTGCTGAGCAGAAGGAGAATCATGTGACCTTGTGTTGAGAGAGGGTGGGGAGGGGTGCTTGTGAATGAGCCATAGGAAGGGAAAGATTCAAGTGTAAATCATGAAAGAAATTAAAGGGGTCGTATGGCGCGAATATGTGTTTTTAAATGTCTCTAGTGTGTTATAAGCTGCACATGCATGTATTAGACGCGTTAAATTGCAAAAATGAAAGCGTAGGAACAAAAGATGCATTCTATCTAAAAGTGAATGCTCACCCAGACCTGCCTGAAACGCCTCGTGTGACCACACCCCCAACAATTCACGTCAGTTCGTGGTATGATTTGACTTAGAGCGCCCAAATGTGTACGCAACTAAGGTGGGCGTAACTGTCAGTACAATTGCTTTGGAACCTGATGTTCCATATGGTAAGAGGCGTTACATTTCCATCACATGCTTGCAGAATTCGACCAATCACTACGCACTAGTTAACTGGCCAATCATAGCACACCTCGCTTTTCAGAGCTTTGTCAAGAAATCCCTTAATCAAAACGAACGATAATATTTGTTTTAGCCGTGTCTTATGACCCCTTTAACATGGAAGATGGGGACAAGAGAGGAAGAGTAACGTGATAGTAAATGAAAACGCTGGAGAGATTCTCCCCTACACCCGATTAATTATAGTTATATTTTATGGCTCTGTGTTTAGGTGTTTTCTTTGGACAACCCTGACGCCTTTCAGAGCTTCTACAGTCCTCATAAGACACAGCTGAAGAACACTGTGATGGAGCGACTTGCCGATCAGCTGGCCACTCTCTGTGCCACACTGAAGGAGTATCCTGCTGTACGATACCGAGGGTAAGACACGGATCGCTCATAGTAGAGAAAAACAATACAGAAAGAGACTCAAACATCTGTTTATCTTCAAACCTGCACAGGGAGTATAAAGATAACGCCACTCTGGCTCAGCTTCTTCAAGACAAACTGGACGCCTATAAGGCTGATGATCCCACAATGGGAGAGGTGAGCAACACCTCGCTAAAAACGCCTTCTGCTGAACGTCAGCAATCTTTAAAACATCTTGACATCTCTTTGCAGGGTCCGGACAAGGCCAGGTCTCAGCTTATCATTCTGGACCGGGGTTTCGATCCTGCCTCTCCCGTCCTGCACGAGCTCACCTTCCAAGCTATGGCTTACGACCTGCTGCCCATCGAGAATGATGTGTACAAGTGAGTGGGATGAAGACAGATTGACCAAAAAAAAAAAAGTGGAATGAACACAAATCACTAGTTTGTTGGTTTGTGAGTTCAGTTTGGTTCGTTTCTGTTAGGTATGATTCCGGCGGAATGGGTGACTCTCGTGAGAAGGAAGTCCTGCTGCATGAAGACGATGACCTCTGGGTGGCACTACGACACAAACACATCGCTGAGGTCTCTCAGTGAGTGACATTTTCATATTTTACATCTCAGATGTCATTTTATGTATTTCTTCTGTCCTTTGTTTTAATAACATCGAGCACGTTCTCCGCGGTTCTCCTCTCTCACAGGGAGGTCACGCGATCCCTGAAGGAATTCTCTGCTAGTAAACGGATGAACACTGGGGAGAAGGTACGCCGGGGTCTGAATGGAGGGGGAGGGGTCCGGTGGAGTAGGAAGTGCAGAATTGTGTAGCGTGGGCGAGGGAGGATAGCCTGGCAGATGAGATTGCGTTGGCAGGCGAATTAAAACGGCGATGGCTGACTCATAAGAAACGCTTTGAGGCTACAGTAGGATTAGTATTGATTGACTTACTGACACAGCCGAAGCGCTTACGCACACACGCTGTGACATATTCTACTATATTACATTTGATGCAGACTGTAAAGCAATGGCTTCAGCGTGATGCATCATTTAAAAGACAACCATTTATAATATAGAATCCATTGTAGCCAGATGGCATATGTCAGACAAACACTCTAAATAACGTGGAAAAGATACTTTTTATAATTTATTGCAACATCACATCGTGTTTGGCGTATGATGTGATACATAAAGAATCAATGGCGACACATGTTCACTTGCTTAACTGTTAAGTGAATTGCATCTGACCAGTTGAAACACTGCAAAAAAAATTGTCTGATTTTCCGGTACAAATGACTAAATATTTAATATTTTGAATATTAAATATTAAATATTGGAAAAATATATACATGTGTCCGATGGTGTAAAATAGCAACATTTAGAGAACAAACAGTTAATATTACAATGTTTAATATGATTCATATTAGTCTGTCAATTACCCATGAATATTATTTCTAATATTATTTATATTATTACAATTTCCTGTAGCTAAGTGGTTAGAGCATAGCGTGAGAAATGCCAAGGTCATGGGGTCGATCCCAGGGATTTGCACATACTCAACTGTATAGTATCATGCAATGTAAGTCGCTTTGAATACAAGCGTCTGCCAAATGCATTACATGTAAATGTAATATAACATTTTGATATATATAAAAAAAATCATGATACAGTATACATATGCTGTATATATAGTTAGACCTAACTTGAATTAGGTTCATAAAGTTAAGTTGAAACTTGAATTTGGTTTATTTCTTCTTATCCCATTGCCAGACATGTTTTATTGTTTGAGGCACAAACTTATTTTCTCCAGAAAAATACTTCATATATATTGTGTGATATCGCTTCTTTCTATATATTTCTTTGATGGTATGGTAAATAATAAAAAACGAAGTATAATTTTTTTGCAGTGAGATGTAATACTGTTCGTGTGCGATCTGACCTGTGTTTTTTCTGCTTCAGACCACCATGAGAGACCTGTCTCAAATGCTCAAGAAGATGCCACAATACCAGAAAGAGCTCAGCAAGGTGAATGATATCTATCAAGAGGAACCGTTTACACAATATCTTAACATTACTCTTCTGACATTTAAATTCTGTCTGTTTAGTACTCGACCCACCTGCAGCTGGCTGAAGACTGCATGAAGCACTACCAGGGAACCGTGGACAAGCTGTGCCGTGTAGAGCAGGTGCACATAACACCAGACGTCACTAAAAAATCATGAAACAAAAAAAACATCTCAAAGAAATCTTCCTTACTTATTAGTTTTCCTCCATCATGCCAAGTATAATTTATTAACCGTGTTTTGTTTGGCTGCCCCACAGGATCTTGCTATGGGAACTGACGCAGAGGGTGAAAAGATCAAAGATCCCATGAGGGCGATCGTGCCCATCTTGCTGGATGCCAACGTCACCACCTACGACAAGATCCGTATCATCCTGCTCTACATTTTCCTTAAAAACGGTAAGAGAAGCATTTGTTATTTGGCGGACATTTTACGTCTCAGCTTGATCTGCCATTTTGTTATGTGGCTTGTTTGTGGTGAACAGGAATCACAGAGGAGAACCTCAACAAGCTGAT
Source organism: Triplophysa tibetana (assembly GCA_008369825.1). Taxonomy (NCBI): domain Eukaryota; kingdom Metazoa; phylum Chordata; class Actinopteri; order Cypriniformes; family Nemacheilidae; genus Triplophysa; species Triplophysa tibetana. Next base: position 5,709,475 of record CM017898.1, read on the forward strand.
CCAGCATGCCCAGATCCCTCCTGAGGACAGTGAGATCATCACCAATATGGCTAACCTGGGCATCCCAATCATCACAGATGTATGCCGACCACTTCCTGTTTTGATGAAACACATTTCCTTGTGTGTTAAAGGGCAATTCATGTCCTCTGACATACAAAATTTCTCATTAACTTCTGTATTTTGCAGTCCACTCTCCGCAGGGGCAAAAAGCTCGACCGTAAGGAGCGTGTGAGCGAGCAGACCTACCAGCTTTCTCGCTGGACCCCACTGATCAAGGATATCATGGAGGTAAATGTTTACCCACAGTTTTACATACAAACTGTAAACTGGGTTGAATTCAGAAAACATTCTAATCTTCTTTTGGTTCCTATATATTAACAATAATTATATAAAACAAGTATACATATCTTATATATATCTTAAAGTATATAGAATAATCTGTTGTTAATATATATACATATACATACAGTAGTATATATATACATGTATATGTATATATATATATATATATTAACAACAGAGTATTCTATATACTTTAAGATATATATAAGATATGTATATATATGTATATATAAGTATTATTTAATGTATTGCATAATAATTTTTAGTATATTCCCCACTGATCTATATAAATGACCAAATTATTATTATTATACCAAATGTTCCCACAAGAATGGTAAAAATTGATCTACCTTCATTGTGGAAATAGATTATTCAACAAAATTAATAATGCCAAAAATTCAATAGGTTTATTTGAGGGTCAGCAATAGAGGCTATACAGTTAACTATAAAAGTCATGATGTCTATTGAAAATCCCCACAATATATAGAAACCTAACGCTGTGTGTAAATGTGTAACCTCACATTGTTGCGGATCTTGCAGGATGCTATTGAGGATAAGCTGGACACCAAACACTATCCGTACATCTCGACACGCCCGTCCTCTTCCTTCAACACCTCTGCAGTCAGGTACACACATACAAAATATGGTATTATTTATTCAGCACAGGCATTCAGACAGAAGTCACTTGGATCAATGCTCATTTGTGCAGAGGGATGGGGAGAACATTTTGATCAATCTCTTGATTTGTGGGTGTTGCGATGTCAGGCGGGGGTGTACGCCAATAACAGCAGCAGAAGAAGTAGAAAGTGGCCTATTTCCATAAGGTCAGCTGTAATGATCCCGGCACGTGTGTAGCTTCTTTAAGCAGCTGTGGAGAGAAAGCAGAGAAGAAGTCCTTGACTCTCACTTAGGGACATTTGGGTGAATTATTGATTGAATGTATTATGCAAACAACTTTGTTAAAAGAGATGGACACTATACATTTATACATTTGCTGTGCGTTCAGTGTCTAAATACTGCTACTGAAGGGCCCAAAATGATATTGCAATTACAAAAATATTAAAGGTCCGAGTAGGAAATTTAGCGACGTCTAATGGCGAGGTGGCAAATTGCAACCAACGACTCCAACCCTCCCTTTCAAAGCACTACGGTGGCTTACATTTTGCTGAAGTAGATAAAAACAACGAAACGCTTTTTGAGTTTGTCCGTTTAGGGCTTCTGTAGAAACAACATGCCAAATTCGATGAAAGTGGACCCGCGGTGTATGTATTTAGAAATAGCTCATTCTAAGGAAATGAAAACAACCCTTTATTATATAAGGTCTTTATACACCTCTAAAGAGACATAGGTTTGTATATAATATTGTATTTCTGTCAATAGATCCTTCAAATAATTCCACATTGGCAAATATTTCTATGATGGTAACAATGTTTAGGTTTCAAACATAAATGATGATGAAACTCTGAAGACTGTGTTTTGAAGTGTCTCACCTCTAATTGCTTTTTCCTCACGACAGTGCCCGATATGGCCACTGGCACAAGAATAAAACCCCTGGAGAGTACCGCACAGGCCCTCGTGTCATGGTCTTCATCATTGGGGGCGCGTCCTTTAGCGAGATGCGCTGTGCTTATGAGGTCACACAGGCCAATGGCAAATGGGAGGCCATCGTTGGTGAGTCTAACAAAAAACAGTTAACGGTTATTACATTGCTATAGAAATTCTAAACTGATAAACACCGTTAATCTGTTTTTGTCGTACGATTACGATATCCCGGCCTGGGAATCCGTCTCGTTTAACTTTTCCTGTTCTCTTGTCTTGTATTTGTGTTGTCTTGTTTTAACTGCTCTTAAATTGCAGTTGTGAGCCTCTGCTGTGTTCATAAGTCTGTGTTCGTAAGTGTATGTGTTGTGTGTGTGTGTGTTAGCGTTTACTCCTAAGATGTACACGTTTATCTAGCTGTCAGGTTTTTTCGACCAATTCTGAAGCGATGGCTGTTCAGACTCACAGGAGTTAAATCGCTGGAGCTTTTCAGGTCGGTATACTGTGTGTAGTAAAACGTTTCTATACGCAGTATACCGATTCGGATAAGAAACGCCACCATCTGCGCAGCTCCACATTTGCAAAAAAGTCTGCTCAACTCTTCACAAAATGACAATTCTCTAATTCCCAAAGGACCACAATGACACAAATTTGGCTGTAATATTGATACCGACGTGGAACAAATGATGGAACTCTTTTTACCCACTGTCACTATTACTCCCAGCCAAGTTCCAAGATGATATTATTGGGAACCGTTGGTGTTCTTCAGATGTTTGTTTAACCCTCTTTTGAAAGGCGGTGAGCGGTATGAGATTCATTCAGAGCGTGAAGCCACCTTTGTTCCTCCGCAGGTTCAACTCACTTGCTCACCCCAACCAAATTTCTAATGGACCTGCGACACCCCGACTTCCGAGAATCCACTAGGGTGTCCTTTGAGGACCCTGGCCCCTCAGAAGAGTGAGAGAGAGAAACAGGGAAGGGAGGGAGACAGAAATCACACTCTGACAAAGTAAAGACAGCCGAACAAAGAATCCCTTTCTGAACCTCCACAGCACAAGGGATTTCTTTTCTTGCTTACGTTTTACAGTGCCACCACGTCTCAGGGATGAGCGTCCGACCAACCTGCAAGTCTCACTCAGGCTCCGCCCTCTACCGTTATCAGCCTATGGCGTCATGGGCGGATTTGAGTGACAGATGCAGTGGGGGTCCCGACACCATCCTTGTTGACTTCCGCATCCTCTCAGCCGGGTGGATTAAACTGCATTTTTCCCAGAATGCTCCTTTTAATTCAATAGCGCCTCTTCTTCGGACGAGGAAGGGCTACTTCCATTTGCCTCCCCAAATATCTTTTACAAGCTCCAGCTTCCGCAGATTTAATCTTCCCTCAAGACTCACCATATTTCGATTATTTTCCGCATAACAATCCTATTAACTTTCTTTTCTCTTTTGGAGAGGTAATTGAGTTGGTGTTGGATGCCAATGCAGGATAATTTGGTTTTGTTTCCAATCCAGTTCCACAAACTACCTCACCTCACGTCTACATGACCAAGTGGCCGTCTGCAAAGAATGCGTTCAAATGACCTTCTGTTTAATTCTTCTGCAGATGCCAAAGCTTGTAATGTAGCTGTGTTCTTCAGATATGCTTTAGCACTAACGCTTCACCACAAAAACACTAAAATACTAACATTCTGAAACTAACTTGCGGTTTTGCCACCCTAATGCTATGCCACAGGCATTGCTTTCTACTAAAAATATTAAATCGTTCATTACGAAGCCGGAACATCACACTTCTAAACAAACCAATGCGAACTGTGGTCCAGAACCGTAAACAGAGACGTTTTGTTTACTATGTAAACAGAACAAACTCAGTTATTATAAACTTTATATTACAGCACTGTAAATCCTGTGCAGTTAATATCCAACATTTACTTTGTGTTATAAATGACTCATTGTAAAATACACAAAGCCTACATTTAAATGTTTTTCGTTGACTGTTCCAAGTTAAACTCCATCAACAGCATCCGTGCGCATACTGAAAAATATAACAAGGAGAATGACATCATGAAATATGAATTTCTTAATTCAAATAACTCCTCTTTGAATGTACAGAAAGCAGTGAAATAAACTCACTAGCATTACATTTCTGCTTTTATACCCTCCATGATGTCCTGCCCTAGAAGCACATTTTGTTCTTACCAAGTAAGAGACGATTCGAAATTCATAGCATGCGGCAGGTACTGTTGACCGAGTTTAACTTGTATTGAACCTGGAACAGTAACATAACTCAAAAACAACGGCACACAAGAGGTTCTGTAATACAGAGTGTCCTTAAAATATATACATATCTAAAAACAAAACAATCAGGAACGATCATCGCTCAACCCTAAAGAATTTATGATTCAAGTGTCAGCCTGCTAAAGCAATATCCCTTTGAGTTTCCCTTTTCTGTTGGATTATTGTGTTTGTAAATGATCACCATATGCAGTGTGCCGGCACCCTAACCCATACTGCAACATTAAACACTTCTTGACTATTCCAGTTCATTGCTGAACAAAAATATGGTTCATTAGCTGATGAGCTGTAAATCTCATTGTGTATCAATCATTAGCAAAGCTGCAAGTGGCTTAAGTTATAGATCAAAGTTATATATTTGCAGCTACACTGTGCTTAATGTACCGATCAAACAATATAAGCTGTTGTTAAAAACGTTTTTTATTGCTCTGTAAAGAATTGATTTGAATCAGTATTATTGGAAACATGCAGCTTTGCTAAGAATGATGTAGTTTTACAATAGCAGGAAGTAGAAAAAATAAAACATTTGTTCCCCTGGGTGCCAACAATAAGATGTTGGGTGCCACTATTTCACACCTTTTCTGGTGACCCTGTGGCACAAATGTTTTGGATAGTTTTGTCCTAATATGTGTTGTAAATGTGTCTTCAGCTAAATATCAAAAAAGTAAAAAACTCAAATTGCTTTTTAATATATATATTAATATATATGCTTATATACAGCTGCAGGAAAAAAATGAAGCGATCAGCCCCAAATTTTCATTTCAAATCAGTATTTCTTGATGTATTGTGGCATTCCAGTCCAAAGTTTGTTGAATTTGAACTAAATCAAACCTCAGGGATGACAAAGTTATCAAACATAAAAATAAAATCATTTTTGAACTTTTCCTAAATACAAATATTACTGTTGTATTGCTTAAAAGTGAATATGAACTTGTTTTCTTTGCAGTATATTTGAGCTCTGAAAAACACAGAGCATCTTTTCTGTAAATTTTGACCAAATTAATGCAAATAGAAAATATTTTCTTTATCTGAAATTTGGTACAAATATTGTTAGTAGTTCACACAATGAAACAAAAATGATAATTTTATCTAAACACATACAGTAAAATGGTCCCTTAATTTTTTCCGCAGCTATATATAAATATAATATACTGTATATATATTTTTTTCAATCATGAATGTACTGTATATAGGTTTTTAATTGGAACGATTTCAAACACATGGCAGCTGAAAACACTACAATAGTTCATTCAAGTGTATGTCCAGAGCTAACGCACTTTTCTTCGTTTTTTCTCCCTGGTGCTCACCTGTACAGGTTCAACCCATATTGTCTCCCCCACGGCGCTCCTTGACGCTCTCAAGGCCATGAACAAACCCGACGAGGAGCCGACAAGCTAAAAAAACTTCCTCACCCCGATCCCACGTCTCAGTCACCCTTCCTTTCCCCACAACCCCCTCCTATATAAATTGTGTATGCATCTTGCTTGAGAGAAAAAAATTGATGATTGGTGAAGTCTATACATTTATATATATATATATATTTAAATATATATATAGTATATTGAATTAAAAGAATCATTGTAAGTACTCTTCTGTTTTACAATGGATGCAAATGATTAGACTGTCAACACGAGTTTTAATTATTCATTGCCATTTAAAACCTAAAGGAGTACCAAATGTAATATTGTATGTTATGGAACCTGCTAGAATGTGTAAATGGTAGATCATTTTGCGTTCGTTTATTTATCTGGTGTGTTTTTTAACGGTTTGATGGTGGGTGGGGGAGGGACTGGTTTTTATGCAAATGAACAGGCGTGGCAAAATAACGCATATCACTTCCTATGCTGAATGCTATACTGCAGACCAGTTGAAACGCTCGGGGGGTTAGGTGTTGTCTCATTTTAGATGTGCATGCCACGGACGCTACTATGTGGCCCTTTTGACATGTTAAAAACTCTGAAAAAAAAAGTGCAAAATAAAAACGATGACTGCTTCTGGGACTCCAGTGATGAAGAAGAAACAAGCCAAAAAAAGGAGTAAAAAGTGAAATAGACACTGTACATAGATAGCGGACGTCACCCCCTCCACGATTCTTGGAGCATTTACTTTCCATATGCTTTGATTTTCACGTCTCCTACAGAGACCTCATTTTTTATGTCAAGAAGGCCTCTGCTTGCAAATGTTTAAGGAATTCAAAAAAGGGCCAGTTGTATTTCAGTATTGTATCTCGTCCGATTAAGTCTTATCATTGGTTAGTAACAATGTTTAACCGGGCCATGCACTGAGTAGCGTGTTGTTGTATATGCCATGTTACCGTTTTTCGTCTCACTGTTGACTGGTGGAAATTTCTGACTGTGAAGTAGTAAACATTTTCTTTCCCAATGTGAAGCCAATGTGTTTGTGACGTATTAGCTGTAGCTGTAGTGATAAACTTTGAAAAAAAAAGGTAATATCTATCTTTTGTTTGTCTGTCTAATAGTTTAAATGTTATATCTTCCACTGGTGAATGGCTTTGCAAAGAAACGCAACCCCAAATTAACGTTTTGAATCCGTTTTCCCTCTATACTGTTGTGGCGGACAGGTTGTATATTGCACTACGCGTTTTCTGTGATGCAAACGCTTATATGGTTAACAATCTCTTTTTTTATTTTTAATATTATCTTATTTTGGGCTTGCTGTTGTATAGCGCTCAACTGTGTCTGTTTGATTTCGATTACATTTATTTTTCAGACAATATCAATAAATAAGAACGTAGTCCGTCCTGAACCTGTTCAACTTACTTGGATTCTATGTTTGCGAGTGTTGAAGCACAAACTAAAGTATACTACATGTGTACCGATGTACTTAGGCTGTCTAATAAATTGGCTTCCATTAAACAAATGGAATGGGTATATTTTTGTGGGATGCCCTGTAAAACATCTACTGTATGCCACGCATTTTACACAGAAATACATTTGAGATGTATTGTTTCAATCACATTTTTAATGCAGTTGCAAGAACAAATGCAATGTGTATGACTTAATTTAAACTTAAGTAACGTGTAATGAACTGTGGATCAGTCACCAACCTGGATCACTTGACTCTGAATAAATAATACACCACATTCACCATGGATTTACCTCCACACAAACACCCGCAGTAGTGAAATCCAATCCAGTTCTACATTTGGTTCCTTATCTTAAGAAACACATAAGAAAAAAATCTGAGATACACACTAGTTAAAATTTCTAAGCATCATTTAATACTATTATTATAAAAGTCTACAGTCGCAGCTGTATAAATATGAAACATGAAAAACTACAGTACATCTTAAATTGACTCTCACGCCATTTTCCTGAAACTTCTTGCCCTACAGTAACTCACGTGTGTAAGAAAATATAATTTTGCATTCACAACCTTTAAGAATAAAACATCTGCCATCATATACAGATAACTCTTAATCATAGCTAAAAGCTAATAATTGGTGAAAGACTGTAAACTCTGCTTAAGGGGAATCACATATTCTAGATCTTGTTTTCTTCCACAAGTGATATAAATGCTGGTCTTTTCACACTGACCTTCATGCTGTTACAAACTCTTGGTGACTCAAAAGTATTCTGTGACTGTTTACACTCCACTGCACTAAATATCTGCTGTTGTTGACTGCAAGGTTGAAAATAACAAACAATAACAAATATAAACAAACAAATTTTAGAGCAGCACTGTTCATAGTTCTTTCATTAGAAATAATTAAGACAAAAACATGTTAACATCTACATCCTAAAATTGCATTAAATATGTGCAAACAAACATTTGTCATTTAGTGTAAATAGAGTGTAATGAGATTATCTGGGCTTGCCAGACAAAGATGAACTACAGTGGCCACTAAAAGTATTTGAATATTTCAGCCACACTTAAAAATGTGTAAACATCAATACATCAGATAAACCAACTGAACCGAAATAAAAAACATGTGGCCTCAGCTAATAAATCGTGCTAGACATTTTCAGTGAACTTGTTCAGTTTCTTAGCCATTTTGAAAAATAGGACTTTTATCATCTGGTTTCAAAGAAAAACTTGAGGTAATGTGATTTTTAAATGTAAAAAACTTCTTGATATTTTTTGATATTTTGTTTTCTAATTAAATAAAATTCAGACATTTTAATGCATGGCTTACACCTTTTCAAATACTTTTTGAAGTTAAAAAAGTTTTTAAGCCTAAATTAAAAACATTTGAATTTCACATTTTTACATAATTTTCTATTGCTGCATTGTACGTCTGCTTATCACAGTTAACCGCTACTACAGAGATGATTTTATGTAAACAATAAAAGTAAATTAATGTTTGAGCATTTGGCCAATGCTTTCATCCAAACAAACTTAAAGGGTCAGTTAACCCGAAAATGAAAATTCTGTCGTGATTTACTCTGTTTGAATGTCTTTGTTTGGATGGCAAATAAAGATAAAGATATTTGAACAAATGCTTGTAACCAAGCAGTTCTTGGCCACCATTGACTACCATGGCAGGAAAAATGACAATGGTAGTCAATAGTTGCCCAGAAGGGTTTGCTTTCCTACATTTTTCACTTTTTGGGTGAACTCTCTCTTGATGAATCCATTTCATTTTTTTACACATGTTTCCGACAAAACAAAATAAATGTCCTTGCCGTTCCTAGAGTAGTATTCTTTATTGATATGTCACTTTTGATGAAAGCGTCTGCTAAATTTAAATGTAAGCGTCAGTAGGTTATGTTCTCCAGTCCTGATGCCATAGAGTGAGCCATGTGACGCGAGACCCGCCTCATGTTTCTAGCTACCGTGATGGCATGTGTCAGAGAGCCGCTCAGAGAAGACTGCTGATGGTCCATAGAGAGAGAGCGCCGGCGATGATCTCTAACCTCTGAACTCTCATCTCTGGAAGGACTCATCGAGATCTTAAATGGTTGTGGGTAGGCCTGAGCTGTCACAGGGCTAGATATGTAACTTCAAGAAAAACATAATGATCAGTCAGATGCGGATCGCAACACACGAGGACACATGTAAGTGTGCTGGGATTATCGATTTGGTATCTCTCAAGAGCTCAGCAACAACTTAAATATTTTCATGTATTTGAATATTTTGCAATGTCAATAGTTTACTTTGTATATTATTTTTAAAGCAATTATTGCACATCATTCACAATGCTTGATGGGATACACAATTAACTGCTGTTAATCAAGAGCTACTTACAGAGTTGAAGGATAGACTGGCATATACGGGACAACTGGAACACTACCCAGGACGGATGGGGGATGAGCCACAGCCATGTTCACACCTACTCTCTCCCTCTGTAAGGCTCTCATTGGTTGACTCCATCTTCGGACTGAGCCCTGATTTTCTAGATGACCACACAGGAGAATTTATTTAGATTAAAACATCATTCTTTGTAATACATGTAATATAATGGCAATATTTTGAAGAAAACAAATAGATAGACAAAAAAAACAATAAAAGTTGAAAAAACTGTACATAATTTTATACACGGGACAAAGCAAAAACGCAAGTCACATTAAAAGCGGCAAGTCATGTCTCAGAGATATCCACAAAAAACAAATGTCCTACACAGAGGACAAAAATCAATCGCTGGGTCCGGTGAGGTTATACTGTGGGTAATGAAATGTCAAACCTGGTTGCGGGATTCTTGATTGACTGGATTGTAATGCACCACATAATGCACAGTGACTACACTGGGACTGGGCGGGACGTGGAAAACTTGTGCTCCTCGCTGGACCTGTAATTAATGATGTTGAAGTCAGAAGGACAGAAATAAAGCAAATGTAATGAAACGGTAAGCTTATGTTTCAGAGCCCATTATCATGATGGAGGGAGGACACTTACGGGGGGCACCGATGCGCTTTGATGCGCAGCGTGCACAGGTAGGTTGTCGGACTTGGCTTGGTTCTGTGTCATCATCACTATGCTCAGATTCAGCCTCTGGTGTGCTAGTCTGATGGGCTGATGGAAAACAAATATGATTTCATCTTGACAGCAGAGATATCAATTAAAAAAAAATATTACACATTGGACAGTGGTAGATTTCTGTGACAGTGCTCTGCACCTTAATAATCAGGAGTATTGCATTACATATATGAATGTATAAAATAAAGTATATTCACAGTGCAAGTTTCCATAGTACTGTCAGACAGGGAGCTTTTAACAGATTTTAAGTCCATCAGTGCCATTGTAATATAACTAATGATAACATTAAATGATAACCTGCATATTTAAATTGTCCATAAAATATAATTGACAATCACACTAAATTTATGGCGAATTAAAACATATTTTCTCACTAGTACAATTTTGGTGATGCCCAAATCCTGATCTGGTTTGTCTTCTGCCTCTTGACGTCATAGGGGACACTGGGATATAATTTATTGCAGATGCTCTTGGCTCAGACTGCACATGCTCGGATTCACTTGCTGTAGAGTTAATAAGGGGGAAAATCAAATTAAGTGTAATTCAATATGTCAAACATTAGAACATTTGCAATTCAGCAAATGTTTCAATTTTCCATTATGACCTCAAGGTGAATCTCAATACAAAACTATTAAAATATGTGTTATTAGGGAACATACTCGTATTGGATTCAGATCTATATCTGGGCAAAGATGCTGATCTCTTCCTTTGTGTGGGTCGTGGAGCACCACTTCTCACTTTTTCCTCCATCTCTCTGCTTCTCCTCTCTCTCTGCCCTCCCATTCTTTCTGAAGATCTAAATGATAAAAACATGATAAACTTAAAGATGTAATCAAAGAAAACAGTTTTAGTACGCTCAAAGTAACATCAAATAATTCTAAAACAGTGAATGCAACCTTAAATCAAGCCACGGAGGTGTAGCCGCCTGTGGTGCGGTGTTATCCCTGGTGTCCTCTGAGATGTAAGGGGGCGCTATAACAGGACTGGAAGGTTTGGAGAGCTCAGACTTCCCTTCTAGTCTCTCTTTCAGTTTGTTCACTTCCTCCTGTAGGGACTGAAGGGCTTCTCTGAAACACCCAGAAACAACACATGCCACAATAATCAACAAGAAATAACTGATAACTGAATTGTGCTTCACAAACAGGAAGTGATGCTTCTTTAGACAAACATCACTATTGTTATTGCCTATACTTAGGTTTGTTTTGTAAACCTGAATTTTGATTATTTTGACCTGTGTCACTAAGCATCCACATATCCTGACCTGGCATCCTCTTGCAGGCAAGATGTTAAACAACAACAACAACAACAACAACAATAAATACAAAAAGTAGCAAAACTTTGTTTACAAAAGATGGTCTTTTTCACTCTCTGTTAGAATTAAAATCAACGCACACATTGGATTTATAAAATACGATTCTAGTGAGGATCAAGGATGCATGTAGTGGGTGTGCATGGGTAGGCGATTAATGCTTAGCACTACACACCGTTCACTCTTCAGCTAGTCTATTTGAGAAACAAACTCCTACTGAACCATTTTCTAAAATCAAAAATATTGGAAATTGAATCTCATTTCCAGATGGAAGACAATGTGTAGTGCAGTGAAAAATGATTAAATGAGTTTATTGCGATACTGGAGTTATTCCAGCACTCCCCTGCCGAAGAGCTCTCACGACTCAAAACAGCAGCAATAAATCTAAGTTTGTTCTTCAGTCGCTTTGTCAGCCTTCAGGAAACTCACTTGTGATTTGTTAACTGGACAGAACTTTGGGCTTTGAGGTCGCCTCGGTGATAAGGCACACGGAGGGAGGGGCTTCTGTGAAAGCCGGACTGCAGATTGGCTGGTTGTGGGTAGGGGTTATCTTGTGCTTTTTCTTCTAATAACAAATGAAAAAAAGATGGATGAAAGCAAAATGCAAAGAGAAAAAATGGAATACAAATTCAATGCCAGAGATAATTTAGTGTTATGACAACACGAGGAATAAATAATCTTAGGTCTTAGACTGCCTTTTGAATACAAATGGATCATATAAAAAAGTTAGAATATGACTTTGTACGAACTACACACGGCTAATTCTGTACGTAAAGTATGCATACCCTGATCACTCCCATGCTCTGATTGGCTGGTGAGGTTGCTCAGCCCGGGTTGGAGGGTGGTTTCAGGGCAATGAAGGGGGGAGGTAGAGGTAGCAAGACTGGAAGCAGAACACCTCTCCTCTCTTGCTCTCCTCCCAACAGAACTGGTGCATCTTCCTGTGCTGAGGTGGTCTGCTGGGGGATCCAGAGAGAGTAGTGAGGGAGAAGAGGAAACCGCCAAAGGCTGCCTAGTACGACAAGCAGAATTAGCCTTTCTGGGGTTCTTCACGTGTGGTCCAGACGACCTGATGGAACAAGAAAAGATACCAGACAGAGATTGAAATTGCGAACAAATGATGTTTTTTTAGTCCAAACAAAATGCTCACAGACAACAGGGAGAGAGACTTCAACAAAACAGCTTTATACCTCACTACTGCTCTCTGATGGAGAGGACTGTGTACTGCAGGAGTAAGCTGACTGCTCTCTGATCCCATAAAGCCACTGTCTGTCTCTGGAGACACAACTCCATCCTACAGTATCAGAAATGCACTCAAACTTATGCATTTATGAACATAAAGGCATCATCATTTTCTTTACAAAATGTAAGTCAAAATGCTATTGTCGTTTATCACAGATTCATATCACATCTACCATCACTGACCAGAGGGGGCGCTACAACAATCTTGCTCTTTGTTTTCAAGATTAGATTTCCAGTCTCTATGGTCTCAGCCAGGCTGGTCATGCTGCTGCTGAGGACCTTTCTGTTTCCTGCTGTTTTCGTCTCCCTGCCTGGTTGCCCTGGCAACAGAGAGGAGTGGCGTGGCGCCTTGGGGTGAGTTTCCATGGCGTCACGTACCTGTGACCTCTCGGATGGGCCAGAGGGAGGGCCACAATCTGCTACAGGCTGCCTATAGAAATAAGAATGATGGTGATTGTTTGATGTCTCTCTCTTTCTTGCTCGGGTGTCTTTCATGTTACAGCTGTTTATTCAGATCACAAGCGCACATCTTCACAGTTTCATTGATAACATCAGCAGTACTCGGCTGGTCGTGTGATCTTAACATGTCTGTTACAACCCTAACCCACATGAGGCAACTCATTCCATGTAAAAAAAACAATTCTAGACCATTGATATGACTGCGTTTACCTTTTCGCTCTGTCAGTGGAAGACCATCGTTGTTGTCTGTTCGTGGAGCTTTCATTTCTGGGACGAGAAGAGTGTTTAAAATCCAGCGAGTCAAACCCCATTAAAGTCACACTTCTGTCCAGCAGCCCTGGGAGCTCTTTGAAACTTTGGTAGCTAGATGAAAAGAGATTCACGTTCATTTAGGAACTCCCTGGTTTTGCATTGAGAGCCGTTGAAGTGAGGTATGCTGGTAAAAGTTCACTCACCGGTCCATGAGTTTACCGAAGTCCTTCTCCACATATTGATGTTTGTCATTCAGAGGATAAAGATGGGACGGAAGCATCTCCTCTTCATCGCTCTCTTCGCTAACTGAACTCACCTCTGCGCCAACACAAGCCTCAGGATGGGCAGCCGACAGTGGGCTCTGAGAGATTAAGAGACTCATTGTACATACTTGCGTTCCTACTTTACTATGGTACTAAGCACATGTTTTGGGGCTTAAAGGTACCTCGGGTAATGGTTCAGTCTCCAGCATGGACAAAGACAACATATCCCAGTGAGGGGGTGGAGATTTAGGAGGTTCTAAAGTGATCTGGTTCTGCTTTACCCGCTCCTTCAGTTCCTCCAATCGCATCCCTGATGTGAAGATCTGACCCTCTAGTTCTCTGTTCCATGCCCACATAAACACAGCACTTCAAACACTTGCTGGCAGAAAATGCGTTTTAGCGAGTGCTTTTATCATGCAATAAAAAAACAAAGCCCACCTGTCGGGGTCAAAGGTCAAAGGCCTGCCTTGACGTTGCTGTAGCATCAGAAACTGGGCTCGCGTATCCAGATAAGCCCTCTCGAGAGATTCCTGTCCCTCAGCTAGTGTGGAGACACCCTGAGGGGATTTAAAGTCAATCTGACTCCACATACAGTACTCGGTTCACTTTTGTAGAAAGAAGAAGATGGAAAAGAAAGAAAATACCTTCAGCTGTTCGTAAGGCTTCAGTTTCCCATTCTTCAAAAGCTCCTCAAAAGAATCCACCTGAAAAAGTAAACACAGTATTTCTATTATTAACTCATAAACACATGGTTTTTGTTATGCAATACAAAAAACGTCAGCTACCTGTAGCTGAAATCTGTAGGTTTGGTTGGTCAGAGTCTCTGTCAGATGATCAGCAGTGATGGACACAGAACCCCTGGAGGAAATCGAGTTTGCGGAGGACGGGCGAGTTTGGGCTTTACTTGAGTTTTCTACAATATGAGCAATAATTTAGGGAAACCAAACATACTTTAAGCTTTACGGCAAACCACATTTATTATAAAACATGTTTTTAGACAGTATTGCTTAAAATCAAAGAATCAAGTTGATAACAACCTCAATTTCAAGGTGATAATAAACACAGCATAGTTTAAAATGTGGATTTTTAGCACTATCTACCTAAATTATCTCTCTGCCCAGTTGGATTAGCAGAGCCTGCACCAAATTCTGCCCTCTGTGCTTGAGGAAAGGTGAGGGTCATGACCTTTGACCCCTCCTGAATGACACCTGACAGGATAGCAGTACTGAGTTTGGGGGGGTCAGAGTACAGGCTCACCTGAAAACAGAATATCACATTTATGACAATCATGTATCAATAACATGACAAAAAAGTGTCACCTTATGAATATGATTTTTTTCACCCAATGAAATTTTTATTTTGGAGTAAAAGGCAGCTCAAAACAGGTGAGCAAACATATACCATTATAGCATATCACAGTGTTAAAATCCCACGTCAGCTGGCAGATATCAAAAAAATATGAAATGGAAAGCACAACTTTGTGGTCACTTTGTGTAGATGCTGAGCCTATCAGATCCCACCCACCTCTCCACCTGACAGATTCCTTAGATTTACTGCAGCCTAGTAGCTGAACCACAATGGAAGATAAAGAAACGCACATACAATAGAGGCCTTTAATGAGTGTTTTCCACCGGTGCTTAGCGACTTCACAGCTGTGCTGGCTGATAAGACACCGTGTTTGTGGATATCTAATAACACCATGAAGAAATGCACTCAAAACACTATACCATTATGCTGGCTTCTTCATACACTTTAATACACACACATACCCATGAGGGTATATTGGTTTGTTGTAATGGGTTTGCATGCTGAAGTCTAATGGAGACTCATTGACTTTCCCGCCTCAATACGTCCCAGAACAATAAATCATACTGACTAACCTCTATTTGACCTTAAATAAAATAGATTCCATTTATTCTATATTCAACACAATCTGTGCACTGGAGTATGAAAACCATGAAGTTCTGTAGATCAGCAGATTTAGTATAATATATCCCCAGTCTATTTATACATGTTATCTGATGTGCAAATATAATCAGCTAATTCATTATTTTAAATCTAATTATTTTAATCTTCATGGTTTTTAATGCAAACAAAAAACACGTTCCTTCCTTTTCAGTCTACTACAAGAAGATTAAATCTTTTTGCTATTCATTTCTTTACCCTCCATGGCACACGTGAGATCTCTTGGAAGTCAATTTATAATATAACTTAAAAAAAATATTTACAAGCTATGACAGTTTTTTACACAATCTATATAGTAACTACAAATAAAAACATAATTTATCCGAATGTTATTTATTCGGCCAAATCCAACCTATTTTTTCAATGTTTGTCAAACAGTGAACAAGAACTGGTAGGTCTGTATTTAATTGTTTTAAGTATATTGCAGACCCCTATTCCCACATACATAAGAAAGCCACAAACTAAGTAGATAAGGGCTAAGTAAATAAACCTCTCTCTCAGACGGTTGTGTCTGGACAAACAGATGGCCAGGGCATGTGGGAGATGACTTAATGACTATTAAAGCAAATGCAGCTGAGTGATGAAAAACTAAACAGTGAAATTGCAACAACCTTAAGTTAGCCACATTTAAAGAATTAGTATGGCTGTGACAATTGTGAATTAATAATCTCATCGCAATTATTTCAGATAACTGCAATTATTGTAAATCCTTAGAAAACAAGAGTGATCTGCACCATTTCACATTCGCACTCGCTGTTACGGTATAATGACAATTCTTCACCATTTAAATTGTATCAGATTTGTATTTTTGTGTTTATAAGTTTTATTAAGTGGTTCCAGGTTTGCTGCATCTACACAACAAGACGGCATCATCCACATATCTCATTTTCTTCTATTAAGAAAGTCTAAAGAAGGTCACTTTAAAGGGAATGTTAGTTATTTACAGGATTTTCACATTTCTTAAGGTATTTATATTTTATTTATTGAATACATTTATTGTTATTAATAGTTATAATTGTCAAAGCTTTTAAACAGACATTTAATCGCCATAATCACAATTATTTAACAGACAATTTATCATCAGCCAAATGTCTTAATCGTGACAGTCCTAATAATTAGGACAATAATTGTTGTATATAATCACAGAATGGCTGGTATGCTATTTAGACCTAGCAATCACCTGATTTCTGTACAGTGTACAGTCCAGCATGCATGACATCACATCCTGTTTTAATACTATTAGTAAGAATGGGACATAGCAATGCAATGTTTTGATTGCCAGTGAGCAACCGTTTGTAAACTTAATAGGAAATTTACCACAACAAACAACTTAGTTAGTGCAGATAAATGCTTTGCATGTGCACTGCTTGTTCTCTAGTCTTTCTAAAAGTGCCTTTTCTAAATGTGTCTTTCTAACATGTGCTTTGAAGTAAAAACTCTCTACAGGCCTTTCATTTAAGCTAAAACATCAGAATCGGTGGTTGAAAACACATAGTGCCGCTGCTGAGCCGAGGGCTGTGATTATGGGCGTCACAAACGGGATTGGGAATTTATTTTGTGTTGACTCAGCCTGAAGAGTCTATAAATAGCTCTTGTCGACATCCGAGCAGATGGAGAGGGAGACGAGGGAGTGTGTGTCACTGAATATAAGTGAACCCTCAAATTAAAGCTTTTAAAATCATTAAGAGGTGAAAAACGTCGTTGTATTCAACAGACAAACAAAAGCACGGAATAAACCGAAACCAGCTAACCTTAGCTTTGAGACGGAGTCGGTCAATTGTGTTTTCAGCCTCAGCGTACTTAGTCAGAAGCCTGTTGTAGTCCTCCTTTGAGAAAAAGATACAAGCCAAGATGAGAGCAGTTGATGTACGACCGTAAACTTCATGTTACTGAATGATTTTCCTATTTAACATCAACATTTAGCAACGAATCTGCACCTTTAAAGTTTTGGTATATTAAAATATCAAAATTGTGAAAAGACAAGTGAGCAAAGCTGTTTTATTTTTGGCCCCCTCGAGTCATAATAACCTAGCAACAACAGCTGATAGAACTCCGCTACAAGGGTACATTCATAACACAAACATAATATGGCAATAATAATACAATATACTGGAAATAATACAATGACTCCACTGGGGTCAGGACAGTCTCGGTGTTTTCTATTTCGCTCGTCTTTATGTACCTGAAGCTGTTGCACTAGTGTGCTGGCCTGTTGGGGACAGCGGAACTCCTCTGGTACTGTACAGTTTAAACGCTGTTGGGTCCCACCGGAGGAAGGACTTCCTGGACACTCGTCAGTGCTGCTTAACAGGACCTCTCGCACAATCTCAGCAGGTGATTTGAAAACTACAGGTAGAATAGCCTGTGAAGTTTTGCCATGAGCAAAGGTACGACTTTTAGGGGGCTTGTATCCACCCTTTGGGAAATGAACCTTCGGCCCCACTTTAGAGAAATCTGGCAATGGGTGGCTCAGTTGGCCTTTCCTAAGAAAACCCAGGAAAAGTGCACTATAAGATCAAGGGAATTTATTAATAACAAAGACTGGTTTAATTATATTCTTGTTTCTCAGATCAAACAGTTATGTTGGATTTGTGACACCTGACATCATCTGGATCGGTGTAGGACGTTTTGGAGGTTCTTTGGTTATTTTTATCTGAAGAACGGTGAGGGGCAGGAGGTGAAGAGCACTTTCTCGCTTTAGCAATACGCTGTGCACTACTGGAAACCTGAAGATCCTGGAAATCAGGGTTTATTTTTGAAGGAGAGGGTGTTGGAAGCTGGTTGTTGTGGTAGGGACTGTGCAACCTTCTTTCTCCGTTATCTTCACTCATACCAGCATGGTTTGTTTTTCCAAGTCTGATTTTCATCAAACGGTTTCTCACTGAGGTCTGAGGTGTGTTCTTGTGTTTAATCTCCGGCTCTCTAAATTGAATAGTTTGGTAAGCTTTAGGCTCAAATCCCTGGTGAATGCTAGTGCTATGAGATGACTCCACCGTGATGTTGGAAAGAGCTCCCTGTGAAAAGGTCTCAGCCTCATTACCACAGTTATCCATCTGCTCCTCAAAGGATAAATGAGGATAGGCATGAAGAGTTTTTTGAGAGGACAGATGTGAAGTTGAGGGAAAACATTTCCTGAGTTCTTCGGAATCGCTTTGTTCCGAATACTCAGTAATTTCTACATGTGGATTATGGTCTTCATTCCCATTTTGACAGAAATCGAGACCCTTTATCTGCTCGATGTGATGCGCCATTTTTTCTGTGACAGGAAATGAGTGATCTGCATGTCTCTGAGAATCTTCACACATGTCTGTTTCCACAGTATCTTCATCTGTCATGTATAATGTTCTGTCTCTCTCTGGGAAAGAGTGTAATTCCTGCCTGTGGATCATTGGGCTCCTGGCATAATGCTCATCATCGGTCCAGTCCTCCAATAAAATGCTTTGGTCATCATCTGCAACCTGCTCTTCTTCTAAAAGAGAAGAAACTGAAATTAATCAACACATTTATCTTGATGTATATTATCTATATATACACATATATATACAGGTCTGGAAATCACAATGATAATAATGTTTCTGATTGGGCATAGAATTTGTTTCCTGGAAATCAATATTTTGTTATCTATCTTCGTGATCATCATCAGAATCTAAGATAACAAAGGATCTATAATAGTCTGTGTGTGAAAATATTGAAGGATTGAAAATGATATTGACACAGTTGCAGATTAAGGTCTTACGCATGTAAGAAGTGTGGCAGTCATTTTCAGTGGGCTGAGAGAGGGGTCCAGAATCTAGCAGTTCACTCAGGCGGAAGCTTATCTCCTCCAGTGCGTATGGTGGTGGTCCATCCTCAGGCTCTGGGGTCTTCACATCCCACAACATGTCTTCTCCAAGCTCCTCTTCTCCATGATCCACCTAATAATGACATTCTAATTAATCACTTCAAGGAAAACAAACAATCAAACAATTTCCTATTAGAGCCCCTTGTGTTATAAAAGTGCTCTGGCAGCAATATTTCCATTATAATTTCTAAATAATATCCATTAACAACTATACATAACCACATAACAAAATGCATATATTGATAAGACTGAGCATCTTTAGCAGAATTCTAAGCAAACCCAAGGAAACTTCTCTCAAGGTGAGTCTTGATGAGGCGGATCTTAATTACCTATTAATGTAAAGTTATTAGTCAAACTGATCTCTGATACCTCCAGCTGCCCTTGACTGTCTGCCAGACCAATGATGCCGTTCTCATCCATCTGTCTTTGAAAGTCCTCATCTACTTCTTCCTCCCATCTGAGGTCCGGCCCCTCTGGGCTTGAGGGAGGGGAGTAGGCTGGGGCTGGTGTCCACACCAGAACCCCTGCAGTGGTACCACCTCTGTTCCGCTCCATCGGTTCTCTCTTCATCTCTCTCTTACTTCCCCTCGAGCACCTGTAGCACTCTGGGCAATGATGCTGAGGTCATCTCTCGTAGTCATTGCTAAGAGATCAGCAGTTGCAAATGTTTAATAAACAGGTTGACGATTGTCCACTCAGGGTCACGGAAAACTACCTAAAAAAGAGATTATAAATGGAAGCTCAGTGAACTTAAATAGAAATCAATGTGTATGCGTGTTTGTCTTTCAGCCACATAAATACACAAAACATACAGCAAAGAGAAATGATCTCTGTACAATAGTGTAATTAATGCAGTCGTTAGTGTACTGTGACACACCGCTAATGATTCTTGATGAAAGGCAACACAAACGCTTGTGTGTAAACAGCTGTTCCCAGGTGAAATAACAAGCATCTCCCAGTCGATCGTTAGATATTTGATGTTTAATTTAGAGTTACAAGCCGTGCTGCATCATGTTTCCCATGTGACACAGAATATTTGTTTTGGAATATATCAGCAGACAGAACCATCGCACAACTGTATTGCAGTTTACTATCTTAAACGGCAACATCACATTGTGTTTATTTCTTTATAAAAACAGTGTCCGGATGGTGATTAGCATGGGGTTGGATTTATACAAAAAATGCACAGGGCTCTTGGTAGCCATGGCGACCACACAACAGTCAGCATCTTTAATTGCATCACAACCAGTCAGCCTTCAGAGCGCTGATTTACAACAAAACATTTAAATTGAGCCGAGATAGGAACATTGGAAAACAATTCCTATGAAAAGATGGAAAATACAATGTTCACCTGTGTTTAGTGCTCATTTTTCTATAACTGGTCTACATGATGTAAAGCAATACATCATTTACACACGTCATTCATTTGCCCATATGGCATTGCTCTTCCGTAAAACAATAAAATAGTATTTTTAGGAATCATCTCAAGGTGAGCCATTACTTACCGTTGAGGAATAATAAACATAATTACTTTCTTAATGCACCTTTCTGTTCCAATCAATTCCAGATGGATCATTTTTTCAACCGATTGATAAAACCCAATTCACTCTCAAAAAAAAAATGTTACAGTACAGATCTAAAAATAGTTTTTAATGCAGTTTCATATAAAAGATGAAAAACTTGGCTTTGAATAACTATACCGCAGAGACACACACTTTAGAGATCTGTCAGCATACAGCGTCAACACGCACAGACACCCTAGGAAGTCTGTAAATCTCTTGAGTGCATCTGCTTTTTTGTAGCATACGTTAATTAAACGCCTGTCTGGATCTCCAGCATCCATTCAGCAAGATGACAGTGTGCTCAGCCAAAAGCAACAAGCATACTATACAAAGATCATCCACTGTTACTGTACTGAGTTTATAACAGAGCCAACACACAGAGCTCAAAAAGGATTAGCAAGACAACACTAAAGCTCCTTATGCCCCAAAGCGATATGTAGGGAGGAAAGAAGGCATCTTGCAATCGAACAAACACTTCCAATGTAATAAAATGAGAAGAATACCGTCCTCAAAAACAAATACTTGCTTTTCTGTTTACTTCGGGGTTATCTGACATTTGTCATTGAACACTGTGCTGTGTTAATAGAACAAATACGAACTAATTATCCACATGACATGAAAGACAGATCTTTCTAAAGACAAAGTCTTGTTAAACCTTCTGATAAAGTAACCTATATAGTTAAATGAATGAGAAGTCATTGATTTAACAGTTAGGTTAGTTAGTTCTCCCACGGCAAAGGCAACACAAAAACAATGAATAAAACATTTTCTGGTTCATAACATATTTTATTGAGTTTCTGACTGAGTATTCTGTCTTTACTATACTTTCTTAGGTCAAAATAGAGCCTGAACAGAGACGTTCAACCTGTTGATCGAGACTAAAACCCCTCTAACTGGTTGTAGTAGTAACTCGCACATGTCACACCGTTCAGCACTTATTACAAACACTGCTCTTGAAAAAAACAAAACATAAAATTAGTTATGAATGACTTCAAACTTATAAGGCTCAATTTTGTAGTGATTTCAAACGCCTTACCTCATTGAATAAATAATGAAAAAGATTTCCCAGTGCAAACACAGAGATCCTCGGAGCCTGCATCTGCATGAACTTCAGACCGTTGCCATGAGAACCGCACGCTCACAAACTAACCCCACCAACCCGCCCCTTCATCATCAAGTGACGACTCAAACAGAGACTTCTTACCAACTTCTTTTCAAAAAACGCAGCTCGAGGGTCTCACCTCTTTTGTTTTGTGTTATTTCCAGCATTCTCATCTTTTACGTAGTTCCGTGTCCGGAACCCTGAGCTCGATCGCTTTTTGCGCTTTGTGTGGCTCGAACCGGGCAAAATCTCTGTTACTTAACTTTGCAACAGATTTTTTTAGGCTCTTTGTACAGTCGTCGAATACACAGCTGACTAAACTTAAAATTGTTTAACAAAAAAGCTGTAAGAAGGTAGAAAAAAGACGTAAAATTAATTCGCTTTATAGCATTAAAAAATACGTCGCTTTGGGGGCGGGGCTTGGTTGTCAAAGTCAACACGACGCTAGATCCAAAGTTGTGATTGGCGTGATTAGGACTTGGGCGGGATCAAAAGATGCGAACTATTCACGTGGTCAACCGGACACAATTTTCACTACAACTCGTATATTTAGAGTCTCTCATTTATAGCAATGTGCTCGTGTATCTTATTGCTTTATTTTGAAACATTTTTACGGCAGTCTTAATTCAACACAACCCAAGACGATAGTCAAAAGCATACCATAGTATCCTGCGATACCATTTCCAAACACGCGATGGAGCCATGCGATCGCTTTCTATAATTAAATGTGGCTCATCTCTGGAACCAGATGTCAGTGCTGGAAGAATTCCCAGTCAACAAACACTTACAAAGTACCATGCTGTTCCATGCTTTGTATATGTTTTTGCCTACAAAATAGCTTGGATCGGTTAAGACCACCAAAACAACAGCATGGAAGGTGGTTTTCCAGTTTATCAATGTGGTTTTAGCCAGTTGGCCAGCTTTTCTTCTGGCCTGGCCAGCAGAAACATGCTCAAACTCATTCAATCACAACACCTTAGCCTTTGTATAAACAGTTATATAAAATAATTGTATAAAATGTAATATAAAACACACAAAATTAATTATTGTATTTATTTGAATAGGCCCATGTTTAAATATATTTGTACTATGGTATTCCATTACTTGAATTTATATGCAACACAAACATACTGTATTAAAAAATGAATCCAGTTTTCCAATTATGTGCTCATCATGTCTGTTTTACTTAATGTGGTTTCTCGCTACGTTGTAAGCCTCTAATGATTTTCTTAGTTGCTTGAGACCTATGAATGATAAACCACAAGATGCTCGGTTAACAGCTAGTGAAACCACACCAAACCGGATGATACATGTGTGTATAAATTTGTGTATGAATGAATGGTCAAATTGGATTCAAAGCATGGCTGTATGAAATACATTTTTAGTGGGATGTGGGAATGTCTATTAATTCTACATTATCTCTCTGATTAAAGTTAATGAGAACTGTACCTGATACAAAGCACCACACATTGGGTAGAGATGAGAAAAGAATAGATAGACAAAAGCGTTTTTCCTGGAGTTTATCTTTATTGGAAAATTAAACACACTTTGTGTATAAATACCATGGCTGTGACGGTGTTCTTCGAACTGTTCAAGAGGCAGCAGAACGCAAAGAAAATAGGCCTACAGTTCAAGTGGATGTTGTTGCGGAAACAACAATCTTAATGGGAACAAAATAATACCAATCAAGACAATTATAAATAAATAAAAACAATTCGAGGAATAGTACAAGTGGAAAGCTTTAGAATATTGTGTTAAAACACAACTGGTTGGCTGGATTATTTTGATTTCAGGTAAGGAACATTCAACCACTGTCCATCACGACACAACCGAACCAACATGAGCAGAGATGAAGGGTCTCATTTTGTTAATCCTTCCTTGTACACATTTATAAATGAACATTCATCAAATGTTGACAAAACGTTATTTTGACGTTACTTCACTGTTACTGTTTTGGACAGTTCAAGAGAACTTTAACATAACATTAGCCATTAGTTTTAAGAACGTTCCCTGTTAGCTTTCAACCTCCGGTAAGTAAATGTAGGTTTGCCCACATCTGAAGGTCGGCACGGTCATGCTTTGTTTTCTGTATTCAGTCCACCTATAAAACAATATCTCTGCGGGTCCACATACACACGTGAGACAGAACTGCTTTCCATTTCAAGAGACGCATCGGTGGGATGTGATACTGTTGCAAAGATCTCTCTCTGTCTTTGGCTCCAGACGTCTTTCATACCCAATACCTTTGTGCATTCAGGATTTTGCTGTGAATGTCCTGCATCCGTGGGGCGAGCCTTAAGGAAATGCTCTTACATAGGAGGACAGATCATTCCGAGAGATGTTTTTCTTTTCTTTACTGCTTTTAGACAAGTGGAGGAAATCTTAACATAAACCCTGGTGTGGGGAATAAAACAGGTGGATCAACAGAATATGCGATGAACAAAACAAACAAGTGAACAGCAAATCCATTAGATTTGATAGATGCAACACTCTTCCAAGTGGAAGATCATTCAGACTTGCCAGTCTGTCTATAGTCTTTGATCTGGGCACCATAAATATGGAAAGGAAAAGAGGTCAGGATGATATTATCAACCTTTTACGAATAATTTACTTAAAATACATTGATATAGCATATATACACTGTTCAGATTTCTCCATTCAAGGCTAATAACATGTGTTTCTAGAAGAGTCAAAATGGTGGCATATGAGATCTAGGTGGTCTTGCAATGTTGGGTGGTTGGGAAAAAAGCTACCAAGTCAATATTTTAAAACCTAAGGGGAGATTGACAGCTTGGTCTCATTCAGGAGGCTCTTTCACACTCACACACCCACTTCAGGTTATGGGACCGTTTCACACCCTCACACCCTGCCTCTGCATTTAAAAACACACTCACGCATTACAATAACACCATTTCTCGATTTCCTTTCCCACTTGATAGATTTGATAAAATGACTGACACATTTTTGCCTTGTGCCAGCACCTTTTTTGAATCCGCAAATCAGATTCCTTGCCGAAGAGTCGAACTTTTCATTAGTTTTAATAGCTGCTCGTCTCTGATTGCCATGTCTTGATTCACTACTCATAATTGGATAAAGTGTCTCCTCCTCACTTTCTCCCTCAATCTAACTAAAACTAAATGATGGATTTTTCTTCCCAAGAATCATTACACTGTAGGCCTGTTTTCACCGGCTTTTACAAACACAGACTGTTCCAATCCCAGTGAGGTGCCTTCCTGTCAATATAGGCATCTTAAGTGAAATTTAACACAGTGCTTAACATGAAGTACAGGACCGGAGACTTGACATGATTACATTTGATGTTTGCTTGATGCTACGGTAACCATTGAAAATGCAACTATCTCAAAAATTCACAGTAGACATATTATGGATGAAATAGATTTGTAATTAGATTCAAGAAATTGTAATTAATGCTCTTTGCTACTGAGGGAATAACAGCAAAGTTCCTCTTACGGCAGTGTAGGCGACCATATTTGCAACATCTCTGGGTACCTATTTCAGTCATACGAGACCAACGGTGTCTCCCAATTCGCATATTATCCGTATCCATAAAAACATTATTAGTATTTTTCAAATCATAGTATGCTGAAATTTGTATTTTCAAACTATCCGGATGGTCTACTGTTTCTGGTGAAAATTGACAGTGGGGATCCACAGACACTCAAACAACTGATTTAACCCACAGCTCACCTCCAGTAGGTGGAGTTTAGTGATGCTTCACTGGATTAATACAATTAAATAAGAGATGTTTTGCTGAATTAATCAATTTAAGTGTGCAGAAAACATTCCGTAAGAAATAATGAATAAATAAATACTCAAAGAACACCAACGCAAAGTGCCGTATTTTGATTTTCGAGACAATTATCGATCACAGTGTCTGTTTTGCGTTACTATGTCCCAGTGTGTGCATACTGTTTGGCCATGCCCTTAAATGTATATACTTTTCTATAACAAAAACAGTACATACTTTCAGTGCATAGTATAAGAAGGCGAATTGGGACGCATGTCCTCTATGTGTTTAAATAGGGACAACTAAAAATCACTTGCTAAGATCACAAAAAAACAACATGTTATGCTTTATTTTGATAGCGCACTTGAGATAGTTTACAACTTTGCAAGCCTGCCTCTCTGATATCTGCTAATACTTTACTTTGATAACCCATCAAAAGACTATACGTAACTTTACAATTACATGTCAATTTATTCTTGTAATCCTTTACCAACCCTAATCCTAACAGTCTACAAATACTCTGGTTAGAGTTAGTCGCCATCTTAATGCAAACTGTTGAGAGTTAGTTGGGATGTAGTTGCAAAGTTACTTGGAGTCAGTATAATTTCTAAAGTGGACTCAAAAAAATAAAGAGAAACCAAACAACATGGTTCTGGCCAACAATTAAAGCTGACATGAACTGTACCATAAATTGTGTTGGTTATTCTCAAATTGCACAAAAAATGCTTCTAGGTTGCTTCAGTCTTTAGAATAAACTTGTGGTTATTTTAAAGGTCCTACTTTGGTTTATGACGTGTCAAACAGCAAGTTTACGTACATACACTTTGTAAAAACACTTTTATTTTCTGATTTTATGAAGTTGTTATTACCTCACTTCTTGACTGACTCTCAAATGATTCATTTGGCGATCCATCTTTCTATCCCCCTCCTTTCTGTCTGCCTACTCTGATCCGATTGGTCAGATGGTTTAGCTGTGATTAGTCTACCACGTGCAGTGTCGCAAACGGAAAGTAGGCCAGCATTTCAAGGAGTGACGCAAATCCCACCAAGAACTGAAATAAGAACGACAGGCGACTCATTCGTGTGATTCAGAGTCGACTCCTTTAACTTTGTTATTCGTTCACTTTCGGTTTTACAACTTGGCAGACTGCTCACATTCACACGCAACAACATTACATACCGCATGAAATGTGATTTTAAGGACATATTTACTCTTTAACTCCAACTGACTCTCAAAAGTTTTCATTTAAATAGTGACTAACTCTAACCAGAGTATTTGTAGACTGTTAATGACTGATGATTGGCAAATCTTTCTGGAAGGCAGAGCTTTTTTTAGAGCAGCTAAGTTTGCCCTTTTCCCATTCAAAGTAATAAAAAAGAAGTGTTTATATCTATGGTCTTTGATTACAAGTACATTGTCGCAATGCATTGTGGGTTTGTCTTCTCTGTGAAGGATACAAGATATCAACTGGCACAGCCCATGCATCACGAGTGCATCTTATGTCCTAAAACATTGTCTATGTAGCTCACTGGTTTTGGAACAGAGCTGTTGTTTCTAGCAGTTTCTGTCCCAGTGGTTAATTGCCACAATTGGGTAATTACTGCATGATGCGATCAACTGCAAAACAACACAAACAATAATCAAAAATGAAAACCAACTGACTGTCTAAAAAGCCAATAATGACAGATGTCTCAGCAATTCTGCCCACACGTACCGTTTCTGTAGAGAGTAGCATTGTAGTTTTTATTTCTATGGAGTTAGTCACTATTTACTATAAGCAATCTTAACCTTTAAATATATATATTTTAAATACATTCTTTAAATACATTTCTTATAAAATAGCTACTACTTAAAAAAACTGTTACTTTCTTGTTCACGCAAATCCTCAAACCTAGACAAGACGTTGGATCTGTTCCCCGCATGTCAAAAGATTAAAGCTCCATATCTCTCCGTATCGCAGTCAGGTGAACAAATGTCATTAAATTTCAGTGGCTGATAAAGAATAAACTCACTGGAAAGATGAATCCATCTTTTAGAACAAACTGGCCAGAAAAACCTGAACTTTTGCTCTGTCCTGGCATTTGCAGTCTGAAAGGTCAACACGGGTTGGTTCACGCAGGATGGCCTTTCTAACGCTGTATGCTGTCAAACATCACAGAGGAAGATGACTGGAAGTCTATATCGTAACAGGATTCTGGGGTTAATCATGGCAAGACATGTCGCTGGGTCCCAGAGGTCTTTAATGATACAGGAGGAGAGCATTACGGGGATTGTTGGGTCCTATAGAGCCACATTTAACTCTGTGATCAAGAAGTCAATGTAGTCTTTCTCTTTGGTTTTAAAGGCCTCCGCAATGAGACGTGCAGCCTCCCGATGTTCCTTTCCTCGAAGTGATACTCCATTTACCTCTAGGATTACTTGGCCCACCTTCAGTTGTCCAGAGTTATGGGCGGAACCACCTCTCTGTTAGACAAAGAAAGAGAGATGACAGTTTTAGGTACTTTGAAAGCGACAAGGGTCAGGCTATCATTCTTATAATCTTAATATACTGTAAATATTTACACCACATATGATGATGCAATTCCTTCTATCATCTACTGGCGAGTAACTAATTTACTGTCATATATTATTTAGAAACCGCAGACAACTTTTAAGTGCATGTGGCGCTTGAAGAGTGCTAATCGTAATGTCGGAGACAGATAGTGTGATCAATTGTCAGAGTAGATTTATCTCGTGATAGAAAGTTAGATTGATTCCCTCGGGTTAAAAAATTGATGGAATTTAAATTTGGCTAAATGGATGTCATTTGTTTGCACATCTCAGCTGGGAAATAGAAGGACATAATCAAAGTGGAAAATTAAAATATTAAAAATTCCTGGCTGAGCGAACCCAGGTGGAGAATAGATTGATAGTTGGCTGGAAATCGAAGTTTTAATCACATCAGAGAGTTTTGGGGCAATTAGCAGATCTGAAATGAAGCTACTGATATAGTGAGTGAATAAAAAATCCTGAAAATTCATTGTGACATGTAATTAGATTATGGGAATGGTCATCAAGGTCTTATATTAACTAATGTCAAAAATGAAAATGAAAAAAGAATATACGCTTAAATAACCCCGGGGATCAATTCCATTTACACATACCTTGTCTGAACTTCTTTGACACTGATTTTGGAAATGACCACTTGATCACAATACTTTATTAAAGCAATAAGCCCCAAGAAGCCGTGTGTTACAGTGCATTTTATAACAGCTAAGGGGCGTTGTTAGGCACGACGCGAAGCGGATGCTGATTGGATGCCATTTAGCTGTTATAAAATGCACTGTAACCCACGGCTTATATCGGGGTATTTTATAACGGCTTCGAACTCCGCTCAGTCAATCAGAATCAAGGACCAGAACTGACCGTTTTATAACATTATTTATAACACGCATGAATTACAGATGTCATTGACTATAAATAAACTTACAGAAATCGTAAAAAGTAAGGCAATCTAGTCTGTGTTTTAATCAATAAAAATGATTTAGCAAATTACCAATTGTTCTTTGGTTTTCTGATAAAAACAATCCACCCATTTTCATCTCTTCTTCTCCTGATTTATTTCAACCTTTTAGGGATACCGTAGCCTGTTAACTGTCAACCGTTCCGTACACGGGACACCTAAGTTTGTGTCAATATTGTCCAAGTAATTTCTAATCGAAAAATGAAAAACTTTATATCATTGGAACAGTCTAAGACTCTAGAATACAGATTTCTTTGGTGTTTTTTTAAATAATTTATGTAGGGAGAGTAATTGATTCTTTTTTATAATGAGTGTGCTTAGACTTTTTGTTATCCTTTTGCGACCTGTATTTTTTTAATGTATTTTTTAATAAAAAAAATGATAATCTTTTTTGTGTATGTGTGATTTTTGTTGTAGTTGCAATAATCAGCAACTTTTCGTTTTTCAAACTAGACCAACAGTAGGTCTGTATTCCCAAGAATTCATGAGTTACTGCCATTTTAGTTCCAACATGCGTTTTCATGTGTAGGCTAAAAAAGGGCTTCGACAGACCTTGAGCTTATTCGCCCACTTTGTTGCTTGATGCACCTTCATTGTGGATTTAGACCTTTTTAACCACTTCCTACCTAAATTAAAAGTTCTTAAAAAATAAAAATATTAAAAGAAGACCAATAATTGCTCAAAAGGAACAGAGTAGCGCCATTTAAGATCATTACTAATGTCTCCCTTAATTATATACATAATATTTAGTAATGATACTATTTATATTGCTTCATTTATTAGTTTTATTCCGTATACACACATCCAGAGCAAAAAATCGATACCACCCACATTTAGGAACAAAGTCTCCAACAAAGTCTCCTGGGTCAGTGACGCCTACAAACATCTGAATTCTATCTGAATAAATTATATAATATAATTATAAAATGAGCAATGTTAATAATTGCACTAAATGTTAATATTTGTAGCACACATGTAATTTATTGAAACCAATCCCACCATGAAACCTTCCTTTAATAAGTTCTGGTACTTTTACAGGTAATAGTAAGTAAACTAATAACGCAAGGCATTTAGATCTCACGAGCACATTGTATTATTTCATATTAATATATTATATTATCTCATCCGCAGCAGCTTTGTTGTTAGATTTTTAATTCAATGCTGATGTACCACCCACAGCTGGGGAATTAAAATCCATCCATGCCTGTCCACCCTTTGGGTGTCATTCGCAAACTGCATGTGAAACCTGTGTTCATTTTCATGCAGAAATCATGACTAATTTGTTCTTATATTTTTTTGTAATTTAGGATAAAATGTATAACCAATGCAAATCACTATGACTCTGTATTTCAGAATAATGAATATGACAATTTGATCTGGTTCAGTTTAGGCGTATATGTATGGGATTCCTTTTGTGCCATTAAAAACGAAGGCAAAATAAAAAAACCCAAACAAAAATAAACAACACGAAAGAAGAAATACACTTTGAAAACGAAAAAAATGAACTCCAATTGCAAACTTTTAACATACTTTCAAACAAACTGCATTCATCATCAAATGTTTTCTAAATATCCTTTTCATAAATCATTGTTTATGAATACGATGCCCGAGATTTCGTTTGCGCTTCATTATTTTTCGTTTGCACTTCAAAAAGTTACGTTCGAACTTCTGGCACAAACCTCTCGCGTGGGCGGGAGTTAACAGTGCTTTACTCTCATTGGCTAGTCAGATTTTGATCGACAGGTCCGTGACCTGGAAGTGGAAGAAGTCTCGGTGGCGGCGCGCAACTTTAGAAAGCGATCTGGATGTGGACGGTGAAGTTACTTGTGAATAGTTCCCTTTGTTATTAAACGTTTTTTTTGCTACAGTTTGGATTGAAATGTACGGAGCCCGGCTAGTCTTTGTGCAACTCTCTCTTTCTCTCTCTCTGTTTACCCTTATGTGTTAAAACTGCTGAGCGCAGATTGTTTATTCCTTATCATGTGGTATGGACTGATTTGATTTAATTCAATATTACTTTGACTTGAGTCTACCTTATAAACCGATCCTTTATATTTTAAGTGTCAAACACAGGATAACTATTAGTCTAAAGACACTCAAAAAAGAGTGTCTGAGTAGAAATGGACTATTTGGATTTATTGACAACACAAAATCAGCACAATCAGGGATATCCAGCGATACTTATGACGTGGAGATGCTGACCCACTTGATGGGGAGAGGAGCTTCATCTATGGCAAAAGCAGTCTCCAAATTTAGGGATATTTGACAGAAGTCATTCATCTGATGTTTTATATGTCCCAAAATAATCTGAAAAGTTTTCTGTATAACAGGAATACAGACCCTCATGTCATGCAATTTCTGTTGAACAAAAAATATATATTTTGAGAAATGAGTGGTGTCCATTACATGGAAGGCTACTATTACAACTAAAACTAATAATATTAATAATCCTAATTATTATTATACAATAAGGGAAATGTAATCTGGTTATCAACATTCTTCAAAATATATTTTGTGTTCTGCAGAAGGGGGTCACATAAGTTTGAAACGATCTACATGCTTGTTTTGATTTTATGACCAATAAAATTTCACTTCGATTCATGCTGTCCTTCGTTCGGGATATTTTAATGTTAATTATATTGTCTGGCACAAAAGTATTTTTATGCTGTAATAAGATTTCCTGTGCCTCAGTGGTAAGAACATGGCGATTGGTTCGATCCAGTATATTGCACAAAGTCAGAAACAAATGTATAATATAATGCAATGTTAGTCGCTTTCAAAGCATCTAAAATACTTAAATTATGTAAATGTTCCGTTTGAATTCTCTTATGTATCGAGACAAAAACATGATCTTTCTGTATGTTTCCTCACTGGTTACTCCCTTGCGAATCTTATAGTTTTTTGTAATAAAAGTAATCATGTTTTTGGGGTATTGATTATTGGCAAACCCATGGATTTTACTACAGTAACCATGTTCTAAACAGTAGTGAAATAAGGGCTGTATGCTTCATGCAACATTTTAATAAATCCATGATTCTACTTTTTATCGAGAATAACTTTAAATGTTTTACGACATAACCTGGTACATATTGCTCGTATATTACTGGGGTTTACCTTCTGCCCTCGAAAAGCTGACAGTCACGTCATCCAACTCTCTATCATTTTTAAGAAAAGTAAGGAAATTCTCAATTTTGTAAAATATTGTTAAACACACAATGTTGCGTGTTCTGTTACTTGCTTGCGCCAGGTTTCCAAAATGAGGGAGGGCCCACAAATCCGTACAGTTTGGAAAACCTTGCGCCCGGATTGCGAAAGCGTGGGTACAGATTTAAAAAACGGAGGGGACGGATTGTATACTCGTGGGTACAGTTTATCAATCCGAGAGCACAGATTTGCAAACTGTGGGAGACGTTTAAGAATCTGTGCGTACGGATTTTTAAACCTTGGAAACGAATTACAAAACTGTGGCCACGGATTAGCAGGTCTTGTTTTTTTTTCTCCGATGTGTGAAATGTTTCTCCGTACATTTCAATCCAAACTTTAGCAAAAAAAACGTTTAATAACAAAGCTAACTAATCACAAGTGACTTCACCGTCCACCTCTTTCTAAAGTTGCGTGATGCCACTGACACTTCTTCCACTTCCAGGTCACGGACCTGTCGATCAAAATCTGACTAGCCAATGAGAGTAAAGCACTGTTAACTCCCGCCCACGCGAGAGGTTTGTGCCAGAAGTTCGAACGTAACTTTTTGAAGTGCAAACGAAAAATAATGAAGCGCAAACGAAATCTCGGGCAACGTATTCATAAACAATGATTTTTGAAAAGGATATTTAGAAAACATTTGATGATGAATGCAGTTTGTTTGAAAGTATGTTAAAAGTTTGCAATTGGAGTTCATTTTTTTCGTTTTCAAAGTGTATTTCTTCTTTCGTGTTGTTTATTTTTGTTTGGGTTTTTTTATTTCGCGTTCGTTTTTAATGGCACAAAAGGAATCCCATATATATGCCTTTCTCCATTTATTATATTCCAGCAAAACACGTGTAAACACCTTTTGAGAATCTGGCAAAACTTTACACCAAATCTGTTTCCGCACACTTGATAGTATCTTCTGAGTTCTTGCTTTTATGTCCTTTTTCTTGCTCTATCTCCCATTTCCTTTTAACATAATAACAGCTCCTCTTTGACTTTTATGAAAAATCGGCTCACTTGATCCTATATCATCAACCCTGTTATTTCAGTTTGGGCTTACAAAATTTCCCTTCCTTTCCAGGAGCGGGAGACACAGAAACACTAAGAGCTTCTCCCAGATCCTTTCACATACGCCATCATCTCTATCCACAAATTGCACACCTTACCATCTGCGTTACCACATTTTTGTAAAAGACAGAATCAAAGAATAGTTTGCTGTAGGCACGGTGTCACATACAGCATCTGTTTCCTGCTCTACATCTCAGCACAATTGGCTGTCTACACCATTTACAGAAATGAAACTGTAGTGCGCTCATTATTTAATTCACTAATGCTGCTGGAGCTCCTACAGACCTTTACGTGACTGACAGCATGGAGCTTATGATTTCAACTTCATTTTGAGTCTGTCATTGTCTCAGACTTCGCACCTGACAGAAGGTTTAGAAATTATAAGAGACTTTAAAACCTGGCAACCACCCCGGTATTATTTGAATTCACATTTAGTATTGACGTGAATAGAACTGTGTTTGGAAGATTATGAGAGAATGTATTAGTGCTTAGAGAACGCATAATGAACTGGATTTTTGCATTTGTTGATGAAACTGAGGGGGACTTGACTTGTTAGTGCAAAAATCCCCACCAATGCTAGTGTGTGTGGGTGGTTGCCAGAGCGTTACTATGCTGTTGCTAAGATGATGCTTAACGATTGCTAGGGTGTTCTGGATGTTTTTTAATTGCATTTAAAGAGATAGTTCACCCAAAATTAAAAATGCTGCATGTTTGCCAAATGCATCAAAATATAAACAACACTTGTACTACTAAATAAGAGCTTTTCTTGCCTAGAACCCTATATAGAAGTCTTACCTGTATGGTAACAATGCGGGGAAGAGGTTGACGTGTGTTTGCTCCGCCTTCTATTGCAATGCCCAACGTACTGGCACTTTTTGCCACTCGCATGAGAGCAGAGGTCGGTTCCAACATACCGGGCTGCAAGGCACATTACGAGAGAGATTATATGAGGGAAGATGAGCCAGATAGAGATAGTGAGATGGGAAAGTAGGGTAGCAAATCAAGGAGAGAGAGAATTAGAGAGAACAGAGATAGCAGGAAAGACATATTTGGCTTTGATGATAGATGCTGCTTTGTGTCTGTGACCGCCTCGAATAGGGACACAGGACGTGGTTTAAGCCTACCCACAGGACAAAAATATCGCGAATGAGATCTCTTTGATACCTCATTTAATATAGTTGCTGCTACTTCAAAGCAATACGATTATACAGAAAACAAAGATATTTCGTAGAGATACTTCTCTAAATATCATACAACGTGTCTCCTCAAAACTGTCAAAAGAGACATAACAATGTCTCAAAACTGTGCTCTGATGTGCAAACCTTTCAATGCAAATCAAATGATCTGATGTATCCACGTTCACTTTACAGCGTTATGTTCATATCTCCAAAGGTCCCTTTATGTCTCCAAAGAAAGAGACACTTCAATAAACAAAGATGATACGTAATACAATATTACAGGTTATCTGAACTATGCAAGCACAACCTCAAAGCAATAAACCGTTCCACTCAATAACCATAATGTCCTCAGAAAGCACTTTTAGTCCATTCCACAAGATCAATGGCACAGCTTGTGCATATAGGAAAGCGGAGAGGCATCTAGCTATAAGACGGCCACCAGGAAGACAGATGTGTCTTGGTTCAGCAGAGAGAGATTGGTTTTTCAGACAGCTAAATATGAGATGAGATGAATTGGAAAAGTCAACAAAGGATGAACTGAAAAGTGTATGTATGTATGTACCATAAAAAAAGAAGAAAAGTGAAAATTAATGGTGATAACGTCAAGCACTCTCAGTCACAGGGAGGGGCAGAAAACAGATTTATTTGAAGTGACAGACAAAGCTCTTTTGTCATGACTCTCTCATTCACACCCAAACATCACTTTTAATATCATATCCCCTTGTCATAAGCATTCATTTTCACACATACATACTGTATTTTTCCTTCCCCTCTCTCTCTCTCTCGGTCTCACCGGTTTGGCGGATGTCTCTCGTCCATCCCGTTGGGTTCTGGTGCGAGCTGGACGTGGGCTGCTGTCCTTACTAACACGTCCAGATTCGGCGATGTCCACACCGCTGTCTTCACTAAGGGTCTGTCCGGTGTCTGAGAGCTGAGATAATGTCCCTCCTACAGCAGATTGAACAGCATCACATTGTATCAAAATTTCACTGAAGGAACATATAACCATTAATAAATGTTTAGTGTTGTTTATGTCATGTTTTTTACACGTTGGTAGAAAGAGAAAACCTTCACGAAACTCTTTTTCTTTATGTACAGTATAATGACAAGTAATTGTCCTTGAGCTATTTAAAGCTTTCTTTAAAACGGCACATTTTGTTCATATTTTGTTCCACAGAAACATCATCACAGTGAGTTAATAATAACAAAATACAAAAAAACTGTGTAAACTATTCTACTAAAATGTATATTTGTACCCTTTTAGACACTGAGGATCAGCTCTAGCCATTAAATGACTGCCAATAACCAGGAAAATATTTCAAAGTTAATGTTAAATAAAATATGCTGATCTTACCTCGAGCTTGCGGCAGCGGTCGCACCTCATTCACATCCGGCTCTGCATTTGGCCTGTGTACCTCCACCATGACAAAATGCTGATTGGATGCTGGAGAGGAAGGGGCGGGTTTATTGGTACATGGGGGTGGTGGTCCGGGGGGCGCGGGAACACTGGGGGCAGGCGGTGGAACCGTCTGGGTTCGGATAGATTGTTTCACTTTGCTAGGAGACTGGACACGAGGGAAAGGCCCGATAGGATGCTGGCTAACCATTGACAGCTGAGGTACCGGGATGTCTATTTTGGGGGCTTCAGGGGGAGAACTGTGATGTTTGGGTGGTTTGGGGTGCTTTAGTTCTTTGGTCAGGATGCGGGAAGGGGCGGTGAAGTATAAGCCAGATTGGGACGAGGTGGAAGACGGCCGTTTACTAAGCGTGGCCTTTCGACTGGGACGCCGTGGGACCCCTGGGGGAGGAGGTGGTTTAAAGGAGGGAGGGGAATCTATGATGGACTGTACCTCATCCTAGGATGAAAGAGGAGAGCATTATGATGTCATCATTAATCATTACATCCTTAAAGATCATTAAAGCATGTTGAGGGGGTTGGAAATATTATCATAACTTTCGATGCACCTTATTCACACTCACACCATTCGCACACATATAAAAAGGCGGTAGCACTTTACATTAAGGTACCCTTTGTAAAGCATTTATAAATGCTTTCATTAATGACTAATGAGTCGTTTACAAATGTAGTTTAAAGCAGTAACAACTGCATGAATTAAAAAAGGGATTCTAATGAAATTCCTGCTTAATAGTATACCATTTTTAACTCATAAGCATATAATGCTTAATAAATGTATTTACTCATGATTCATGATAGTAGATTCATGACTATCTATAAGTTGTTTGCAAAATAGGCTGTCAGACCGGGGAATGTAGGTTGTTATGTTCGTTTTTCCTATTATTGTATATTTAATTTTCACAGGTTACTAACGTTCATAACTCATTAATAAATGGTTCATATGAATCCACTATATTAAGGCACACTTTCATGGTTTGGTTACATTTAGGTGTTTTGAAGTTGTGAATAAATGCTCCACAGGCATACACTTCACTTTAAAGCGCACTTTCATGGGCTTTCAATATCTCTAAATATATGAATCACATCAGAGATGTAGCCTTCTGAGACAGCATTCTGTTTCTACAATAAATAATAAATAAATGTTTTCTGGTTTTGATTAACTATTGAAAGTAATTGAATCATTAATAAAACGTTGTAAACAAACAAGTTAGTCACCATTTGTCCATCTAGTGTTAAAAAGTGATAAAAAATGATGGAAAAGCATTTGATCTGAAGGCATTCTGGAGGGCACCAGATGACATTGGGTATAGGATCAGGTAAGCAACATAGTTTGAAAAGTCACATAAGATATAAAATATACAGTAATAAGAATAAGAAAAAAATAAAAATAAAAATAAAAAAAACCATTCTCCTGTCTGACAACCTATTTGGCAAACAACATCAAGATAATAATGAATCTGCTTGCGACTCAAATAAATAATGTATAAATACATTTATTAAGCATTAAGCATAACATGTGAGTTAAAATGGCTCACTATTTGGCAGGTATTTTGTTTTTATTTTTGCAGTTATAACGGCTTTATAATGCATTTGTAAACGACTTATTAATCATTAATGAACATATTTATAAATGCTATACAAAGGGTACCTTATTTAGTACAAAGTGTTACAAAAAAGGCTACAAATACAGACAATTACCCATAATTCACACCTTTGAAAACTCAAACTCAGACGACACATTTCTCTCAGAACGATGAGTTCATTCAGACCAGAAGGTAAAAAAGCGAGAGAAAAAAAACGGGAAATGAAAAAATTAAGGCTGAACGAGGTGAGCAGAAGCCAGATGAATGAGGTGTCGGTGTCAAAGTAATCAAACCGAAATGTGAGTTGGTCTGCATGGGTTTTATCTAGGCCTGAGAATTCTCCGGAAACATTGCCTTCACAGACGGTTGACCCGTTAGATTCTGTTCGTGTGGAATCGCCTGATAGAGCTGTTGGTGCGTGATGGGGTTTCATCAAAGAACCAACAGGAAACTCTTGGAGAAAGACCCCAATCTTCCCCGGCCATCTCACTCACAACAGGAAGTCAACACTGATGGTATCATCATCTCTCTCTCTTTCTTTCTCTCTCTCTCTCTCTCTCTCCAACAACTATCAGCTGTCTGTGTAGCCAAGCCTTCACAACCATTTGAGACCGCACTGTATTGCAATAACCGTACAAAATGCCAAATACATAGTGGTCATAAACCAGCCCTGATTTTCAACGGCTCTGTTCCAAAACCTGCAACTGCAGATTTTTAATACAAAAGTGCCCAAGACACCTTCCAGAAAAGCATTGCGTCCTTCACAAAGTATTTCATCTTAAAATGCACTGCAACAAGCTCAGTGATCAAATTCAAATGTTTAGTCATTTAGAAGTAAAATCTCACCCAAAATGTTTGTTAAATATATATTTGTATATAATTACAGATTTTAAAATGCTGTCATGAAGGTTGCTTTGTAAAGTTTTCGTGTCATTTCTGGTGCAGACACAGATGGCTGGTAGACTGTAAAAATAACTTATTTACTTATTTACATTGATTGACTTTTTACTCAAATTGCCTATACGAGTCACGAATTCAAATGACATTAAACTGACTGCAAACATCTAATTGCTTTTTGTATAATGAAAAAACCAAATGTAACTTAATTTTGTTATTTAATCGACATTTTATAAATCAGTTAAATATCATTTCAATTCAAGTGACTTGTAATTGAAATTGGATCTAACTTAAAAATTTGAAGTAGCTTTTGTTCTAAAGTTTCAAAGTTGAATGAAATTGGCTTTACAAGTAACTTAAATTAAAATGATATTAAACATATGATATCATATTTAAAAAATCTTGAAAAAACAAATTTAACTGTATTTGGTTAATCAATTCAACATCGTTTAAATTCAAGTGACTTGGATTTGATTCAACTTAAAAAATGAAAGGCAGCTTTTAAATTTACTGTAGGTTTTGTACTTTGACTGTTTACTAATAGGAAACACAAACGAGGTTGTAGAACACAGCCTTAGTGTTCAATGCCACTTTTGCAATTTTCGCAATTCTGCACCTGCAGACTCAACCACTCTCTCCCTCATTTATCATTCTCCACCTTCTCATGTCCAGGGGCTTACCAGAGACACGTCAGGCAGGGCGTCGCTCTCCTCCACAGACTGTTCCCCGTTGTTCTCCGCTGTACCATCGCTCTGGAAGTGACAAAACAAAAGAGAGACAAAGAAACAATAAACAAACAAAATACGCAGCTGTGCACTTATCCCCCAATCAAATGTTTGTACCAGATTGCATTTCGTTAAGCGACCATTTCACATAGAAAGGCATCAAACCATGATTGCATTTACAGTCCTGCAGTTCAATCTCGCAGCCGGTCTCATTTTCTGTCACACACACGCAGACATCACACTGAGAGCAAGAAAAGTCCTGATTTAGCACGTGCAGGTGCTCAGCCAGAGAAAAGGGCGGCTTTGTGATTCAACGCTGAGGGTTGGTCGCGTTCAGACCTGTGATGTACCTCATCAATACACCCCCACCAAAACAAAAGCCTCATCAATTCACTTTATTTGCTTGCTCACCACTTACAAAAGGAGGCTCATGGGCTCATTTGTTAGCAGCTAGACAGGCAAACCTTACTTTGTTGGCAGGTATTTATGTGGGTGTAGGTCATTCTGGTAATAGTTTTGACGTGTTTAGGCTTTATTTACGTATTAATGTTAGTAAGAGGATATTGCATAATTCTCAAAGGAGTTTAGAGATTTATTTGACAACAGTAATGCAGTTACGTTAAAAGTGTATGTGGCAAGGACTGATGCAGGATCAATGTCCAAAGATATCGCTTTTAAAATATATACACAACTTAAACATCACATGTGTTAGCAAGAGAAGAGTGTGTGAGAAAATTGCTTACAACCATCTGAATTGTTACCTTTATGGTGAAAATTTATAACAGCTCATGACATCTCTTAAAGACAGTTCACCCAAAAATAAAATTTGGTCATGAATTACGCACCCTTAAGTTGCCAAACCCGTAGGCATATACATTTATTTGTTCTGTTAAACACAATGTGTTGGCAACTGAGATTTCTGAGGAACCATAGCAGGAAAAAATATTATAGATATTGTTTTGTTCTGTTGAACACCAAATTAAATATTTTGAAGAATTTAGAAAACGTACAGATCTGGGGCACCTTTGACTACCATTTCATTTTTTTCTACTTCGGTAGTAAACGATACCTCAGAAATCTCAGTTCCTAACATTTTTTTAAATATCTTTTTTGTGTTTTACAGAACAAAGAAATGTACACGGGTTTGCAACAACTTGAGGTTGAGTAATTCATGACAGAATTGTCCTTTTTGGGTGAACGATCCCTTTATTAAACAATTTTTATACAATAAAATATTGATATCATTAAATATGAATATAAATCGATTAAAATATAAATAGTTTTACTATTAGTCCAAGCCAGATGGATAAACAAACACAGACCGGTAGGTAACTTCAGGCCAGGTGCGTGCATCCGATGAAACAGTCTATAATGCATAGAATCCAGCTTGCAGTTATTGTACGTAATGTTAACAGCTCTAATAAATAAATCATATGCCATACATCTATTTATAATGATGTTTTTGTCCACACAAAACAGAACAGAATGTAAGCGTGTGACTTGTACACAAACCGGTAATTTTCCTTGGCCAGTTACATCACCGCTGTTGACCTATGCAACAACGCCAGCTGGACACACTCTTCCATCCCTTCTCTTCAAACTAAAGCCGACATCCGTCGCTCAGAGAACTGTGCACTGCGCTGGCCCAAGTCTTCTGCCATCACACAATTCCCTGCTGTGCTCCACTGGAGCATAAATGAGGATGCTCTCCCTGAGAGGTCTTTTTGCTGTCAGGGGGGACTTATCGGCTGTGACAGCTCCTCGTATGTCTGATGAGGTGCCGTAACGTCGCAAGAGTCCCCGAGCGAACGTTACGCTAGTGGAGATCCGCAGGGCTGCGGTGTGGGAAACTGCTGCTGCTTGTAATTACTGAAGCCAGAACTGGCAGGCTTACAATAACACCAATCCACAGAGGAGGGCCACGGACAAAGCTCGCATACAAATACCATTGCTCGAACGCGCTCACTCATTTCCAGAGTGCTCGTGCGTGCATGCACTCTTGGAAATGACCCGTGATGGAGATGTGCAAAGTCACAGGTGAGGTGACACGTTTTTGATTTGCGATGCTGTCAGAACACTGCAACCCACACGTACACACGCAGACAGACAAGGAGCGGGTCATTTTAACATGGGTCAACCCATGAAGAGAATGTAGAGTAGATTACATCACCGTTTGTTTTAGTGTGTGTTTATGCAAAAGACTTCAAGCCCACACCACAGAAAGATCACTTCATATTAGGCACCTTTACAGTTTACCATAGTAACCATAATTTGGACCATAAGTAAAATGTTTATTTTTATGACGTAAATATGAAACCTTGATGTTTACGAAGTCTTCAAAAATGTGAAGGGATAGTTCATCCCCCCAAAAATTGTCATCTTTACCCACCCTATTGTCATTTCAAACCAGTATTTCTTTCTTCCGCAGTACACAAAGAAGATATTTTGAAGAAAGTTGGGTAAACTTTAGCATAAGGACCAATTCTCACTATTAACTAAGTTTCTTATTACCAAGCATATTATTTGCATATTGGCTGTTTATAAGCACTTATAAAGCACATATTCTGCAACACTAATCCTACCCAACACCTAAACCAAACTACTACCTTACTAACTATTAATAAGGAACAAATTAAGAGTAAACTAAAACTGAGAACTGGACCTTAAAATAAAGTGTGACTGAAAGTTGTTTACTGGCACCCATTCACTTGCATTGGTTTTGTTTCTATACCAGTGGTTCTCAAACTGTTCAGAACAAATACCACTTTTAATAAAATGAGTTGATCCAAGTACTACCTAGTGACTGCCATAGAAAATCATATGAAAAAACACTCAATGGTAGAGCTGTGAATCTTTATCTTTAAATCTCGTCCTCCAATTCTACTTTATTACAAACACTTTTTATTGACTAGCTGTTTTCAAACTAAAGAACATGTTTTTCTAGTTTTTCAAGTTAGTCAGCAGTAATAGCGGACACAACACACTTTTCTGTGTTGTGCACTATAAACAGGTCTCTTTAAATTACTTTTCTGGGGGATTTATTCACTTTTTGGAACTTGTTATATAAAATATTATATTTAAGACAGACAGTATGGAAGGTATGTTTAACACCGAAGAAAATTTAATGTACGTATACTTAAATATCAAGACAATAGCTGTGTATAACAAGCAGACTTACACTTTACTCCAGCAGCTCTTGTCAAAGCGCACATCAAAACTAAATCACAACACGCTCTTCATTGATATAAACTCGAGTGGAAGCAGACGCGTCTTGAATTAGCGCTTTACAGCAATGACAAAAGTTTTACACAGCGGTTCAATTGCAGAAATGCATTATCGGTAGAGAGAGACAGTGAGAGACTCACAAGCTGTCTGTGTTTGAGCTGCCTGTCACGCACCTGAGATACATCGACCAATGAAAAATAATTAATAATTCATACAACTACATTAAAACTCCACACAGGCTGAGATGTTTTCAGTATTTATCTATCATGAATTAAACATTTTAAATTGTATATAATATAATAATGTAAATTTAAATATAGAGCTTTTAATTTTCTATCGTGTCACGTAACACCAGGGGACTCTTCATGTACCACTAGTGGTACGCGTACCAGAGTTTGAGAACCACTGGTCTATACCATAGAAATGAATGGGTGACAGTGCTGTTTGGTAACCAACTTCCTTCAAACTACATTCTTTTGTGTTCTTTGGAAGAAAGAAAGTCATACGGGTTTGAAATGACAATAGAGAAAATGATGATAGATTTCGGGGTTAAATGGCGTAATATTCTGCTTTATATTTTGGTGGCCACTATGTTTACTATGATCACTTTTTGTAAGGGTGAGTGACAAGTTGCCAAACCTACCTCCATCATGTCTATGAGCCAGAGCAGTCTTTCCTGTGTTATTGAGAGGAAATTGTGTGTTAAACTCTATCTGTCATTTACACTGTTTATAAATCTGTCAGGAAACACTTATACGTCCGTCAAAGCAACATAACACACCCCTGAGAGCATTACGCTCACAACCTCTACACTTTCAAAAAGAGACTTGACTGAGAAGCGCCTAGACAAAGCAAGACAGACAGACATAGAAACAAGGATTTGACAAAAAGGACAAAAGCCGTTTCCCCAAGCAACAATCTACAACCCCTCATCTTATATCACTTAATCGGCACAAACGCGCCTCTTTTGTGCCCAAATTGTCCACCAATTTTGTAAAACTGTCTTTTACATCACACACCCAGACATAAACATCAATGTCTTCCACTCAGTCCTCACAGCAACACACATCCAAAAACTTCCTGTTTCCTGAATTGACAAATATAGACGTTCACGCCATCCACAGCTTTAACATAATACACACACACACTCGAGTGAATTGCCTAAATAATAGCAGGATTTCTGAATGCATTTCTATGCAGAATTTGGGCACCCACAATCCAACATAATCGCATTGAAATAACGTAATTAATTCTCATCCTTCACAATGCAAATACTTCACCTTCCCATGTAAATTAGGCTTATAGATTGATCAACCGCTGCATCCCCCACAACTGCATTCGGCACCCACCAATATCAGAAATTGCATCACGTAAATTGCATTTATGCTGTTACCTGATTTATTCGATTAATAGATTGAATGTGGCGGTAAACTCACACTGACAACGTATGCAAATAAA
Organism: Triplophysa tibetana; assembly: GCA_008369825.1. NCBI lineage: Eukaryota > Metazoa > Chordata > Actinopteri > Cypriniformes > Nemacheilidae > Triplophysa > Triplophysa tibetana. Next base: position 5,753,571 of record CM017898.1, read on the forward strand.
CAACGCCATTGCAGTTGTAATTTATTCTAAGTGAACTCCCCCTTTTATATTTTAAGAGACACAGTGTTTATGCACTCTTACCCTTGCTGAGCTGAGGGTCGTGTTGGTCATAAAGCTGGCTGAGGAGGAGGCCAGAGTGTCGGGGTAAGACACCATCGAGAATGAGTCATGGAAGCCTGCTCCCCCCTGTCTCGCTTTCAGAGCTTCAATCTCTCGTCTCAGGACCAGCCCATCGAACTTCTCCACATCCTGAGGGGTCACAATCCCCCTCACTTCAGACAGAAGAGAAAACTGCAGAAATATATGTAAAGAGTTGTGAATGTGCTCCTGTGTGATAAACAGCCTAGGGATGCATGATAAATGATCAGCCATATCGATATTGGCCGATAAATGGTCATTTTTATTGTTATCTTATCGGCTGATAATAGTATTTAGGGCGATGTAATATAGGTGATAAATCATAAATTATTTCCTCTGGTTAAACTTCTTCAGCGGAATGCTTTTCACTGTCAAAATACAGTACAGACTACAGTACTGTCTTTCTGACTTAATCATTCACTTACTGCTATTAGCAAAACATTGTTGATGTAGTTACAATATGTGGATACAGTAAATTATAGGAAGAAAAGCATATTGTTTGAATCAGACTGCTGTCTGAATGCTTTCTGTCCAGAGACCTGTTAGACATGTGGCCATTAAAAACATTTTCCTGGGCTGCTCTGGAAGAACATCTATAATTTATTTATGAAATCAAAATATACCAGAAAAGTTTGAAGGTGGAAGAATCGTAAACTAGTGTAAATTTGTACATAATTTTCAGGGAAAAAAGAGAACTAATGGTTACCTTGTTATCTGCAGTGAATGTTTTCAAATAAAAGCAGTTGTCCACTTTTTCTTGGGGAAATTTATATTAATATTTAGATCCTGTAAATCGGCCATATATCGGCTATCGGCTTTCGATGTTAAAGAATTTACGGTTATAGTTATCGGCCAAAATTGACATAATACAGCCATGGAAAAAAGAGACAATTTCAAAATTATGTTCAGTTTGTCTGAATATACTATTTATACGTTTAAGTAAAATTAGTTTCATTCTTCAAACTACAGTTTCTTAAAAAATATTGTTTATATTTGCATTTATTTGCAGAAAATGAAAACTGGAGAAACAGGTCAAAGTAATAGAAAAGATGCTCTCTATTTTTTCAGAGCTCAGGTACTGCAAAGAAAACAAGTTTATATTCACTGTTAAGCAATACAACATTAATATTGTACACGTATTGTATAAAAACTGGTGCTATATAGCACTAAAAGTGTTTTTTTGGCTCGTAATAATAAGGGAACCACTATTAGCGCTATATCGAACCATATCTTGGTGCTTCAGTGGATCTTCTGAGGTTCTTTGGGATGACTGAGGTGCTATATAGAAACGATGAACCACTGAAGCACTTATTGTGGTTCCCCAATGATTACGAGCCATTACTACATAGCACCATTTTATTATAGAGTTTGGGAAAAGTTTTAAAAAAGATATTGTGTGATAACCTCGATTTTTCATTTGTCTTGTCATGCTGCCGGTCTTTCGCATTGCTGTTGGAGGACTTTGTCACTTCGGAGGTTTAATTTGGTTGCAATTCAACAGATACTGAACTAGATTCAATTATCCTTTGGAATAGCCTCTTTATTTTTTGCACGACTGTATACACATACACACACAATATTTAAATAAAAATATAATATGAGGCTTATCGTGCTGTAAACAACAGCCATTGCTGTTCCAATATACAAAGGCAAAGTATGTAATGCATCATTTTAGTCTTAATTAATAATATAATAATAAAACAATTAATTATATAAAATTTAATATAAGTCTCTGTGGAAAAAATCTATAAACTGTAGTAAATCTTTGGCCTACTTACAGCAACACATGATATTGAAATTATCAAAGGTAAACAGGGTTCTAAAAAAGCTAGATCACATTTTTCTATTTTTAATTGGGATAGATTAGACCCACAACAGCATTATGAAACAACATTCTGTCACACACACACACACACACACAAAAAATGACATATTTTTACCTTGGCGTGTGTATTGAATAATTCAAAGAGTGCCAGTACGAGCTGCTCAACCCCGATGTGACCGTCTCGATACTCCTGGATATAGTAACCCATCGTCTGCCTCTCCGGTTCGGTCAGCAGATGTCTGGCCTGTTCCTCCAGCATCGCCCGGCTCTGGTTCACTAAACTGGACAGAGTGACCTGAGAACCTGCTACACCTTTATAAAAACCAGCCTGAAACAGAAATAAAGAGAGAGAGAGAGAGTGAGCATTGAGTTAAACGTTAAATGAGTGAATACATAGAAAAGATTAAAAAAACTAAACTACAAAATGAATAATTTTATAGCAGAATAATATTGAGCTCCACACGTCTGTGGTTCATTAAACCCAAAGGCAAACATCTTGAATGTTACATCATTTTCTAAATGAGAACATCAGTAGATTAGCCCGCTACATTTATGCTATCACAACTCATATCTCCATAAAGCAGAGGAGAAGATGGTCGAGCAGACACTCTCTCACCCTCTTACTCGTGTTTCAGGCCCTCTCATCGAGAGCTGCTTTTCCTTTAATTAATCTCCAAATCAAAAAGCACTGCTTCAAAAGTACCACGAGTATTGATCAGTGTTGCTCAAAAACAGCTCTCCAGCTCTCATCAAATGATAAACTCTTGAAAAATACACGACAAACCAACTAACTTTCTTTTAGTTTCCTCAAAAAGAAAAATTCTGTCATCATTCATTTACCCTCATGTAATTAAAAACCTGTATATGACTATTTCTGTTATATTTTTATTTCGAGAAATGTCTTTTGAGTCTACATAAAGTCAATAGGGCCAATGTTGTTTGGTTACCCGCGTTCGTCAAAATATCTCCTTTTGTTTGGTGAACCAGTCCATTGGCTGTCTTATCGGTTGGAGATGTGTTGTTTGTATCTGATTTGCAGGTGCAACCAAGCATCACTAGTGTCTTTGTTATCAAACAGTCAAAAGACACAAGCCTTTGAACCGAGCTCGATCAATACAGACAGAGACTAGTGAAAGGAGAGTGAATGCTGATCATGTCTGCTCCGACCTGAACTTTTCGCGCCCTTATTTTTTCACACTTCCTAGAACAAAGCTTCGTGGTTTAATTCTAGAACAGGTAGACTACAGTAAAACACTCCAACAGGAACTAATGCTTTTGGTTGCTTTGTATGGCAGACCATTTATTTTCACATAGGAAAAGTCCTGAATGGTCCCAGCCTGTTGGGCAAATGTCCTTAACTGGACATTGAAGAATAGCCGGTCAGTGTAAAAATCGTAGCTATTTTTGCAAACGAAAGCAAGAAAAAGTGATAAGAGGAAGAAAGGAAGATCTAAGAAGCTAAAAGGCTGCACACATAAAAATGAAGTTAAAGGAGAGCTGGCCTAATATAACCGCATTTGTTCTTTATAAGAGTACAGAGGATGTGTTTCAGACAAACCTCAACATGTTTCATTGCCACACAAACTAATATAAAGCTGATCATGGCCGGAGTACAAGAAACTAAATTCTCAATTTGGATTCATGTCAAAAATATGCTTTATTTCCTCTTCGCATTATTCTGAAAATGCATTGATTTCAAGCCTGAAATAGTGTAGAGGTCAGGGTTACTGCTGAACTCAAATTCATCATCGCGTGGAAAACAAATTGCTTCCAAAATCTTGCTGAGGCTTAACCTCGGACGATGAGGCTGGTGTCTCTTCGGTCTGAGGTTCAGAAATCCCTCTGGATTATCTTTGGGAAAACGGCTCTGCTAGTCAATTACAAAAAAAGCTAAACTCGGTCTGAAGATTTCCCAGCACAAGATGATAATACGGAGAAATGTGCATTTTTTGTTATTCCTTATATAATAGGAGTCAGCATGGGATCGATGTCGTGCCATCAAAACCTGCATGGTTACACATTATGACAGTTTACTTGAGAACACATAGCTCATGAATTTGATTCTTTAAGAGATCATGACGGGAACCAGTATGTTCATCTGACAGTACTTTTTATGCAGAGCACGTCAATTTCAGTCGTGTCTCCACACTTCACACCCGAGTGAATCTGAATAGGGCTTGAGACAATTAAGCCTTAGATTGAGCTTTATCTAAAGAAAAAAGGGATGATTCAACAATAGCTGATGCATTTTATTTGATATAAAGCAGAACATAAATATCTAAAAGTGGGGAAATTTAGCTTGGAAAATTGCAAATTGTGACTGCAGATTATTGGAACCGTACAAACGCACCCCAAAGTGGTTATGAATAAATAAAAAGTGAGCTAAACAACAAACTGTTATACTAACAAAAATGGGTACTACTAAGAAAATAAAATTGAAATCTATAAAATATCAACCAAAATTACACAAAGACATATTTTGAAATATTTATAGAGCCACGTTTTTTCGGCACAATGCTTGAATTCTTAAAATTATATGCACTGGTATCGCATTCATCTTGAATACATAAATACATTAAAAACAAAAAGAATCTTTGCAAGAAATCAAATCTGTGACTGAATCATCTGAATGAACCGAATCACTAAAGCGAAGACATTTCAGCCCATTATTAGGAACACATTCACATCCCCACACCATTTTCCTTTAAATGACAGCAGTCTTCAAGATCCTTTAAGATCCCTATTTAATGAATTTTAATATCTTATATTCAACTTGTGACATTCTTGTCTGTGATCTTTTCATTTGAAAAATCAAGAACTATTTGTATACAAAAAGGTAATACGAAAACACTGCATGACATCATTTCAATATACTAAACCAAAATTAAAGTAAAACTATAATTAATTCATCCCATGCCATGCCAATTTTTCAAATGTCACATTACCTGAACTTCCAAAAGTTAGATGATTAACATTTTTAGCATAATTTAAATGACACGTGTTTGGACTGAGAGGATTCTGCCCCAAGGAGAGATGTGTTTCTACATACGGACCACCAAAATACAGAAAGTAACTATAACAATGCTTTTCAGATTATTTTCTCAGACTATTGCACACTGTATTACTGCTGCTTCAGCTCAACCTGAGAGCCACCATTGAAACTGAAGCTTCATTTCCCCTCTCAAGCTACACCCAGTCTTGTGCATGGAAGATCACGTATCTGGCAAAAAGCCGACAGATTTTAACACCTCTTTCAGAACAGTGGCAGAGCGGAGCAGTCGATAGCTGATGTGCTCAGGGCTCACAGGAGATAAGCTGTCTGAGATAAACACGCTTTCTTCTACACAGGCCAAAGCAAACATCAAAACATCCTGTGAGTGCAAAGTTACAATTCACATGGTGCTGTGGGCTCTGTAATGCAGAAGAAGATTTGGCTTGAAGGAAAACCATAAGTTGATGGATCTTTTTTTATTTAAGATAAAGTGTGTATTTTTATTTATGGTAAAATAATTTCTCCAGTTTAAGCCTCAGAAATGACTATAAGCTATGCTTCATGTCTTACATGATTTTGTGTTTTATTTTTTAAGTAGGGAAATTACACTACTCCGGAATAAATAAAGAAAATAAAAAATGAAGACAAAAAGAATCATAATATAATCAAGGAATCAAATCTGTGACTGAATCATTAGAATGAATCAGATCGTAAGAAAAGAAAGAAAAGATCTGACTCTAAACATTTTTACGTCTTTCTAAAATAACTAGATTTACAGATAGCATTTTTGATTTTTTATCTGATTTAAATTGAATTTATCAAGAATTTATTATCATTAAACTCAACTTGTTACTTTTTGGCCTGTTCAGTATAGAGGAAAGATTACGGATTTTGAGTTTACATTTACATTTATGGATTTGGAAGACGCTTTTATCCAAAGCGACTTACATTAAATTATCCTATACATTTGCTTCTAAGTATGTGCAATCCCCTGGGATCAAACCCACGACCTTGGCGTTGTTAGCACCATGCTCATACCACTGAGCTACAGAAAAGCTAAGTTTCATTTCAGTCACCAATATTCATAAATGTTTCATTTCAATTAATGCTTTCTTGTTCATTTTATCGTGTTGTCAACTTGTTTGGCCACCATTGTTCAACCTGGAAAATTCGATTCTGAATCCGCATTGTGTTGGCAAGGAGGGGCCGCCATCAAACAAGTCTCTCTCAACAGCACAGAGACCTCGCGTCAGGCAATAGAAGCAAGTGCTTTACTCAGCAAAGACTCCACAAGGTCACTCAAAAAGAAATTCTGGCAAAAAACCTCAGCGCAAAACAACTTCATAGGCTAATTCATCGTCAGAGTAAAAGATAAGGGGAGAATTTGCACCGTTCTTACATCCGGCTGACAGCGAGACCCTCAGACTCCGAAAGAGTAAAGTTGTGACCCCACATCATTGTTCGACTCATTTATATTTCATGAGCTGAGTCAGTGTTAAACTAAGCGGAAAGCGTAAAATACAACCACACGTGAATCCAATCTCAACGTCTGAATCCGAAATGAGCTTCAACTAAAGCAAATGTTACAGTGACAAGCACAAAATTTATATGCTGAAGGTGTACGAGCTGCAAAGTTTCTGAGCTAAAAGTATGTCGCTTTCTTAATAAAAACATCATAATTTTCTGCAGTGAAAGGCTTAACTTTCTCGTGACTGACCCGCAATGAATCAAAGCTCCCCCTGCTGAGTTGGTCGCAATTTCCTTCTCAATTATAACGTATTTGCAGGGAGCGTTAAATGTGTACTGATGAAATCATAATGAGGCATTTATATGAGTTTCAATATATATGCCTGTCTTGTTCTGCGGTCAAACGCTGGAAAATCTTCCCGGAGCACTGCAAGGTGTAAATCCGCTTCATGTCCACAAAATTACCTTAAAGGGACAGTTCACCCAAAAATGAAATTTTTGTCTTCATTACTCACCCTCCAGTTGTTCCAAATCTATATTCATTTCTTTGCACCGATGAACACAGAGAAACATATTTGGAAGAATGCTTGTAACCAAACAGTTCTAGGCCTTGCTTTATACATTTCTTTGTTCTGTTGATCACAAAAGAAGATATTTAGAAAGCAAACAGTGCTGGGGCACTATTGACTACCATTGTCATTTTTCCTACTATGGAAGTCAATGGTGGTCAAGAACTGTAACAAGCATTCTTTCAAATATCTTTCTCTGTGTTCATCAAAACAAAGATATTAATACAGACTTGGAGGGTGAATAAATGACAGAATATAATTTATTGGGTAAACTGTCCTTTTATGATGAAACTCAAGCGATTACAATGTTATTATCCATAACTGTAATGTTTTTACACTGGAGCTGAATAATTTCTGTGCGTCTAGATAAAAATGAGACGTTTTTGTCTATATTTCGGGAGTGATTAATGGCTGACTGTGCTTTCTAGACAAAAAAAACTGATGCGCCCAACTTATCAACGTCCTCTGAAGTAATGTGGAGCCGTGGCTTTTTGGGATGCAAAACGAGCAGCTGCAAAAAGCTCATAGCCCACAGACACGTCCAGTCCAGACACTCTATCTAACAGTGTCCTTTAGACTGTCATTCCCACCGTATTCAATATTCAGCCCTGCCGTATTAAACAAGAGCTCACGCTTTGGTGGAGCTTTATTGGAAACCATTGTTTTGTGCATAAACCTCAGCGAACAGTGGCGGACCTTGTAAAAGCCACATCATCAGGTCACCTTGAACCTTATTTTTTCATCTTCAAAATCTCAGCATCTTTTTTTAAATGTGGTCTTTTTATTTGTTTCTGGCCTATATGTATCTACATTTAGATTTTTTTCTTTACTAGGCTATACACTTATATTATACAGTAGAGTTACACTCTCTCTCTCTCTTTTTCTCTCATATTCTTTCCTGTCAAACTGTCCATTTCACGCGCACACAGACACACACACAGTAACGGATAAGAATGGTAAGTGTATATGTCTTTTGTGGAAACCAGCGCATGAATACAAATCACCCTGGATAGCGTGTGCCCAGGGGATCAAAGACTCTTGACAATGCCTACTTGACATCCCTTTTAGCCGCAGATATAAAGTGACGCTACTCAAACCAAGATGGCAATTTACAGGGATACCAGCTTTTTCTTTCATCTCTTCTCCTCTATCTCTGGCCCTCATGTCTTTCCCTTCACTTTCCTCTACCTGTTCACCTCATTACGTCCCTCGGCTCTTTTTGTGGCCGTCGTACGGTGCGAGATGCACAAGAAGAGGTTTCTAGCAAGTGTCAGAGCTAGAATCTATCTGTGCATATTTAATTTAAGCAACGCTGGCGTGCAATTCACCCTGTTCCCGTATCAACCTCATATTTTATCAATAGCGATGGTGCTCGGACCAAATATGCAGAGATGTGTGATTCTGACCCCGGTTTGATGAGTCTGGCAAAGGTAGATAAGAACACAGAGAGATTATTTCGCTCATCAAAGCAATGCAAATATATTGAGTATGATCTATTATCCTGCTTAATCATTGAATTTGCATAAAGACAATATAACTTCACTACGGGGGACAAAAAGGAAGGGTGTTGGAACATAAAAAGACCTGGAAAAAAGATACAGAAGGGGTAGCAAATGGGGTATAAATCGGGTTAAGATGTCCCCAAGGAACAGTTCACTCAAACACTTGTCATCGCTTACTGACATCAACTTCTGAAAATAGTTTTCTTTAACAGTGAATCACAAAAGTAGAAATTCTGAAGACTGGACGTAAGCAGGTGTTTTTCATGAAATTATAATGAATTGGGATTGAAGATTTGAAGCGTCAAAGATATTCCATAAGCTTTAATGTACAGTATTATCCCTAGGACTTATACCTTACAGAAGTGGTTCTCAAACTGGGGGGCCCCAAGATGGATCCAGGGGGACCACAGATTTTGTCGCATTTTAGGGAATCTAGAAAATGATCATATATTTTATGCCATCAAACCTCAGGAAAATAAGACCACCTCCCAAATGTTTTGATGTTCCAGCATTGGAAAATTGAATACGTTTTTGGTAAAATCAAAATGATAAGTTTAAGATTATACGTTTTTATTTGGGGGGGGGGCGAAAAGCGATGCACTCAACACAAAGGGGGCGATTCGGACAGAGGTTAACAGCTCACTGGAGAGGATTATCATTATGGGTGAATAATGAATTTCGGCCTGTTTCTCACAGAAACTTTTTATATGCCTTCAGAAGACTAGCAAAATAGCACTCTAGTCATTCAAACCACTTTTACGATAGATTTGTGTCATTGTTGAGGCTAGTCCTCAATCATTGTAACTGGAAAGCAATGACCTTCAGAACTTCTCTCGTGTCGGATGGGTTTGGAATAAGGGTGAGTAAATAAGGCAGAATGTTCATTTTTGGGTTCATTTTTCTCCCTTAGCAGACTAAACACTGAGATCTGCAGAGAGCTATTGAAGAATCAGACTGATGATCTCCCAACATGACATCAACAGTGTCACTCAGGGCAGAGAGAGGAGAGAACATTCTGTTCAAACAAAACAAACACTCACCTTTCCTGACGCTGACGCTCCCTGGTCCAGAGACAGTCTTTTGGAGAAAAGGTAAAGATGGAGAAATCAATATTAAATACATCACCAACAACCTATCGAGGCATCCACAAATAGACGCTGGATCAAAAAGGTCTTACTTGCCATGTATGCAACAGATGCTATTTTGTTTTATAACTTTGATCCAGAATTCAGTTGAAACGCAAAACATGGAGGAAGTGTTACTGACTAGTTTAAGTACTTATACATGAAAAACACAATATACAATAAGTTATAAATAAAATTAAAATCATATTATATCTGGCATATATAATATCATGTATTTTGAAACATTACAACAAGCAACAAATAAGTTTGATGCACAAAGAGCTAGGACAAAACAAATAGAAACAAAAAAAATATATAAATAAAATAAATAAATTATATTTCGAAAAATAAATACAGGAAGATATTACACTGCATGCAGGTAAAGTTAAAGGCTAAAAGAGTAATCGACCAAATGTAAGATTTTTGTTTTGGGTGAATTACAAATGTATAAATTGGGATAAAATTTTGTCCATTAAAAAATATTTTAATTAATATTTAATCTCTAACAATATAAGATTCAAGTTAATGTACAGGGGAAAATAATGTTAAGTCACCCGATACATATTACAAACAAACTTTAAAATGTGTTAATTTTTTAAACTTATGTCATTCAAAACACGTAGGCTACATGACTCTCTATTCTGTGGAACACAAAAGAACGATTTTTGAGAAATCTATACAATAAAAGTAATTTTATTGTAAGTAACATTCTACAAAACATCTTCTTTTGTGTTCAGTTTGGAATGACATGAGGCTGAATAAATAAAAGAATTAAAATTTCTGAGTGAAAAAACCCTTTGAACATGATACACGCACTTCGTCAGCGTTTATTCAGTAACAACAGCAAATGCATCTCACACCCTCACAATATCCTGAGCATCAAGTAATTATTTAATGATCGAATCTGGTAATAACAAAATAGCTTAATACGTTCCTCCCCCAGTTGTCCTTGGTTTTGGCTTACTATCGTTCACATTTAGCCTGATAAAAAGCTTTTTCATAAAATGCCGCCTTGCATTTTTACTCTGGCATGAGACCGCAGCGCCCTAGCGCAGCTCATCAGCCAACCTCCATTAAAAAGCAGTGCTGGCGCAGGACACACCTGAGCTGTTTTACGATCCTGTCAGTCTGCTGTTCATGTGCACACACACATACATTCTAGAAACATATTCTCATTCTCCAAACAGGCCGTGCAAAAGATCAGCACTGTCTTTAATAATCTCATGAACAGATTTTACTGTCCTCTGAGATCCTGCAGACAGATCTGTTCTTATATAAAAATGTCTGAAATGTCTCATTTTCTTTGTTAAATAAACATCAATATCGTCGCAGTCCTTCTGAAACCGAGTATATCCAATTTCGCTGTTTTTCAGGAAATAGAAAAAACACTTTACTTTTTAAACGATTAAATACCGTGTTGTCAAAGTAGACAAGCTCTTTTTAATATCTTTTATTGGTTAGATATTTGCAAAATTCAGTGACAAACATAAAGGGTGACTAATAATAATGATTTATGGCAAAATAGAAGAAGGATGAATCCGAAGAATAGCAGCGATACTGTATATTGTATGCTATCCTCACCCTGTAACACTGCTGCTGGCAGAGCTCTCTGTGATCTGTGAGCTGGCAATCCACTTGGTCTCGCCCACCACGGTGCGGGCATGCGGCAGACGCCCGACATCCTTGACCGTCATCATCAGATGGTGAGAAGACTTTAGCACTCGCACGGCCTCATCGTGTGGGATGCCCAGGAAACTCCGTCCGTTCAGTTCCAGAATCTGATCCCCCACCTGTAAAAATGACAGGGGAGAGAGAGGAGAGGGTGTGTGGTCTGGTGCAGGCAGAGCGGGACAGCGGGGAAAGGGCAGTGGAGATTGAGGTGGGGTGGTCTGGATAACCGGCCAAATATCGGTTCAATGATAAAATGGGGTCAAATTTGTGGAAAAACAGAAATGATGTTATTTAAAAGTAACAAATCAGTGATTTGAATATGAAAAGTGGGCATCAGACACCTAAAGACAAACACAGATACGCACACAAGAGTATGTGGCGTGTTTTCTTAGTTAGTTGAGTTCTAGCGGTCTCATCTGATCAATTCTTGCATCTTCGTACATGTTCAATCTGCATTTATTCTTTTCCCAAAATCCCTTCGCTTGTTGTTCATATCTCAAAGTTTTTCCTTCATTCCAAAACTCTCTTCAGATGGGATCAGTTGTCTAAGCAGTGGTATGATAATATAAATAATAACCAGAACTGTTCAGTGATTTTAATCCAGTCCAGACATGTCAATAATCCTTATGTAGTTTGTGCCTGGAAGGTCAACAAGGCCTTAATACATTTGCAAAGAAATTGACTGAATTTACATTGATAAGTAAAGATATTGCTTTGCAAACTGACTATTACAATTACAGAGCCCCACAGTAACAGTTACGGAATCCCACCCTAATAAAGCTCAACACAGAGTAATACATTTCTGTTGGTAAAGTCCTTACTGTGGGATTTTTTTTCTTTTCTCTCTCTCTTTCTGGATCAATACCTGCCCCCTGAAGACACTTGAGGGTAATTAAGAGGACTCTGAGCTAATCACAATATTAATAAATTATTGACTTGATCAATTTGGACATAATATGGCTTTGTTATCGCACTGAACACAAGAGATGTTTGAAATCGATGTAGGAGATACCAGAACGCTCACTTTACTTAGTGAAACACCCAATTATTAATTCACAAGCATGTGTCACTGCATTTCTCTGCGTTTTACTTGTGTGTTCATACATTATGTGGGATTTCACATATACTTGGTCACCAGGCATTGAGATTTTTTTTTTTTTTAAAGATTGAAAGCCAAAAATGACAACTCATTATTAACTCAATATTAAATAAAGAATGACATTTATCCAAAGGTAAAACATTTATGAGTTGGCATATGCTTTTATCCAAAGTGATTTACTGTGGATTTGATCTATGCATTTGATATTTAATTAATTTAATGCTTGTTTAACTTGTATTTATTTTACATACATTTTTAAGTTGTTTTTAAGTTTTAATTAGTTGTATTTTACAGTAACTATTGTTGTTATTAAACATTTCTTTGACAGTTAACTTTTTTGTGAACTGGTAGACATACAAGGTGCTTCTCAATTCGAAGGCTTTGTCCTCCGAAGGTTGCATTTGTCGACCGAATACGTCAATGAGGTTTTCTCATTTTAGTAAAAAAATAAAAAAATAAAATTAACATTTATTTCTCTTAAAATGTAATCATTGTAGTTCTATTCTTACCTTAAGATGTTATGGTTTCCTTCTAAAATAAAACCTGAAATAATAAACCTTGATGATGTACATGCAGCCTTCGAATTGAGACGCAGTGACAGTACACCTCATGAACCCCTGCAAGTTCGCGAATCCCGCTTGGGAAACCGTCTAGATAGTTAGAAGATAAAAACTTAAATGGACAAAAAGTGTGTATAAGATGTACAGTCACTATCTTTTTTATAATATGTAAAAAAGCAATGAAAGTTAAGGAATGAGAAGAAATGAAATCACATTTACATTTAGAAAATTAGCAGACGCTTTTATCCAAAGCGACTTACAGAAGAGGGAATCAATGTAAGCAATCGGAACAACATAATGACGACAAAAAGCATAAGTGCAATAAAAGAAAACTGGTCACATGTAGCCTAGCACAGTATACAGAGCTGAGTTTTTTATTTTTTAAAGAGTAGAAAAGAGATAGAAGTCAGAATCAAATGTAAATAACTAACTTTAAGGTGTCATGCATTCTGGCTTCTTTACAATGTTAAACGTGCTGTCTTCTAATGCTTAACATGGTCAACTTGTCAAAAAAAGAGTTGGGCATATTGCGTAGTATTTCTGTGCTCGATACACTCCCCCAATGATCGTACAGGTTTCAGGAAGTTTTGTTCGAACATATAAAACTGTTTTGTATTAATTTTTCTTAGTCCTTATCGGACAATTTTTCCTGAAACACTTGATACGTCCTATGCGGCAGTACGGAGAGCAGGAGAAGGAGCATGCGCAGACGTCACTTTCACTTGTGTGCAGAAAAGAGAGACAGAGAGAGCATACGTTCGCAAAGTTCACCTGTTTGTTTGTTTACTGCATTTTGGTGATGAATGTTATATAAACGGTGGATATAACGCTGGATATGGAGATCGTTTAAAACTATGTAGCCGTCGCTGCGCTAAAAGATGCCAGACATGAACCGCATGAGGTGAGTGAAACCGATGTCTGTGTTTTGTTGACAATGTGCTTTAGTTCAGCCTACCCCTCCCCCCCGCACACGCCGTATGATTTCGGAAGTAATAGTAAAGCTGTATCTATCATTTATAAATGTGATCAAACTAAATACTCTTCGAAGATACGACGTATGCAATACTACTCTATAGTTCCTGAAGATTAATATGAGATTGGCAGAAACCACGTGAGTATGGGCCGCTTTAACTTTAAGGCCAATCGTCTAGGATGAAAATGTCATGTGACATTGAAGGCAGAACAAACACTCAAGTCATCTAGTAAAACATCCTCTATAATAATTTGTTATTTAATTAGCTTCTTTTGAAGAATAGTTAGTCATGTAAGATATTTGTGTAGTATCCAATATAAACTTGAATCTTGAATAAAAAACTTCACAGTAACTGTTGTCCCTTTGTCTTCTTTTAATCTACTGTTTCACCAATCCCTTCTCCCCCATTTAATCATAGCCTCTTTCCTCCTCTCTCTCCATCTTTCGTTCTTCTCATTCTCTGATGAATGGTTGTGCTCTGAATACGGACACCGCTCTAACTGGCCCATCCATCCATCCATTTATTTATCATTACACTTAATGAACGTTTAAGACTTATAGCTACACCAACAGTACTCAAGTTTGAGAAGCCATCCAGGCCGACTGAAGAACAGACCCTTCCACCACGGCTGCTGGTTAAAGTACCGTATTTGTCAGTCAGGGAGAGGCGTGGCCATTTCAAAATGGATTACAATTGAGCAGAAGTGGTCACGTTCACAGGCTAAAAGGCTTTTATAAGTCCGGAGGGATTTTTCAGATGATAAAAGACTTCCTCCTCTAAGAGACATAAGTCGGTACAAGTCAATGTGCTTCCTGGTTAAGAAGGAGTTTTACATATCACGGCAATGGGTGTTACATGTACGACTCAACGGAGAGAAAGTTTTCAGGGCGAATGACTTTCTGCTCAAGGACTAAAGTGATTTATCATTACTTGACAAAACGGAATAGGGAATGTGTCAGCACTCAATATGACTGATAAGGATCTTGACAGCTTCCAACTCTGAAAGCACACGCTGTAAAAAATTATTAGGGTGAAAAATCACATTGCATTGATCTAGCTACAAATCACAGGAATACACTTTTTGAGTAATTTAAGTTTAGTACACTACTTAGTAGCACTGCTTTATGAGGTC
This sequence comes from Triplophysa tibetana, assembly GCA_008369825.1. NCBI lineage: Eukaryota > Metazoa > Chordata > Actinopteri > Cypriniformes > Nemacheilidae > Triplophysa > Triplophysa tibetana. The sequence continues at coordinate 5,768,624 of CM017898.1, forward strand.
CTGTATTGAAACTAATAGGCAAGGTCAAAAACATGGCCTGATTTTTTTTTGGTCAATTTCATGGAACATACTTTACAATATTAAAAATATAAATACAGCCGCAGAGAGCTTATTCCACCATATATTCAATTTTAAACTTAACTTAAAAATAAATGTGAATACATTGTAGTTTCAAGATCTGCCAACATTGTATTGTTTGTCATATTCCCCACTTTGCACAGGAAAAAAACTTTTTTCTTTTGGAATTTGCAAGAAATGTTATTACTAGTTTACAGAACGAAATAAAAATATATTTAATTTTTATAATGTTATAATATATTTACCTAAATAGAAATTGATAAAACTTGGAATTTTTTTTTGGAAAGGTCTCTTTATTTTTTCCTGGGGTGTTCTTCAGGAATAATTTACCCAAAACAAATTGACCCTCATCCACACCTGTTTGAGAAAAGTAAAACATGTTTTTTGGGGATTGTACTTTTGTAAAAATTAAAATATACCTTCATACTACAAAAAGAGAAAGAAAGAAATCATACTTCATATATAGAAACATCAAAAGTAATTGTGTGAGTCTCAGGTGGTCCACAATACCAGCTAAGGGATAAGCAGTTTTTCAGAACGCTGACTTTCAGTAAATTCTCTCTGTAAAATAAATGAAGTACTTATGCCTTTATCCTTTTAGGATTTTAGCAATTTGACCATTACAAACTACGCCACTGCCATTATCCTGTTTTACAGTTCTGAGGTCAAGATGTGCTCTAATTGTATTGCTCATTCACCATTCAGCAAAGTTATGGAAGACCAGCCCGAGTCCAAAGTGAACCTTGAATAATATATTCACATACACATAAAGACCATCAAAGCAGAAAATCACATCGAATACAAAGGTTGGCCAAAAATAGACATACGGAAAGAGGCTTCAATGAATGCATGGTGACTAACTGTTCTGGCTGTTCTTGGGTCAGCGGAGGCTTTATGTTTAGGAACACTCTTACATATAGACACCAGTGAATTCTCCATAACCTACCCCATTATTCCATCCAATTAAAAGTAAATATGCCTTTAAGACCTCTAACTTTAGGATTTGAGACAGAAAAGTTTAGAAAGGGCAGCAGATGTTTGTTGCTAGTGTTGCTCATGGGTGAAAATGTTAATGTGGCCATAATCGTTTCAGAAATAGAATTAAATTCATCCATCACTGCTGTGCCGGTGTGTGATAAGCACATTTCTCTAAGGCATCATTGAATAATCGTCACCCACACCTGATGTGCAATATTGGTGAAATTCTTCCATGCCTAAAGTCCATTTTTTAGTCAAGGAGTAGAAAGCTACAAAAAGTGCTCAATTTCTGCCTGCATTAGTTAGGCCAGATTTTATAGATAGACCACTTTTAATACGACATGATGTTTGCACTTTTTGGCAATGTCACCTTCCCAAAAGGTAGTTAAAGGGAACATTAGTACAGCATATGCTTGTGGTCAAGTATTATGGATCTCTCCCTTCTGTTTTCATCTCAGGAGCGAAAATTAAAATGAAGCTTTTCACACAGGTCCACGGCTGGGCACAAATTTTAAACAACAGACCCCTTGACCTTATCTTCATCTCATAGGACCTCCTGGAAAATAGATGTGTTAGTATGTGTTTCTCCTTTTGTTTATCTATATTTGAGAATGGGGTCAGGGGGTCGCTGGTTGCAAACAGCGTAATAACACAATCGCTCCGAGTGTCAGACTATCCGGATGAAAGTGATTTTCTTCACTTTGGAATGGTGGATTGTTTTTTAAAGGCTATACGCTGCTCATATTACAATACAATGACAGGAGGGACCACAGCTGTCAAACTGAAAACAGCACAAAAAAAATACGTTTTCTGAAGCTGTGCAATAACATGTGTTTTTTTATAGAAAATCTTCCCAAATGTGCATTTTGTCATATTGCAAAGGTAAATATTTATGTTTTGCTATGTGACAAATGTTTCGTTAAAATTGTACCATCATTCTTTATTATTTTTTATGCTAGCAGTACATTTCTTTAAATTATAATTATGTATAATTAATTAGAATTATTTAAATTATAATTCAATCAAAAATGTACAGAAAGTTTAGAATAATAAATCAAACCACGAATTAAAAAAGTCTTTAAATTGATCATTTTGTCATAATCATAAGAATTTTTATAAATATTGAATTATTCATGAAAAGTAATTGCATTTTCTTTCCGTTCCCCACAAAAAGCTATTGTCTGACTTTAGAGGAAATTTTATGGACCTTTATTGGTTTTATTTTATGTTTCTTTAAAGCTTGACAGCTGTGGTCAAGAAGTGTAATTCACACATTGTGAAAAACACTTTAATGCACTTTTGATTACAGCTCATATGATCATTGTTTGCATTGAAGTATAACCTGCATTGAGTTATATAAGATTCATTTTCCATACTGTTGATGCATGTATGCAGGTGCAGCATTCATGAGGTTGTTTATCACATACGTGGCATGATAAATGGAGGCGAGGATGCTTTTATGTTTGCGGTCCTCAAAGCAGAACTAGGACATGGTAAACATAGTCTGCTGCCAAACAGGCACCCAAGAAACCCATCTCTCATCTCTCTACAAAACAGACGTGTGGTCTAAAGATAAAACACCCAGCTCTCTCTCACTTCACGGTCCGTGTCTGCATCTCCCTCCTCTCCGACTGTCATCTCCTCTCAATCCCACCATGAATTCAAAGGTTTGGCACAATGCAAACTGTCAGCCTAAAAAGTCGGAAACTTTCTCATAGTAACGGTTTTTAGCTCACAATGAGAAATGGATTTGAATGATAAAATGAACCCAGAACGTCCAAGCAAATTATTTGGAGACTCCATAAAGAAATCCTGGAGAAATTCACAGTGGATTCTGCTAATTCTGCTTTCATACACCTAAAATGGAAAGCAGTGGGAGGATTAAAACAGCTGGACACTTTGAAGTACTTCAACAAACGTTTTTACCCAAAGAAACAGTCTCTGATTCACAAAGAGAGCTAATGTGCAGCTCTAATCTCCCTCATTTACTAAAAAACAACACAAACCGAAAGAGAGATGTGACAGTCTTACACATGCATGCATGCACACACACACACACACACACACACACACACACACACACACACACGCACATACACACACGTTTATTTATCTAAATGGAGACATTCAATAGACTTCAACTGTTCTTATACACAGCTTATTATTGATACTACAACCAAACCATAAAATAAAACTTTTTGCATTTTTATAACATAAAAAACCCTATTTCCTATATTTGTATATATATATTTTCATTTTACAAATGAGGACGTCCCCATTAGAAGGTTTTTTCCCAAACTGTAGTGGGTACACATAACCACCCACCGACACCCTAACAAAGCATCCCAGAATGCATCTCATGAGGGTGGTTAAGATAATACCCAGAGTTCAAAGAATGATTACTATAAAGAAGCTAAAATATAAGATTTTTGTCAGTACGCAATTCTGATACTCGCACGTCATTGTTTTGATGATTTAGACTATTATTCTAAAATGTGGAAAATAGTTAAATGACTAAAGAAGAACCGGTGTTTCAAAACCACAGATAAACCAAATGACTTAAGAGAGAAAAATCAAGAGTAATATGAAAATAATACTTTTAGAGTGGACAAAGAAACGTGGACCTGGATGGAGTTTGAAATGTTTGCGACAGTGTTTCTAATAAAGCAGATGATTGTAAGTGCAAGCAAACTGTATACTGTAACAATAGCATGATAAAAGTTGTACCTTCAGCCCCCCGCACTCTGCGGCAGACCCCCGGTCCACTCCTGTGATGTAGATGCCCAAAGAATATTCAGCCCCCCCACGAATCATTAGACCCAAAGAACGGCCATCATCCAACACCAGATTCACCTGTGGAGGAGATAAAAAGAGCCTTGAGATGACTGAATGATACTTCATCAGCAAATGAATACACTGTAGAGAGTGTTTATCCATTAGTGAGGTGGCATCTGTTTTCAATTCACACGCACACGCATAAGCATGCCCTGTTAGCTGAATCACCAAAACATTACGGTTACATCCGAGATTAAAATATATCCCCAGCGCAAATGTGTTGTTAAAATTCACCACTCAAACAGAGAGCAGCTATTACAGCGTCTTAGCCCCATAATTCCTTACCCTGACAACCCATACAAGGTTTTGCTGAAACAGCAAAACGACAAAATGTGACTCACCCTCGACCTCTTCAACACCCACCGCAGAAAGGCAACAATAGTCCTGTGATTACCCTGCATCGTAGAAACCCCAAAGAGCCAATCAAACAGCTCCGTCCTTGAGGTCGCCGAAGCCCCTATGCACTCTGGGGTATGAAAGCACCGGCCGCCCACCAGCACGCTGCTTAAAGGTTACCACCAGCCATCCCTGAAAGGTCAGCGTGGCGTAGGGCCGTACTGCATTCGCTGTGTGTCATTGTACATAATGCCACACATTTATAAACCTCAGCGCTGTGAACAGGTCTTTTTATATATTTTGCTATGTTTAGTTTTAAAGCGTGCTGGCAGCTGCACAGGTGACGGCTTCCATCGGCGCTTACTGGAAGTTCTGTTCAGCACCCAGGAATTTGTCAGAATTACCCAGCGAATTGCTTTGCCACGATGTGGGAGCGAGGAAACAAGGCTGTAAATCAGGGCAGAGCGGTTTTGCTGCGCTGTGCATTACCGAATGCTGCCGGCGTGCTCCACTAGCATGACGCATCCACCTTGTGCCGGCCCGCGAAAGAGCGTACGCTTTCCAATAGCCTTGGCAGATTTACACCTGGGTGAACGAGTCATGAAACTCTCCCTATAATCACATATTTGCGAATTTTGTCACGTAAGAACAAAGAAAAAATGGAATGAGGAATAGCGGGGGATCAAATGCGAGAAACGGAACGTGTTCAGGACTGTGACGGTATGAATGTAATGAATGATTAATAAAGAGAGGAAAAGGTTCTCGCATTTAAAATGAGGCTAAATTTGTTTCCTGTGGTCTATAACAACGCATTGATTGATTGCTTAATTTTTCCGAGCGCTTATAGGACCTTAGGCAAATGGGAAATAACGTGTATTTTTTAATACTTTCATTTCGTTTTTTCTTTCATTTGAATTGTTTAAAATTCATAACGGGGCACTTGCGTGCGACTGCAAACATCTCGGTTCGTTAAGGTCTGATGGAGGCTGAGTAACGGTGGCACAGACTGCCTCTTAATGTTTCATACATATTCAATAATCGTCTGATTAAACACCTAGACCACAACATTAATCCTCTGGTTTGGATTCGCTCGTGTTAGACGGCATTGTTCTAAATTGATTCTAGATCAGAATGAAAAAATCATCGGCTCTCAACAACATCAAACACCAAGGCTTTATCTGCCGAGTACACATTGTGCACACATTTACCAGAGAGATTTTTACAAAATGCAAATAGAGGGCACGTGCAACAAAGATATGCACGTATACACATTTTTATATTTCTGGAAAAGAGACATTTTGCATTTAGACCTGAAATGACAAAAACTGAGCTCATGACATCCCTTACATGATTCAAAACAACAACATATTGGCTCTCATTCTAAAGCCCTGTTCACACCAAGAATAATAGCGATAAAACTATAAAAAAGTATAACAATGAACGAAGAGAATGGCAGGGTCTACACCACAATAACGAAACAGAGGAACGATATCCTTGGCATCCCTTTTTTTACACCTTTTTTCATCAACACTCTTAAAAAATGTTGCTACATGACGTCATAGAATTGGCTGAATGGTTCCATAAAGAATTTGGAGAAGTAGAACTAACAAGAACCTTTGGTTCTTCTATGGAATCTCTGTGAAGAACCCTTTGTTAAATATAAGACGGAAGTTTAAGTTTCCTATAAATTCGACCCGTCCGAAATGATACCAAGTGAGACAATGAAATCTAAGTCTTGAAGAACTAATCAGGTAAAACTTTATGCAGCGTATAAATCTCTGTCTTAAAAACGCTCTATTGTCCATTAGCTCTCGCAAATGATCACAGATAGTTTCGCTCAGAGATTTATTCTTTTGACAGTGGATAAATGATGACTTATAGAAAGGGGCATCAGTCCAACGGCACTCTGATCTCAAAGACGTTGTCATCAGCTGGCACGGATAAGACGGAGCGCCTCGGTTTACTGAAATAAAAGCATTCACTGCATTTCATGAAAGACAAGGCTAATCTTTCATCTGCACCCCTCTTACGCACCAATGAAATCTCATCTCCGTAATGACAAAACACTCAACCTATACCGAAGCAGAGCTCTTCAACTTCAGAGCTCCAAATCGCCATCCGTAATTAAAGCTGATGAGCTGTAAACAAAACAAACTTCTACGTTGAGTGTTTAAAAACTCTTTAGCAATTTCTTGCATTATAAGAGCTAAATTACTAATCGTGGCCCAGGGGAAAACATACGCTTGATTATAAGAAGTACTTAATTATAAGAAGTACTCAGTGTTATTGAGTGAATTTCTTCTGCAAACACAAAAGAAGATACTTTGAAGAATGCCAATAACCAAAAGCTGTTGGTCCACATTGATTTTTATTGTATGGACACAAACCAATGCATGTCAATGGGGACTTTTATGTTCTGCAAAAGAAAGAAAGCCATATAGGAAGTGTTGGGTAAGTTACTCTGAACAAGTAATTAATTACTAGTTACTTATTACATATTCAATAGTTAGTTAGATTGCTGTAAAAATGATTTCTCCAAAAAGTATTTAATTACTTATTACTAATTACTTTCTATGTCCTATATATTTACCTTAATTCGAATAGATTAAAGGATAGACATGAAATGGCATATTTAATTCATTCAAATTAATAACAAATAACTACATAAATGATTAAAAACTATTATTAAATTATTCTTATTAACTGACTGAAGTATACAAATGTGAGGATACATTAAAGCATCCATTTTTAAATTAGACTTTTCCACTATTGAATATATCTAATATATATTGAATAGTAACTGTAATTAAATTACAGAAAAATAAGAGTAATCCCTTACTTTACTTTTTCAAGGGAAAGGTAATTAAATTACAGTAACGAACTACTTAGTTACTCGTTACACCCAACACTGCATAAAGGTTTAAAATGACAAGAGGGTGAATAAATGATGACAGAATTTTGTTTTTGGGTGAACTATCACTTTAACTTTGTGGCTGATAGGCTCCCATAGTAGGTGTATTAACAACCTGATCTCACAGGAATTCGTCTTTTATGAGGTGGCTAATTCGTATAAATTCATACAATGTTAATCGTACAAAATCATAGGATTATTAGAAAAAAGCAATACTGAAGCCCCTCCTCTAAGCCCACCCATACACCTTACGATAATGACATGAAAGCAAATTGTACTACACCTACGAATAAGATTGTAATGCAAAAAAAATATGTACAAATTTCCATCAGATTGGTATTACTGTATAAATGTGTTTCCCCTTGAATGTGAGACTTTCTTTTAGTTGTATGGTAACTATAGTAAATCAACACTGTGCTTCAATATTGAATTTAAAATCCTTAACATCAACCATATACCACATGTGGGACACTTGCTGGTCTTTAATAAATGACACAAAGCCCTTCTTCACCTTCTTCTCATCGCCGTCCTGCAGAAGCTGCATGTGGCTGCGACCCTGACTGTTTGACCGGCGTAGTGTGGCGCTGCGATGCTCCTCCAGCAGGTCAGGAGGTGGTGACACGCTGCGGCCTAGCGGATCCACCCAAGTGTAGACGTGATTTGTGACATAACCGCCTGGAATCCGTCCAACGGATCGCACCGACATGCAGAGCTTTTTGCTTCCCTTAAGCACCTGAGTGAGAGAGAAGAGTTACAGTCAGTCATCTGTGTATGTTGAGTTATTCATGTGAGAATGTTAACTGTTACAAATGTGGACGTGCTTTATCACCCATACAGAGGTGTTAACTATTTTATATTTTAACAATATAAAAATAAAGATGTTACTCAAAATATGTGCTTATAGTTTAACTGGTTGGTGGTTGAGGGTGGATCCAGGTCAATCTGATATTTACCAGCCAGAAACCAGTCAGCACCATAACACAGCTACCAGTCAACTTAACAAGACGCTTTAATTTTAATGCCAGACAAAAAAATGTTAAAACTTCAATCTATTTATTTACTGAATTGGCAACATATGACAACCTTTTTTGACACTTAATTCTTTTCAATTCTATTTATGAAGTGCTCTCCACACTTATGTAAAGCTAGTTGGCAGATCTGTTTCCATAATTTATTGAAGTTTTTACAGACATATGCACGATATTCTATGCCCTTACTCGATGTATTTTTTTAATAAATAGCAAAGCAAAGCAATACAAAACAAAACAAAACACAACGAAACGAAACGAAATGAAATGAAACGAAACAAAATAAAAATAATAAATAAAACATATAAATACATTAAATTAAATAATACAAATTAAAGTAAAATTTAAAAAATAAAAAACCTAACCCTAAAAATATACATTTTCCAAACAGCTGTTCAAAAACCATTTAAATTAAACTACTAAACCATTATTGAAACATTAAAAAGATGCATTACCACAACAGCTTTGGAGTTATAATATAATATAAATACACAGACTAAATGAGTCTTTGAACCCTTTAAACAAACAGACGCACGGGTCGATCTCTTCTTAGACATTACGGGACTGATGGAGGAACATGACGATGAACTAACAGCTCCTGTGGTGTTTGGCTCATTGGTCTCCGATAGCCTGCTGTGCTCACTATCATTGTGCAGATCAAGTGTAGTGCCGCTCTCACCGCGGGATGCAACAGATTCAGTGTGAGATTGAGTATGAAATGAAACTGTTCTCACTTCTAAAACACACACGTGCAGCTACTCTTGCATCTCGCCGCGGCCCCAGATCTTACACTGTTGGGCTCATCTCAGAAAACTTCTGGATTCACAAAATCTACTTCCCATGCAGCTCAGACTTCAACCCATCCTCCGGTGTTTATTTCTACGTTGTGCATCTCTGACCTACTTTTTCCAAATGTTTATCGAGTTCTTTGAGTGCAAACTAATACAGTCTAGATTGGAAGTGTAAAAAAATAAAAGGCTTATTTGTGAGTCATTCCCCAAAACAGCGACCGTCAAACAGAAACATCAACAAGAGCTTCTTCATCTCTAATCCTAGAAAACGTTTCAAAGCCCGACGTTTGGATTTATTTCGGACTTAATCTGCTCGGCAAGCATCTGGTTTGGTCTCTTGCATGGGACAGGATTTTCAGCGTTATTTACCGAGGTTGGAATGGAGAGACAAAATGCAGGCAGATTGGAATGACAGTAAAACGAAACATGATAGAGGGTAGATGAAAGAGAAAATGAATAGAATGAGGGTCAAGAGGTAAATAAAACAGCTCTGTACCCGCCGTGAATACTAAGAAATGAAAGGCAGTCTGGCAGTGAGCATCTAAATGCACCATCTCTGTTCTAAAGTGCTGAGTGTCACACTGTCTGATGGAGTGTGTCAACAAGAGAGAGAGTGAGAGAAAGAAAGAGAGAGAGACAGAAGGAGGCATGAGATTGCACCCTATACAATGTCACCTTAGGAAAGCAAATAATGCAGTGTATGAAAAAATATAGGAAAAGCCCAACGAAAGATGTGAAGGAAAATTAGATATGTAGAGAAACGTGAGATATTCTGAGTTTCATTTATCTTGAACACCAAACCAAAATACACCACAAAGTAGGTTTAAACAGGGCAACTGTGCTCAAATACCACCCCCCCCTCAGTGCTTCAAGTGAAGTACCAGCATTCGTTTCACTATATCTGCAATTTAAAGAGTCAATTCAGGTGTTTGGATTGCATTAGCGGTGTGATGCTGTACAATCTCTGTAAAGTATAACAGATCTCAGCTGTCTGCTCCATCCTCCACAACCTACAGCAGCATTACCGACCTGCAAGATAAGGAATTACACCACGCAAACTGATTACATGATTTACATAACTCTTACGGTGCAAGAATAGCAACCTTAAAGTCAACATGTAATCGCATTCACACCTCATTTCTCTCCCTTAATGCATTTCAGAGTGAAATGGGTTATTCAATGAGGGAAAAAATACTTTGGGACTGATTATATAGTAAAACGTGAGTGTTACATACAAAATTGGAGCCGAAATAGCTATGAGGTTATCGCTTCATACTATCTAATAGCCTGTGTGGCCTAGATGACATCAGCCAAAAAAGGAAAGTCTTTTTCGTGGCAGAGCAAACTGTGCACAAGTAAATCGTAATACAAACTTAGAAACATTACATTGTTACATTAAATTACACGCAATGCTAATAAAACAAATCGAATAAATAGTTCACTCTCAAATAACAATCATGTCATTATTTACACACCCTCTTGTCAATTCAAACCTGTATGACTTTTTTAGCATGAACGCGCAAAACAGGTTTGTTTTAAAGAGTACATAACATGAGATCAAGAAAATTACATTTCATGCAGTTTTGTCGCCGTGTTTGAAAGTAAGCAGTCTTCCAAGTTGTAAATCCGAAGGTGAATAAATAACAAAGTTATTGGCTTGGAAAAAATTGAATAACGCAAACCAGTCGTCCCTAGTCCGATTCGCAAACCGCTGCGGATTTACGTCACTACATATACCCGCCTACGTTTTGCTAGGACTGCCCGCGAAAACTTCACTTTTCTGCCCCAAACAATGTAGCTCGTGAGGCTCATTCGCGGTACACCGGCAGACTAGACCATCGGACCAATCACATCAGACTGGGCTTGCGGAAAGGATTAGACAGATGAATTGCAGAACGAATCATTTGCGAGTCAGTCAATAAGTAAGGTAAGAATAACTGCCTATATTATAACATAATAATAGTGTTTTTACACCTATGTACAAAACTTGTTGTTGGACACTCCATAAACCAAAGTAGGACAATAAAAATCCCTAGTTATGTACTCTTTAAAAATGTTGGTAAAAGAAAACCCTTGGTCCCCATTGACTTGCATTAGTTTTGTGTTCAGTCATTGGGAACTAACGGTTTTTGGCTGGTTACCAATATATTTCAAAATGTCATATCTTCTTTGGTGTTTTGCAGAAGAAAGAAGATCACACAGGTTTAAAATGACAACAGATGGAGTAAATCTTCATTTTGAACGTGCACTATTCCTTTAATTTACAAGGCATAAACATGAAATCTGATAAACTGCTCATACATGTGTTTCCACATTTATTGGGGATTTTGTCTATGCCCTAACCCTAGATGATTAGATTCAACTTTATTGTCATTACACATATACAAGTACAGTGTAACGAAATGTAGTTTAGGTCTAACCAGAAGTGCAATTAGCAAGTGCAGATATACAGTGTGAATAAATACAGAATACAATTTTAGGGAAATACTATACAAATGTTGTATGAAAATATGACAGTCGGTATGTACTATGAACAATATATACAGAAGGCTATATACTGTGAACATTAATGTACAGGTGGTTATGAACAGATAACAATATAGACAATACAATAGTGCAAGTGACTTGAGTGTGCATTAATTACAGACATTAGCTATTAAAGTTACAGTGCAGTAGATGAGTTAATGCTGTTATTAAAGGTACAGTGCAGTACATGAGTTAATGCAGTTATTGAAGTTATAGTGCAATACATGAGTAGATGCAGATAATACAGTTACAGTGTATTAGATGAGTTAGTGCAGTTATTGAAGTTACAGTGCAGTAGATGCGTTAATGCAGTTATTGAAGTTACAGTGCAATAGATGAGTGGATGCAGTTAGTTATGCAATAAATGCAATAGATGAGTTACAGTGCAGTAGATGAGTTAATGCGGTTATTAATGGTACGGTGCAGCATATGAGTTAATTCAGTTATGAAAGTAATTCAGTTATGAAAGTATACCCCATAAAATAAGATAAAAAATAATAATACAAATATTATTTAGTTTGATCAGCTGTTTTTCCTCAACATGTCCACACATTTAGTCCCCACAACGTATGGTTTATCCTTACCCTGCATATACACACACACACACACACACACACACAAACACACACACACACAGAGAACTGCTGGCACCCATATCCATTTATTATTTCCAGTGGGGATGATAAACTATCCAAGAACAGAATGAGAAATCAAGCCGTAAACTGTGAAAGTTAGAACATGATGCTGGGTGTGCACTGACCAGCTGGCTCAGATACTGATGCAAGCAGAATAGTGTTGAACGCATACATAAACAGACAATCTGTGATCGTTGCATCGAATTAACATGACAAAACGAGGCCAATTAGATGATCACAAAGGGTAATTGGGTCTGGTTAGCGGTGGCGTGTGTTCAGAATGTGATTACGAGATGGGTTGAAAGACAGAGGGGACGTTTGCATGTGATTGAATGGTTTTAGATGGAGACCGCTAAAACAGTGAGTCAACAATATTAAAGATTCAATGGAGCATAGTGTGATGAATGAAAGATTAGGCATTTCTGGGCTGCTGAGATATGCATACATGTGATCTCCAGACATTCGGCGTAGTTTTTAAATTTGTAAAGGTTGGGGAGAACTATATGCTTTTCGGATAATGGCAGGCAAGGGGGTTTTCTTTGAGACCTGTGGTGACCTTGGTGGCAGAGAATTACAGAGGTTCCTATTTTTAGGAACGAAGCGCATGGGCTAAGCTAAGCACACGGTGCAGGTGCACTCAGGGCGTGTCCGAATCCACTTTTGCTAGTATAACGCACGCCCGGGCGCATGGTCTAGACGGGTTGTCCTGATTCTCTTAATGATTAATGAAAAATGTTGATCTATGGCGCAGTCTATTTTCACTTCCTCAAAATAGCAACGATGCGCCTGAAAACACCTCTTTTTTAAAACAGCACGCCCATGGGCGAACAAATGAGCGCAAATGGATTTGCTACTGAGATTACTGGTAGTTCATTAACTGCCATAGTAGGACATTTTTTTTTTATCATTTTCTTGTTATGGTAGCCTGTTAACTGTCACCCGTTCCGTATACGGGACACCTAAGTTTGCGTCAATATTGCGCATGTAATTTCTAATCGAATCATGACACCTATATATCATTGGAAAGGTCTAAGACTCTAGAATACATATTTCTTTAGTGTTTTTTTAAATAATTTATGTAGGGGAGTAATTGATCCTTTTTAATGTAGTAAGATTTTTTGTTATCCTTTTACGACCAATGTATTTTTAAATAAAAACATAAACTTTTTTATTTTTTTACAATAAACCTAACAACATAGCTTTAATTATTTTTTTGTGTGTGTGTGTGATTTTTTTTGCAATAATGAGTTAACGCCATTTTAGTTTCAACATGCGTTTTCATGCGTAGACTCAAAAAGGGCTCCGACAGATTTTGAAGAATTTTGGAAAGCAAAAAGTTCTAGGGCACCTTTGACCATCATTTTACATTTTTCCTACCATAGTAGTCAATGATGTCCCAGAAATGTCAGTTGTTAACATTTTCCCAAATATCTTTCTTCGTCTTCAACAGAACAGAGAAATTTATACAAGCATTCCTTTTCAAACACGTAGAGCTTGGAAGACGGTACATAAAACTAGGGATAAAAACGACCGTTGGAAAAACAGCTTGGAAATAGTCAGGTCAGTTTAAAACAGTAAATTCTGTCCAACATCGGTCAGCATTGCAGCCAAACCTAAATGTTCTCAAATTTGGTCGCCTGCCAGAATGTCAGTTTTGTAAACCATTGTGTCCTCTCTCTACGTCAATTGAAATCAAACTTGTTCCCAGCATTCTCTGACCTCGCATAAAATCTAATTTGCAGCAACTCTTAAGAGGTATTTTTGGGGATTTTCTACTCCCACGGGAGGGCAATAAGAGCAGACACACAGCACTAATTGGTCAGAAAATGTTGGAAAATGCACATTTACAATGTCCCGAATGCTGGCTGTCACTTTGCACCCACACTGACTATCTAACTGTGACTGGCCATCACCATCCTTTGCTCCCCCTGGGCATAACCGCATAAGCAAAATACTGTCCACCAACATAATAACTTACAAATCTTTCATTCTGTCCTTTAACTGAGAGACTTTGACAACAGGTGCAACAAAACATAAATGTTTCTCACTAGGAATGCTTAAAATTAAGTCGTGCAATCTCAAAACGTGAAAAACAATATCAGTTGTAGAATGAGGAGTTGCTGGCTGTGAGGTCTGATGTAATTTGACAGCTCTGGACAGAGATAACATCCTTTCTACAACTGTGGCGTGATATGCTTGAGGGATCGATCTGACAACAGTGAGTTGCTACTGCAAACCTCTTCATCTATCACTTCTCTCTGCATCCCAGCTGCTTGTCTCACATCTCATTCTTATTTATGAGTAATTTTGCAAAACTCGCCACTTTGGTGGGACGAAAGAATTCCAGGAAAGGAAACAGAGCGAGAGGAAGGGAGTGCTTGACTTAAGGACACATTTTGTACTTGAATCGAGAGAAAGATGAGGGGAATTTTTTCCCGTGGAGAATATTTCGAGGTTTTGCAAACAACAAAAGCAAACATAGCGTGGTGGGCCATGCTAATACGCAAATAACAATATCATCTCTCAGGGCTGGTTAAAGACGTTTATGCCGAGGTAAATTGATTTAGCTAAATCAAAGCTGACAGGAGCCAAGATAAACATTATAGTGCTCGCTTTAAATTCACATAAAGGCTGAACCACACTTGTGGCTGCTTTGAATATTAAACAATTAAACCATAAAAAAACTAAGTAAATGTCAAAAATTGGACTTCTGCATGAACATTTACAGTATACCCAAGGCTTAGGAGAAAATTTTTATGGGTGACCCTCTCTCCCCTGGACCCCATGAGGGATTTTAAGGATTGCAAAAATGCCACCTATTACCGCGTCAACCAGATACTGGTACAATACTACCACATGTGTAGTACTAACAAAATATTATTACTTACGGTTATAATATAAAATTATAGTCAATACTGGTACTTTGCAACACCCTTAAAGTAGACTATCATACAGGGCAGGCGCTTCGCTAAAGACGTATACTGCAGCGAAGAAATAATATAAATAGTCAAATAGAATCAACCATTACAGTACGTGTATAGGATAGCAAAAATGACAAGGCCGATTAACTTATAAAACACAGGAGAAAGTCTTAGTTGTTAACATTCAATCCAACCTTCAATTCCAATTTTGGCACAAATTCATCTGCCATTTGGCACAGGTAAGCTATGCTTACTCAGAACACATGAAAGAATCAATAACTCAATGTTCACAGAGAAGAAACATTACAGTGGAATAAATGTACCAGACTCAGGTGGTGTACTATCCAGAAGCAGGTGAAGCTTTAAGTTTTGTAATCATTTTCATTCAGCTACCAGCAGTGGTGTCAAGCTAAATCTGATCCATTCCCCTCAATGGGCCGTAGCATGGTTACTAGGTGCTACGTGTCATTTAGCAGATGCTTTTATCTTTAGAGACTTGTGGGGATCACACACACACAAACCAGAAACTCATATGCAAGAGAGCACCAGAAAGAAAATGCAGTTATACGGTGTTGATATCAGAAATGAAGACACTAAGGAATGTAATCCTGGAGGGCAATCATAAAATATGACTTCTTTCTTGAGATCATATTATATGTATTAGTTAATAGTACTACTGGCAGTGTGTTCCCTATGCCCTATTTGGATATGGAATGATATCTGATTTTCTCACTGCCTTGAAAGGGAAGATCTCAAAAAGTGAGAAAGAGATGAATGTCCAGATCTTAATAATGTTTCATACTGTGCGAAAATCGGCTCAAAATTAGGATATCTGAAAGTGAGGGAGAGATAGAGAAGAGAGAACCACCAGATTTTAGCATAGCCAAACGATAACAAATCAACAGCACAAAATGTTAACAGTTCCTTTGTGTTTTGTAACAAAATGTGTTAAAGGGGTTATATGGCATGAATATGTGTTTTACTGTCTGTGGTGTGTAATAAGTTGCCCATGCATGTACATGTATTAGAAACGTAAAATTGCAAAAATTAAAGTGCCGTAACAAAAGATGCATTCTATCTAAAAACATATACAAAAACATATAGTAAAATGTGTAAACAATTTATATACTGTACATATGATAATTGTGCAAATTTGAGAGTTAACGTACAGCAAATAAGAGTTAGATTAAGTAACAACTTAACAACAACAATATAGTAAAAAAATTCAATTCGAAAAACGGTCATGACACATGACCACAGTTAATTTCACCTTCCCGTTCCCCAGCTATCACCACACAGGTTACCTCAGTTCATTATTTGTGCTCTAGAAGATAGAGAGTGACCCTGGGACCACACGGCCAGCGTGTGTGAATGGCAAACTGGGAAGAGCTGTTGACCCGGAGCTCAAAACCATCCATCTCCTCTAGCAGGACTGGAGTGGAAAAACAGACGCATGAAACTCCTCCATTATTACAGAAAAAGTGCAGTTAATCACTTTTCTTCCAAATAGACATGGAAGCAGAAGAGAAGAACACTGTACTGATTTTGATAACACTCAAATCAAAAGCAAGCACGAATCAGGCTGAGTGTTTATCATCGCAACGCTGCTTCCAGAAGCCTAAGACTATTTCTAGTTCAAATTGAGCTTCTCAATTGTCCAAAACAGCTCTCGGAGGAGCTTTAAAAAGCACATTATTGTCCATATCTCCTCTATGTTCTATTATGTTGCTGAATGGACTGGAAATACTGAGTTTCTCTGACTAAAAGTAATCTGTATTACCCCCACCATTAATCAGCTGCTTCAATTCAGGCTAAGAGGAGAATTTTACTGCTATTAAATCGTGACTGCTGGTGTCTTTCTGTATTTTCATATTTTAGTACTCTTTAAATGTAGCCTAATACACCAGAGCAAAAAGTGAATAGCGTGAAAACTAGTGAGTTCTACACATTTACATTGTTCCTGGCCTTAAAAATTGATTATTTTATTCTTTTATGATTCGTCTGATTTAGTTTTTTTAAATTTACTTAGTTTACTACGGCGTTTCCTGTTCTACTTTGTAAAAGCACAGGAAAGAAATTAAGAACATTATGACAAAAGAAAATTAATGAGATCATTAATGAGAACAAAACATAAGCAGACAACAAATAAACAGACACAGAAAAAACTGCACAAGCTTTAAATCTGAATGATAATAACCATAGATGACAATAAAAGAGCTTTGTACTGTACCGTAGCGTAAATGTGAAAACGAAGTGAATATGATGTACATTTGCATAAGTGTTGAGCCATTTAGTCTGGGTTTTAAGTATAGGACAGAGTTTACATACAGTATACATGTTTAACATAAAGGTTAAGGCTTTATCGTTCAATAAAGAACATTTAATGACAATGACTTATTTATTTATATATTACACTACCGTTGACTGGAGAAAATGTGCTGGAAATGTGCTTTAAGATCCGCGGAACTTATACAGTATATTACAAATCGTTCTTCAGACTATAGAAAGGTAAGAACACTTTTTTAAAAAAGTAGCTGATATTGCTATCGCCATAGCAGAAAGCAGTGTCCCCTTCACCCCAAAACGCAAGGCGCAGGTGTTGCAATGGAACGTTCTATTGACTTTCGCCTCTTGGAATCTAAGCCATACTTTTTGGTTCCCCTTGTAGTATGCGCAAGTGACGGTTCTCTGTAAACCAATCAGCTTTCTGCAGTGAGACTAGCTCCACCCGTTAGGTTCCGGTACTATTGGTACTACTGTGCCAGGTACCTTTACGTGGTACGGTTTGCTTTTTTGGTACGATTTACAGAGGAAACGGAAAAAATTGCGTTCCGTCGTGTACCGTACTGAACAGTACCAATCAGTGGACACGAGGCATAAGGAACTGAACACTTTTAGCAGCATTAATTTTAACAAAAATAGTGAATGTTGGCATGATTGGAATATTAAAACTTATATTTAATCCACAGTCCTTCTGTAATCAGAGGTGTTATTCAAGAAGAGTGAACTACGGTAGAAAAACTAAATGTTCTTGTCAGGAAAGACTGAGACAGGTCACATGACTCAACTTTCTGTCTAGTTGTGTTCTTTCATCTTATATTAGTTGATTGGCAATGCTCTTTCTTGATTCTGTTAGATTGGGAATGTCTGATTGAATCAGATTTTCAGCGTCCTCAAGTGTACGTATTCTGAGTATGTGTGTGTGTGTGTATCGGAAGTGTAGACAGAGATGAAGTGTTGCCTGTGGTCTGAATCTACACTGCTGCAGGCTGCTTTCTCCGATACGTTCAGTGATCATCTATGCGTAAAATTAACTCTAACACCTGCGTCTCTGCCAAAGGGAGTAATCAAACACAACACAATACACCCACGCCCACACAAACACACACACATACACAAACCCGACACAAACTTTCAAAAGTGGCTTTTATCCAAAATGTGAGAACGTTTTCAGATGCAATACAATGAATACATTTACCATGATGCTGTTGTTATATTTCATATTATTGATTAAATAAATAAATCTCTGCATGCTCTATAACATCATATATTCGATCAGAAATGATTGATAACCTTCATTTTTTTCTGTGATTTTACATTTTGTATAAGCCTATATTGTGACAAGCCTAATCTATGTTATTTGAAACAAAAAGGGAATAAATTATGTTAGACCAGATTTATAAAATATTAATTAATAGCGTAATATTCTCATAAAGGACTCTTGTTAAAACTATTGAGATTAATATAAGCAAAGAAAACATTTAAGAAACAAGTAAAAGTAATGAAAAACATAACACTTGACACCTGACTCAAGCTAATGGAGTTGAATGTCTAAACAGGTCTATTGGTGTAACAGTGGACTAAAACTATATAATAGTATAACTAAAATGATATAAATAGTAGTGCCATAGCTCTGCAGTCATTTCTTGGCAACAAGGCATGATCCATTCCAGGTGATGCCTACACAGTTCATTAACTCCTGCTGCGGTGACTTCTCAGAAACCCTCGTTTCTTCTTTTGAACACAGTATGCCTGCCATACACGTTTATGTTAGAATTCAGTCTTTAATTGTGTCTCTAGTCCTAATACCGAGTGTCGTTTTCTGTTTTGGTGGTTTGGCCAATCGGATTGAGCGCATATAGGTGGGCTGACTGTCTGGATCACTTCATTAGCGGCTTGTCAGTGTCATTTGTAGCCTTTTCAACCAGGTCCAATTATGGTCCACCCACCACCTTGACAGTGAAAGGAGCAGACGTGCGTGAGTCACGCGCCGCCGTGCCAAGCCCTGTAGCAAAGGGAATCAAATCACTCGTCAAATGGAAGCCAGATTTAATTATATACAGTAAGAGACAACGGCACACTCCGATACATGTGTCCACCTACGGCACACCTGCTGGACTCATTCAATACGGTGATGATTAAATGGATGAAAATCTCATTTACAAAATATAGAAATGGACTCGTGCCTTGTATATATAAAGAGTTTATTTGGAAATATACAGTATATATATAATATAGTTAGGGATGTAACAATATTATAGATATTGTGTAATCGCAATAGCAAAATTGTCTCAATATTATCGTGGTCACATGACTGTATGTCTTCCGGGCCTTACATAGAGAATGTTAGAAAAAATAATTGATGACCCATCTCATACCATAGCTCATACCTCTTAGCAACAGTTATGATTGAAGGATAAAGAAAACAGGATGCTTCCAAGTCATCATTTGTCATATTGCAATAAATATCGTGCCGTTGGCGTATTACCGAGGTAGGCATGCACCGATACCAGTATTGGGCCTGATACTAAGCACGTTTACATGTATTCGTACTCGTAAAAATTAACCGATACCAAAGACCGATACCTCATGTGACATAACTGACAGAACTGACTGAAATTTTTGTTTTTTGTTTAAGGTGGAGTTGTTTGCAATTATGAAGCCAATCTATTTAAAATTTGTATTAGTCTTGATGTGTTGTGAAAAGGTACAAGGCATCGGTACAGTTATCGGCGAGTATCAGAAATAAAAAATTGACATTAAATTGATATTGCTACATCTCTCTATATATTCATTTCTCACCTTATGGACGTGACATAATGCTCAGAGAATGAATTTATCTGTTTATATTTTACGGAACCCTTGTTGATAAAGTCTAAACATCAAAAGATGTTAGTCTATGAAAAAACATATATTTTAAAAAAGGGAAATAACTTGCATTTTGATGTGACAAAAATGGACGCGTTTTTAGGAAACAACAAACTTTGTAGGATTTCTGTGAAATAAAATGCACAATCCTGAAGCAATAATAACCAAATGAATGGAGAAGGGATGCCTCTTTATAGAACATGAAATAGTTACTTTATTTCAATTTCCATGTGTCCATTTACGAGGAATATGTATTGTTATGGATGTGACAATCCTAAAAATGGTACTTACCTGACTATGAAAAATCATGCTCTAAAAATAAAACAAATGCTTTACAAATTTGAAGAGATATCTCAAATGGGTATTTGAACCACCAAATGTTCAAATCTGTGCTGTTACCATAGTAAAAACTTCAGGTAAAAACTTATATTTTTCATGTTAAGGTTAACATTTTCACGGAATTGCCCATATACAGTAAATACGTACATTCCTGAAGTTTCTAAGTGCAGCTTAACCTCTCCCTGCAACACAAACTCGAGCCAAAATATTTCCAAAACAACTCGGATGACCGACCACAGATCGATATCCTACCCATCAAGCGTCTCCCCGAGATGAAACAGAAAATGAGAGACAGACGGAGAAAAACAATGAGATAAATAAAGGAAAGATAGACTTGCTTCTTGACTCAGCTCTTCAATTACATGCCCTTCTCTCTTTGCTGCATTCATTTTACCATCAATCCAGTGGGGTTGCGGCTCACATCTCATCGCCTGTCTGGGTGATAAAACAGAGGCTAGATTATCAGTTCAACCGTCATCACACACACATACACACGTGCTGTCAGATACACAACATCCTGATTACAATCAACACCACCGATTTCACACCCAACCGCTTAAGCCCCACCATGAACAAGGGCTTTACTGGATATCCTAACCTTCACCTCAGGGTCATGACTAACACTCGACAAGTAAAAATCGTACAGAAAGGTTTTGTAGGTTTGGGTCTAGTCAATAGATGTGTTAGATTAATGAGAGCCAACACAGATACACCAACACATACTCAACCACAAACAGATGCAAAAGTGAGGAAATAAACATCTTGTCACACTCTGGAGTCAATCTACACCGCCCCCCCAAAGCAAACCATAAGCCTTTTGGATGGACAGATAAGAAGGTTTATTCCACAGGCATCCACAGTTCTCATCATAGTAACCCAGTGTGAGGCTTACCATCCAGAGAACGACAGGTTCTGTATGAGTCGAACTTTTGATCAGTGAGATATCCTTCCAGAAACATTCAGAACAATTTCACCAGTCTAATTCACAAAGTACAGTGTGCACAGCGCTCGGAAATAGTACATTTAGGCTGTTGGTTTAGTTTTCTCTAACAATCCAGTACGCTAGGACTGTGCAAGTCTTGCGTGTGTTGGTGTAAATCCAATCGGTGGAATGTAGATGAATGTAGCGGGAAATCGCTTAAACAGAATCACAGTATTACTGGAACGTGCCAGATATTCAACAAAACACAAAAGAGCAGCCACTGTCCAACAAAACAGAATGAATCAATAACCATTTGGAAACCATTTTGTCCTCACCGATGAAAGTGACTTTCTTATGCTTAAGGCCGGGTCAATATTTCCGACTCTGTATTCTCACTTTTCCCAGAGAACTCACAGGAAGGACACTCCGATAGCCAATTTCCTGATTTCCAATTACAAATATGGGATCCATAGCACAAGTCACGCACACACAAACAGAAAACACATGAACATTGATCCATATGATGTCATTCAACCGTGCTTAAAGTAGAACATGGCGGAACGCTCAACTAGCCAATGAGGTTCTCTAAATTCTTTCCCTTTGGCTGACAAGGTTTCCTCATTACGCATGAAGCCCATGAAGTAATTAGGTAATGACTGGACGATGAGAGACCAATAAACAAGGCTTGTACAATACGCCCCCATAGAGAGACTTCACGCAATTCATGATGAGCACATCAGGGGGACGATAAGCATTTTATAGCATCCATTTTCTCCGCCTAATCTATTACTAAACACATCGTTGGCTTTTATCGTACGCAGGAGAGGGAAAATAGTGTTTTCTTGCTAATGCTGTTGATTCTATCGTATATTGTGGAATTAGGAGTGGAAATCGCATAGATTTCGCTTTAGAATGTTATCATCATACAGCAAGAATAAATTATATAATAAATAATATAGATTATATCTACAACGCTACAGAGCACTGACCACAAGAACAGCAGGACACAAGAATAGTTTTCCCCCGCAGGCTATACTCAGCCTGAACAATTAAAAGCTCTTACTACACACTGTCCATCACATTGCACACTTGCACATTGCACATAGCATTTGGAAACTCTACATTGTAAGAAACAATATGTTAAACCTATAAATGACACATCTGTTATTGTGCATTATTGTTTTTATTTAATTTATCTTTTATTTCTATATTAATGTATATTTGCACAATGTTTGCACCATGTGTACACTTCCTCGGCACTAAGCTCCTGTCGCAAGTCAAATTTCTTGGTAAACATACCTGTCAATAAAGATCCTTCTGATTCTGATCTCTAACTCTAGTTTTTTTACTTTGTGCAAAAAATGCAGTTCATGAAACCAAAAAGGTTGAATGCCACAGCTTTACAAGGCACCTCCATTGTCCATGATATATTTACAATTTTTTAACTAAAAGTTACCTCTAACCTAAAAGTAGCTTTGACCTCTTAAACTCAGGTAAAAAAAAAATTTAATGTCTGAATTCATGTTTCCAAAACCCATTATATGAATAATATTCAAGAACATATGAAGAGCTCTTTTCCAAAACGCTATAAATCCATTTTCATAGTTTTCATGAAAATGACATTTTTTTACCTAGACCCATACATTTTGTTAATATTCAATTTATCCTTTTAAAATGGTCTGTTGGCTCATTCTGAAAATGTTAAACAATGATTGTTAAATGAAACAACAATATTGTCGTGTTGTTGTTATGAATTCAATTTTTTGTTTATTTCGCTTTAAAAACAAACAAACAAGAGAACATGACATCAGGGACTCGTACTATAAATTAATATAAATCAAATAAATGCAAATGCATGAAATAAATAACAGCCAAAAAAACTAAATAGTAACAAACTAAATAGTCAAATAAAATGAAAAATTTCAATTTCAATTTCATGTTTCAATATTTTCCACCAAATACAATAAAAAAATTAGAAATAACACATACAAATACCACTAACGAGCGAATTCTGATTGGTCGAGAGGACATATTGCATTTAGGCTAAAAGCAGGTTCGGGACTTTTGGAGCGTTTTGGAAAGAAACTGCATCTTGCAGTACATTTTAAACAAGGAAATACAGCGATTTGGCATGAAACATTTGATGGAGCAGTGAATAGGTTTAGCACAAAGCAAAATGTCATGACAAACTAAATTTTTTATGCGTTTTGAAAAAGAGCTTTTCATATATAGATCTCACAAAATATATCAAATGAGCTGTAAAAAAGCTATAACTTCAAGGATATCACTGGGTATTTCACTGATCTACTGTAATACTTCAGAGAAACATAACTTAACATAACTTAATCCTTTCCAATTTATTGTCAAATTGCTTATGTTTTGCTGTAAAAAATTTACTCCACTGTATGTGGGAAGGTAAAAACTAAATGTGCACCAGAGCTAAGAGATAAAAAAATATCAAGAAATGTTAGAGATGCACAAATACTAAATTTGTCCACAGAAACCCGATTAGTAATTGAATAACCTCAATTATTATTAACTTTCTGAATGTTATTAATTCATATAATGACTATTAATATTGAATATCAAACTGTTGAAGTTTCTTAACATTTTCTATATACATAGCACAAAGTCATTGCATTTTCCAGTCCTCTTTTGATTGACAGGATATATAGGTCCCGATCATTGGCTGTTTATAAAGCATCGATTATAAGTGCATCTCTAAGAAATATTTTTATTATATTTTGACTTTAAATAGATGTTATGCAGTAATATGGCTTTGTTGATTAAATGATTGATTTTAAAATATTTAAAAAAACCTGAAAATGTCATTTTTAAGGCGAGTCTGTTATAAAGAATTTGCCATTTTCTTCCACTGTAAAATAACATTGTTAAAGCACTATATAAGCACTGTATTTATTCACACCAATAAATGTCAAAGCTTTAAAACAAACCAGTTGGTTTACAGCAGCGACGTGTGCTTTGTTCCATTAAAGTGATGGCAGACAATATTTTTCAGCTACTTTTTTTATACTGGATAAGAGTCTGTATAGGTAGAATTTTATGACTTAAACTAAAAAATTGAAGACTAATTAACATGTCTAAAAAATATGAAAAAGATAATAATTGAATAAATAAGATTACACGACTAAAACTAAATTACATTTCAGTCAAGGACTAAAATTAAATCAAAATGTGCTGTGAAAATAACACTGCTGCTCACCCGAGCGTTACAGGAAGGTGTATTTGCAAAAGCTTGACAATTCAAGACACTTTCTCCATGTACTGTGTTTTTACCCACTAGAGAAGATAATTACAAAGGAGCTATGGCTCAAATAAGCTCTATAGATTGATAGACAGCTGGGTGGGTGGATGGGTAGATTGACATACACAGGAATGGATGGATGTGAAGTGGCATTATACATACACAGGTTTCTGAAGTGATGTGAAAGAGGCCATGGGTTATTCTACATAGTACTTAGCGGCTAAGAATAGACGCTCTTTTTAGGGAGAGCAGGAACTTGCTGGAGAGGGATGGGGCTGACTTCGAGGGAAGTGTGTCTGTTTGCGTTTGCATGATTCAAGTTATCAATAATAACTGAAACTAAATAGCATGAACACAACTGAAGTACATTTTATAGCAAATCATTTTATTAAAGAACCCCTAAAGAATTTAGTGCTTGCTCTCTAGACTATGGTGAACTCACATTCAACTTATAAAAAAGTGTCAATTAAATGATGAGTGGTCACCAGGGCGCCCCCAAGCTTGAGAGGCCCTATGCATTTGCATGATTTAAGTGGTGGTTAACACAGCTTCTGTCTATCTTAGACTATCTGTCTATCTATCCGACTTTCTATCCTTCTTTCTATCCGTCTTTCTATCTATCTATCTATCTATCTATCTATCTATCTACCTAGCTATCCATCCAACCATCCATCCAACTACCTACCTACCTACCTACCTATCTATATCTATATCTATATCTATATCTATATCTATATCTATATCTATATCTATATCTATATCTATCTATCTATCTATCTATCTATCTATCTATCTATCTATCTATCTATCTATCTATCTATCTACCTACCTACCTACCTACCTACCTACCTACCTATCTACCTACCTATCTATCTATCTATCTATCTATCATCCATCCATCCATCCATTTAGTAAATAAGAGGTGAATTAAAGCTTTAACTAATCTGCCCAAATTTAAATGTTAATGTATCTATCTATCTATCTATCTATCTATCTATCTATCTATCTATCTATCTATCTACCTAGCTATCCATCCAACCATCCAACTACCTACCTGCCTACCTACCTACCTACCTATCTACCTATCTATCTATCTATCTATCTATCTATCTATCTATCTATCTATCTACCTAGCTATCCATCCAACCATCCATCTATCTACCTACCTGCCTACCTACCTACCTATCTATCTACCTACCTACCTACCTACCTACCTACCTACCTACCTACCTACCTATCTACCTACCTACCTACCTACCTACCTACCTATCTATCTATCTATCTATCTATCTATCTATCTATCTATCTATCTATCTATCTATCTATCTATCTATCTATCTATCTATCTATCTATCTATCTATCATCCATCCATTTAGTAAATAAGAGGTGAATTAAAGCTTTAACTAATCTGCCCAAATTTAAAGGTAAGTGAATGAAGGACATTCATTCTGCTCAGTATGCAACTAATCTAATTCAAGTTGATGACCATTGTTACTGTGTGTGTGTCTTGCAGGGTTTTGCTGATTAACGAATGCTACATTGTTCCTCTTGTTAAAGGAGTCACATGCTTCCTGCTATCCAGAGATGCACTTCTGGGCTTTAGCCGAGCCATTAGTTCTACTTAAAAGCGAACACATCTTTCCCTACAAAGGGAACGTGTAGGTGAAAGAGAGAGAGCGTGATCGTAGGAAAAAGAAAGAAAGCAGGGTACTTGAATAGCCTGATCCCTGGGTTATAACTAATCCGATTTAATTAACTAAAAAATCCCCCAGCTTCTCATCTAAGGCAGCTGGTATAAAGGCACAAATGACGAATCGCACGCTATGTTGTTTAAAAAACTCTGTGCACCCTCTCCGTACATCCCTGCTCTCCGCTGGTTTGGAGAGGCAGCTGTGGGGCGCACCTGCTGTCGCGGGAACGTCGATTGTAACTCAAAGCTCTTCACGCCGACAGCTGTGCAGCTCTCAACCCCTTTCCAGCAACTCTCTTCCCAGCATGCACCACATGCTCATGTGACAGTAAGATGGGCTTTCAGGTACAGGAGGAACTGGGATGCTCGGCACAAAGATTTCAATTTTGATGAGGTGTATGGTGTGAATCTTCTTCAACCATGTCCGGCCACACACCTGTTCTCTCCTCTCCTGGGTAACATCATGACCACTAGAGACATCCTCATTTGATCTCAAACTAAAGGCCTGTCTGAAAAAGAGTTTACTTCACAACAGAAACCCTTGAATTCAAGGTTTAAATCACAGTATAGAGAGCAGTCAGGTCACTAAACATGGACACGTGTTGAGTATGGAGACTTGCTGTTGTTTTTGTCAAATTCCTCGTCCACCAAATAGGTTTTTTGAGCCAATCATCTTATCCCTTAATGGAATGTTTCTGTTTACTTTAGAGTCACAGGGAAGCTGTTGGCACCCAGAGACCTTGGCATGTACCACGATGGGCTAACTGGACCATACTTACTAGCTTGTTATGTATAGACATTAAGTTAAGTCCAGTAAACAAGATCTCAGCTCTCACTCAGAGTTTGGGATTGTGTGTGTGTTGATTTAGCAATCCTTGGGGACAAAATTACCCTTTGGAGACGTAACATAAACACAAAACACACACGTTAGGTTTCCATTTTTTATGGGGACTTTCTGAAGAAATAATGATATTTTACTATACAAACTGTATATTCAATCCCATAATTCTCACGCTTAGCCTTTTCCTCATGAGGACCAATATTTTGCACATAAGGTCAAAAGTGATGGGTATCTCTATCTTTGTGAAGCTGTGAGGTTTACCAGGACCACACACACACAAATTTCAATAACCACTAAGCAAACCAAATAGGGGGACCCTTTTAAAATCAGACTGAAAGCCATTTCCCAATCCGTATCAATGTATACTATACACTTATGAATTAATTATTTTAGCATAAAAACCCAGCTGCGAATAAGTACTTAGAAAATCCGAGTCGAACAGCTGAAAGAAAGGAATAATACCATGAAAATGAGAGGAAAAAAGTCACACTCGTGTCTCTCAGTTATTCCTTAAAACTCAATTGAGCGCTAAAGCTTCTTTTATAAGCGAGAGATATTAGACACAGGTGGCTAACTTCTGCACTAATGCTTCCGTTCCATGTGGAATGACACTGCAATTCTTTAAGCTTTTCAGTAAGAGGGAGATAAAGCAGAAGATACTCTCAGCACCTTTACCACCCTGCTCCGGCCAATGTGGGTGGGTTAATGTGGGTCAGAACCAGGGCTGAGATCTACATTAACCCCAGGTTAATGCCCCCTCAGAGCCCAGCCGGAATGTCAAAGCAAAAAGAGAAAGATAAAAGCTGAGAGGTGAGGCGAGCTTTGAAACAAATTATTTAAATATGACTAAAGATATATTAAACTTACGCGTCTCTATTTCTACTAAACATATTTCAAATGTCAACAATCCCCTAACCACAAGCATTTAGCTAGCCATGAAATAAACATGAAGATTATTATTATTTTGGGGGATTGTTGAAGAATTGTGCTAGTACTTTGTGCTATAATTTTTACACTCAAATTCTTTTAGACATAGGAAGCATATTTCCAACAATATCGGAGTTATTTTACTTGAGACAGTCAAGAAACTGCCGAGTGCATCCCAAACTTGTCACCACCCCGATCACCGTCCGAACATCATGGAAATAAAGAATCCATTGTCAACCAAACAACACACTACAGTTGTTTTGCATGTGCATGAGCAACTTTTTTTGAAACCGCTAAAGCTTGATGTGCAAGAGTTACTTTCTTCGGGAACACTTTAAAATAAGGTTAACATTAGTGAAGCCATATCTGAGCAAATCTTAAATACAACTTTATTGTGTAGTGTTACCCTTATTATTTAGGAACAGTGAAAAAGTGGTTGCAGACACCATGAAGCCATCTGGGGAGTCTTTCAAGGGCACAAAGCTGCAAGATTTTGACTCGTATTAAAGGAATCAAACCAGCAACCGTTTCATTACAAGTTGTTAGCTTTAACTACTATGCCACAGAACTATTCGAAGGTCGAGAGCAACAACACACAGCAGTGTCATTCCTTCTGTGCAGTACATTTTTATGTCATATTCCTATTTTGTACACCCAAATTACACCTTTGTACCTAAAAAGTGCATATTAGCACTCCAAATGTACATAACAAGATTTAACATTTAACGACTCACATCAGACAAAGAACAATCTGGGGTGTAAACACACTGACACCTAATAAGGTAACAAGAAACACCTGGGAGAAACAATTAACAAAAACCAATGAACAAAAGAACACAAAAAGACTACAACATAAAACAGGAAATACACGAAAAAATGCTCGTACTCACTTACACGAAAAAATATTTGAACACGAATGAATAGATTCCAAATTTCATGTCAACGCCACAAACTGCCTTGAGACTGGGTTGCGTCACAAGTACCTCAAAGGTACATATTAGTATTACAAAGGTACATATTGGTACCAAATGTGTAGAAACTTTCAGGGACCACAACGTAAATAAACGTTATGTGGCCCAAACTTCAGTAGTCCGGTAGACCTCCACAAAGAATTAATAACGGTTGAGGAGTTTTCACGTAATACAATTAATATAAAACTTTTTTTTTACATTAATGTATTTAAAAATGTATATTATACATTTTATTTGAAACAATCTAGAGTGTATACCTTCAATGTCTCAAAACAAATCTGATGGATGTTATAATATGTTTTATAATATTAACCTATTGGTTGAGCTCACTCCCAAACATTCTAAGCTATTTATTGCAAATTATATTAGAAGAATATTGGAAGGTATTTTAAGCATTTCAAAAGTAACAATTTCAATACGTAACTGAACAATAGATAAAACAAGTAAAGCCTGATACAACATAAATAAAAACTGTCCAAAAAAATCTTTATCCACTACATGTGAAGCATGTCAGTGTTTGACTTCATCTGTCAATCCACTGTATTATCAACTCTGTGTCTGTCACTAACCTACACTGCCCATGACGAACATGTGAGCATGTCTTCTTGTGATCCTGAGTGGCAGAACAATTATATCACCAATCAAGTCCCTTCTCTCTCATTAAAGCTCCCTTCAATCAGAAAGCTTGACAGCTGTTCTCCCCTCCGCCATTATTCCAAAAATTCTCCAGATGCTGTGATTTTCCCTGACGCAGGACCTTTAAGGTACAGGAGATGAGCGTTCCCGGTTTGATCGCTTCTCTTGGCAGCGACCCACGGGCAAAAATCTCATCAGTTTGTCTGTTCAATGTTGGGGGGGGTTGTGTTTTATAGCGACAAGGTCCGGACTCAGGTCTCACGCTTGGGGACAGGATAAAAGTTATCTGCCTTTTGACACTCGATTTGATGGCTAAAACTCAGATCCACAAACAGAACTCATTTCTCCAGAAACATAAATCTCAGAAAGGAATCAATTACATGGACCTGATGCAAGACCTCAAGTACGGTCGCTCTTGCCATTGCATCATAATCCACAGAGATGTAATAAAACACAGTGGCCCTTCCTGACCCCAGACAAATCTGTGCAGAATTAATATCTCCATATGCCTCGCGCTCCTCCTCCAAATCCTTTTCTCAATATCGGTGAGGCAAACACGTCGGGTTTGGGGAATTCAATTGAGTCCTCTCGAAAGCACGTTCTCGCTAAAGAGCGATTTTAATAATCTTCCTAAAACATCTTAATTATCTCCCTTAATCCAAATCCTATGTGACCGAACAATAACTTACCCTCAGTACTGAACTGATATGAAACTATCCAAATGTGCCTCACTTGTTAACAAAGATATGTGATTCATTTTGGAGGATGGCAGCTTAAAGCATCGGAATTTTGAAGCATTACTCCAAAACAAAGTCCCAGTGTGTTGACAGATTAAAAGCATATAAAAAGCCCTAGATTGGACTAAACGTTCAACCGACCTCGTGTAAAACGAACATGCATCAACATTTAACAGGGATTTAGAAGGGTTCGCTGTTAAAATGAATACCAAACAAAACAATAACATTAGTACTGACAAAAGTTGTGTCAATATATATTTGAAAACAAACTATATGCATCAGAGCTTTAACCACACCAGAGATTTAATTTAGGGCAAAGACTTCTTAGTAAATAAGAGATGGAACAAGTGCCTACATTAACATAAAGTATAAAACTACATACGAATTCTTTGCTTTAAAAGCAATGTACATAATTCATTATTTAATGCAAAGCTTTTTAAATAATCATTCACTTGTAAAGAATGACCCGCTGTTATCCATTTGAGCAGTTGTTCCCAGGTGGAAAAAGTGCACTAAATTACACTTGAATAAAAGCGCTATATTTTCATACACTGATTTCATGCTTAAATGTTTTTTAGCAGCATCTAGTGGTGAGGTTGTGAATTGCAACCAACGGCTCACTCAACCCTCCCTCTCGTTGCACTTCAGTGGGAGAGCTAGTGTCGTCACGTTTTTGCTTCTTCGCCGAAGGAGACAACTTATTTACGAAATGCGCTTTGTAGAGCAGTTTGTCCATTAAGGGCTACTGTAGAAACAACATGGCAAATGCCAGGTAGAAACAGCTCATTCTAAGGTAATAAAAACATAACACTTCATTATGTATGGTCTGTTATATTGCATTTCCGTCTATATATACTCCAAAAAATAACACATGGGACCTTTAACATAACACTATAAACTAGAAAAATGCATTAATCCTAATCATGACAAAACAAATAAAATACAATACACTTCAAAATGCACACATATTATCAGATGTGTCATATTGGTTTTTAAGGGCTTTGTGTTTGCATACTGGGCACCGAGATGATGCCCAAAGACCCGAACGCTTGCCACCCAGCATAACCACATGCCACAGTAAGAAAGAGTCAAATAGCAGATGCATCTGGTGAACTGTGCCAGCTATAAACCCATCCAACAAACCAGAAACGACCTCCACTGCCAATAAAATCCAGATCGATGGGCCCGGAGCAGATAATTAATAGAGAAACTCAATACATACTGTACAGATAACTGAGGCGGACGACAGGAACCAAAGCTATAGCACAGATATTAAATACAACAAACTGCATGAATGTAACCTTTGTAGGTCAATTACGGTCGTTTCTCGCATGCGTCTGTGAAAATTGGCAAGTGCAGCAACTCCAGCTAAGAGAGGTTCAGCTCTGTAACAGTCACTTGCACGTCGACTAAGACTCAGTGTGAACCTCCTCAAAGAGTGGGGTGGCCATTTAGTCACTTAATGTTTTTTTTCCCAGCAGATGAGCTCACTCTGTTACTTTTGCAGCTATATGCAACAAACACTAAAGACCAGTCTTTAGAGTCACATGACAGTGGAAAGCAGATGAAACACACAAAACAAACTCACATGCTGGGGATTCGATCATTGCTGTCGCAGCATGTGTGTTTTCCTGAACAAACGCAGAAACGGGCGCGCACACACGCTTATGCAGTAAACGTGTATACCACATGGTTGGGTTCATCTCATGCACTATGTATATTGTTCCCAGAGGCCCTGTACAGTACGTCATCACAAATCATTGTATCAATAAAAATCTTCTATAAAACATTGTTATTGGTTGGATGCAGAAAAGTTTGTGCATATGTTGCCATGTATGTGTGTGTGTGTGCAACTGAATGCAGAATAAAAATAATGCAGAAAACTGGATTTTGAATTCAGAGCATGTGTGCAGGTTACACTAATGAAGTGAAAATCAGAAAGAGAGAGGGAGAGAGAGAGAGAGAGGAAGGTTATGCTGTATGAAATTGTGTAGATAGAAAAGATAAGATGTCTGTCTGTCTGTTTTTAAGGAAGAAAAATATTAATATTGTGCTTTTCATAATTCTGCATAAATCTGCATTGAAGTAATAATATTTAAAAACTTTGTGCACATGCACACATGCCACATTGCCCTTCTGTCTCTGTCTGACATGAGTTGCGTAAGTGTTGAGACAAGGTGTTGCTTCTTCAATTATTTACCAGCACAAGTTAAAAAACTGAGCATCAGCCAATCACAAACCAAATCCAGTGGATCGGCCAATGAGGAACGGCAAACATATCATCAATACTGCAGTCTCATTAGAGATGTAGACACCACTCTATCTATTCTCTCTCTCTCCAGTGTCCAGTCCTGCAAACACAAGAGCTCATGCAACAGATGGAAGCGGGTTTGGCTAGAAGGGGGAGGGGCTTGTCTGTTTCAGATTACATGTCTGCGTCTTCCTTGAAAGCTTTAGAGAGGACTGGGGAGAGGAAGGACAAAAACAAGAATTGGGATATTAATTACAACAAACTTCAATCGCTTAGACTAAACAAAATAATGATCGGATTGAATGCAATCTTAAGAAAATGTATGAACAAGTCACTTGGGACCAGAGGTGTGTCACACTTATAATAAACAGGTTAAAACGACCTAGTCACTTATTCTAACCATTCAATTTTTATATAATTCGATACAATTGTTACACAATAAAATATGAATATAAATTAAATATACAGTAAAATGTTACATTGTAGCCAAACAGAGACCTGACTTCTTGTTAATGGTGTCCAATGACACGAGATGGAAAAGGAGGTCGGAGCTTGCTCGGAGATTTTTTTGGCTTTATTGTATATTCATTTGATGTATTTTGACAAATTGTGATAAAACAAAACTTTAACTACAATGAAAATGTAATTTTAGTAGTTTTTTCAATACTGTCTCTATCTCCTACCAAGGCCGCGTGAAAATCCAGCCTACATGCGACCTAAGCTCCTCCCACTTGCAGTTTGTAGTGTAAGCTCCTCCCATCTGCTGTTCTCCAGGCTGCAGCGATCACTACTTGGATGAAACTGTCTACAACACACTTTTATCAGAAGTGACTTACAAATAAGGAGCACCTTATCCTAGGGTTCTATTATACAAATAAGACAGCCATGAAAATACCACGTTATATAAATAAATGCACACTTAAGTCACTTGCACAATTGTATAGTCTATATTGTTATCTGTTCATAACCACCTGTACAGTATCGTCACAGTATATAGCCTTCTGTATATTTTGTTCATAGTACATTATGACTGTCATATTTTCATAGAACCTTCCTTCTGTAAAGTATTTTCATAGTACATGCCCATTGTATAGTATTTTCCTAATATTGTATTCTGTATTTATTTACACTGTATATCCTGCATGTGCTAATTGCACTTCTGGTTAGAGCTAAACTACATTTCATTACACTGTACTTGTATATGTGTGATGAAAATAAAGTTGAATCTAATCTAATCTGATCTAAATATATAGTACAATAACTGGAAATGCATTAACATTTGATGGAATTACCATACGATGCAACTATACCAAGACATAACCACAGTTCTTATTTGCAAGTGAAATGAGTCCGATTGCACTTATTTTTGCAAAAAAGATGTAACTTCTTGTGCCTGGTGAAGGATTTTTAACAGTCTATGTTTATCTGAAATAAACAAACAGCCAGGCACTGTCTGTGTTCCGCTTCTCTGAGCTACCTGAAGCATGGAAGTGAAACTGCCACATCAAGTCAGAGCGTCACAGTAATTCAGCATTTGTGTGTGTGTGTGTGTGTGTGTGTGTGAGAGAGAGAGAGAGAGAGAGAGAGAGAGAGAGAAAAAAAAAGAGAGACAAAGAGAGACAAAGAGAACTAAAGAAAAGGAGACATTCTTTCCTCTAAAATGACATTTAATGACTATAGTTCTATAAAAGAAAAAACGTTTTTTGGAATAACTCATTCATCTCTAATGATGTTAAAACCAGGAGAATTTAAATAAAGTGGCTGCGAAGGGCTTTTGTCAAGTGAAAAACTTGCACTGTACTTCTTCATGCTGTAATATGTAAAAAACACATACTGAAGCCGAACATTTGCCAGAATGTCTCAGTTATTTTAGATAACAAGGACAAAGGACAATCACTTAAAGTACTAGTTCATCCAAAGTAAAGATTATTTCATAATTTACTCATCCTGGTGTCATTCCAAACCTGTATGACTTCAAATAAGATATTTTCAAGAACATTGGTATCCAAACAAAATTGAGACCCATTGACTTCCATTGTTTGAACCCAAAACCACTGAGACATTTCTCAAAATATCTTCGTCTTTATCCAACTAAAGAAAGTCATATGCAGGTTTTGAATGACATGAGGGTAAATAAATTATGAGATTTTTTATATTTGTATGAACTATGCTTTTAAATTCATCCCATAAATACTGTTATTTCATTCTGTTTATTGGTTTTGCCTGTCCAACATTTCAATTCCTCATGCTTCACTCGCTCCCTACCAGAAATATTCGAGTCAGCTTTGGGGACAACAAACCCAGACCATCAACCAAAAACATCAAGCCCCTCAGCACATTGTGTCATCCCAGCGGCAGACCTGAGATCGGTATATATCACAACGATCAGGGAGGTCTTGAAGTTACAGAAATGTGGACCAATGATCCACAGTCAACCATATATCAACAGGTACCCAACAGGGTGTAATGGGCGATCATTAATCCTGGCCTGCCTCAAATTGATGAGGTCTGTCAGAGATAGGCAGTGTATGTTCTCCGTTTTATAGTGAAACTAAATCAAGATGGAGAACACAATAGATAGACATTTACCTGCTCTAAACCCATGAAATATATGAAAAACAAGACACATTGTGTTATAACTAGTGAGCAAACTGACTTGAATTCAACTTAATTTAGAAAGAAGTCGCTAAGTGAGTAAATCAGGGAGCATTTTCTATACTTTAGGTAGAAGAAACATATTTGTGCTTAAACATATTTGTTCTTCCTCTTGTTTTAGTTGTTTAAGGTTTTTACTTGATTTAATGTTTCCACAAACATTTTGTTTCGTATAAGGTTGTACTTTGGTTTTATTTTGTACACTATTAAAAAGCTGGTTGTTTAAACCCATGATTGGGTAAATTATGGCCAAACCCAACCGTTGGTTTAAATTTAACCAGAAAATTTGCATATCGACCCAATCACACGTGTCTCTAAAAGAAATGGTTTTATACACACACAACGTCCTAGGCTACCAGTTGAAAAAATACAAACTTGACTTCATCCGGTTTATATTTTGTTAACCCAACCACAACCTTACCACAACAAAAAAGGCACAAGCTGCTTTTGACATCCGAATTGGACGCAATAGTTACCTACTCTATGTGATTTAAGCACTGAATCTGTCAGAAACTGACACTTTTGCTAGATTTTAAAACGCTTTTGACAGACGTCACTGCCTTCACAGAGGTTGGCTTTCTCCTGCCGTATTTCTCACTCTCATTTGCATTTAACACTTTTTGTCTACTGTCAATCCCACAATCCCCTGCACAAACCTATCGCTTAGCTCCCGTACAGAATGAATTGAAAACACCCCCTCAGCTCTTTACTCTGCACCCGTGGACACGAAGTGTTATAGGCTCGACCCAGTAATGAATCTTCTCTCCTGGCTCTAACTGAAATTGCAGCCAAGCATTTGCTTCGCTCTCTGTCGCCTTAGATGGTAAACACTTCTGTCTTAATCATCTCTTAGTGTCAGGACAACAAAAGCAAGAGGGATTTAACCTTTTGAATCTTGAGCCGAGGGGCGACGGCGGTAGGTAATATAAATGCTCTGTTATTTTGACTGGCAGTATGTTTGCATAAGAGACACAAAAGCATTCAAATTAAATCGGACCAACGTAATCTAGCAGGTGCCTTATATTCGTAAAATCGAAAGGGAACGAATAGACGGTAAGATGAAGAGGAGAAAAGAACATCGTGGTTCTGTGTAGCCATGCTTGAGGCATGACATGAGGAAATACCAAACGGCATTTTCATTTATCAGAACATGTGAACAGTGACCGCAGAGAAAGGTCATCCATTGTATCTTTGAGATTCAATATAGAATATTCTTTGGATCGAAAAGGTTTTTCTTGTCAAATTCCTCCAAGACCAAATTACCTGAGCTTTGCACAGTTATTTAAAACTGAACCTCTTTACCCTCAATCATATCAAAAACTTGCATTTCTCTTGGAATGTAGCATAGAAAATGTATATTTAAAGGAAACATAACTGAGCAACCCCTGAGCAAAAAAAAAAGTAAAGTTGTCACAACTAACATAAAAAGTATACTATTTTGGTGTTTCTCTATAAGAAAGCAAAGAACACTGAAGACTCATTTACATATCAAAAAGGTCACCGTAGCCCCGCAGAAACTCCATCTGGTTCTGAAAAGAAACTGCTAAAAAAAAATGAAAGAACAAATGGAGTTACATAAGTAAACTGTACCGAATTTATCTACAGCAACAAAGCTAGTATTTCCACTGCTTTATAAACAACACCATCAAGTCAAGCAAAGGTCAACTTCAGTCCGTCCATTCACTCATGTAGATCAATATGATTGGTTAGGAGGAGCTTCTATTTAACAACAGCAGGGTGGCAGGAATTTAAACCCTGCATTTTCTGTGCCAGTTTTCCCTGGAGGTAAAAAAAACAATGAAAGGCACCAAACTGTTTGTTGTTGAAGCAAATTTTCTCTTGGCACATAGACATAAACAAACAAGAAAATTTAGAAGTCTTGGCGATTTCCCTAAGAGAGCTGTGTACAACAGATGTGTCCAAGGCATGATGTAGTGAAAGCTGTGTGCCAATACTTGGTGTCGATGTCCCAAGATATGTTTGTGATGTGCAATTTCATTTGACAGATGCTTTAATAAACAACAAATTAGACTGCATCTGAACAAGATAAGTCTGCATTGTCCCTGGAAATCAAACCCATGAGTTGCTACTAAAGACATGCTCTATAAATTAAGCCAAAGGAACATGAGGAACAGACGTGTGTTTTCTATAATGAACATAACTCCATGTTTTATAGTGGAATTAAAAAATATGAAGATAACCGTGAAATTGTCATGACAATTGAACTCGACATTTTCCTTTGATGTGCAGGCGCGTTTGGTTTTTGCTATTTTCTTTATGGCTGGTCATCTAAAAGAGTGTGGTGTGTTAAAGTGGCAGGTTTTATCCCAAACGACACGCTGCGGACAAAGTCTCTTGGAGAGAAAGCTGGAGATTTTGGCGAAAAGCACGTTCAGCACCATGGACAGCGCGCGCGGACATTCTCGCACAGAACACTCATTTACAAACGAAACTCGATCGTGGAGATACTTCAGCGTGTCAGAATTATCGATAAAAATTGTCCAAGTGACGTGCATTCATTAAACTGTAGCTACTCTATACAAACTGGTCAGCAAAATCGACATTTGTACGGACGTTTCTGGCTAATTAATCTCAATAGAAATGTACATTTATCACCCCAGGGTAAAGGGAATGATAGAGCTGCTAGTGGCGCATAAATAATCGATCACGGCGAAGGAGAACATCCTTCGGTCCCTCTGTGGTCAAATGACCGGGCAGAATCCGGTGATTTTACCGGGTTCGGTCATCTGCGCGCAGGCAGAGTTTGCCACACAGAAAAAAGGACATCAAAACAGGCATAAAACCTACAACAGTAGCTGAAAGTTATTATATAAATAAAGTCGTGTAAAATTAACTTTACTGCATAAGCACACCTTCAAAACCAAATACGCAGAGGATCATTAATGTTTAAAAGTACCAACGTATCTTGAAATAAGCTTGCATCTTACCTTAACTGCCTCTGCGTGTGTGACCCGATCAAACACTTTGTCGTTAACTTTCATAATCTGATCTCCTATTCGCAAACCCTCTTTTTCCGCCAGAGAACCCGGTTCCACGAGTGACACGTAGATCCCGACCCCGTGCTCGGAGCCTCCGCGAATACTAAATCCCAATCCCTCGTTGCTCTTGTGCCGTTTGAGGATAACCTGTCGGATCTCTCCGGGCGGCTCCGGTAAGAAATTTCTGCCAAGAAGAGGAATAAGCGTCGTTGTCCCATCGCTGCTGGTGCTGATGTTGTCTGGTGACCCGCGCAACGCGACCTGAGACGCCGAATGGGCCGAGAAACGAGCCCCGTGTGTTGGACTCGAATTAGCAGCATCGTGGGCACCTTCCGGGTCACCATTTGGCGCAAGAGCGTCGGATTTTAGGTAGAGACCCTCTGAAGTGTATTGATCGAAGAGAAGCTGATCCGAGCGCGGGATGACAAGCCGCAGCATGGGCAAAAGCTGCCGCTTACTCGGGACATTGAGTATGACTTTGAGCGTTTGGACCAAATCGTAGACATTGCGCTTGGAGTGGTACACGTTGAGGCAGTGGATGAACTGCTCTCTTTCGAAGTCACTGAGCAGCAGGTTGAGCGCGTTGTGAAGCTTCTTAACGTTGGCTGACAAGGTGCGCGCACTGGACGCCACAGAGTTACCCGAGGAAGAGTTCAAAGACAGGCGCTCCAGATCTGTGCTCATCCTCTCGCTCTTTGGCTGAATTACAGAGCCACGATGAAGTGGAGAGGCACGGCCAGCATTGCAGTGCCGAGTCTATGGGAGCCTGCGAAGCGGCGCATGGCACATCGGTACCCTAACGTTGTCCGTCATACTCGTTGTTACGAAACGGGAGGCATCGATCACAGTAGCCCTACAACCAATATATCCAATTGTTTAGGCAAGGGACGACTAAGCAAAAAGTTTAGAATTTTTCAAATGCACTCTTCGCGCACTTAAGAGCTATACGTTTTTGAAAGTAACAGACGAAAAGCGCACCTTTCCAATAATGGTGACGGTGCGTCTTGTTTGCCTAGAAAAGGGTCAAGTGGCCACAGCTTCTCCAATGTCTTCGTCGTCAACCGTGAAGTAGTTCCGAATGTCTACATAAAATTAAAAACCTTAAAAGGAACCATAATAAAACCCATGCGTTCCTATCAACGTTTTAAAAGCGTAACGTATGTTATACAGTCAGCCCTAATCCACTCGTCTCGTGTATTGAGGTTGTGGTACCCAAACTACACCGCAAAGTTGTTTTCCTTTCGGCAAGCTCAAATTCGCAAAAGTAAAGTTGCAACGAGCATTAGTTCCAAGGAAAGCGCCCCTGGTGTATTCCAAAGCCAGAAAACACAACAAGTTGTAGATTTATTCACCGCATTACATCGCAAATAAATACAGCACAAGTAACAGAGCTCGACAGCGGTCGTCCAGCATTCAGCAGTCGGAGGGGATCGACTGAACAAGCTCGCTCCAGTGCGCCCCTACAAAGGAAATGACGCAGCTTATGTGGAGCGCATAAGTTGCTAAGTAACCAACAACACACGCGGAGGGAGGGAGAGCGGAGGACTTGCAAATGCCCAAACGACTATTTTTAGAGACACAGAAAGCAGTCAATCAGGAACCATAAACGTATCTTACACAGTAAAAATGTGCTGCCTTTAAATCTTTACGAGTCATTTTACTTTAACTATGTTAAATTTTGTTTAGTGATGAAAATAAAAGTTATAACCGGCACGCTTCAGATTTACATACAGTAGTATTTAACATTGCTTGTACAAGCTCATTAGAAATGCATTAAATATATCATAATG
The DNA here is from genome assembly GCA_008369825.1 of Triplophysa tibetana. Lineage (NCBI taxonomy): Eukaryota > Metazoa > Chordata > Actinopteri > Cypriniformes > Nemacheilidae > Triplophysa > Triplophysa tibetana. The sequence goes on from CM017898.1 coordinate 5,808,835, forward strand.
CAGATCTGATCTAAATGTACATTTAAGTTGTTGTGGTTGGGTAAAGCCTTTCTTTTCAACGTGATTCAAAAAATTGTGTAGGATTATTTTCAATTCAAATAAAAACATTCCCAGAGAATATAAAAAGTAGCCTAATACTCTAATGGCAGCATCAATCCATCATGTTAAACCTACCTACAATATAAACCTTTACAGCTCTGATCACATTAATGCTCTTCAAATCAAAGTCATTTACACCATTTCACGATTGATCCTATTAAAGCAGAACCCAGAAATGCAGCCACACATCTGATTCAGCACTTACACATCTAAACCGAGAAGGTCTCTTGCTGGCACGTACAAGGGTTCAATATTGAAGCGTGTCCAAAGCTCTCCTCATTGACAGCAGAGCACGCTGAATCTTCACCCACTTGAGCTTTGGACAAAATGGCACAATTCCCAGAAAGCATTGATCAGATATTCTCCAGTCCACCTGTATTAGATAATGAGATGTCTGGTCCTCCAGGCTTGGAAAAACACATGCACAGGTCAGGGAGGGAGAAAGAGAGTGACAGTGAGCGACTGATGGCTGTAATTAATGCAGTTACTGTGTATAAGCAACAAGATGGCAAGGTAAACAAGATTATTCTGCCATGCCTCTGATTCGGACAGGGATGGGGTGACAATGAGCGTGGATTCCAGCCTACTAGGCACCCGATGAGATAACTGATTAACTCTCTCTATCCTCTATTCTTGCCTGCGTAAGCATGGCTAATGAGTTTGGTTATCCGTTTGATTTGCAATTTATAGTGCAGCACCTTATTGCACATGCCAAGGCTGAAAAATGCCCGGTGACATTAAACACAAATACAACAATACTACACTGATAGCTGGGGAACTAATGAGAGGCTTATTCACAAAACATGCAAAGAATACGATTTTTATATACACTGCACTACACATCCCAGAATTGGACGCGAGAAATTTATCTCCGCACCAGCTGACTGTATCAATCTCTGTTTTGTGCAAAATACACTAAGTACTTTATGTAATAGGCTTAGGAATCAGGTTGAATCCATTTCATGCTTTCCTCCAAGTAGCCTCTTTTAGCAGCAATGACACGGGCACTTTCAAAGCCCCAAAGAGAATCAGATTGTTTGTGTTCATATTTAATAAACGGCGACTTTATTATCTTTTCTCATCAGAGCTACAGTACCGTGTTTGCAATTCATCTATTCCCTTCATAATTCTTCAGCACAAAAACACGTATTGGTCGGTAGAGTACCCAACGATATTAAAACTTTCGATAAATCGACATAATCCCAAAACAAAATTGGCTAAATATAAGACTTGAGGATCAGATTTGGTCGGAGGTGAGGCTTCTCAATATAGACCTCTTCTTTTTGCCGGTCACTTCTCAGTTCTTCAAGCACCTCAGAGGTCATTGAACTACAAGGGCAATTTATCAGTCCAAGATGTGGAGCCGGAGGAAGAATGTGGAAGTCGCTGCTTTTATTGCTAACGTAAATTAGTCTGCATTCCCTGGCCTTACAGAGAGATGAATGGGTCCAGTATCCTGATCTATTTCTTTGGCACTGTCTCTCATTTTTAACTGTAATTTATTTGTCCTTCAGGCAGTTTGGGATAAGCAGGGCACTTTTTGATATACAGTGCAAAATGTCAATATCATAATATGCTGTATCACTCGGTATGGAATATAATGCGATGGATTTGGGAAGTTAGGTGACTAATGTTAGTCTGTTTCAAGAACAATATTGTTGCGCTTTTCTTCTTAAGCAATTCATCTTTGACTGACCTACAACTATTTACTTGAACAAATTTGTATAATAAAAGGGATATATCACCCCAAAATGAAAATTCTGTCATCATTTACTCACACTCGTCATTTCAAACCTACATGAATTTCTTTCTTTTGCAAAACACAAAAGAAGATATTTTGAAGAACGTTGGTAAGAGAAAACCATTGGCCCTCATTGACTTGCACGGGTTTTGTGTCCATGCAATAGAAGACAATTAGGACCAATGGTTTTGTTTACCAACATTATTCAAAATATATTATTTTATGTTTTTCGGAAAAAAGAAAGTAATAAAGGTTTGGGCGTGTAAATGATGACAGAATTTTCATTTTGGGGTGAACTGTCTGTTTAAGGCTTCCTTTTTGTGTCAAATGGTCACTGTGGAAGTGTTTTTAGTCTTCTCAATTTTTTTATGTAGTTTATGTCTTACAAACCCCCAAACAAAAAATATATAACATATAAAGGGCTTCAAGGTAAAATCTCTGAAAACAATGCACATACCTTATGCAATTGTGTAGCGTATGAAAATGCATCATCCTAAGAATGTTGATCTATTTTTACTCAACAAAAAGACAAATACATATAATTATTCATTCACTATTCACATAAAATGTCATTAGATTAAAGTCGACAAATTAAGCGGTGGATGTATGACCATGTGCATTTATCATTTGCCTCTCATTACCCACCGTTACTTTTCTCTTTGCAATGCATTTAATATGATATTTATTACCCTTCATATTTCTTGTTCATTATTTACTGTGGGCAGTAGGGCCACCCGCCACTGTTCTAACGTACAACTAATCATTCATTTCATTTAGTCACATCGTGGTCTTGTTGTTTTTTATCCAAGCTGTTTGACTCACAATAAAACCCTTCAAAAACCAACCTACCTTCCATACAATCTCACGAACGCTCTTGTATATTCAAAGCCAAAAACGTTCTTTTCTTCCTATCTTGGAGTTAATCCTTGCAGCGTGCCAAAGCTATTTCGCATTATGGAGAGTATACAATATGCCAGGAAGTCTCTCCGTTCGTATCGATCTAACAGTATGTGGTAACAAATACTATTAAAGCCATAATGACAGGAATTGATTGCTTCCCTGTGTTTTCACTTTTGTTCAGAAAAGCTATCATCAGCTCTCTTTAATGGCTTTAAAACACCACGGGATTGTGATGCAAACATTACTGCTTTCTAATCCAACCGCTCGGCATTGAAAACACGGCTGGTTACCCTTCCGCTCTGCATGTCTAATTCTCAGTAAGTGAAGCAATTTACAGCAGAAACTGCTAAATAGGTCAAGACGATTACTCCAGTGTCTTTACCATATATTCAAAGACCACTTTTTCCCCTGAACACCCTTGAACTTTACCAGCTTGCTATTGACTAATACTCGATTCTGACTGTGTGTACGATTTCTGCCCCAATTAAATTAAGTGGCCTGTCTACTGAGTGCTTTAAGGTTTTTTTTACACTGAGCTACACAGCAAGACCTATCTTAAAGAATATTGGTCTACGGCATAAAGTACAAAGAACTTAAAGCTAGACCGACCAAAACGCCACAGGCTTATGGGTCTTTGGCTACAGTACAGAATGTTTTTAATATCTTCTGCTGGTTAAGAGGTGGCAAACACTCATATCTCCCATCTAAGCATGTGCCACATGGAAATGTCAGCAAGGCCGGTAACCTTTAAGGCTTCAAGTAGGGCTACAATAGCGTGGGCTGGACTTTCGCACATACAGTATGCATAAGTTAAGAGACTATGCAAGTATTTAAACATGCGCTATGTTATTTACAGCTTCGGGCCTTCTGTCTTGCACATAGCTTGCCAAAACAGAATTGGCCTGTGACAAATAGCTTTCGGCTGTGCTGTGACCTTTGTTTTGCTCCTTTTAGAAAGTAGCTATTAAAGGCTTCCTTATGGCATGAAATTAATGGAGACAAGGAAACAACTTGTTGGAAAACATTTGACACGGCACTTATTAGGGCCTTCTGTTATGCACGAGCGCCGCGTGAAATCATCGCGCTTTGAGATCATGCACGCCTACACGCAAAAGCGCATGTATACATTTAGCAAATTTCAGATTTGAAGCTAAATTCAAAGGCTCTTCAAGAAATAATTGAATATATACGTGGAAACTCTGCACTGTAAAAATGATTTGAAGTTTTAACTTAAAAAATTAAGTTACCCGGCTGCCTTAACATTTTTTAGTTAATTCAATTGAAGAAATGTCAACCCAACAATTTTGCATCAAATTCACGTACTAACTAATATTTTTCCGTTGAATTAACTGAAAATTGCAAGTAATTAACAAACCTTTTCTCAAAAGGCAAGAGTTACATTTTTGTATAATTTGATTGTTGTGTACTTATCATATTAACCAGGCTCAGCAATATCCTAAAAAGAATCATAATAAATAATTGAATAGTGATACAAAGTTTAAGAAGATCTCAATATTTTTTCTTTTTTGGGGCAATATATAAAAAGTCCTGTCTTTTGCATAAATTAATTTGCCTTCTTTAGTATGTAGGTCTATATAATAAAAATAGCACAAGCTACAGAACATCTAAGACTTTTCAGTTAACAGAGATCATACCCTTATGGGGAAAAAAACTGAAAGATAAACCTACAACAGTCTTTTATTGGCAAGAAGACCAAGTATGAAAACCTTTAGTACACTATAAAAAATGACACAGATATTTACTTAAAAAAATTAAGGTAACAGTATTACACAAAATATTTTTAAGTATTTAAAGCAGATTTTTAACGCAATATTCCACGAAAAAATCAAGTAAAACTACCTAAATTATTTAAGCACGTCACATGATAAACTTTAAAAAATCAAGACGAAATGCTACTTTGAACTTAATAAACTCATTGACCTTATTTAACTCCAGTTTAATATTTATTATTGTTTACAACATATATGATGTACAAGTTAGCTGAGAGTTGAGTCAGCACTGACATTAGCAATATAACAGTTCACTGTCTGAATAAACACGCATCATGAGCTCTCCCTGAAACATGAGCACGAGCGCCACTCTTCAGAAAGATAGTATCCACGAAACTCAGAAATACAAACAGAATATCTTCTAAATCTAAAAGAAAACTGAACAGTAAACACTATCTAGTGTCATTTTATTATATAGCACATGAAATAGCATGTTTTCACAAAAACGACTCTCCTAATGCTGTCGCATGCAGAGCATGCTGGGAACTCTAATTTCACTGCTCTGTTAGGGAAACCCCACCACAAAGTAATTAAGTTAAGATTCCTTCTACAAGTTTAAGTGGTTTGAACATGATGAAATTAAGTTGAATTCACTCAATTATTTGTGCATTTAGAATTCAAAGATATTTCTATAATTTTAACTTAAATTTTGGTTAAAAAACAAGATCACAACTGTATTAAGTAAAGTTTACTCAAATCATTTCATGAAATCTATTACGACACATAATCATTTTTTACAGTGTAGGCTATAAGAAGTTTAGTCAATATCAAATTTTAACATCAACCTCTCCGGAAAACTCACAGACAGAGTATGACAATATTGCGAACATATAACAAGCCAAATCTGGACCTGCATATCCCTTCCACAACATCTGCAAAATTTCTTCTGCAGCTCGTGGTTTTAATCGATTTCTGAACGTATAAAATGAACTCTGCGATATAACAAAGCGCTTTGTACCGAGGATACTGATGCTTCGTCTAAGCTCCTCTTATCTCAAGCTCAACTTCCCTTTTATTATGGATGTCATTCGGCATCACCAGTCTTTGTTTTAGGAGTCTGGCTGGAGCGCTTTTAAAGTGCGGATGGCGTAGGCGTAGCGCGCACCTGTCAGCTCGTTTGAGCGCGAGCTCTCCGGTTCGCCTGTGTTTATCCTTCGCCTATAATCGTCAGTCGGACAGTCCGTCCCTACGGAGCCGCTGTCAGACCACCGGGGACTATACGTGACGCAAACCTCCCACGCACCGCAGGCACTCTTCGCTTAATTTAACCGTATACCTGCACCAGGAGGAGGCAGCCTGTATCGTGGCATGCAGGACTTTATTTTTAGAACCATTTCCACCTCCTTAAAGGCCTTCCATCAAAGAACATCACTTCCATTGTGGTGCTGTTTTTCTAACCTCATGCTGTCCGGCGTTTCTTTCACCTTGATGTCTGTGGTCTGAAAGCACCTTCTTGTTCTGTCTGGATGGAAGATACAACATACAAGTCCCATTTAGCTCAGTGTTACGAGGGTTGTTCGCTCTTTAATGGTGACTTACTGAAGGACCTTGATCATCTTTATCCTGCATGGCTGTGGAGTGCCTGTTCAACTCCCACAATAAATATCCTTTTATGTGTTTGAAACGGAATGCAGTTTACTAAAAGTCAAAGACATAACAAAACTGGTTTTAGATAAACATCTAAAGCATTAAAATGATATATCTAATGATCTAAAACAGATATTTAGATAGTTAAATACTTATTATTGAAATGGGTCCAGCAGACACTACTTTTATTAATTAACTGCAAAATCACACACAAGATTGTTCGATTACTGTAAAAGAATAAAAAGATATACACAACCAACCGGTCAAATGTTAGGGATCCGGTTTTCCACATAGGATCATAGTAAAACCATCAAAACCATGGAATGACACAATTGTAATTGTGGGAATTACGTTGTGACTTAAAGCATGCAAAATAAATGCATCCAAACATAATCTTGTTTTTTTGGCATCTTCAAAGTAGCCCCCTTGAGGTCTTAACCTGGGAAGCTTTTAAAGAGAATTGAAGGATTTTTTAAATGCACTCTTATTGTCTGCTTTTTATTCATTATTTGATCCAAGTATTTTTTTTTATTGAATTTCTAATGAAAGAAATTGGTATCTTGGCACCATTACAAGTAATTAGAAACATTAAAACACCGCCCCTTTAGATTAAACGTTTTTTTAAGATTTAAAGAGTAAGTTACATATGATTTTTAAGGTCCTACTTTGGTTTGTGGAGTGTCCAACAACACGTTTATGTACATAGAAGGTGTAGAAACACTATTATGTCGTAATAATAGGGAGTTATTCTTACCCTACTTCTTGACGGACTCTCTAATGATTCGTTCCTCGATACATCCGTCTAATCCTACTAATCTCCTCCTATCCGTCAGCCTAGTGCCATCTGATTGGATACATTTTTGTAACCTCAAGTTTTTCAATCTGAACACAGAGAAAGATATTATGAGGAATGCTCGTCGTAACCAAACAGTTCATTGACTACCACAGTAGGAAAAAATGCTTTATACATTTCAAAAGATATTTTAAAGAATGTAGTAAAGCAAACTTCTGGGGTACTTTTGACTTATTCACATGAATGTTTCTTACTATGCTAGTTAATGGTGACCATTACAAGCATATATCAAAATATCTTCCTCGGAGTTCATCAAAACAAATTAATTTATACAGATTTCGAACACTCGAGGATGAGTTAATGATGATAGAATTTGTATTTTTGGGTCTCTTTAAAAGACAGGATTCTCTGCATACACCGAATTCGGACTTGCCTCAGTATTCTGTCATGTCAAGCCAGCATTTTTCACATTTCACACAGCTATCGTTTCAATTTCTCACCTGCTCTTTCTGTGCCACAGCTAATTCCATTCATCACTATTTCTTCAGTGTCAGCGGCTCACAACCTGCCACCCCCCACAGAATACTTGTTCACTCGCTTCATAAAAGATACTGTCAAAGAGAACAACTTAAAAAACGTTGTAAATTTGACTCCCAGCAACCAATCAATCCACTCCTCCCCTGACATTTAAAAAGGCTCCTTCAAAGTTCAGCTCTTTAGCCCTGGGCTTTCAGACAGTTTGCAAGCTTTCACTAATGCATCCCGAGATACACCTGCAGATCCCAAAGGAATTTCCGATAGCAGAGCCAGCTGGAGAGCTTGCAGAACATTGTGTGTACCCCCTAACCATACCCTGGGGTCTGTCTAACTCCCTCTCATCACACCCTAACAGCTGTATCTTGAGCTGAGAGTCAGCATCTATCACTCTTATGAGGACATTTAGCAGTCACTATGGGAAACAATCATCTGAACGGTGAAGAATTCCCTTTGTTAGTTGAGTGCTTGTTTTCACAGGTGAAGGTACAATAGAGCTAAACATACAAAACACACATATGTATAACTAAATTCATTATAAATACAAATATTGCAAATATGTTACATTTCCAAAATATAAACTCACACCACTGGTTGATCCAACGTAAAGTCATGTTGGGCCATTCAGACAGTTGCTTGCACAAAAAAATGACACACTTCACTCTCTTAATGTCCAAAGTGCGAGTTGCCATGGAAACCCTCATCTCCGATAATGTAACGTGATATAACAGAAGTTATCAATCCCAAAACTGGTGTTGCACTTAGTGTCTTTGTTTGCGTATTACTGCTGTAGTATTTTTGGCTGATTTATAAATACTCGTTTGCTTCGGAAAAAAGTTTGTTATGTTGTGTCCACCAGGGACTGGATAGTTTAGTTCATGGTTGTTTAACGTCTTACCTACAGAGAAAATTAATGACCACAAACACCTTGAAATCAGTAAAATTTGTGGTGTGTGAATTAAAGCAATTAACAACAAGGCCCGAATTATGACAAACATGTTGGACCAAAATGATAATAACTAAGAATACAAAAGTTGAGACACATGTCATCTTACTTTAATTTGGAATCGTTTTCTCAGTGTAGTGGAGCTCATGTTGGATGAAGATGCAGGAATGGTGCTGATGAGAGCCAATTACACTGCAGTTATTCAGCAGCCGGTAAGAAGCGGTTGTGGGTCTGTCACAGCTCGCCGTCAAGCAGCAAATTGGCTGTGCTCAAGCTGTGAACTCTGAGAACAAATTAAACTCAAGGAACCATATCAGATCAGGCATTCCAAAAGCTGTAGTCCAAGCATATTGTGGTCAAACAGGTGAATACGTTTGAGCTGTAGTTCTCCACTAGGTCTCTCAACTGTTTATTTATTTCTAAATTTAAGAATAACGCAATTATCTAGACCCAAATCTTAATTGATATATTGATATATAGGTGATATGTAAAATAATGCCATGTTCTTCATACCGTTAATGTGGAATTTTGTCAATTTAGGCATGAGCAGTTACAACAATAAGAGAACATATAGTATACATGCTGTTTTTTATCATAATCTGTCTTTTTTTTGTAAAAATCTGCCTTTGTATTTGAGCTCATCTTAGTATTTATGCTTTTTTGGAATAACTTTTCATTTTTTTTTACAAAGTAAACGGAGAATCTTTCACTGTTTTCTAGGATATCTTTTGTGTGATTATATTGTTATGATTGTAGGTTTAATTGTTTTTTTTACTGTATATGATATGTATTTCTATTCAGTTATTTTATTTTGTAAAGTGATTCGGAACAAGTTTATTATTGTTATTATTATATTATATTATTATAATTATAAATTAATTATAATAAAAACGAATTATATATTATTAATATGATTATTATTAATAATGATAATGATAATAATGACAACAACAACTATAATAATAATATAAAGAACATAAAAAACAAAGAAATTGTATTTAATATATATATATATATATATACAGTGAGGAAAATAAGTATTTGAACACCCTGCTATTTTGCATGTTCTCCCACTTAGAAATCATGGAGGGGTCTGAAATTGTCATCGTAAGTGCATGTCCACTGTGAGAGACATAATCTAAAAAAAATCCAGAAATCACAATGTATGATTTTTTAACTATTTATTTGTATGATACAGCTGCAAATAAGTATTTGAACACCTGTCTATCAGCTAGAATTCTGACCCTCAAAGACCTGTTAGTCTGCCTTTAAAATGTCCACCTTCACTCCATTTATTATCCTAAATTAGATGCATCTGTTTGAGGTCGTTAGCTGCATAAAGACACCTGTCCACCCCATACAATCAGTAAGAATCCAACTACTAACATGGCCAAGACCAAAGAGCTTTCCAAAGACACTAGAGACAAAATTGTACACCTCCACAAGGCTGGAAAGGGCTACGGGGAAATTGGCCAAGCAGCTTGGTGAAAAAAGGTCCACTGTTGGAGCAATCTTTAGAAAATGGAAGAAGCTAAACATGACTGTCAATCTCCCTCGGACTGGGGCTCCATGCAAGATCTCACCTCGTGGGGTCTCAATGATCCTAAGAGAGGTGAGAAATCAGCCCAAAGCTACACGGGAGGAGCTGCCAATGACCTGAAAAGAGCTGGGACCACCGTTTCCAAGGTTACTGTTGGTAGTACACTAAGACGTCATGGTTTGAAATCATGCATGGCACGGAAGGTTCCCCTGCTTAAACCAGCACATGTCCAGGCCCGTCTTAAGTTTGCCAATGACCATTTGGATGATCCAGAGGAGTCAAGGGAGAAAGTCATGTGGTCAGATGAGACCAAAATAGAACTTTTTGGTCATAATTCCACGAAACGTGTTTGGAGGAAGAAGAATGATGAGTACCATCCCAAGAACACCATCCCTACTGTGAAGCATGGGGGTGGTAGCATCATGCTTTGGGGGTGTTTTTCTGCACATGGGACAGGGAGATTGCACTGTATTAAGGAGAGGATGACCAGGGCCATGTATTGAGATTTTGGGGAACAACCTCCTTCCCTCAGTTAGAGCATTGAAGATGGGTCGAGGATGGGTCTTCCAACATGACAATGACCCGAAGCACACAGCCAGGATAACCAAGGAGTGGCTCTGTAAGAAGCATATCAAGGTTCTGGCGTGGCCTAGCCAGTCTCCAGACCTAAACCCAATAGAGAATCTTTGGAGGGAGCTCAAACTCCGTGTTTCTCAGCGACAGGCTAGAAACCTGACTGATCTAGAGAAGATCTGTGTGGAGGAGTGGGCCAAAATCCCTCCTGCAGTGTGTGCAAACCTGGTGAAAAACTACAGGAAACGTTTGACCTCTGTAATTGCAAACAAAGGCTACTGTACCAAATATTAACATTGATTTTCTCAGGTGTTCAAATACTTATTTGCAGCTGTATCATACAAATAAATAGTTTAAAAAATCATACATTGTGATTTCTGGATTTTTTTTAGATTATGTCTCTCAGTGGACATGCACCTACGATGACAATTTCAGACCCCTCCATGATTTCTAAGTGGGAGAACATGCAAAATAGCAGGGTGTTCAAATACTTATTTTCCTCACTGTATATGATCAGGGCCAATCTTAAAGACCACGGGGCCAAGGGGTAAAAAGTCTTAAATCCTCACCAAACCAAACATGTAACCTTTAAACAACAATCTGGCCCCTGGTAAGATTTTTATTATGGGTGTCATAACAAAAAGTCAATGTGAATGGTACCCAAATTGCAAGAAAATGTTGAAAATCAGAACCCCCGGGTAAGTAATCCCGACTATGGTTTGACTCACGCTGGAACTCTCCAGACAAGGCAGTACAATACAATACAAAGTACATCTGGGAAGCGTGTCCGAGCGCGCTGTCATAAATGCTTGAGGGAACATGACACATTATGCAGCGAGGTCAGGAGGGGCAGACTAAAAATCTCCCTCACATCAGCACCCATTGAAATGAATAACTGAGAAGCCTCACAAACCAGCATCACAGCGGAAATTGAAAATCTCACAGTGCTGTTTCTACCCTGGATTAGACGGGAATCCGAGAAGGAACAGAGATAACAAGTGGGTAGTTGAGGTGTGTATCTCAGAGGGTGTCAGACAGTGTATTAGCTTGAACTGTGTCGGCGGAGACAAACCTCTGCAGCTGTGAGGAGAACACAAAGACATCTTCTGTTTGTTTTATTTAGTCAACTTATTCTTTCTTAATGTAGCAAAGATCACCGTATTCAATTGACACTATACACAAAAGAAGTGTAGCTGTAGTGCAAATAAAGATATAATCATGTTTGCTTGTGAAGTCAAGATGGTAAGGCAGGTTTTGAAGTGTTTACTGCACAAAGATGAAACTGGAATGACAATAAGCAAGATACAATCTTCACACAATGTGCACTTTCAGAGGGGGTCATTTGGAGAAAAAACGATCCTTATTATATATAATAATAGCATACACAGTCGGCAAGCCTACAGTTTATCATAGCTTTTAAATCATAAACATGTAATTGAAATCATGTCCTGTAATGGAAAAAGTAAAGCTTCTCTTTTTTTTCACACAAATTTTTGAAAAAAATTATACAAGTTTCAAAATCAAATCACGTTATTTACACAATTTAAATAAAGTTCACATTTTACCAACCCATTTCATCTTCATACATAAACGTCAACAACTCCAGAGACCTGCTCCTGTCTCACAGCACACGACTTCGCAACTTTAACATTATCAAATACAGTTCAAGCGTGCCAGATCTTAATAAATCTATCACAATGACCTTCACAAAGCCTCATCAGATCTGAGTCCACTCCTTCATTTAACACTCACTGGCGAGCACAAGCCGTAATCACAAAGAGCTGATTGCGGCAAAGAGAGCGAGAAGCAATCAGAGGAAATCTGTCATTATCACACATATCAATCACCATTCTGTCAATCGAAAGGCACACGCGATGCAGATTTGTACATCATATCACCAAAAGCATCAAAAGAGATTCGACGCGGAACTGACATACTATAATGCAAACATCAATCACCTTGAAATTGAATTGTTTCAGGTGAAGGACTATGTTTGCGCTAGTCTGAAAGCTTGGAAGTTGCGATTGGATGAGTGTTGTTTGGGATAAAATGATACCAGAGGCAAACACTTGACAGTGCAAATAAACTTAACAAGTCTAGGAAACACAATGGAGTGTAAGGGTATCAGAACCCTCCAGCTCCTAAATCGGCACAATTGGGATTGATCTGAAGTCTTAAAGGAATGGTTTAACTGTGTTTATTCACCCTAATGTTGCTTCTTCTGTCGAACACAAATGTGTCCTTTTCGGTGCCTAGTTCACCCAAAAAGGAACATTCTGTCATCCTATACTCACCATTTTAAACCTGTATGACCTTCCTTATTCTGCAGGACACCAAAGAAGATTTTTTGAAAAATGTCGGTATCCATTAACTTCTATTATGTAGACTCAAAACCGCTGTCATTATTTGGTTACTGACATTCTTCAAAATATCTTCTTTTGTGTCCTCAGAAAGAAAGTCATACAGCTTTGAAATGACAAAAGGGCGAGTAAATGATGACTTTGTTGTTGGGTGAACTATCCCTTTAAAAGCTATAGTGACAATTTATTGTAAACAGTTCAAAACAATTATTTTGTGTGTGATATGGGACATGTAGGGAAATAAATTAAAATGTTATTTTGGGGTAAACAATCCCTTGCAAACCTGCTTACAATTCCCTAACATATTGTAACAGATGGCAACATGCGGATCTAGATTGGCAACGGGCTCTAAAATAATAACAAGAAATTGCAGATTTAATAGCAGCAACAAATCCAGCACTAATCTTTTAGACTACTGAGACCCTCGGTCTCCTTCCAGCAACATTTTCAATTATTTAGCTTTTAATCGTCTGTGAAACTTGAATTAATAAAGGAACATACATACACATTTGAACTCAATGTTGCATCACGGCATCCGATGCTGTGAAACAGCTCCCAAAATTTGTTGATCTTCAGCGTAGCTATTCAAGCAGGCTTCCCGGTGGCCTCGCAACATCAAATTATTAGTGTTCACTGAAGTATTTTCGGTAAAGTCAACTTAAATAAGAGAAAAACACACAATCTCGCATGGCGTCAAACCATGCCCCAATAATACATCTAAAGACCAGCTGATAAATACACAACATTGTCCCTAATGCATATTGCAAAGGTATTGAGAGAAACTGATGCAAAGTGTCCTTTTGTAACAGATTGTAGAAACGAAAGACACACGAAGCATCCGTCAAACACGTCGAAAGAGAGATATGTATAAAGAAATAAAATACTTGGTTTTTCAAAGTGCTTGGCGTTTTTCACAGTGTGTGACTTCGGCACGTAATGCCACTCTGTGATTTACGAAGATTTGTCAGTAAGGTTCCGGTTTTGATGGAATACAAGACGTCAGAAAGTTGTCCTTCACGTGTTACAGGAGTTGTTTCGAGTGGATGGATGGGCTTATCCAACATGCAAGAGCGCTGGTGCACTTTGCAGTCTAGACATGAACTCATCGGTAAGTCAAGTAGTCAATAAGGTTCAACTTGTTAATATTGATAAATAAATAACATGAATAAACAATGAGCAAAACTTGTACACTTGTATTCATTTCTGAATACTTGAAAACATTTATATGTTCTATACATTACACGTATATAAATAACTTCCGTAAATGTTCACTAACAATACTTGATAGTATTTATATAAATAAATAAAAATGAACCTATAATAACAGTAAATGATAAAAATACTTTCATTGTTCATAGCTTGATCATGATAGGCATAAACTAATATTAACAATTTGAGCCTCATTATAAAGTCTCACTGTCCTTTTTTGTACTTAAAGAATTGGAAGAGAATGTGACTTTTAGAGAGGTTTCGGGTCTGTAAAGAACATGTGATTTGATTACACCCTTTCCACCACCCACAGGCGGTAATCCATCCACCAAACCTGTTCTTACAGAATCCTTCAGAAAGAGCAAAAACTCTCATTATATTGTAAAAAACCTCTCGTGCACAGTTAAAGGTCAGTGCATAATAGCTCGCCATCTCTATTCAGCACAGAGTCATCTCTGCAGAGCGGCCCTCTGAAAGAATCCGTCTAATACAAGAGTTCTGGGGACCCCCTTCCTGTGGAAGCCTGCATCATTCTCTGTTGAAGCCCCATGTGTCCGGTCCCTCTCGTCAGGAGGTGGACGGCCATATGGGAAGCGGATGGGCCTCAGTGTTGAACACATACTTATCCAGACTGATCAGCTCTGGGTCATTAGAGAAGAGGAGGAAGAGATACTTCAGCGTCTCTCCCAGGAAGAAACTCTCCATCTTATCCCTGGGAACAGGGTTGTCGGGGTCACGGACGTTACCTATGGAGGTGTAGCCCCCACTGGGGACCTGAGACAGGAGCGGGGGAAAAATATTTTTGTAATTAATCTAAATAAATTAGAAATTATTACAAAATGATGCATACAGTGATCTCTCAAAGTATTTGCTTGTCACACTTTAAAATATAGAAATGTCAATGCACTTGATAACAAAACATCAAACAAAGTGACGTTTAAAGACAGATAACACAAATACAATTTGTCAGTAAAGAGAAATACTTTACTGTAAGAGAAATAAGTTTAGGTTTTAAAATAATATATAAAACATTCAAAGTTTAAAATTGTATCTGGTTTTAATGTAAAACTGTATTGATTTTATGCATCCACTAAAAATGATTTTTAAATGTCGCTGAAAAATCAAAAAAATCAAAAGCTGGATATAAAAAGTTTTGCAGTTATATTTAGTCATCTAATGTAATGTCATTTTAACATTTCTAGTGTGCAAACACATCTTATTTTGCTGTGTCTGTTTTACTCACTCTAGTGTACTTGTTGAAGCTCTGTAATATGAGCCAGCCCCAGTCTCTGTATTTTTCGTCTTTGGTGAACCTGTACATGTAGAATAGACTCTCCACAGTCTCAGGCCTCAGTAGGTTGTGTCTGTCAGCAGGCTACGCATATCAATTAAGAAGAAAAATAGATGTCAATGCAAAAAGACTACTCTAAATATGCATATGTTAAGGTCAAACTTTGGTGAATACTTTGCATTACACACTAGTTGTTGACCAGTGACCAGTGTTCCTAAATGAGCAGAGATTGAAAATTCAATTAAAAGCACCTTCACGTCGATATCTCGTCCGCTGGGGTACTGGAGGTTAAAGTGAGCGATCTCTGGACTCAAACCCGTCTCCATCTGAGCATACATTTGATAACACGTCTCCATCAGTTGTCGAGCCAGGTCCATGTGATCGTCGGGCAGACCGTTATGAGCACCGAGAGCGAGAGTGCCCGGCAGAAAACACACCAAATGATCCTGGAGCAGACGGAGAGAGAGAGAGAATGTTATGATGAAGAGATTAAATACGTTCTGCACAGGTCACTCAGGTCTCAGATCCTTATTTCGACTCCATTACATTGTTCTGTTTTCATCCTTGTGAGGGAGCCAATTTCATTACCTTCACTAGATTAAAGACTGGTGATAACATGAACAGATGCTGCAGGATATAGACTAGAAATATCATTTTAGAGAAAAAGGCTGCTGAACGTTTAAAAGTTTTAGACTTCTCACCATCTTTGGGTTAAGGCGGCCGTTGGACAGCTCCCCTACGAAAGTCAGTTTGCTAGGGGAGGTCTGTTTCAAGAGGTTCTTTTTGACACCTTCTATAGCTTGTAGATAGTCTTCCAAAAGTCTGCAAAAACAAACAAAACACACCGAGTTAGTTATACTCTTTTGCCCTCTAGAGTCAAAAATAAGTTACTGCATATCAATTGGTAAATTAGTTAGACACACATTTAAGGGCGGTTTCCCATTAGCACTTTTGGTGCGATTAACGTCAGAGTTCGGTTTGTTTGCATGATGTAAACGATGCCTTCCGAACCCGGATGCTCGCCCTCGAACTGTAACAGAGTCCTGTCTGGAATGTGCTCATGTGAGCTCCACTCCAGTACGGTTCTATGCAGATATGAACGTAATCATACCAAATCATGGAAGTGAACCGTTATAATGGACGTATTATTTGGTAAAAATGTGTTATCTGACGAGCTTGACTGGCGCGCTCCAAGCAGAGAGCTGTAAATCTCATTTGCTGTACATTCGTAAGACAGACGAAAGTGGCATTATGTGTTGAAGCTTTGGAAACAATACGAATGATCCAAAAACATAAATGTAGAAAAGTAAAGAGAACAATGTTATGCATTTTGCCGCCTTCTACTGTGTCGTCATTACAAGCGACAGGGTAGACAGCGGCTGGCTCCAGGATCCAAACAAACCGTGGTTAGGACACAAATAAAATAATATGAACGCAGTCCAGCAGGGGCAGGGGAGAAAAATTTAACAAGAGTTCAGACCAGGCAATCAAACTAAATGTGAAACCTCCCTAATGCTCAGGTTCAAAGTTTTTTTGGGGGTGGTAAGTGAACATAAATGAGTTATTGAGCAAGTACAACCCTGATTCAAAACGGTAAACTTATATAATGAATTATAACTTCAGCTGTCAAGTATCAAGGGTACATAAGTATCCTGCAATGTTATGCTTCAAACAGAGATGGCGATACAAAGCAGAAAAATGACAGATTGGAGAAAGGTCTAGTGTGTAATTTTTTTGGAGGGTGTGCAAAAATGCAATATAATATACAAACCTGTGTCTTCAGATGTGTATAAAGACCTTACATTATGAAAAGTTATGTTTTTATTACCTTAGAATGAGCTATTTCTATCTACATACACCACGGGTCCCCTTGCATGGAATTTGCCATGTTGTTTCTACAATAGCCCTAAACATACAAACTGCTCAACAGAGTGGGTTTTCTCTACATACGGCAAAGAAGCGAAAATGTGACGATATCTTTGTCCTCTTTCAGCTTCTGAAGACTTCCAAAAGAGAGCGGTGGAGGGAGCCGTTGGTTGCAATTCGCAACCTCACCGTTAGATGGCGCTAAATTTTGTACACTGGACCTTTAAAGGAATAGTTAAAAAACACTGCTGGAATATGTTATTTAAATCTCTAGATTCTAGAGGATATTTTTTACTTTTAATCATTTCCTGAAGTGACAGTGAAAGGGTTAGCGAGACAGATCTGGCAGATAATACATAGGTCATTTAAACAGACCACCTTCCTGGCGGTCACATAATTATCACCCATGTCTTGACTGGATCTGACATTGCAGAGCAGAGATATTTATCAAACTCATTAATAGTCTGTGTCTACTGAACTCCGGTGGACACCGTATATTGCATTATTCAAAACAGACTCATTTAGAAACAGGACTGAGGCTATGAGCTAGTGCATGTGATGACAACAGCAGTGGGAGCGTAACAGGCCTCAGGTGTGTGAGGAGAAGCACTGAGATGCATCACAATGAGACTAAAAGTCTGTTCTGATCTAAACGGTCCCTACAGTGTTTAGTACCCCCTACACCGGCATCTAGTTTTGAATTCCCAGTTCAGATCATCTAATCTGAACATTAATATTACACAATACATTCTAGTTAAGTCTAGTCTATTAATACTGACCACCATATATTCTGGTCTAGTCTAGTCTAGTCTAGTGTATTAAGATACACCAGCTTGACCATCATGCTGACCACCTTCTAGTCTAGTCTAGTCGTGTCTTGTCTTGTTTTGTGTGTTAAGATTCACCAGCTTGACCATCATGCTGACCACCTTCTAGTCTAGTCTTGTCGTGTCTTGTCTTGTTTTGTGTGTTAAGATTCACCAGCTTGACCATCATGCTGACCACCATCTTGTCTTGTCTTGACTTGACCATCATGCTGACCACCTTCTAGTTTAGTCTAGTCTTGTCTAATCTAGTCTAGTCGTGTCTTGATTTGACTTGACTTGTATATTAAGATTCACCAGGTTGACCATCATGATAACCACCATCTAGTCTGGTCTGGTCTGGTCTTGTGTCATGAGTTCCAAGTGTCTACTTAACAAATAGTCGAGTGTCTTTAGTTTACACACCTCATCTTACCACAATTCAAAACACTGACTCTCTCGCTTTTATCCTGCACAATTTAGCCCACCAGCGATTGGACATGTAAATCAACGATGCCACCCATCTGTGACCAGAAGCATAACTTCAGTAAATTAGCCTCAGGGAGGATCGGTGATTCAACGGAATCCATTAGCTACAAACGCCATCAAAGTGCTCAACTCCACTGAATGTGTGTGTGTTGTTAGCCCAACTTACTCAGTTTCCTTTTTGCCGCCCTGTAGCCATTGTTTGAGCAGGTACTCGTAGTAGCTGTCCGCCCGAGCCCCCAACGTGAAGGCCCCTCTGCGCGTGAACTTTCCACTGTTTGTGTTGATGAACATGGGCACGAGGCCATCATGTTTTCCCTCCAAATTGTGCACCTGTTTGGTGACCTCCTCCACTGCCTCCTGAGAAGAAAAAGAGCAAACAACGATGGTAGTAATGTGATGAATCACGCTTCAAATCATTAGTATTCAAACATGACTCCTCAAGTCTCCTTGACCGTGAATTTTGAAATATAGATGTACCTTGTACTGTGGGTCCCCTGTTAGTCGACTTAGCTCTCTGAACTCCAGCTGTATGCTGGTCACCTCTGCGACAGTGCTGTCTGTAGTCCAGCGTGGAGGATGAGCGGTTCCTTTGCCAATGTTCACGTCAGAAAAGGGGATTTTAGATGGAGTCTTGAAGGCAGGCATTAATCTGGAGCCAATTTCATTCTACAAAAACACAAGTTTTGAAACTAAATCCCTACTAAATTTACATGTGCAAGACACAAACTGTATTACATTGTTCAGTAATTATGTATATGATGATATTAAAAACGTACAGCTTTGTCCAAGAACATAGTGTCGCCTGTCAGGTGGTGTGTGCTCAAGAGACCCCCCAAAATACGGATGGTACTCTCAAAAAGATTGACATCCACATTCTTAGAAAAGGATAATTCTGTCTGTACCCACTTCCTGGCTTCTTCAAACTCTAATACAAAGAGAAAGAATAAAAAATCAGAGATACAGAAATAAAGCAAGACTTTGCCTTTTAATTAGCCTTCAAGACTTTATGTATTTGAATTCACAGATGTTCTTCAACAAAGGACACTTTTGAACACTTTAAATACACTTTTTATACTCAAATTAAATTTATTCAAACAATTAAGTAAATCATTTACAATTGATTTCATTTCTATTCTAAAATAAATACAATATATTTTTGACAGAAGTGAAAATTACATTAATTATTTGTGGAATCATTTATCATGCTAAGGCTAATTTTACAGCTAGCACCAACCTAGCATTAAGATACATACCTAGCACTAGCATTAAGATCACATATTTAAATATAAATGTTAAAAATATACAGTATTGATAAAAAATGCTTCAAACCCAACCAAGTACACTACAATAATTAACTAATATTAGCAATTGTGTTAAAAAAATATTTAAAGCAATAATTGAAACAATGATACATAAGATCTCTGTTTGAAACATAAAACTGCATTTTTTGCAATAACATCTTTACGTTAACGCCAAAGGACCTCAAACTGGCATTTTGCAAAGCAAAACTGAATAGTACCTGACAGCTCAAATTATAAACTATTCATACAAACTCACCATTTTATATAGTTCCTGAACATCTCATTTTTATTCATTTTATATAAAATAAATTTTACAGATTGCAGCTTTACACATAGTTCCACTTAAATTGAAAGTAAAATAACAGAAAACAGACAAAATAGAAAAGATTCAAAGGATACACAGGTTTGTAATGTAACAGACAGAATCTATGTTGCAAGACTTACCGTCCTTCATCCCCAATATCCACATGGTGTCTAGCGCGTCAATCATTGTGAGTCCCAGACCAAACCACTCCGAATGAGTCTTAGAAATGGGCTTGAGCTCATCGTGACCCCACGCAAAGGCCTTGTAGCCCTTCCACGCGTGTCTGAACGCCTCCCGCACCGCCTCCGCGCGATCCACAGGCTTCTCTGAAACTACCGCCATTAAACAAGCATTAAACCTGCAGCTGTGTCTGTGATTCTTATCATTGAGCGAAAGGCCACAAGATCGTGATTCTGTGCAAATGAAGATATCGAGTGACTGCATAGCAACACCCTGGAAAATTCCAACAACGCGTGTCCTACTAGTGGGTTTTTTGCGGCGCAAACATGGCTGACATTTGCCTCTGAAAATGTCAAAGTCTAGTTGGTCATATGCTCTGTATGAAGGGACGAAGCGTGTGCATTCCAATACCTGGTCTTAAAGGGGTAGGCTCGTCAAAATCAGCCTGCGTCCCGACCTCTTTTCCACGGGCGGAGGGCTGAAGCTCCGTCCCCTTCTCTGCCTCAATCATCGCCCCACGCCAGCTTGAATCACAAAAGCAAAACAGAACAATTCTGACGCAAGTGACAAATCACACTAAAGCACCAAAAACAGCAGAGAGTTGTTAAAAAATGACTCATTCTAACTGCTTTCGTTAAGTTAAGACCAATGACACAAACTTGGTCATTTGATGTTGCACTTTATCACTCCCACACGCCCCATAGTTACCATGGCAATTACATGTGATCGGGAGGCGGAGCTCCGGAACAGACACAGCTGGGGGAAATAAAGGCTTATCTGAATTCACATGAAAGATGCTGCGTAGCAGCTCACGGCTGATAAAAGGCACCCCCAAGGTGATTTAAGCAAAGCAAATAGTCCGATTTCATCTCCTCCTACACTGTTTTATTACATCCCTGCTGTTTCCTGAGAAATCTCGTAAATTTCTGTTCAGATAAGTATTTAAAGAACAACAGCGTGCAGGTGCATTTGTTCTAGCGAGCGAATAAAAGCATCATACGCCCCAAGCATAAGAATGAGACAACCGTCTCATAATACTGTCTTGATTTTAATACCTCTGCTTATTCCAAAGGTCAAATACTAAGCAATCACATAAATATCTACAAACTAATCCTGGAAGCAATATTAAAATTCTCCTGTAGGAAATGTCCCGAGTTGGTGTAATGTGATGCTACACACCTAATGACTGTTTTTGCCTCCGTTCCCCCGTCTGCTTCTTTCCCGACCACAGGATCTCCTCTGTCTTTAAGATGCGAGACGGTCACGTTCAACCGTTTCTGTAAGGTTGGAGGGCCGCGTTTACTTGGGGGCTTCCTCTGCAGACACAACAAACCGATCAAAATAAAGACAAAACAGGGCTGTTCAGCCCTAGCCAGCATACAGCATCTCGGACATCGATGGAAATCTGTACTTTCGATCCGGGACTGTAAAAACTGATTGAACGTGACTGAAAAATGACTGAACGCTAATACAGATCCTTAAATATCCTGCATAATTCTCTGAAGAACATTCAGTCACCAACCATGGCTGGAGGTTTGGGTAGAAGCGGAACGCTGGGCCTATGAAGCTTCGGCAGAACTTCCGAAGGGATATCCTGGATGACCCCGGGGACGGCCGCTGGGGGCTTTGGGAGGAGGCCAGGAGGGATGGGCCTAAGACCCCTGTTATCCATTTCGACCCAATCCTCCTTCACGGATCTATCCGAGAGACCTAGGAAACAATGTGCAATGAACCAATTTTAAGAGACGAGAATCGGAAGGACATAACTTTAGGAAAGACTGTATTGAAATGAACCAAAGCAGCTGACACTTAGCAGCAGAACCTATCACCCGGTCTGTTATTATTAATTAATATGATTTTTTTGACAGGTAATAAAGATGAGTAAAGATCGTCTGAATTAAACTTTTCTTTACATACAGTCAAAGCTGACCTGGGCTTAGTTTTCATCCCATGTTGAATTTAAATGACATGGGATTTTTTGTGTACCTCTCCATTGCTCTGTCAGGCTGGAAAAAGACAGGATTCCACAGATGAAGAGGAACGCGAGGAGCAAGAGAATGAGACTGCGTTGAAGTCTAGACAGCTGTTTCCATTTCTGCCCCAGAAAAACACAAACAACTCAAGGACAATCGCAGGAAAGTGCAGCAATTTTATTTTGAAGGCTTGATGTGGACTTGATGAATAGAGCTACTAAACTGAATCGCCGCAATAAAACCAAGTGATAAAGCACAATATATAATTTAGCACACATCAAATCACGTTTTTTTCTTCACAGTAAAGACGTATTATCATTGCAAGTCATTCACTCAACAGCAACCATAATGATGTTATAAATTGAGAGGCAACACAAAGGATGAACTATAATGTTTTTATTAAAAGAAGTCATCATTCAAACTATATGAGTCTGTTTGAGCTATGCAAGGCAGGCTATATAATATTGATATTATTGTAATTTCTTTAAGAAATCAATAGTGCTCTCAGTCAAAATCATCTTCAATTTTGTTTATCTTTGGCCAATGAATCATACTAAAAAAATACGAGAATTTGTAACAATTGTGTCAAAATGTTAAACGGGTGCAAAACCCATGTTGGAGTGTCAATCTGGCGATAAATGATTCATTATTCATATCTATAGTAATAACACTATATCAACATCATGATTACTGTCGATACGGTGAAATTCGAAAGTCGATAATAAATTAGCAGATTAAATGCGAGGGAATATATTTTGACAGCTGTGATCTGGACAGGACAAAAAGACAAAGCAACAGTGCCAGCTTGAAAATTGAATGCAACCAGATAAAAGCTTGTAACATGATGTTATCTGAATAATAATTTGATCTTTCCATGTCATCGAAAAAATAACACTAAATTACACAAAATCACAGTTAAACATTTACAATGTGCATTAAGCATGATATCAATGAGATTACAACAGTCTTAGAATAACAATAGATGAAATTTCCTGATTTACCCTCCAGCAGGACTGCCTCCGGTGTTTGCCGTTGGTGTAGCCGCGACTGTACTGGTCTCCCAGAGTCAGAGAGACGAAGTCCTTCCTCTGAGGCGAGAACATCCCTAATACAATCCACCGCCTGAAAACACTTGATCAAATAGGGAAGGAAACAAAATACACAGATTGTTAGAGACCCACAGATATCAAGTCCTTTTCCACAAATCACCACATCAGAAAACAGAAAGACAAGCTGAAAAGGCCGTTGCTCGGGCGACATTGTTCTTCGCAGGTCCCTGAAGAGTATCGAGGTGTAAAAGTGAGATCTGTTCACAAGATGAATTACCATCAGCCTAAATCTGGAGCACAACAGGGCAGAAGGTTTGGCACAAACAGCATCTATAATCTGGGAACAACACCCCAGACATCACCACACTGTGCAATGACAGCAATATAAGAGGGGATTAGATACATTAGTCCATGTGGTTTCTGTTACACCAACCTGAGCTTATAGGATATAATAGATTTGATGACACACATTTGCTACAATAGACAGGGGTGGTAATTGTGGATTGCCCTACATACAAACTTTAACACAGTAACATTATCTATTGGAGTCTGTAATGTGAGTTTGAGAGTAATGTAAAGGTGAACAACAGAAAGATCTTTATTGTGTCTGTATCAAGACTTTTTAAGCCGCCTTAATGCAACCCTGCCGGGAAAAAAAACACAAAAACAATAATTGATTTTAATGTATATAATGACAAAAGAAATTTTTTTGATGGTCTATGATGGTCTCTGTGGGTCTCGTAATGTGTCGGGTTCTATTGGTGGGATGCTATTTGGTGGATGGGAACCGATAAAACACTATTAAATCATACTGAAATAATGCACAGAACATAGAAGGAATTTTGTAATGGTTTTATTGGAAAACAGCTGATGGTTCATAAGTTACTATTTGTATTATAACAGTTTTACTACCAATATCAAGCCTAAATGATAGTTCGTGAATAAAGAGATCATGTTAATTCTGTGTTTACTATGGTTTTACTACAAATATCATAATTCAACTAAACATACTCTGGTGAAATTCCTCATTTTTGTAAGAGGAGTAACTGGCCTCCAAATGCAGCTACGTTTACCTTTTCTGGTTCTTGACTATTCTTTGTAGTACGAGTACTCAATATCACGAAGGCAAGAAGGTCAGAGACGAGACATCCGATCCACTGTGTAAGCAGCAGCTGTGTTAATGTAGATTCGATATGAATGTATGTGAATTGGCGGCTATCATCCGGCTAAGCTCTATCTCTGTCTCTGTCTCTCTTGCTCTAGTTCTCCTAATAACGCGTGTCGCTGCGATTAAACGCTCCGTTGTGCTGTAATATAATCTTTTCGTTGAGTATCTGTATAAATAAAAAGCGCATGATAGCTGCTTAATAGTCAAACAACCGCGTGCAGGGAAATGTTTATGTGACGACTCCTTACTGTACCACGTGATCACGCACACGCGTCATCGTGCAGTTCACGCCCCCCTGTTATTAACCCGTTCATAATCTAAACGCTGTTAAAAATGAATACTAATTCATTTGAATGCGATGCAATTATTAAAAAGACATTTATTATTAAATTGAGTTCACCCAAAAATGAAAATAAATTATGTCATTATTTCAAACCATTTTGACGTGTATTGCGGAGAACGTCATAACACGTTACATGTTTGAAATCATGAGAGGGTGAGTGAATGATAACATTATTTTTTTATTTTTGAGTGAACTATCCCTTTAAATCAAATGTCAATAATGTTGTGTATGTTGGTTCTCTATAAGATTAAACGGAGTTTTATTGGTTTCCCGTTGACAGTAACATCTCAACAAATAGAGACCCACAGAGACCTCTATGGTTCCATTAAAACCATCTAATCCATTAGAATTTCTTGAATCGCAACCTACATACGATAGGAAGCTTATAACTATACTATATTCAAGAACATATTTCTTATTTTTGTTTTAATTTGGCACAAAAACAAAAAGCATTCAGTGATCTCTGGTTACTTTCACCTGCTTATGGTTGTTATCTGTCAATACTTTTAGGTTAGGAGTCAAGAACAAAATACAACTTCAAAAGAAACGTCGTGTTTCAGAATGATACAAAACATCCACATGATATAAATGATACATTATTATTATAGAGCTGATACTCTAGATGACCAGCATACGCATTTCAATGTCACCACAAATACATCAACACAATATACAATACAAAATGTAATTGAACAAAATATAGTTGTCAAGGCAGGAGTTTAAAGTGAAGCACCTTAGCCTGAATTCAATGAAAAGATTCAAAATTGTGTTTTTGTTTGCATGATCGATAACAATCTCAACAACTTCCATTGTTTTGCTATCCATGTAATTTTTTTAACGGTGTCAAAGTCGTATTTATTAATACAAGTGCTCCCTGAGACCTACATACAGTAAATATAAACAAAAAGACACTGTTTGCTTGAAAATGTCAGTCTCGTAACCATAATGCACATCAAATAACTGGTGGCACAGATGCAGTGTGGTTTCACAGGCATAATATTTAACCTTACTGGATAGTAAAACTCCCTTTTAAAACGTCTGTTTAAAAGTGTTGTCTTGAGAATATTAGCACCCCTAAATCATCAAATACACACAGTTGAACAATATGTA
Organism: Triplophysa tibetana; assembly: GCA_008369825.1. Lineage (NCBI taxonomy): Eukaryota > Metazoa > Chordata > Actinopteri > Cypriniformes > Nemacheilidae > Triplophysa > Triplophysa tibetana. The sequence goes on from CM017898.1 coordinate 5,834,784, forward strand.
GGTAACAATTTTAGATTACACATGACAAAAGCAGAGATAACACAACAGAAAACATTTTGACATAGTATCTGGTTGTATGGAAACCACATGGGAAGGGTAGCGGTGTCCTCCTTATTAGGACTCTTTGTTCATATTCAAGTTTGACTATTTGATGAGAGGGAAAAGACTCTCAATAGTTTGTAGCCTGCCTTATGTTTTAGAATACAGCTAAAATGTGGACCATGCGACCACATAGTGGTTGCACGAGAACCCTGTCAATACAATTGTTTGAGGATGCAAAAAAATTACACAAAAATGCAATCCAAGCTTCATCTACAATGTTATTACAAGACCAGCTAGTGAAAAAATAACAAAGTACAAAACATCATAACAAAACCAAAAGTCTCTGTAAACAAAAAGCATATTGTCCAATTGACCGTCAGCACCCGAACAGACAGCAAACTGTGAAGTCACTGTCTTAAAGAAACTGTTAAGGATATTTCCTTTAATGCAATCCACAGACACTGTGTACACCTTTAAAGTGTCCTGTTTTCTCTTACTGCACTCTTTGTAGTTTGTACCTAAGCGTAAAAACACAGGATCGACCCCTATCATTCATCGTATGTCTAACTGAAGCACACAGGACCGATGGTGAATCCAAATTCATGACCGCTGTTGCCAAATACTCCAATGTCCCGTAGAGGAAGCAGGTTCATGTCCTCAAACTGGAAGACAGACTCTCGTGACCCGGGATCCATTTCCTCTGCAGACTGGTAAACAACCCACAATCATAAAGGCTGTTAAAGTAGCACTGGACTTTTATGGAAAACAACAATATAATAATAACATTTATTTAAAGGGATACAAAAATGAAAATTAACACTTTCCTTAAAGCATGTATGTCTAATGTATTATAAAGAGTTATTAAAGGGTAAAATGCATTATAATTCTTCATAATGTGTGTTGTAATGCATTATAAGTAGTTGTAAAGAATTATAACCAATTTAAAATGTGTAGTTTAATAATGAATTGCTAAGTGTTATAATGCATAATCTGTAATAACAATTATTTATAAGACATAACAATGCATTAAAAGGTGCATTACAATGCTTTTATAATGCATTATACATGCATTGTTCAAGGAAAGTGTTGTTGAAAATTATGTCATCATTTAATCACCTTCTAGTTGTTCCAAATCTGTATAAATGTATTTGTTCTGATGAACACAGAGAAATATAATTGGAAGAATGCAAACAGATTTTGTCCCCGATTAACTGCCATAGTAGGAAAAAAATACAATGGTAGTCAAAAGTCCCCATGAATTGTTTGCTGTCCTACATTCTTCAAAATGCACTCTTTAGTGTTCAATAGACCAAAACAAATTATAAAATATTTTTTCCTACTATGGGAGTCAATGGGTGCAAGATCTGTTTGGTTACAAGCATTCTTCCAAATATCTTTCTTTGTGTTCATCAAAACAACGAAATGTAAACGACAACTCCAAGGTGAGTAAATGAAGACAGAATTTTCATTTTTGGGTGAAGTATCACCTTTTAATCGGAATGCATTTTACCCCATGTTATAGTGAATGTGATTAAAAAGCTACAGACATTTCAAGCCTTGTGGTTAAAAAGTGCCTCACTGTCATGAAAAAGTTATGTTGTATGAAAATATAAAAAAAATAACTGTGTTCTTAATGCAATAATGCAGTATATATACTGTATATATAATATATATATATATATATATATATATATATATACAGTATATATTTACTATGACCAGGGAGTTTCCAAAATTGAGACGACATTGCAAGTGATGACAATAATTCAAGGCATTTACATTTATTATCCACGCACTATACATACCACACAATGTTGCAGTGCTCCTAAATAGCTCTGCTTCACAGCATCAGTGAGAAACTGGACCTGTCGTTGTGTCTGATCCAGTCGGTGTCCAGGGTAACAGGAATACGTCACTCTCTGCTCCGCTCTGTTGCTCTGCAGTCTTAGAAACCGCAGCTGGACCACACTGAGGGCTGGATACTCAAACTGACCAAGAACCAAAACATCAGTTTTGGTGTTAACATTGGAGAAAATCTTACTGTGTGCAGGACCTGCATGATGGTTAGCATTATATATTGTTACTGTTTAAATACAGACAATACATCTAGAAAGCATAGTAGCAGAATTGTTTAAATTTAAATACATTTGTTACAAAAGCTTACTATCTATCTATAAGTCAAGATTCAGCATACTGTTGTACCCTTGCTTATGGAAATTTTAATTAAATTAAATTGTATGTATTTGTGCTTTCACAATTTTCATTGTTGTAAAGCAGTTTGTCATTTAAAAATTATAATTAAAATATAATAATAATAATACAGTAACGTGACAAAATACATTAAAATATATGGCATTATTTTAATGCATTGTAACGTCTTATAAATAATTGTTATTACAGTTTATGCATTATAACACTTAGCAATTCATTATTAAACTTCACATTTTAAATTGGTTATAATTCTTTACAACTACAAATAATGCATTACAACGCACATTATGAAGAATTATAATGCATTTTAACCTTTAATAACTCTTTATAATGCATTATACATACACACTTCAAGGAAAGTGTTACCAAATATTTTTTAGGCATACCAATATTTTTTATTGTAATCAATAAATAAAAAGCACGTGGTGCTAGTTGCACATGAAAGTTGAAAGAAGAGAATGTATCGGACTGTTAAATGCAATATAACATTTCAAGAATACGGTATATTGTCATACAAGGTGATGTGCGAAATTGATCCCTAATTCCCAAGTCCATGCCTAAACAGGACTTATAATAATGTATTATGTATTATGTATATATTTAAAAAAAAACATCTGACAGCTTTGTGTAAAAAAAAATCTTCATTATTCTTTAATATTAAGATGATTGTCTCTGATTGTGACTGATTGTGAAACTTACTTTAAAGCCACCCTCCAGTGAACTTAACCAGAAGAACGTGCTGTTATTCCCAGAGTCATTCAGCCAGTGTCTTATGGGCAGCTGTTGAAAAATTGAGCAAGAGAATGAGAATCGTTTGAAACAGAGAATCACAATAGTGCAATGTATGGCAGGACATTACATCTGTATCTCTGGGATGAAGGCAGGTCTCTGCTCCTGTCTCTGTGAAGTTACAGTACACCAGAAGAGCATCTATAGGACTGCCTTGGTTAGGGTCAATGTAGTAGAAACCTGCAACAGCATCAACATTATTTGATTCAAAGCAACTTACAGTATTTTCTATAGACATGTCCAATTGCATAACTACTCAGACATAAAAAAATGCAACTGCTTTGCCTAAAAAACTGTATAATTTTCCCAGGACACCACAGACAGGATTATGGACATTTTTGTTTAAGTTCTGACCGCTTGTGTAGTTGGGATGGCACAGCCAGAGCTCTAGACAGGTGGAGGCTGGATGTTGTTTGCTGCCATCAGGAGGGTCCACCAGCAGCCGGAGGTCATGGTACAACGAGTCCAGCAGTGTCTGAATCAGAGAGTAACTGGGCTTGTCTGAACTATACATCAGGTCCTATTGGATCACAAAGTGTGAGAAAAAGTGAATTGCTGTGCATTTGAACTGAGCCAAGAATAAGCAACAATCTTATTCTTTCGTCACTGCATTATATAAGATAAATGACACATATTTAGTTTCTACTCTACATATCTTAAGCGGGATTGTCTAACAAATCTAAAACAGGATTATAAAAACGACATGTTTTTGAACAACTTGCCTTTATCTGGGTCAAGGTCAAGTTCAGAGAAAGACCTGGAGATCCTGGAGGCCCCGGCGGGCCCTAAAATGAACAAACAAACAGGAGGTGGAACGTGACACATACTGTAAACGCCCGGTTTCACAGACATGGTTCATCTTAAACCAGGACTACGCCTCGGTTGAATTAAGATATTTATGTCGCTTTTATAAAAACGCCCTAGAAGAATACATTACTGGTGAGCATCTTGTGACAAAACAATGGCACTGATATATTTTAGGATATTTCTGGGCAAGTTACATGCAGTTTAGACAAGTCACACATTTACTTAGGACTAGCCTTAAACCTTGTCTCTAAAACCAGGTCAAAATGTTCTCTGTGATATACATTGTTGTAAAATTGTATAGTTATTTATAAAGTACCATAAGGAGGAAACTTACTGGTAAGCCCCTTTGTCCAGGGAGCCCAGGATGCCCCTGAAACCCTTTAGGCCCCTAATATAAGAAAGGGAAAATTCTAAATATAGTTTTTTTTATTTAATCTGCAGTACTTCCTTTTAATCTGATGTATGAATTCTCGCTTAAACAACTTTGGTAGACCAAAGATTTCATCTTAACTGGCTCTGTTTTAATTGATGTTTAAAATTAAAATTCACACCTTGTCTCCAAACAAGCCCTGTGGGATAGAGGAGATAAACAACACAGAAATTAGAAATGATCTTCACGCTCATTTATACAAAAAAACAGGGCTGCGTCTGTGATAAAGCATTTCACTACCCACGCTCGTGTCATTTAATAAATTAATCAAGCATGCTTCCATACATCGAAAGGACAGGCTGTATTTGTTTGCATCTGCAGGAGGTGTGATGGTGCAAAAATTGGGCGATGGATTAAAATGAACAGTTCTTAGTTTATTAAATGGGAAGTGGTAAAAACCCATGCTGACCGGTAGTCCAGGTATTCCAGGTAATCCTCTGGGCCCAGCAGGGCCGATCCTCCCCTTAAGAAAAAATCGTCATTTTATATTTGCATTTTTATACATATGTGCAAGAACGTGTCTTTTATATGATTTAAACATGTTCTTTACGAGCCAGAAACATTTCACCCGTTTTTGACCCTTACCTGTTCTCCTTTTGGTCCTGGAGGTCCAGGAGGTCCAATAGGCCCAAGACTCCCCTATAAAGAACAAACCGTCGTATTAAACACTAAATGTGCTGCTTCTCATTGAAGTCTTTGGGGTCTCATGTGACCAAAATAATTTACCTTTAAGCTGACTTTTCCTGGTGGACCAAGTGGCCCGTGATCTCCCTTCTCACCCTATTATGGAACAGCTAATCTATATGAATAATTCATTTATTACAGTAAAAAAAGTATTTTCTATACATTTTTAACCGTACCTCAGCTCCTTTAACACCCGTGTCCCCAGGATCTCCTCTCATGCCTGGCAATCCCTGTTACACAAATAATACAATGTTTTAAAGCATCTTCATATGTAACGTGTCTTTTATCAAAACAAATTCTAGTTTCCTATTTCATGGACTAACTTACTATACTACCGCCCCATCCAGGATGGCCTTTCTCTCCCACATCTCCTTTCACGCCCTATTGGACAACCAAGAAAAAACCTAATGTGAACAGATGTCATGGGATTTAAAAACTAAACACATATTTTTGTGTTTGAATAGAATGTACAGTAAGTGCTTTTTAGATCGTAACTGACCTTTTCTCCTCTTGGTCCTCTGGTTCCTCTCAGCCCTGCTTTCCCTCTTTTACCCTTTGAAGGATATACATGATATAATCGAAGAGATAAAATAGAAAAAATAACTAAAATAGAGTCAATTCTTACAAATGTAGTTCAGTCTGTTACACGTTGTCCCGCATATCTCAGAATGTTCAGACTTAAAACGCATCGCATTATCTTACCCTCCGTCCGATGTGACCCGTTTTTCCCGATGCTCCGTTTTTGCCTTCATCCCCCTAAAAATGACATCAATAAGAAAACTGAATTGCAGATAAGTACAAAATCTGTATTCTGAATGGCCACTTCAACCAGATCTCACATCTGACAGCAAGACGAGAAGTCATTGTGACCTCACCTTCTCTCCTTTCATCCCTTCCCTTCCTTCGGGTCCTGTGTTACCTGTGCGACCCTGCGACATCAAAACTCATTAAAGACCTGACAATCAAACCGCTCTTCTGAGTTGAAGCGCAGAGAGAATTTCAATAGCTCTAAAAGCTCAAACTACTTTTTGCAAAGTTTTGCTGTCATTGATTAAAAAAATGAATCACAATGAATTGCACATAACATTAATGTATTTAGATATACTTTTATATTCTAAAAATGTCACATTTTATCTCCAAATGAATGTAGAAACAACAGATTTCTTTCACAACATAATTTTATGAATGAAAGGCAACATTCTGATATTAGTACCGCAACTTACGTTTCCATTAAATTGATGATGTTTTATTGTATTTAAACATAAATTAGCCGTTCAACGTTGAAGTGCAGTATAACTGAAAGCTATCATGTCTAACAGTCAGGAAATATACAAGCCGAATTAAGTTCTCAAACAATGTAATGATAAATTCTAAATTAAATACAGAATTAAAGCTATAAAACACATTGAATCCCATTTTTTTCTTTAGTTCTTTGATTAACATTAGTGACAGAAGTCACAGCAGCAGGTTTAAGAATGCGGCCCCTTTAAGAGCTGCCGCTCTACACAGATCTGACGCCCTTTCCCATTTTCACAACTCTTATGATTCATTTATGATTTTATTTAACACATTGAAATCTGTGCTAACGAAATGCTAGACAAAACGGGCTTTCTGACATAATCTTGTGTGTTTTTGTTCAGTCAAGCACGAAAGAGAACTTAACACTGATGCGCTGTCTAGCCCGTGACTGTATACACCAGACGGGACCGCTGTCACGTTGCGTTGTCCCGCATCCCTCTATCTATACGAAACGCATCAAAGCAACTGTTTCAAATCGTGCTTAAATAGTTTAAAGGTCTTCACACGAATAAGAGCGTGATTATGTAATGTAACGCTAGACAAAGGATGACAAATCAACGTATGCAGCTTTAAATATTTTAATGCGTTAATCTGAATAAAAAATGATTGCATGCGTTAACATGTTAACATTGACAGCCCTACTAACAATACTGTATATCTAATAACGTTGATCACTAACCAGAGATCCTGGTTGTCCTGGTAAGCCAACTGCCCCTGATTCACCTTGTGAGCCCTGCGGGAATAGATCAATATTTTGGGTTAATCAATCACTACAGACATCTAAAATGGGTTTTAATTGTCTGTACCTCTAAACCAGGCAGTCCCGGTGGTCCCTGAATGCCTGGAAGACCCTCGGGCCCCTAAAGAAAGATACAACCATTTTAAAAATACTAGAAGTGGGTTCACAGGGATTTTAAAGTTGTCAGGCTTCATGTCTCAGAAACAGTTATTGTATGCATACCTCCAGCCCTAGTTCTCCTTTATCACCCGGATCTCCTTTCCCTCCTACAGGTCCAGGAAGACCTTTTGGGCCTACAGGACTATGTGGGCCGACGGGGCCGACACCACCCTGCGGACCATAATATAAAAAATAAAACATTAAGGTTCCTACCATGAAAGCTTAACATAAGATATTATTTTCATATTGTATTTAAAAGCACAAGATAAACATGGTGAAAAAAGACAATTAAACTTGATCCGAGAGATGATGATAAATGAGCTTTACCTGTGGCCCGTCTTTTCCTGTCTCACCTCTCACACCTTTGGGACCTCCAAATCCCTGGTTTAAATCACAATAACAGGATGGATTTATGATAAAATAATGAAAACAACAAAACAGACATTTACATTAATATATTTGGACATCAATAAATCAAATATAAACAAAAAGTGCCATGATAAAATACTGTATGTAATACAAATGTATAAATCAGAACCTCAGGTCCAGCATTTCCTGGTTCGCCAGGTAAACCACTGGGACCGAGCTCTCCCTGAAAGAGAAGATGGGTGTTAAATCATAAAATATATATGATAATTCAAATAGTGTAATTGTGGAAAGTTTGGTTCTTTGTAAGTTTTCTTTATGCGATTTGCGTCTAAAATATGGTAATTTACGAAGAGGCTATCAGAGCTATCAAATACGCTACCTTGTTTCCTGGAGGTCCGTCTGACCCCACCGGACCTGGATGACCCACCCCACCCTAAAAACAATGAACCAGAAACAGTTCATCAGTACGGTTAACCATATGTCCATTTAATATTTCTAACTAAAAACTCCAAAATAAAAGAAAACCTGCATCACTCACCTCCACACCTTTCAGACCTGCAGGACCGACCCCACCCATGAGCCCTGGTTCACCCTAAAACAAAAGAGCAAAATGATCACACAGACAATCTTTCCCAGGTACAATAGGTGCTATGTCAACATGTCCATAGGTTGTTGCATTACATTTAAAAGAGAAACGCAATTATATTAAAAAAGTATTGAAAAATTACACTTGGGAAAACATATTCATTTATATATGACATGTTATCAGTCAAAAGTTATATTGAAAATGGAAGAGAAGTTATTGATGTAAAAGACCTACATTTTGTGAAATGCTGATGTGCACTCACCTGCAGTCCAATGTGACCTTTAATTCCCTTCTGTCCCTTCTCTCCCTGCTCTCCCACATCTCCCCATGACCCCTCCAAACCTGTAAACCCCAGTGGCCCTATATCACCCTGAGAATAAACAAATCTTATGACATTAATGCACGATTAACAGTGTCTAGACAATTTTTGATGGTAACATTTACATTTTTAAATGATTACATAGTTGCAAAAGTTACCTTCTCTCCTTTAGGGCCTGGGTCACCAACAAGACCAGGCGGACCAGCATCACCCTTCATCAAGTGAGAAAGACCAATATTTCCATTCCATAAGATGCCATACAATGAGATAAATAAGATTATCGTGCAGATTTAAACCCCTCACCTCTCTACCTGCTGGCCCTTGTGGGCCCATTAGACCCTTTATACCTGGAGGGCCAACATCTCCTTTATGTCCCTGATGACCAGGCTTTCCAAAGACACCTTTATCTCCCTGCGTGTGTAAATATGTTAAATCAAAAGAAAAATTTTGTTTTCGATATTGATAATGGTGTAAAATGATAAGCTATTTTAAACCATTTAATAATTGTCACCGGACCTTATCCCCTTTCCATCCAGGAGGTCCTTCCAAACCCGGTGGACCAGGAAAACCCTACAAAGGATCTGCTTATTAAAACAATCGAACAACCTGAACAAATTATGACATGTTTTACACCGACCATAACATTGAAAACTTTGTAGAAGTAAGTTTGTTTGTTAAATTTGTCTGTGCCGATCTTACCTGAGGTCCTTCTAGTCCAAGTGGCCCATCGTCACCAGGAGGGCCCATCATTCCCTGAAATCCATAAAGCAATTTAGTTTAATGGAGAACAAATTGTGACTTTTTAAATGTCTCTCAAACTCTCGCACCTTCTCTCCTTTCTCCCCATCCACACCTTGCGCTCCATTTTCCCCCGGAGGACCCTTAAAAAACAAACAGACAAAACTGGATCAACGTCTGTCTGTCTTGTCAATCAACCTTTTAAAATACATCATTGGTAGGGAAAGTTATTATGTACTGAAATTCCCAAAGGTCCACTTGTCCCTGTGTCCCCAAGTGGTCCTTTACTTCCACGAGGTCCCGGTTTTCCAATGACCCCACTGACTCCCTGCAGTCCTGGAGGTCCCTTTAATAGACAATCAATCATATCCCAAATAAGTCTTAGAATTCACATTTAAATCCTATCAGCTGAATGCTGGTGTAAATGAAAGAGCCGATTGTATGCTCACACAAGGTCCATCTGTTCCCTGAGGCCCGGGATCTCCCTGGCGGCCCTGTAGAAAAGTAAAAGATTGTTGACGATATCAGAAAACAAATGATTTCATCACGGCTTTATGAGAAACAAACTACACTGAAGCAGTAAGCTCACAATGAGGTCTTATGTTATGGAATCTTATATGTTCTTCTTTGAGTAATATATACCTGAGGTCCTGGCAGGCCCCTCTCTCCTACTGGACCAGGGGGACCCTAAAAAGGTTGAGAATATTAGTCACGTCAATAAAAGACACAATCACATTTTTCTACAGAATGAAAAATAGATGTGTTCTTCAATGTGAAGGGTCCTTATATTTTCAGTAGCTCTCATTACAAATTTGAAAAATATTAGGTTTGATTTAAGATCACATGTTAGGTCACACGCTTACCGAGGGTCCAGACTTCCCAGGAGGTCCTGCAGGGCCTCTTATACCTGGCTCTCCCTACAAGAAAGACAATGTTGTTAAATCATTAAACCGTGACAATTCACTCATCTGGAGCATTTTTTAAAGTCAACTATCTTTTTAACTGTAGGCAAGAACTGATGATGTGATATCTTAAGTTGGAAATGAAATCTGTATTTACTCTTTCTCCGGTGTTGCCTGGTCTTCCTCTCATCCCCACGTTTCCTGGAAAACCCTTAAGAGAACACACAGCATAAGCCGCTACATTAAAACATCACCCTACGCATCTCTATTAAAGATCTGTGGAGGGGTCACTTACATACATGCCAACGGGGCCCTGTGGTCCCTCACGTCCTGTCTTTCCAGTGAAACCCTAAGAGAAATAACCACACACATGAAATATTATCGGGATGATTGAACGATAAAGAATGTATATGAGAGCAACAATCTAGCCACCAACATACCCGTTCACCTGGTGGTCCTAGACTGCCCAGAGGCCCCTCTCGTCCAGGTGGTCCCTTATTGAAATACATATCCATCAATAGAACTGTTTAAGATTACACTTCAATAACATTTCAAATCAATAATAGTGATGTCACTGACACGGAGTACGGATGGTAATTTACCATGGACCCCGGTGGTCCGTCCTGACCGGGCTCTCCAGCAACACCTTGCAATCCCTAAGGTTTGAGAAACCAGCCAATTTCACATGTAAGTGGACATTTTAAAGGATTTTTCCGCTGCAAACCAATGACCATTACTGTCAATGCCTTTTGCATTTTACTGGAGTCTTTTATAGCTGGCAGGGTGCGAATGAACTTTGACAAGCATCACAAAATACTGCTGCCCACTGGGAACGTCGCCTGTGTTTGTATAACCTCTTTATGATTCATAAAAGGCACACCCCATCCTCTATAAAATGTGATCATTTGTTTTTAAATGTCCTGCACAGAAGCTCAGCCTGGTGGATAACACCGTATAAAACTTAATTTACTGCCAAACACTGCTCACAAATACGTCTGTTAAAGGTGCTTATTACGAAGGCTTTCAAATTGTATTGAATTCAAGTCAATAACTTGAATAACTTGGTGGGCTTTCCTACAAAGAGTGTTGAACCCACCATTGGTCCTTTACTTCCTGCATTACCCACAAGGCCGTGCAGTCCCTGAAGCATAAGAAAGAACAATACAATTTGAGTTAAAATACCTTTTGGAAGCTAACAAAAATGACTGTAGTATTGGGTTTGGTTTTACAACATTTAAGTGCCTTTCAAACAACATAATACATACTGTGAATTAATGGTTTTTAATAAGAAACAATAATATATCTAAGCAATCACCACTTGATACCATCTCTAAAAAAGCTTTTAAATTCCATAAAGTAAATCCAACATAAAGATAATTTATTACTTGCAATTGTGATATTATTGATTGTCATTATTATAGTTCTGCATTGCAACATAAAATAAAATACAAGAACAGAATTTTAATTTATTCTAAGAAAATGCAGAACATGCCCTCACCATGTAATTTCTTCCACAAAAAAATATCTTTACTATAAAATATTTTGTTACAAACATTGCAAAATGAAGATTAAGAAATGATCACTTAAAGGAACAGTTCACCCAAAAAATGTAATTCTGTTTTCATTTACTCACCCTCAAGTTGTTTCAAATCTGTGTACATTTCTTTGTTCCGATGAAAACAGAAAAGATATTTGGAAGAATGTTTGTAAGTAACTAAACAGTTATTGGTCACTATTGACAAACATCTGGAAAAATCGGTTTATAAAAGAAGATATTTTGAAGAATGTAGGAAAGCAAACAGTTTTATTTCACTTTTGTCTACCATTATATTTTTCCTACTATGGCAGTCAATGGTTGCCAAGAACTGTTTGGTTACCGACATTCTTACATTTACATTTAGATATTTGGCAGATGCTTTTATCCAAAGAGACTAACAAACAAGGTAAACAATAGAAGCAAACTTCCAAACATCCTTCTCTGTGTTCATCAAAACAAAGACATTTAAAGAGATTTGGAACAACTCGAGGTTGAGTAAATGATAACAGAATTGGTATTCTTTGGTGAACTGTCCCTTTCGTGTGCTTTAATAGCCTCTGTCATTTATTTACAGTACATGATGAACATACACAAATGATGTTTATTTAACGGTTGTCATGGTATTAAAATATAGAATGGGAACCTGTGTACCAGGCTTTCCTTCAGCTCCGACAGGTCCTGGTGAGCCAGGTAAACCCTGCAACAAACACAATTTAAAACTGACATCATCACCACCCTGCACAAAATATTTCTATCATCTTCGGTAGTAAAGATTTGCCCTGCTGTGTTTTTGTGTGTTTCTAGGACACTTACAGGAAGTCCGGGCATGCCGGTGTGACCCCTCTGCCCCGTTCGACCCTGAAAATGTGACGTGCACTGTTAAAGAGAAATACAAGTGAATTTTTCGGAAGGTTCTATGAACGGGCAAAGAATAAGTTACCCTTAGCCCTCTAGGACCAGGCTTTCCCTGAAGGCCTTCGGCACCTCTGTTTCCCTTCAATAAAACCAAGCGTGCACACATTAGTAATGGAGAATTTCGTAAATTCTAATCAGAACGTTCAATTTTGGTTTTTATAAAATGGGACCACTGAGAATCGCAATCTCTGTGGTCAAGAGTAATTCTGACCTTCGGCCCCTCCTTGCCTACTTTGGCATGTGGACCAGCATCACCATCCTCCCCCTGTGTGCGAGGGAACAGTATTATAACTACATAAAATATTGTTAAAGTGGAATAGTAAAAAATGAAATGTAATAATTATACAGCAATCAAATATATGTGTAACTCGCACCTGAAATCCTTGTGGTCCTGGTAAACCTCTGTTGCCCGGGAAACCAGGAAATCCTGTTGGTCCTTGCTCACCTTGAAGGCCCTGAATCCCTAAAGACCCTTTAGTACCCTGGTACAGGAATACGATAATAATGAGACTTTTAAGGGAATTTCTTAACAACCTCCTATTGTTAAATGGCTATCATCTAACTGACAAAAAATTGAATTAAAGGGATACTTCACCCAAAAATGAAAATTCTGTCATAATTTACTCACCTTCGCGTAGTTCCAAATCTGTATAAATGTCTTTGTTCTGATTAACACAGAGTAAGATATTTGGAAGAATGCTTATAACCAAACAGATTTTGCCCCCCATTGACTCCCATTGTAAAAAATACTTTACAATCTTGAAGAATGTAGGACAGCAAACGTTCTGGGCCACTTTTGACTACCATTGCATTTTTCCTACTATGTTAATCAAACTCTGTTTTGTTATAAGCATTCTTCAAATATATTTCTCTGTGTCATCGGAACAAAGAAATGTAAAAAGAATTGGAACAACTCCAAGGTGAGTAAATGATGACAGAATTTCAATTTTAGGGTGAAGCATCCCTTTAAAATAAGTTAAATATTTACAGAGTTTGATATATACTTTATTTCCTTTGGGTCCGATGTCTCCCTTGTCACCTTCAGGTCCTTTGTTGCCCTAACAAAGACGATCAAGAGCAAACATAAAATAGGTAGACATATAGAAAGAAGATATCAGAAATGTCATTAACTTACATTGATGCCAGTAAATCCCTTTGGACCCTGGTCTCCCAACAAACCCTAAAATAAAAAATGTAATAATCATAAGAATAACATTTGAAATAAAACTCATTCACGTAAGAGATACGGCCTTGTTTACATTTACAATATGAAAAGTCTTTTCGCAAAGGATACTCTAGCCTTTATAAATATATGATGATAAAATAAACAATTTGATGTGCAATTGGCTTGGTTTTCTGTTTTTTGTCGAACGATCACTTCAATGATCAGATTCATCAATCAAGTGAATAATCATGTCAATGATGAACCGAATATCGTTTCTGAGCCAGACACACTAGTGATGAAATATCCGGTGTGAAATAAAGCTCCATCTCTCAGTAATTAACTGAGACTAAACATGTCAACAATCTCGATATCGAAACACATGAGCACTGCCATTTGGCTACATTCAAAAGCATAAAACACAGAATCAATTTACAATTTTACAATTTTTACCTTTAGTCCTTCAAATCCTAGCTCCCCGCGGGGGCCCACAGGCCCTGCAGGTCCCTGTGAGAGGCAAATGAGTAAATTAACTATAGCTGGGATACGCAAACAAATATAGAAAATTTGAAACCCTGATCATTCACGCTTTTCAGGTAGTCAATATACAAATGGCTTAATAATAGACCCTGCATAAGAACCTGGTCTGGACATCACCACATCAATACTAAGTAAAAAGATTGGGAGTAAAACTAAGAAGGGTGCAGGTATACTCACAGGTTCCCCTTTCGGGCCAGGTTTACCCTCCCTGCCTGACAGCCCCTGTTGAAGAAACAGAGAAATAAAAGAAAATAGTTCTTGTTTAAAAATTCACAATTGAATTCTAAATCACAGATATAACACTCACCTGTGGACCTCTGGGCCCTGGAGGTCCGATCTGTCCCTCTAATCCCTGAGGACCCTATTCATGACGTAAAAACATATTTAGTTTCCATTTGGAAGTAACATTACACTGTACCGCACAAAATAAATAACATACCTGTGGACCCGGAAGGCCAATAGATCCTGAAGGCCCAGGTTCCCCCTAAAAAAACGAAACGCATATTCTACTTCTAGAACAGATTACTGTATGTGAACTGGGCAGACTGACGTTAAAATAGCAGTTAAATACTTACGCGTGACCCATTAGGCCCCTGCGCACCAACTACACCTGTCCAACCAGGAGGTCCCTGAACACATTGATAAACAAAACAATTAGTAAGCGTTTATGTGACACAGCAGGTTCATACTGTGCTGCACACTTTAGATGTTCTTGACCAGGACCTGATGATTTATACCATGCATAGATTTGTCGTTTTTGACAATTTATGTTACTTACTGGTGTACCTGGAGGACCAGGTGGTCCATTTAACCCATCATCCCCCTGGAGAAGTAAATATAAAAGTGTCATTAAAATCGTCTTTCTAAAAACAGAAATTTATTCCATATGCCAAAATAATGTATCTGTGCATAATGTGAGATAAACAAATAGTGTGTAATGCACAATTTAGATATTTGGGTATCACTTACATCTGGTCCGGTTTGCCCTTCGGATCCCTCCAGCCCTCTGATCCCATGAGGACCCTGAAAATAATTAAAGTACATTAGACAAAAAATTATAAAAAAAACATGTGAACGTGAATAGAACAGCCAGTTGTAAATGTTTTTGTCTTTTCTTCCAACTCGGCAATCATAGTTTGTGTACTGTAGAACTTACAGGAGGGCCGACTGGACCAGCAGGGCCTGGATTTCCTTTTGAACCCTGTAAATATAAACCACAGGTTGAATTATACCAGAAAATATGCACTGGCTTGCAAAAAATTGAAACTTTAAACAATTCTTCACCTGACCACTAGATGGCAATACATACAATTACTTCAGTCAACGCACTTTATAATACTGGGGTTGTATTTATTGATTATTGGTTGAATCATAGCTTACTTTCTCACCGGCTTTTCCCATATCCCCACATGAGCCTTCTGGTCCTATAAGGCCCTGGATAAAGAAACGTTTTGGTGATAGATGCTTCAGCCTACATTTGAGATACTAATGCAAGTAATGTAGTAACGTCATTTTATTGTACCTCCTCGCCCTTTTCTCCATGTGAGCCTGATTCTCCTTTATAGCCCAACGGACCCTGTGTTCCACAGATAAAAACTATTAACCATCCAAAACCACCATAAAATGATGTATCAAATTTGCGAAATGTCTTGTAATCGTTTACCGATATGAAGAGTGATTAGATTATAGTGCTACATAGTAGAGGCACAAGTGTATCAACACCACACACAATGTTAAATATGGATTGACCTTTGGCCCTGGAATCCCCGGTTCCCCCTGAGGTCCATCCAACCCGTTTTCTCCATCTTTTCCATGGACACCTGCTCTGCCTACCACACCTTTTGGGCCGGGATCACCCTGCACAATTGTAAAGATTGAACATGTGAAAATAAAGGAGAACGTGCATTGCAATGATGATCACAGTGCCGTGACCTAAAGCTGGGGTTTAAACTTGTTCTAGCGAAAGACCCCAAATATGACGAACGTTTTGCAAACTACCCCCTTTTTAAAATATGCGTTCTTTTTTTGTATTAAGCATTGAAACTGTCAACAAATAGTAAGTGTGATTTTATAAACCCAACATATTGTGTGTGTAAATTAAGCTGTAATAATCTTCAGAAGAATTTTGCTGTCAAAAACAAGGGAGGGGTAGGTGGGATAGTACATAAAACTAGATTTGCTCATGTGCCTGTTTAAAACGTGTTGTGGGTTGTTGGAATGAGATTGTGTATTAAATGTTTTGAGCGTATTGCAATGTACTGTAATTTAAACGCTTAAGAACAAATTATAAAGCTGCAATGATCATTTGGTTTGGATACATAAATAAGGTTACAGACATAATGTTACTGTTTATGGACAAACAACAGACAGACGCATATCGTCAAATGTTAGTGTTGAAATGACTTTCCTGACTGTGACTACATGCTTTGATTACTATGAGATATTATTTTAGCCAGCCCGCAGAAATAGAGAATCCACCCGAAGACATTCATCACATCCTGTATGTGTGTAGTTTCATTGTGATGGATATAATAGAAATGCAGCCTGAGATTGAAAAATGAGGCATGTGGTTCGAGCGGAAGGGACCACACACAAAAACACGTGTACTAATCAGGCTACTGTGTCATTTTTTCATACCTTAGGTCACGTTGAACTATCAAAAACCCGAAAAAGACACTACTTCTACATATTTACTCTCAATCCTTGCATCCAAACCATCATGATGAAGCAATAAAATGTGTAGGAAAAGCTTGAACTCTGTGTCATCTAATGCATTTAGATCACAGACGCGACTTGTCACTGTCATATAAAATCGTACAAACCGCAATGGGGAATTCAGATTCATGGGTCTTTGTTTACATCTGTGGTTAAGTTTCAGAAATGAAGTGCAGAGCTTTGTCTTATAACTTCTCTTACCTCCCACGCAGCTAAATCAAATGCAGTTTGTGATTTGATTCATAATTGAGATGACATGATATTCGGCTCCGACAAATATATTAACAAATGCAGCTGTTGTAAATTGAAATGATTCATTTTTTTATGGGAAAATATTTTCTCTAGCTTACTTCATAGGGTCAACTATTAGAGACATTTGTTATTTAATTTGCTGAAACATGCAAAATAAAAATAAAATCTCTGTCAGGAACAAGGTTATTATAGTTTAGTAAATATAAAACTAATAAAACATTTTTTAGAATTGAAATAAGGAAAAAATTATGTAATGATCAAAAATTACAAGCTGGAAATTATGAAAATTAGTTGAGTATAATGAAATACTAGACTAAAATTGAACAATAATAATTAAACGTGTATATACACAATACACATACAAACTAAACTTAATAAAAAGACAAAAGGACATAATAATACAAAAATAATAATAATAAACTATGAGGACCAGGTCCATAAATCCAGAAGTGAAGAAATCCAGCAAAAGAAAAATTATTTTCCACACAATAACATAGAAGTTAGTAAGCTAGAAATAAGAAAATTCTGAATATAAAAATAAAAATGAATTCAAAATACCAATAAACTGAAATAAGTTGAAGAAATAAACATTTCGATTTAAAGGGGTAGTTCACTTCAATATTTTTACCAATTAACTTTCCAAAGTTATTTTTATTCCTACTATTGCAAGTCAACGGGAGCAAATTTTGAATTGAACTACTCCATTAAAGGAGCAATGTGGAGCTTTTAGCGACATCTAGTGGTTATGTTGGTAATTGCAATCAAAGGCACACTCCACCCCTCCATTTCAGAGCACTAAGGAGGCTAACACAGGGCCAAGATTTCTCCGCAATATCGCGTCTTTGCTGAAGGAGATAACGTATGAAATACGCTCTCTAGATCAGTTCGTCCGTTTAGGGTTACTGTATAAACAACATGGTGAAGTCCACGTAAAGGGATATGCGGTTTATGTAGATAGCAATAGCTCATTCCAAGGTAATACTAACGGTTTATTATGTAAGGTCTTTAAACACCTCTGAAGACATAGAGTAGTTATGTATCTTGTATTGCATTTCTGTCAACAGATCCTCCAAAATATTACACACAGCACCTTTAATGTATAAACAGTAAATTACGGCTCATTTCTAAAAAGCATTTTTGATTTCATTCTGATCTCCCTCCTAGTTCATTTTTTTTTTTCACATAACAAAGACACAAGTATGTGCCAGGATGTTACCATGTCTCCCATGTATCCTGGAGGCCCTTGTTCACCTGGTTCTCCAGGTGGCCCCTAGTAGAGGAGAAAGTGGACAGAAAGAGAGATCCGGATTTAGCAGACCAGGTGTTGTTACCTGAGCTCAGGTGAGGCATCAAAGTTTGATTAAACCAGGTGTTAGACAGACAGGATATGGCTCACCTGCAGCCCAGGTTTTCCCATCTCCCCCTCCGGCCCAGGTGGACCCTGTGCTCTCTACAAGCTCACAGAAATCAAAACAGAATCAGGAATATTCCATATACAAAAACTGTGCATCATATGGGAAAACATAAGAAATGCCTCGAATATCTGCACACTTACAGGCCAGCCTGCGCGGAGAAGCTGGAAGAACGAGGTTTGCTGAAGGAGGTGAAAGTAAGAGATGAATGTCATCACTGAAACATCACAGATGTGTACGCACAACTACTAGTGCTGATCTTTGATTGCATTTCCCCCTATTATTTTAAACAAGTCACTTTAGTGAAAGCAGAACTCATTAAAATGCTATTCTGGTTATACTAAATTTAATGATCCATCCTCCTCTGACCAGACACCAGGCCTGAAAGCTGCTCTGTACCCATAAACTACAAAGAACTCACAAAAGAAACATCTTGCATGCAGGACCCTGAAAATGAGCTAGGAGGTCACAGGCTGCTTTCAATTAGAGAACGCTCGACAGAGGTTTGGCATCACAGATGTGCACAGAGATGCTGTTGAAAGTGACGTGAGAGGCGACACTGATTGATAGTGCTGGTGTGACCTTGTTTTGAGCTAAAGCAAAGGGGATATCCCTCCTCCTTTTACCTTATTAGATAGAGGAACACATTCTGACCTCATGGGATCCTTAATCCTCAGACGGATCGCTTAACTCCCAATCTACACACTAAAAGCTGTGAAAGTTTGGAGTCGGAGTAAATTTTTCAGGCACAAAATAGACACAAAAAGGCCGTGTGACAATATAAGGAAATTAAGTCGCAACAACAAGTTTTATTTTACATTTAATATGAATTTAAATTTAAATAAAAAAATAATTGTATACCAATACTAAAATATAACGCAAAAAAGTTAAAGGATAATACACAAATAAAAAATGTATATGTTGCTTAAACTCTTTCCCCGCCAGCCTAATCTTTTTTAAGTTGCCAGTCAGCGCCGGCATTTTTGAAAAAGAATGTATGTGAAAGCTCAAAGTACATTTTCTATAAATACATGAATATATGGACAAATAATATTGAAAATGAAAGAACAGAGTCTTTGCTTTTAAACAAAAGAACATTCTCTATCTTCATTTGTTCTTTTTTATCACCTCTTAGATGTGGGAAGGTTTCATCAAAAATGCATATTGATTAAATAGCTGATATACTTAACTTTTTTTGTCTAAGACTCCGCCCAGATTAGATTAAAACGTATTGTTAAAAACAGATCAAATATATATGTACTTTCCATACATGTGTATCAGCGCCACCTGCTGCACAACAGAACAAAAACTGATTGCCGTTATTACTCTTCTTTGTTGTGTGGAAACCTCATATATCAATATTTCATCTTTTATATTTTATTTCTTAATGTTTGTTAAACAGCGGCGATATGCAAATAAATATAATTTGTTATTTTTAATAAACCATTAAAAAACATTTTGGTTAAGACCACACAATTTCATTATTAACTTTTTTCTGCCAAATTGTATGCATCTTTGCTTAAAACGTGAAGAAAATTTGTATTTTTTCCATTAATCTACATTGTGCAACATAGATTTAAGCGTGTTTTCATGTATAGTACAGTGCGAACCACTTCAAAGACTGTAGGAAACAAAAACCCCATTACAGCAACAACTGAGAATTCCTCCCTTTCTCATTGTTTCTCCGAGAGCCTATTTTTTCCGCGGCTGTGGTGCTCCTCTAAACTATTACACAGGCTACAGCTGTGCACTTACAGCAACATTAAAGGGATGAGGATTGGAGTTTCATTTTGTGGAAAGAAAACACAGACAGCGACAGAGATGGGCAGTTCAAGAAAAAACGGACACAAGAATGCTCAAATCTGTTGAACATTTCACCAGGAACGTTAAAGAAAAACAGGGATTATGAAAGAGAAAACTCACCTGAAATGTAGCCCATTCATCAGGTGTGTTTCTCCACAAGTAGAGGGTGGGCAGTCCTGGTGGCCCGGGGGGTCCTGAGACTCCGGGGTGACCTGGACGTCCCTGTGACCCAATGGCACCCTAGAAACATCAGAATGGACTTCATAAAAAATGGGAACCTACTGCACTGTACACGCAGACATACGCTTACAATCTTAGACAAACTGATGAAAGCTCAATTATTGGAAAGAAAAAACAAAATTCCATTCCACATCTGCATTACATACGCTGGAAAAAAGTGCATGTTTAACATGTGAAACAATACGACGCACAATAGATCAGTGGAGTTTAGACATCACCACCATATTGCATCACTCTCACAAATCCAATTTTTAACGGCGTGAAGAAGCTTCAATGTTTGCAAGACAGCAACAATCCTTTGAATGTTTAGCATAAGGTATATTTTTTATAAAGGCATCTATAGATGATAAACAAAAGACCTATCACAATTCAATATGTAAATATTACAATGATGTCATTCAATGTTTAATAGTCTAAATGATGAGAGAAAAAGAAAATGTATCAGATGTTAATAAGAAGGTATTGCATTGTTCTACAAGCATATCACATGTCATAATAATAATAATAAATCTGAAATAATAACTCAAACTAAAAGCATGGCGAAGCAAGCATTTCTGCTGCCATTGGAACTTGAACACACAAGAGCAGCCGTCCTAGGTGACACAGGTCATTACAGTTCACGAGGGGGTCAACTGTCATGACCACAGGCATGTAAACTTTGCATGAACTTCAGTAGTACATGCACTTCGACCTCCTTCAGCGTGACAGTACAGATACTTTGGTAAAGCCGAGACTGACTGTTTTAGCCTGTTTCTCTTTAGTAAATGATCATCATACCTTATCACCTTTAGCTCCTGGATAGCCAGGACTCCCAGGACATCCCTAGCAACAAAAAAAAAGTAAATATACAAAGCCAGGAGATATGAACAATACAAAAAATACTAGATTTTCTCTATGTTCAATGGCAAAGCTTCTAAAAGTTTCCACAAAGTAGACAGATATAAATAATAAATAATAATGAGGTGTTTTCAATAGTGTGAATGATGCTGTCTTGATCTGAACAAACAAAATAGTCATTCATGAGTTTATGAGTTCAGAGGTCAGAAGAGCTCATAAAAGACCTATTAACTTTAGTGTCTCACTGAGCAGGGTAACACGAGCATATCGTAAAGTTAAACATAACCCTTTTAACTACAACTAAACATCACAGTACCAGTCGACACACTTCCTGCTGGACAACACCACGTGTGAATGATGCGACTGAACAAATAACATAAATAAATGTATTTTTTTGCAATGAAATTGTGAGACTCAAAATGTTCAGTATTAATGGGTAGGCAATCACCCTTTGCCAACTAAGAGAGCTTTTCAAATGTTCATTTCATCAGCATTTCTAGATGTATTGTGGTCATTCCACTCCAGCAGCTGATGAATTTCAACAAAATCGAATCTCAGGAGTGACAAAGTCATCCAAAAGCAATTGTGAAAGACTGACAGCATTGACAAGACACATGAAAACAGTGATACAAATTAAGGTTTTCATAAAAAAAACCTTTCCTAAATAAAGATATTAAAGTTGTATTGCTTCAAAGTAAACATGAACATGTATTTTTTCAGACCCTAAATGCTGCAAAGCATCTTTTCTGTTATTTTTCACCTGTTTCCCCAGTTTTCATTTTGTGCAAATAGAAACAATAGTTTTATTGGAAATTTGTGAGAAATATTTTTAGTAAAATGAAACGAAAATGATAATTTTTCCTGAAGACTTGTAAATAGTAAATTCGGAAACCACGGATATAGATACCTGTATATTTTTTAGGGATATAATGATACGCTCAGCTCACAATTCAATACCTGAAAGGGTGGGTTTACGATTAAGACTGCATCACGATATTAGTAAAAATAATGATAATATGAAACTCAAATGACAGATTTTCACCCTAAAACATTTTTAAAAACATTTGTTATTTTGCTAAAGAATTGACAATATTCGAGGTTTAATTCAACCATTTTAATTTCAAATAAAAAACTGAATAGATCCATCTCTGCAAAATAAATTAAAACAAAACATTAAATATTTCTAACGTATTTCAGCTCTACAATAAATATCTTAATGTTTTTGTATATACGAGACTTCGGTGTTTTGTTAGACCCCTAATTTTTTATCACTATCTGTGTTTCTTTGGGATGCTTTAGGCATAAAGTGATTTACTGTGTATTCAAGGCCTAATACCTCATTCAACAAGAAACAAATGCAGGTTGCAGGTGTCATTTTTTAAAGATGAGTTTACATAACTGTTTACATTTTTGTCTGTCAACATGATTTCGCTCCCTGGCAGTGCAGCATCTTCTGTGCGTGTTTTAAGCCAGCTGCTTGCGTGAGGACTAACGGAGGTCTTTTATGGTACCCGGGATGTTGGACCTGAGCCAGATGCCTCCGGATGACACCACATCTGGGTTTGCTTCTGTTGAGTCTAGTCACTTGTAAAACCAGGTGAACGTGGTATTTTGATTGGTTGATACAGGCTTATTCTGCTCGTAAAAAATTACAGTATGCAGAGCCATAGCAATTATAATAAAGCCTGCGGCGGATGTGTTGACATACAGTATGAGCTTAAATACATACATATGACCAGAGCAACATCAAAGATCTTAATAATTGCACTTGTGTTAATAATGTATATTGTCAATCTACAGTAAGAAAGACATACTGTACATTGTCTGTCTCCCTGCACCGGTTCTCCCTTTTTTTAAATCTCCAGAAGTTTTTTTTTTTTTTAAACGCTTGCACAAGATAAAGCAATCGTATGATGTTGGAGATATACGATGCGTTTTATATCTGCAAAAACGATCGATAACAGCCCCTATGTCTGCATCCATTTTAAATGTGGTCTGTTTTCACTAACTCCCTTATATTTACAGTATAAGACGATGTGCACATTTCTGCAGCATTAATAATAAAAGTATACTCACAGGCTCACCAGGAAGCCCAATTGGCCCCGGACGGCCCCTCTGGATGCGATACATCTTTCCGTCAGAGCCTCGGACGAGGTCCCCGTGCCTGCCTGAAAGAATAACAGTAGATGGACTCTCTTCAGAGTCACCGCCAGTTCCTATGGAAACGATGGGTGCGATGGTGGTTTCCCGGTCCAAATTCTCTTTGACTTTAGGACTGGAGGTGGTTTCAGTACCTCCGGTGGGCTTCTCCAGTGATACGAAAGGTTCCTTAACATCCAGATTGATAATTGTGGTATCCCCTGGTTTCTTTGGTAAAACTTTGCCAGTTTTTTGCTTGTCCGTGGTAATATTTTCGTCTAAATGTTTAGACGTTGATTCTGGTTTGGCATCCCGGCTGCCTGCAGTTGGGAAGGTCTTTGAAGGTTTGCCACCATTTTTGGACAAGATGTTTTGGTCCACAAGGTCCGTATCCTCGTCCACCTCAAAAACGTCACCACGCACCACAACACCGGGACGTTTGGGTCCAGTGGGTAGAGTCCCATCACCACGTGTAATCCCCCGTCTCCGCAAACCCTGTCAACACATATGCACAAATGACTTAATCAGCAACTGGCTTTGATAATTTACACAAAGGGATCTGCAAAAGTCGAGGTCTCTGATCAGTGTCATTTCTTGTGACTTTTGCATGCCAGGAGTTGCATGTAAGATATTTTTCAAATCTGTTCGTAATTTTTGTTCTCATCTGGTGGGCTTGTGCGTTCCCAGTTTTAGCTGCTTGCATTGCTATATTGTGTTATTTATGGCAAAGAAGGCCTTACAAAACTATCTATGGGAATTTAATTAATTAAACAATAATTTCTGTATAATGGAAGCAAGTGCTTATACTTTTCCATATACATGAAAAGTGGCAATTCCTTATGTATTATTCTATATTTTGCAAAACTGTGATATATAAATAATGTATTTTTTTCAATTATATGCTAAATAAATGAATACGTTGACAGTTAAAATATAAAGAAAATACCTAATGGTGTCTATATCGCTAAATAAAAGCAGTTTTTTAATGTTACTCTTACCACTGTAAATGAGGATGAAACAAGGGTGCCATTCATAAACCTCAAACTATCTCGTAAACAACAATAATATGTGACGCATTTAAGAAGTGCCAAAAATGTGTGTGTGTTTTACATGCATTCCTTTCAAGTCTGACACTTGTAGTGTTAAACTGAACTGATAGTCACATTAAAATATCCTAACACATATAAAGACTCATAAAACTCACAAAAATTATGACTAGGTATGCATCATGGTAATATTTGAGACAGAGCCAATGAGTATCAATGAGACCGAGGAAAAGGCAGGGTGTGATGCAGATGATCTTGGTTCTGAATAAGGAGACGGGAAATTGAAAGCAGCCCTTATCTGTGATAAAACAGCCACATAATTGTGTCAAAGTATTGTTGCTGTATATCAATGTGACAGGCTGAATTGAAACATATGTCTACTAAAAGACTGCTGTATATCTGTCTAGTGGCTTTATATGTAGAGTGTCTAAGGAAGGTGCTTTGGAACAGGCAAATATTACAAGAAGTTGTGACAAACCCAAAATTATTTCGTACTACAAATATATAAGTTTGTGCTCCCAAGTTGGTCACTTTCAATCAAAAACACAGCTTTAAATGTTTTAGGATAGAAGAGTGAGGCCTGTAACTTTCAAAGGTAGCCACATTTTACATTTTTCATTGTTACAAATCAGCTGAATATGAAAACATGTTAACACTATAAGCATACATTCAATTTATAAAATAGATTTAATGTAATCCTTATAGTTAACATGTTTATTACATGTTTAATATCTACAATTCTAGATTAGTTCTTAATGTTTATAAAATATTAAAATATTTACTTATTTGCTGTTTCATTCTTAACACCATTTCAGCATCTAAGGCTATACTCATGGGGAGAACTAGTGTAGTGGTAAAATCAAGTTTCCTATTCTTGATTCTGGTTTCTTGTCCACTTGTGGGAGATGCTGATGTTGTGATTCTGACGCGTACCATAAATAGACCCAGAGAGGCGTGTTGGTGTTCCAAACAAATAACTGAAGTTTATTAAATCAAAAATAAAGATGCATTATAACAAAATGAAACAAACAACTCTTTGTTGTCCGCTAGCAGGTTTGTTGCACCATGCCACCCTAGCTCCACGTGCACGGTCAAAAAACTGTGTGCTCTTGCACCAGCGCCCCCTTCCTGTCAGGGGTGGCCTATCCTTTATACAACTTTCCCCTCTCACCTATAGAGGGCACACACTCAGAGAAAGAAACAATTAACAGTATAACAGCATATTATATTTAAATTAACATATTTATAAAAATTAAATAAGATGGAAAGTATGGCTCCTACAACTAGTCTGATCTAAACACAAGTCAATCCATACACAAGTCTGCTCTTTACACAAGTTGCATGCAAAAATTAAAAAATCCATCAATATTTTCTCATTCTTAGACTGAATCTCAAGGATCAAGATAATCAGGGCCCATTTACATTCACTGTATAAAAACCATCAATAACAACAACACATTTTGAAAATTATAGGTTTGGAACAAACAAAGCGTTAACTAAATGATGACAGAGTATTCATCTTTAGGTAAACTAGATCTTAAAGGTCGGGTCGTCCGTGGAGATTAGATGGAAGAGGCTTTGAAAGACGGTAATATGGGTTAAAGCAGACTACAGCTCACAATGGCTCTTTCTGTGGCTGTGGCCTGATAAAGTGTCACTTGATCTCCACCTGGGTGCAGAGGGCTTTCGACCAGCTTATCTCCCCTCTGTTAGCCTGATATCCCTCTAATACCCTGCCAAAGAAATTCCGATCACACTAACTCGCATTAAATGCCCAGTCACCCAGCAAAGAACAGATTACAGACAAGCTCTTGCTATAACATCCTCCGACCACTAGGGGGCTTCCTGTGACCAGGACCTCCATATACGCTTGTAATTTTCCTGCAAAACCAAACCATTGCTCCAATGCCACTGTTTAATATTTCTTTTTTAACTATAAATATACATAAATTTAAATATTCACATTAAAACTTATTATAAATCTATGCTCATCATCATGTTTTAAACCTGTATGGCTTTCATTTTTCTGTGGAACACAGATCGAATACATTTTCAAGAACCTCGCCATTGTTTTGTGCTATACAGCTAAGGTGAACAGGGACTGAGGCTGTCAGTCATCAGAATCTATTTTTGTGTTCAGTGGAAAAGAAGATGGGTTTAAAACGATATAGATAAATGAAAAAAATATGTTTTGTTGTACTGTCCCTGTAATACTGCTATTTAAAGTCTGTTACGGAAACATGACAATTCTGCACATTCCCTGACTGAACACAGTTAGACAGCTCAGTATAAGAGCCAGACGATAGATCTTTAAAGATCCAGAGTTTCTTAAAAAAAGAGATGTACCCTCAGGCTTAGCAGACGCAGATTATTTACACCCATGTCTACGTGCCAGGAACCAAAAACTGCTTGAAAAATGAATAATAATAATAGTAATTGCCTATGATTATGCAATGTAGCATCCAGTGTTTCAGACATAATTACAGTAGCACACATTAGCCATTACAAAGAGGGGTGATTTGGATAAATATATCACAGAGGCATATTTGTATGGGTAATGTCAAACCAGCCGTATCTTGCTTTCTGATACAACAGTACAACACGTAAAATGCTTCACTTCTATGTCCTGGATTTCCAAAGAATTTCTGAAGTTGGAAATGGAAAAAAGTTTCCAAAGTTCAATATGGAGAAAAGATGTTAGTTAGGAACAAAGAGGAATATGAAGGGAGGAAACACAAAAGTAATCACAGCTGTAGAAAAAGCTAAATTAACACATCTGCCTCATCCATCATGTCATTTTGGTCTTGTCATAAAACTGTTGACACAGGCTGTTGTTTTACCATTGTCAGGCTGGAAATTCAATTTAGCTCTATGTATTATAATAAGAAAAACGCCAATAAGAGCAGTGGTCCTCAATCTGCAGTGTTGCATACATCTCCCAACTACAAACTCACACAAAGTATATATTTACAATTTCATTCAAATAATGTTTTCAAGTTAGGGTACAGCGCTCTGGCATTGTGGGAGATACCGGATAGATTTCTTTCTGCAGCTGAGTATGGGGAGACTCGCTCTAGAATCATAAGTGCAGTTTGTAAATGCAAGGCATGGCTTGTATTTTATTGTAAACCATCTATTAATATAGACACATGTAGACTGGCTTATTTGATTGGATAGTTTATTTTTTCTATTTACTTAGAAAGAGTAAAAAGAAATTAAATGAATTGTATAAACTCCGCAGAACTATTAAATAGGCCTATGGTCTGGACACATGAACCCAAGCCTTTGTGGTAATATGGAGTAACCCGCCTCAGAGAAACCGAATTCTTCATAAAAAATAAAACCACAGTAACCTCTCACATCTGAGGCCAGACCACAGTCTGTTTTACAGAGACAAGCACTTCATTACACACATAAACACAATTTTAATCTAAACACAAAATTTGATTTTTAAAAAACGTGGAATGAAAGGTTACACCTTGGTGTTATTTTTATACACCAGCAGTGGATACTTCCAACACAAGATGTGATTCGTAAGGTCAATTTTGCAAAACAAACATAGATTGAAAGATTGCCAGAATGAGACCATACCTTTCCAATGTGAATCCTCCGACCTTGCGCTCCAACTCGCATTAAATCCAACAAAATCCAACCCAGTAAACAAATCCAGATCCTCATGATGGTGCATACACACACGCTCACATTCACTCACCCATTCACACATCACCTACAATAAATGCAGCTGAACAATAAATGCAGCTGAACTGAACAGGTAAACCAGTGAAATACATGCATAACACACACCCACAACTTTCTATCCACACCACACACACGCATGCACACAGACACACATTAATATCCACTTCACACAATGAGACACCTGTTTGACAATGTGACCTCGGGGCAAATTGAGCTGGTGTGTGTGTGTGTTCGCAAGGGGATAGAACGCTTGTAATGTCCACATACAAGTAATTACACACAAGCCAAGTCAGATTAGCATTCACACTAGCAGAAACAATACAGAAACTTTGTACATTTACTGCAAAATTCTCAGGGCCAAACAGACCTATGGTAAATGAAACACTATGCACAGTTATCGTGCAGACACATTTAATTGACACCGTATGAGAAAACGCAGCAGTCGTTGGATTTCTTGACAGCTTGGTGATCTTGCAGATCTGAATTATATGCAGGCAGGATAGATGAGGCATCTATCAGTATTAACATCAAAGAGTCCAAGGAGCCATAAACACCATTCCCACAAGATTGAAAAATGACTTCACGTCTACAGCAACGCGACATTCAGTAGAGATTCCCCCCAAACAGCCGGTTTTCAAAGCGGAGGGGATAATTGCTTCCAGAAAATCCACCATCAGCTCGGTGTTTGTTCTGTAAAACCTTCAGAAGTGTAATGTATTCTTCTCTGTATGAATTCTATATATTTAATAATTGTCTATATTTGTTTCTGATTTGAAACACGGTACAACGCATTAGGGCAGTCAAACGATTAATCGCATTCAAAATAAAAGTTTCTGTTTACAAATAACTGTGCATATTAATTTCGTATTTTAAAAACAAACATGCATTTATTCAAGAAATATGTAAAAAAATGTGATGAATAAATTTATATCCACTTTAAATTGTTGGTCAATATAAACAAATATGAGTAAATATTTCCTAAATATGTATACATGCGTGTGTGTTTATAAGTACAAAATGAATATGCACAGTACATAAACAAATATAAATATTTGAAAAATGACTAAATGTGAATATTATGTTAACACAAACTTATATTCTGGATGTGATTGATCATGATTAATCGATTGACAGCCCTAAAATGTATATATATTTATGTGAAATTTGCTATCTAAACATATGCATGTGTGTGCATTTACATATTCACATAAATATCCACAACACACATACATTACACAAACACAAGCATTTGTTTTGGAATCGATTAATCACAATTAATCGATTTGACAGTCTTTAATTGAAAACTTGAATTGAAATGCTGCACTATGTCAATGCTGCGTGTATATAGGACAAAAAGAAACGATAGACCAGCAGACAGTCATATGACACAGTCATGACACAATCACTTTGCATTTACTGCATTTGATTTATTAGGGGTTCAGGGACGGCCGGTAAATTACTGACTCAGAACTGATCATTAGAGTCAGAGGAGTTGAGGGCAATAGCAACGGTTTGTGATTGCTCAAGGACATAGAGACAGAGCGATACAGACGCCTGCACAATGATATATAATCATAGCCTCCAAAACAGAGGAAAAGTGCTTTGACCTATGTAACAGTTTGCACAGCTGAGATTTAACAGGGCCAAAAGCCCCATCATCACTATTAATAATTACCCCTCAGACATCCAAGAGAAGAAGAAACATACCATTTTTCACTATGGCCAAATTGGAAACATGCATACAGTAACAAATGGATATTTAATTCATTACAAATATCTTAAGAGCATTGTCTAAACAGGTAGCCAATGATTTGAGAGCTGCTGGTCATCAATAAAAAACAGATTTAACACTTTTTTTTAAAGTGGGGGGAATTTTGAGGAGCTGACTTCAGGCTACATCCTTCAAACAAACCCTTTAAGAACTCTGCTGAGAGATTTACACAAGAAGATAACTGTACCATGTAATTGGATGTGGGGTTCATGCATGTTTTCATACCAATGCGTACCAAAGACCGACATACATCGTAATGTTCATAAGCACGAATTACAATCACATGAGACGTGGAACTAGTCTTATCAAGCTACATAAAAGAAAAATATGTCACACAATTTACAGTAAAGGCAAGATTAAGATGGTGACTACAATTGTGTTCATAAGTTTATAATCTTTAAGGTTGCATGGCAACTGATCGATGAGATAATCCTCCGTGCATGTGATCTTTATGTGAGTCTTGGTGTACAAGTATCAAAAAGCCATTTAGGGATAAAAGAATAGTTATTTATATCAGCAATAATAAAAGAACGATGAAGAAATAGTTCACCCAAAAATGCAAATTCTGTCATTTACTCACGCTCTTGTCATTTTAAACATCTATGACTTTTTCTGCAGAGCACAAAAAAATATATTTTGAAGAATGTGAATAACCGGACCACGGTGGTACCGATTGACTTTTATTGGTTTTGTGTCCATACAATAGAAGTGAATGGGTAACGCCATTGTTCGGTTACCAACATTCTTCAAGATATCCTCTTTTGTGTTCTGAAGAAGAAAGCCATGCAGGTTTGAAATGAGGAGAGGGTGAGTATATGATCACTATAAAAAATAAAAATTTTAGGATGAACTTTTACGTTCATGACACTAAACAATGTAACACTAATAAAACTGCAATCTGTCCCTCGCTCGTATTCAAAGATCTAATTAAACTGGAATTTTTACTTTGTTTGTTTGTCTGCCATCATGTTTTTTGACTAAAAGTGAAAGACAAAGTGTGATATTTCCAAACCTCGTTTTGTAATTGTAATAATGTTGTTTGCTTTTAAACGCTCACTAATTGTAAACCTGAAACATATTTGAAAAATGTTTCCCTCTGGGCACAGAGCTGGCAGCACATGTCAACACATTTGTCAGTGTACAAATAAATCTTTAAACTAATTTACGGCTTTCATCTTTGTCACTATAAACTCTTAGATCGGCCAAGTTCAAAGGCACGTCTGGAGCTGTTGTATTCTTCACAGCCTGTCTGAGAGATTCTGATACTTCCTCAGAGAAGGATTCAGTCCAATCCAAACACGTTTGGTGCAGAATCCATTACAGGCTTGTGCCCAACTCTGCCAAACAAAACCCATTGGACACGCACTTATTTTTAAACATACATGCCTTTCAACTGAGACACAACCAGAACAGAGGAATCATCAAACGAAAACAAACAGAAAGACCGACACAAACATACACACACAGCCCAGTGGGTCAAGCTAACATATACCGTAAAGCTAACACATAAAAGTCCAAATCCGTGGCTTAGTGGTTATCTGGAGCTGTATACAGGTGGATATGTTTCAGGCCTGCACCCTGTCATGACCTCTAACCTCTAGATATGTTAAAAGGCTTGAAGAGAGCCAGAGATTTCTTATTAAACTGTTCCACCGGGACAATACGTCCAGGAAAACCGCAGAGACATCAAAGGGAAACACCAGGTTCACAGTCAAGAGGTTACACCTTAAGCGAGACAGAATCAGGAGAAAAACCAGGTTATTTAAAAAAAAAGATTGGTCCTTTCTAGTCTTTGAAAGCCAACTGTTTGACAAACATAATGGAATACATCTGATTGACTGTTGCACACAGCTACACGCCATTGTCATAGAAAGAACCTTCTGGTTTTAAGTCGGATGAAATATTCATAGCTGCAGCTTGGGTTATAGACCACGATGACCCTGAATCCACCAGCCAAATAACTCACAGCTGGCGAACACACCCGGCGCCTCATCAGGACCATGCACGGACTCAACCGGGGCTGGACAAGCTCAGTTACACCACACACCAGCTCCCACTCTCACATGGGCTTGGTATGCATGTGTAGATTTATGTTTACGTGTTTCTCTTAGAATTGTTTCCTATCCTGAATGCTTTTTGGCTTTGCACAGTACACAGACAAAGAGCGCAGCCAGAAAACATCTACAACTATGAAACACTATCCTGACAGCAGACATGACTTTAAATAACGCTAGTAAAAGTTGTCTGTTTAGTTGTAACAAACAGTATTGTAAGCAATAGTATAAATATACTAAATATTATAGGTCGCAAATCCAGATTACAGTTACATTCAATGCTGTATATAATCAACATAAGATTTACAACTGTTTCACTAAAAGGAATGTTCTTATTGACACTTTTAGAAGAAACAGCCCTTTAAAGTGTGAAAATAAACGCTTAAACATGCCAAGATATGTGTGACATATAAAAGAGCAAGTCATGATGTGCCCAGAACAGACAGGAGTGAGAAAATCTACTGTCAATGCCCCTATGATACATTCACTTTTTGGTTAGAAAATTAAAATATGATACATTTATGATTCTTAGAAGTAAACATTGTAGAAAACTGACAGCCACATTTATTTTTTACTGAATGAAAAAGCAGAATACTTGACAGAAATCCTTCAGATTATTTTTTTGAAAACAAAGAGGATTAAAACGTTGACAGATTTGTCACTTTTTTCTCAACCGTTCCTACAAATGTTTCACTTCATACGAATTTAAGGTAAACCGGTTTACTCAGAGTTACACAGCATTTCTACTCACAGTCAGTTTTGCACGAACAGAGTGTCTGTCCTCGGCTGTCTCTAATAAATCCTCCAAGTCATTTGAGGTTAGCAGAAGTTCCTGAAGAGAGACAGAAAAAGATTAGCATGTCTTTATTACAAATGAAACTAAACAGAGTTAAAATAAGGCATTCAGGCATTGCCATTGGTGTTTATGCATTCATTTTGTCCATAAACAAAGTGTGGGGTAACTATGTTCATGCATACCTTAATTTAATGTGGTCGCAGGCGGGCAGAATTATTCTAAAAACATGCCAACTTCTAAGTCTGCGTTCATGGCAAGAGGCAAGTTAATACAAGTAAATAAGATGTTTCAAAGTCTTTAAAAATACCTTATGGTGATACTTAACCAAAAATGAAAATTCTGTCATCATAAACTCACCTTCGAGTTCAAAGTCGGTATGCATTTATTTGTTCTGATGAACAGAGAGAAAGATATTTGGAAGAATGCTAGTAACAAAACAGTTCATGGCCATCATACATTTCTTTGTTCTGTTGAAAACAAAAGAAGACGTTTTGAAGACAGCAAACAGTTCTGGGGCACTTCTGACTACCATTGTATTTTTTCCTACTATGGTTATTAGCATTCTTCCAAATGTCGTTCTCTCTTCATCAGAACAAATACATTTATACAGATTTGGAACAACTCGAAGGTGAGTAAATTATGACAAAATTTTCATTTTTGGGTGAAGTATCCCTTTAAGACTTTATTTTTGATTTACATGAGTATCAACCTTTTCATATCTATCGGAAATGTTTAGAACGTAGCACATAATTCCCCACAAGAGAATTAAAGTCATGTTTATAGGTCAATGGATTGGCTCACCTCCTGCGTGTGTATGCGTGTAGAACGAGGCGGTTTGTGTCCTATTCTGCCACACTGATCCCGCGCCGCATCTGGGTCTCCCATCAGAAACGTTACCTGCACCAGATCGCCCTGCAGAGACGAATGAAACCATATTATAAACCTGTCCACATGTACGGCATAAATATGGCTTTACAAGCAAGCACACAAGAACTGGTAAATGCATATTCATGGTTATGAATTTTAATAAAGTGATGTTTATCCATTTATTAAAACAATAATGTTAGTTAGTTTTCCAATTGACACGTTGGAAAATGTTCTGAATCTGAAGCCTCCACAACGTCACCCTGTGACTGAGTTCAGTGTGCGAGTATGTGAATGGCATTCTGGGACTCTATGATGTCATCCCCCTGAGACGACAGCCTAGACTTCACGCTGTATTAATCTTACTCGTTTAAGCACTAAAGAAAACCCTGTCACTTGCATGCAGCTGTCTAAACCCAACGCTAAAATATGTGTCTAGCATAAGAAACGAATCTTCAGGTGGGTCTCCTGCTCTCTCTTGTAATAAAATAGGCTGCCTGCCACATACAGAGCTGGTTCACACTTCTGCGTATTTCATTTGATTCTGTGCACACAGGTTATCAATTGGAGTGACAGACCTTTTACACCTGATTTATAAAAAACATTTAAAAAAGCACTCAAATTATGGCCCGTATACGATCAATAAATGGATAAATTAACTTTGGTTCAATTGAAATCTTGTGCTTCTAATTCATTTAATGTCTATTTTTGGCTAAACAAAAAATCAAAACCTTGTTCGCGTTCTTTTATGTATGAAACAACGCTGACAGATTGTAACAGACTGATGTGCATAAAAAACATAAAATCTTTATACGCTTGTCAGTAACTCGATGGACGTTCCATCTGGTATCCTGGATGAGTATAAACACAGATGTTGGGCTTAGTAACTCCTATACTGTACTCTGGGAGATCCTCAATAAACTTGACTTTGAGTTTAAATGTCAATAGGGACTGTTCCGGAGATGTCTTTACATCTGGTGAGATGAGGGATATTTTCCATCCTGCAGGACGTGAACAGATATTTGATGCTTGTATGTTTGAGTTATACAAATCGCAAAGTAATTTGCGTCCTGACCTCAAATGGTGTCTCAAATCCCTCTACGATTCCTCCCACCATGACCAGACCATCTGTGGAGATCCCCAGACCGTCTCTGTAAGCCCAGTCCACGCTCTCGACCATGGCGCAATCCAAATACAATGCCAAGCGGGATGTGGAGACGCTGAGCGCCACGCGGTGCCAGTTGCCGTCAGACAGCACTCCGACAGGAAACCTGGGAGAAACATGACAGGTTTTTTAAACTTATGTTGGTTTGTTTTGTTGAGAAAGCGGACAACATGAAAGTTAAAGCTGCTGTCTGTAACGGAACAAGGACATAACATCAAAACTATATGCCTCCCCAATTCATTACAATAGGCTCTGATAACGATGTGTAAATTGATCTGTCGCCTATGATTGTCACTTTAACCTCAATTTGTGTAAAAAAAGGGTTCAGAAAGTAACCTGCAATTTGATATATATACAGTATATATAGGCAAAATATACATTGTATATTAAAACATATACAGTAAACGCTCTGGACTTATAATACTACATGACAATGTTCTACTGTACATCTCGTTATGCTATGATTTTTGAAGACAGATAATTATGGGAATATTGCAACCGTGTTAAATAGCCAAGTACTTATGATGCGTCTATATTAGAAGGTTAACATTCTCAGCCCCCTTCATTTCAGCTGCTTTAAATTATGTTTTTGTCGGTTGTTAATTTCTTAAAAATCACCAAAAGTGAAGTCTAGAATCCACGTAAAGCAGAACCTGGAACATTACAACCATTCAGAGAGCATTCACTCCCTCTGTGCATTGACAGAGCTTTATTTGTATATCCAGGCTTGATGTAAACAGAAATTCATATGAGAACACGTCTTGAACATGATGATACAGTCATGATTAATGGGAATCAGAATAGGGTAAAATGTCAGCATAAAACTCTCATTTATTTTGTCCTGCAGGTGGGTAATTGGGCAGCCCGTCCAAATATTAGTGTTGAAAGGCCATGAGTTACATGCCATGCCTCATTTACAGTGCATACATCAACCATGAGGCTAGATTTACATCACACAATGTTAGATTCAAATAACTGAAGCGCACAGCTGGTTTGTCTCTGCTTGTAGGCTATAGCTTTCCTGTAGCTCAGTGGTAAG
Source organism: Triplophysa tibetana (assembly GCA_008369825.1). NCBI lineage: Eukaryota > Metazoa > Chordata > Actinopteri > Cypriniformes > Nemacheilidae > Triplophysa > Triplophysa tibetana. The sequence continues at coordinate 5,870,844 of CM017898.1, forward strand.
AGCATGGCGCTTACAAAGCCAAGGTCGTGGGTTCCAACCCAGGGGATTGCACATGCTTAGAAACAATTGTATAGGATAATGTAATGCATGTCGTCCTGCCAAATAAAATGTATAGATTCTTTCGCCAAAACATATAGATTCATGACTTAATGAAAGGGAAGAGCATGATGGTTTTATCATCATGTCACAGAAAAAGATAAGTGAAATGTTCAAGTAAGCAGTCAATACGATAAACAGTAAATAAGAGGTAAAGAAATAAAGAAAATACTTTTGGAGATCTCCATTGAAATCTCTATTTCCTTTAATGATGACTTTGGAATGAGAATGAAAAAAGATCAAGATGATCAAACAACTGAGGCTTCAGATGGTTCTGCAACATTTAAAACGGTTCAATTTTCATTAGTCTGCAATTAATGGTCTGGATGTTAAAACTATTGCCTGCCAAAATAACAAAAAGACTACAATGAATATCTTTGCTCTGTGGAACATCTGAACATTCAGAACACAGGACAGCTGGAGACTCACTCGTAGTGGCGCTGTTGGGTGCTGATGAAGGTGAGGGTGTAGGCACTGATGCGGACCTGCAGTAGAATGTGCCCATCTGGGGAGAGGAAGGTGAGCACGCTGCGGTCTTCAGACTGGAAACTGCGCAGATGCAGCATCAAACTAAACTCACTATCAAACCTAAAAGACAAATGAGGGAAAAAAACTTGAGATTGCAATTTAAAAGTTTAAAAAAGGTAGATAACATGTTACATCGGATCAAGTTCTTTCCTAGAAGATAGCTAGTTTTACAGGCTTGATACGCGGATCACTATACAGAAGTTGGTCGAGTGATGCCCAGGGGGACATTCTGTATCTGTAAATGTTTTGCTATGAATGACCCCAACAACATCAAATGAGTAGATTAGTTTGAGTATGTTTGTGTATAGGTTAACTCTTGTTTTACACCACTGTTGTATGTCAGTGACCACGTTTACATGTACAACAATAATCCGATATTAACACGATTAAGATGTTACTCTTATTAAGAATGAACCATGTAAACAGAGATTTTTTATAAACTTAATCCGTCTAAACTCATAATCGTAGTAAACACAAATCGAATTAATACGGGTGGAGTACTAATATTTTAGTCGCATTATCGGCGTATAGACATGTAGACAACTTAATCGCACTATTACCGCCGCCTAAGAACTTTTGCGCCACTTTGCGACAGGTTACACGCACGGCAGTGCACACTGCGCAGCCATTTTGTTTTGCGGAAAACACATTTTTGGACCGAACGTGAAACAAGAAAGATGGCAACAATTCTAGAAAATATATTATTTATGGAGGGAACGTCGAAACGCCATCTCTTAGGGACGTAATGACATATGCCATCAATCAAACTATTGAAAAGTATATTCATAAAGCAACTCATGTAAACACCTTAATTGTAATATGTGACCCTGGATCACAGAACCAGTCTTAAGTAGCACATTTTGAGTAAAAGATAAAAATACATTGTCTTTAATGTCAAAGATCATTAGGATATTAAGTAAAGATCATGTTCCATGAAGATATTTTGTAAATTTCCAACCTAAAATAAATAAAAACTTTATTTTTGAGAGTGGATGTGTATTTTTGGATGGTTGTTTCTCAGTCAGATATTGTCATCTAACAACTCACACATCAATAGAAATCTAATTTAATCAGCTTTCAGATTATGTATTAAATCTAAATTTCATAAAATTGACCCATAAGACTGGTTTTGTTGTCCAGGGTCACATATTAGCTTACTCAGAATAAGGCAAATAATTTGATTACTGATGTCCATGTAAAGGTGGTCAGAATGTTCTGTGAGGCACAATGTGTCGGTTCACTGTATGTCCCCACATGAAATCGAATGACAATAAAGCTCAACTTGACTTGACCTAACGTTAAATCATAAAAACGTTTGGTAGAAAACCGACAAAAGCTATTCCTTTAATGTATTTATTGAAATAAATGTTATAGTTTGCCTTTTTGACAATAAGGAAATATGAGTGTTATTCTAATGTACAGAATAAAAACAAAACTTACAGGAAGTAATGCACACAGTACATTCATCCTCCTTTGTTGTACAATTCTACAGTTACTCTCCTGGACCTTGACTCAGTGGATTGTTTGTGTTATGTGTAATTGTTTGCCAAGCCTCCTTAATTTTTTTCTCTTAACTATACAGTTCACACTACAAGCAGACAAATACAACATGCACATACAATTTTAATGTCTTTTTTTAATAAAATACTTAAATAAACAACGAAGATGTCAATTATCCAAAGTTAGACATTACTTTTGGCCACTACTGTCAGTCTTAGCTTCCTTTGTTAAATAACAAATTCCAAGAAGATCATTTATATTTTTCCCCAGGTTGAAGTTGGTTTTGCTGGTTACAGTATATGCTGTGGAAGCGAGGTTGACCTGCTACGCCACATGAACCAAGTCAACTCAGAGTTGGTAAGCCGCGTTGGCTCTCCTGAGGGTACGTGGTTGTGCTGGTCAGCCATGTTCCAAAACATAGCTTGTGTTGTTTGACCACTTCAGGCAAGTATGACCCAGTTTTTCCAGCATCAGCTGTGAAAAATGCATTTCCTTGGGGGTGTGCTGTCAGTGGAAGGTGACTGTGTATACCTGTTTCCAAACACCTGCCGTAGGGGAATAGAGAGGGTGGAGTACAGGCCGACATTCAGGACTGGAAATCCGTGACCCTCCTGCGTTACAGATGCGTTGCTGTGATTGGCCACCTGCCATAGATGATCGAGAAGGTCTACTTGTTCTGTCAAGCAATGAAAGCCAGAAAAATATAGTCGATGTGAGCACATTCTGACAGCTTTTAAATAGAAATACATGTCACTAAACTCCCCATTCTGAGCTAAGCATATTTGTCTAGTTAAAAGAAGTCAATACATTATCATTAGACCAATAGAAAACCCCCAAAAAATACATTTACAATGTTGAGTGTTACATTGTAAAACATGCAATGAATTATCCAGTTTTATTATTATAAATAAAACCCCGGAGCCTAACCTACATTGCATAATGGAACCCAGAAACATCTGTTATGAATCAAGCAGCAGGTAGATGAAAGTCGAGCCGGTAAACAAAAGGCCGTGTTGTCGAGGTGCTCTTATATGTTCTGCATTTTTTCCAGTTTTAATCATTAGTTCTGAGGTAAGCCTCTGTGAAAGCAGTCACTCAGGACATACTGTTCCCATACAGAGAAACAGACCTGTTCAGTTCTTTCATTCAATGTTTTGTGGGTCATAACTTGTCAGCTGGTCTTAAATAGTGCACTTGTACCCTATAGTGCCCACCATTGTGCTCCCTCTCTAACAGGCTCATTTCCTGTGGGCGCTAAGGGTCTTATTTTACAGAGGACAAAGTTATGCTGTGTGTGACCCTATGTTTATGTGTTTGTTGTGTGTGTTAAATGTCTCCAGGTTGCTTGTGTTTAATGCAGAGTATTGTGGAATTTGAGACGAATAAATCACTCGGAATCCTGTATTATGAGGGTCTGAGACACACCTGGTCTGACTAATGGATTGGGAGGTTCACCCCTCACCGCTGAAGGCAAGAACATCGCAGCACCATGTTGTGGAGTCATGTGTGTTTGGCACGGCGGATGGATTACATGCATAACCACAGACTTGAAGCCTGAGAAACATTTGGCTGAGAGCGCAGGATTCATTTATAAGTGAAACCCAACAGGTCAGGAATCCAAAAAACATGACAATTTTTTCCATAAAAGTTACTTTAAGGACTTTGGAATCACCGTATGTATGGATTTTATGCATCATAATAAAGTAATCTTGTGCAAAATAAACAATGACAAATGCAACTAATCAGTTTAAGCTTCTGTATTATTTGCAAAAGATGGGCATTTTTTCATTAATATATGAAGACATATAAATATTTGTGAAATATCTTTTAATGGTTTTATCAGGAACGCATTATTTCGGAGTTTTCGCGAGGAAAGAATATGGACAGGTGTAAATTTTGAAGCCAGATGAGAGTGACATCAGGTAAAAGTATTAAGTGTGCATGCAGAGGATTGGGATGATGGCGGAGCTGATTTACACACTGTGTAATGACAAGGCACCAGGACTGCAAGCATTTTTCCGGCTTCATGTAATCGCTCCAACAGGATCACACATCTCTCTGTGCATACTCTCCTTCGGTTTTATGGTAAACACATTTAGTTTCTGTTTCAGCTTAAAATGGTAGTGTGCTGCTAAACATAAATAGCTTTCCTTTGGCTCAGTGGTTAGAGGATGGTGCTAGCAACTCCAACGTCATGGGTTCGATCCCAGGGATTGCACATACTCGAATACAAATGTATAGTATCAATCAATGCAAGGCGCTTTGGATAAAAGCGTCTTCCAAATGCAATAATGTAACGTAAAATACATAACATGATTGGCATGAAATGCTTAATTTAAAAACAAATATGCAATTTAAAAAAAACTTTTGATCTAAAGGTGTTTGTTTAAATGTCTGAAAATAATTTTGGAACAAAAACATACTTGTGCAAACATAAACGTTTCTTATAATGCAAAACTAACATATGAAATGAATTCTGGATTGCGTGAAAGAACCGTCAAATGGATCACAGAAAAGATGGGACCTCCTCCAATATTGTTTACAAGCTGAGAAAGAAACTTTTGTAGTGTATATGAATAAATATCTTAACAAAAATGCCACAGAGCTTTTCTAATATTATAAGATTTATATTGAAATATTAATAATAAAAATGCTTTGATAATTACAGTAAAAATAAATACCTAGCAACACAACAAATGCAAAAGAACTAAGAGGTAAACAATGATTTTTTGAAGTATCTACAGCACCACAGCATCAAATAATAAAGTATCTAATTCAAAACAAATAGAATCAACATCCTTAATCTGAACCATCAGCCAAAAATATGAGCTATTTGAAAATTTTATCTCTCACAAGCATTTGGTTTCCTCCTCTTCTTCAACAAACAAGATCTACTGATTGAGAGAAAATTGAAAAATGAACAAAATATGTGATTTTCAGGTTATGTCCTGCTTTAGTCTAGCTAAAAGATCCATAAATACAAAGGACATGACATCACATTCACATCAAAGCTTAGATAACTTCAGTCCAGATGGGGTGATGCTGCATATTAAATTACCAGTAAAACCCATCACATCCTTTACATTAAAATCTAAAGTTATTCCAGCAGACGAAATACGGAAGTGAAGCGTTATAGCAACAAGCTTAAAAATAAACACAAAAAGAAAGTTCAAGAACAAAGGCAACTGAACGTCAGTGAATGAAAAGCTGAAGAAAAATATGCCTTTCGCCTTGAGGAAAGGTTTGGGTCAAACGACTGCTAACCACGTTCACTCGAACAACCTGACAGATGTGTTCTCCCTCCATTTCAGACGACGCAAAAATAACAAAACGCAAAAAACATAAACCAGACGCCTGAAATAACTCGCACTTGAAACGCGTGCGCTTGTAAACTACCGCCGTCCCCTGAGGGTAGCACGGTGTCCGCGTTTCAAAACATAGCTCATGTTTAAAGCTGTGTTTATGACACGAGTTTGAGTTTGGGGTCAACACAAATCCCTCTACACGCCCTGCAGGGGCTGATGCGTCTATGCTTCGGAGAGCACGGGCTAAGCCAAGGAGAACATTCTTGTAGGACACATCATGTATGATCATGGAAACTGTATGACAGGGCTTGATAAAAACACACACATTAAATCGGTGCATTCATGATATACATTTCCCAGATTTAAACCCATGACCTTGGCGTCAACCAGGTAACTATACCAGTTGAAATAAATAAAAAATCAAACGTTACGATACCTGTCACAACCAATGGCTTTAAAAGGAACCCTAAATGATCAAACGAAATATAGGGAAAATACCGTTTCTCCATTCTGTGAGCAATTATGCAAATAATTACAGCATCTGAAGATAACTTCTCCATGGAAGCCATAACACAGACTGGTATTGTTTTCCAAGACATGCATCAAAAGCCACAATTGGATCCCAAGCGAATCCCCAATCATCCATGCCCACCCCCTGCAGCAAAGACCCTAATGATCACTCACACGTGCTTTCCCATCCCAGTCCTTCTCAGGATACAAACAACATTTATGGCCAAATGTGCAATCTCTTTTCCACAGTACAGAAGCGAATGGACCACTTGGAGAGAATGAAAGAGAATCACATCAAAAGCGGCGGCAAAGAGTATGGAAGGAATGTGGCAGAGACAATGAGATGGCGATATGATTTAAAGGCAAAGGAACAGCTTTGTAGTGTGGGATGGAGACGATCTCTTCATTTAGAACTGGAGGCTCCTAAAAATGAAAGCACAGCAGCCAAGCCCAATGCCCTAAAGCAAAGGCCTTACGGGCAGCACATAAATATATGAGCCACTGACAGCTCCAGTCAAAGTTTAGATGTGGGAGGAATGACAAAGCTGATGCTAAACAGTAACCTTTTAAATAAGAAGGTGAAATGAATAATAATCACGTAAGTGAAATTCACAGAAAGACAAATCCAAGTTATTTATTCTACGTATTGAATTCACAACAATGTACAACAACAATAACAAAACCTTCAGAAAGTTTAAAGGAAAATTTCACCTTTGACTAATTTACGAACCCTGATGTCATTCCAAAACCGTATAAGTTCCTTTCTTCTGTGAATCACAAGAGGAGATGCTTTACAGTAAAGTTGAATTTTTTTATAAAAAGTAATTTTTCTTATAATAAAATGAAAAGATGTAAACCTTGAATTATACAACACAATGTCCATAATAAAATACATATGACTCATGTTCTATAGTACATGACTTCTCAAGTCATACGGTTTATGTAAGGAATAGAAAAAGCTATAGAAACACAGCAACATTATACACAAAGTATTCATAAAATATTGCAAAAGAGATTTGAAAATTCTGTCATCGTTTACACACCCTTGTGTTGTTTTAATCTCTCTCCATCTATTTGTTCAGTTGAACACAATGGTAGAAACCACACTGTTCTGTGGCACCCTTGACTACCATAATAGTTTAGTTTCCTATGGAAGTCAATGGTGCCCCAGAACTTTTCGGTTATAAACATTCTTCAAAATATCTGCTTTTGTGTTCGGCAGAACAATACAATGAATACAGGTTTAAAACAAGTAGACCACACTGAATCCACTAAATGATGACAGAGTTTTTGGGGGGGCAAACTATCCCTTTAAAACTTGAAATATAGTGCATGAGAAACGTTGTGGTCATTTTGCCATTCACAGAATTTTCACGTTTGGGTGAACTTTGTCTACGACTGTTCAAATAGGTGAAACCAAAACACTGCTGAAAATACATTTTCTTCAGCATCACGAGAGTTTTTTCAGACTGAGTTCTGCTCATACAAGCCGACAACACAGTGCCAGATGTGGACGATCTCCATCGCGTGGAAGGTGCGTTGAGACATCACATAACACTGCTGCTCTGAGACTGGCCTTATGGATTGCATGTGCAGACACTAAAAATCCAGAATCAGTTACATCATACCCCATGATGATACATGCCTGATGCATAACGTAATGTCACACAAACTTTCACTGCAAAACCTAATAAAAGCCATTTTATTCACTCATAGCAACCTCAGCAGAAAAAAAGAGGTCTCATTGCACCACCCTGAAGGCTGAAAGAGGGTTAAATTGCAAAACTGGATTGATGGGCTGCGATACGGACTCTCTGAAAGCTCTCAGAGGAGATATGGAGATGAGAAACCAGACATCCAGCTCATGTTCTGAGCGGCAGGTGAGAGGTTAGGGGTCACATTGTTCCCATGTGATTGAAGCTCCGCAGTGATGACTTACAAGACCAAGTTGAAAATTCCCAAAATGTTCTCTTATGAGACAGGGTTCACACATTTCATCAAATGGAAATACCATCTGCTTAGAAGGACATCACAGCCCTTTTTACTTAAATGCAAAATACTTCACACGATGTATTTCACTGGAGCAGACCATCACACTCTTGATCATGGTGAAAACTGACCATGTGACACGCCTATGAAAACCTCATGCCAATCATATTATTACATAGGACTTGAAAGGATCTGCACGTTTTGGATTATGTCACTGCCATAGACTAAATTAAGCGATCCACCAGTCTCCTGATGATGTGTTTGATTCCCTTCAAATATTCCGGTAGTTATGTAAATGCGTTTTGGCTTGTACAAGAAGATAAAACCCCATTCAAAACTGATTTTCTTTCTTTACCATGCATACATGGCTTCTGTATTAAAAGCTTATGGACCTGGACCTTTTTAAAGTGTCCGAACACATTAAGATGAGATGTTGCTTCTACACATGCCACAGTGCTTTTCTTAAGGGGACAGTTCACCCTCAAAAAGTAAATTATTTCATAATTAATTTCACCTTCATGTCATTCCAAACCTTTATTCATAAGATATTTTTAAGAATGTTGTTAACCAAACAAAATTGCACCCCATTGACATTTCTCAAAAAATCATCTTTGCTGTTGCAAAGAACGAGTCATGTACAGGTTTTGAAGAAAATGAAGGTGATAAATTATAACTTTTCTTATTTTTGAGTGAACTATCCCTTTAACAACACTAGAATTTCAAAGGACATAAAATCCACCTTAAGACAAACGCTTAACATCTAGATAACCTCTGAAATTCCTGAAAAACTCTCCCACATGGGTGTTTACGCCACACTGTACTCCAGGCAAATGGATTATCTGGTATTAATACGTATAACTTAACTATACAGTATGAGGTCACATCAGACCCCATCGTTGGACGAAAAGCCTTTGCTATTTAAGTCCAAGTCACTTCCTAATGCATGGTTATCAGCTGATATCCGTCCTGGGCCCCTTTGTCTGGTGTCTGTGAAGCTCCATAATTGGGGGATGTAGAGTCGCCTGCCACAGCATCTTCCCTCCGGGATAACATTACACTAATGGCACAGAAAGGGCCAATGGACAGCTCAATTACTGTACCTCAATTACGCGGGGTAGCCTGAATAGATCGAGGTTGGATGGCACTAATCAACAAATGATTAAAGACTTCCAGAAGATATCCTAAACTATACAAAGAAAAACGTGGCTTGCAGAAAGCCCAAAATGAGTTTACTGGATGAAATCATAGCGTCAAAGACAAACCCACGGCACAGTTTTTCATATAGGGTCCAAGCATTCATGAGTGTATTCAAAGCAATAAAAAACATAATTATAGTGAAGAAGATATTTTCTTTATATGGCAAATGAAGACCACACTGCACAGAAACTGACACAAGCACTGACAGAAGTTTTTGTATGCTTTGCCACTCATCTGGAAACTGAATGAAAGATGCAGGCTGCGAGTTACTGTCTGGAAACGTGAGACAAAAACTCCACTGGGTGCCAGTGGGAACTAAGGGAGCGGAAACGGAGCCAGTTAAAAACAATAATTTTCCACATTATTTTCTTGCTGCACTTCTGAAGGATCTGGAATAGCAATTAGATGTAGACAATCTGGAAAACAGTACTTTTTCAATTATCTGTTATTTGGTCAATATGGATAGCAGCTCTGGGCTAAGATAATCTAGCCTTGTTTTCCTTTAGTAAGATAAATAAGTTGAAGTAAGTTTAAGCAGTACATTTGTATAATAGATGGATGGATGTGCGGAGTCTTTTATACAGTATAAACAAAGCAACGGCTTTTCTTTTTATTACAAAATGTTTCTGTTGAGCTCAAGAAAAATGCCTGGAACGGGATGAGTAAATTGAGTTTTAATTTTAATTTAAAGGCAAACTATTCTTTTAAAGGAACCTAAAAATGAAGATTAATTTTCCTTTTATTCACCCTCATGTCATTCCAAACCTGACTCATTCAGCAGAACACAAATGAAGGTATTTTTGTGTAACCAAACAACAATAGCCCCCCATTTCTCAAAACATCCTCTTTTGTGTTCCACAGTTGTATGTTTTGAACAACATGAGGTTGAATAAATGATTCGAGAATTTTATTTTTAGTTGAACTATCCCTATAATCTTATCTAAAGGTACCAAGTGCGACATTTGGTTGCAAATAAACTGTAAAACAGAATAATCCCATTTTGTAATGAAATCCCATTAACTATGTTTATATCAAGTATGTCTGTATGATCTGGTTTGGTGGATGTCCGAGGGGTAAACCTAACTTTACTGCTTTCCGGTTATAAATTCAAGAATTGCAGGACTGTGCGTTCACTGGCCATGGCATTACTTCGTGGCAAGACTTTCAAAACAAAGAGACTTGTTAAATCTCAAGAGTTAAGTCAGGCATGTCTAGAGTTCTGTTTAACCTTCTCGGATTTGTTTAAATTGAAGGAGCTTGGCAGCTTTAGACTACAGAGAAAAAGGAACGGTCCTCCGGGAATACTCTGAAGCAAAACCTCAAAAGACCCACCGGAGGAAAGACGACTTGTAATAGCTGTTCGGTGTTTCATCTGCCAAGATCTTCAAGGATCATTAAGAAGCATCAGCTTTCTTGTCCTGAAATGTCAAAGATAGCAGTCAACAGTTTAAGCATTTGGGAGAAATGATCTGACGGGATTTGTACAATTGTTAACTTAAACAGGACATAATTTCTGAAACGAAATTCTAGAAAACCACAACAAGCGCAACAAGGTCCACTGGAGTGCCAGTCAAACTTATCTAAATACTTATGACAGATGACTGAAAATGCTCCTGGGTAAATTTTCATGGTTTATTGCAAACCTGAAGGGAAGTGATCATAAGGTAAATGTGAACTAGTTTGATGACAAACAAATTCTCTGAGGTTGTCTGTTGTGTGGACGCATTTACATCTATGCCAACCATAAAATGAAGTCTAATGTCCTCTTAAAAGAGTGACTATATACATACATACACCGTCTCCAAAAAAGCTTAAACATATATTGATTAGAAAACAAAATATTAAACAAACTGATATTTTATCCAAGAAATATACCATGTTTGAAAGTAAAAATTGTTTGTTATAATGTGAATAGAGGCAAGAACAATGAGTTTTTGGACACTTTGAGATTAAAGAAACATATCCATAGCTAACCTCTATGGTTAACCCATGAATACTTCTGCAAAGAACCTGAGAGGAACATAAACATAAAAGGTTAAAATATAAAAAATCCTCAGAACAGTGAAGTTATCTTTGAGAAAAGTATATTTTTACACGATATGACCTGTGTTTGTATACATGTTTGGTGCAAGGGCAAATGATTCACAAATATTGCTGGTTGAATTATTAAATACTTAAGTGAAGTGTACAGGACATGGGCGTGAATAATGATGTCATCCTGTGTGAATGTACAATAAATGTGAGAAAGCAAATGCGGAGGAGTCTTGTTCTACAGCAGGTCAGGAGGGGACTACTTGTAACCGTGTTTCGCACCAGATGAGAAAAACAGAGAACAAGCTCGCAGCAGCCCCCTGATGCTTGAGACGCCCGTTACAAGCTGAGCAGAAACATGTCTGGATGTTCATTGTGAATGAACAATGCCAGCACAAACACGGCACAGAAAGTATTAAAGAATGGCTGCTTTCATGTCAAGACAAAATCATATTCAACGGATCAGTCTTTGTTTTAGGCCTGTGCTCTAGTATCTAACATGAAAGAAATGTTTCTAACTGAATCTAATGAATAAATGATCAAATTAGGTCAGCAAAATTTCTGTCATCATTTACTCACCCTCTTGTTATTCTAAGCCTCTATGACTATTTCTTCTATAAAACACAAAATATATTTTGAAGTTGGTGACAAAAAAACTTTGGTCCCACTGAGTTCTATTGTAATGACACAAAACCAATGGAAGTCAATGGGGACCCACGGTTTCCGTTTACCAACATCCTTCAAAATATCTTCTTTTTGTACTCTGCAGAAGAAAGTAAAACGGGTATGAAATGACAAGAAGGTGAGTAAATGATGCCAGAATGTTCATTTTTGGGTGAAGTATCCCTTTAAACAGAGAGCCTAGCAGCTACTTTGGGAATCATTCCAGGAGTCCCATCATTATGGACAAGCCCATGCCTCTATTTTGGACATGAGCCAATAAATCATTATTGCCCTTAAAGTAATTTGGGGAATATTTGTGTAGCTTAACATGCACAGCTATACAAAGCATTAGTAAATCATACAGATCCTGACATGAACAAAGTTGCACAAGTCAGGATTTACATAGAGTGGTTTTCGTGATCTACTCGACAAAGACCTTTGTTGAGGTTTGGCATACAGACATGGAAAATTGTTTGAGATGCAAATCTGTATTAAAAAACGCAGCAGACGCAGTTATTAATATTTTAAAGCAAAGATGGGAGAATTGGTTGAAAAACACAACAATTACGTGATGTTGGAAAGTCTTAGGAAAACATATCGGGTGATGGGGTATTTGTGTGAACATGCGTAAAATATGACACACATGGCACCGGAGGAAAAGACAGAAATCTAATATTACAGTTTCAAAAAGCAGAAAAGCCAGTAAGTATCCCTTTGGGGTAAGACTTGTTAAATTGTTCAGATTCATCAATAGGCCCTCTTAGACAAGGATATATAGGGAGATCTATACAGTAACATTATTGTGTTATTCCAGTACATCACTTTTTGAAATTTTTACATCACATGTGACTACTTATAAAGGAAATTTCCCTGAGGCTTTGTTCACCTCAACACTCTGGTGGATGTCTGAATCTTAGCGTCATTATTTAGGTTAACGCTAAAAACATCCACAAAACCCTTTTTGCAATCAACAAACATTGTGTTTGTGTAATATAAAGGTCAATCTTATGTAAACGACCGCTAAAAGGGCAAGACAACCCCAGAAATGACTCCAACATGGTCGTTTACTGGCTTGTAAATGTTCTTGTTAAATTTTACAGGATTTTTACCATACACCATACAAGCTGGACTGAGACTAACCCCCACCCGCCCAACACAGTCAGCCTCAAACATAGACCTTCAGAGACCAAACACAAGCAGGAACCCAGACGTTACAAGCTAAGAGGCAAGAGTCGCCCACAGCCAGAGCATCTGTGTATTAAACCAGACAAGATCCTGCATAATACCAAAAACCTCAGTCTGAAGACAGTTACGTCATGGCTGCACAAGTACAACGTGAAAATGTAAAATTCAATGATATCTAAAAGCTAAAATAATTCATATTTGTTTTTTAAATAAAAAAGCACAGTCTGATTCATTCTTACTGTTGAATACTTTTTCTTTCTGCCACCCATACAAAGCAGCAGTTAAAGGGATACTTCGCCAAAAAATGAAAATTCTGACTTCATTTACTCAACTTCGAGTTGTTCCAAATATGTATAAATGTATTTGTTCTGATGAACAGAGAACAACATTTGGAAGAATGCTTATAACCAAACAGATTTTGCCCCTCATTGACCAAGGTAGTCAAAAGTGCCTCAGAACTGTTTGCAGTCCTACATTTTTCCTAATATCTTCTAGAATAAAAAAACGATACAGTAATTTTTCCTACAATGGGAGTTAATGGGGGGTAAGACTTGTTTGGTATAAGCATTCTTCCAAATATCTTTCTCTGTGTTCATCAGAACAAAGAAATGTATACAGATATTGAAGAACTCAAATGTGAGTAAATGATGACAGAATTTTCGTTTTTTGGGTGAAGAATCACTTTAAGCCAAAGTTTAGCAGCCAACCCCTTGGCAGGGTCCGCATCTTGGCAGACCTTCAATATACTCACTTAGTTTAAAATGTCCGGTGAACTCAGTTTACACTGACATAAAAACAACATCAACACCCCCACCAAAGTGTGACACAACTTGCTTGAAAAGCAAATAAGTCCCATAAGCAAGTTAGTGGGTAATTTAAACAAGTAAACAATAAGTGTATAACCCAACATTATTATTACATTATGTCCACCAGATCTCAATCATATGTTTCTCTGGATGCCAAACATTGATATTCAACACAAATATTTATTGCACAGTAATATAAAAGGGCTGACTGGTACAGAGTCAGAGAGGGGCAAATGCATCCCTGATGTACAATGATGATAATAAAGCACCTGGACAAGACGACTCGCAAGGGTAACAAGCCAAAGCTTGAGTACATGATGCCAAGAACTTATTTTGAAACGTATGGTGCTTTTCAGGCCTGGTTTAACGTACGGGGAGATACAAAAACAAACAGACTGTGACAAACTTTTCAGAACAATGCTTTAAAGGTGACTTGGGTCTTTATGATGTCTGACCTGATACTGCTCACTGGAAAGACAGCCATTTATCACTAGTCTAGTCAAGCTGATAGATTTGACAAAGGTCACAAACATGCGGACTATAAAAACCTCTAAACTTACTTTTGAGAAAGAAAAAAAAAAAAGAGTCATGACTAAATGGCATTCTACACATTGAAATGACAAACCAGCGTTTTTTATAAGAAGTTACTAACATTGTTGATTTGAACAATGAGCATCCCGACCTAGAACGGTATATTTTATAACACAAATACCTTTAAATATTATGCCCTGTGCCACACAAAACCACTATTGGCAACATGTACACCAAAATCACAACCGTGTGTGCCACATTTGGCACTTAAGTACTAAAGGAATAAAATGTTTATTTTCCCAAATTGGCTTGCGGTGATCTCATTCGTGAATAACCCAAGTGGAGCCCACATGGTGCCAGCAGAAACAGGTCGCATTGTCAGCTAAATAGTCCGATACATGTGTGCGTTCCTGAGCACCCATGAATAAAATGACATCATTTGGCACACATTTAATGCGGAAAACCGGCAGCAATGCCGCTCGGCTTAAAATGGGTCCACCTTTCAAAACTTTTATGATAAATTACAATATCGTGATAGTTTTAGGGTTTCCCTTAAGACAAAGCAGTGCCAAAAGTACCATTAGGTCCAAATGTACAGCAGTCCTGCTCCTGTCAGCTTATTACTCACTCCGCCTGTCTGATCTTTTTTCCCCGTCTGGATGCTGAAAGCCGTTGAAGCTTCAGTTCGAATTTACAGCTCGGAATGATACTTAGAAGACACATTTGTGGAGAATCAAAGCGAACCACAAACTTATGATGTAATTACTTGAGCAGATGTAAGCTTTCATATCTACTTTCATTATATGATTATTTGTGATGGATCATATTGACACCAGGTATTTATTTTCTTTTTTTTATTGAACATGGTGGTCAAATCAGTCCACACCTGCCTTACAGTGTTCTCATCTAGACAAGAAGTCTGAATCAAAATCTTTTTTTAATCATTATTTTATGATTAACAATTAATCCTCCAGCTGTTTAACATCAAATATTACATGGCAGCAATGACAGTGTGAAGTGCAAATAAATGAAAGATAATGGGGGTCTCGAGAGCACATAAATGTAAACACTTCAATCAACTGTCATTTGGATGACAAAGGACAACACACAACAGGTTATTTTTCATCTTGGTGAAAACATACCGATGAAGTGACTGGCATTGTTCAAACAAACCACAGTCATCCGTAAAAGCTTACGTACTATGGTTTTCTGAGAAACCGTGTAATCCAGAGGGTTTAGCGGGGCTGCGAGATAAAACGTGGCCTTTAACAAGTAAGATGGTAATAATTTCAAATCCAGGGTGTGATGTTAAAACAGGCTTACACAGTGTGTCTGAGTTCAATTAGCCTATGTGTTATGCTATCGCATGCCGCAAAAGATTTCCCTTAGGGGAAAAAGGTCAGATTATGTGTAACACTGATACAGCAAAACAGCTAGAATGTCTTTCATGTGACGTGCCGAATGAGTTAAAAGTTATTAATGTGCGGCTGAATAAGCACTATTCTTCATCACACATGTTCATACACATATGGTACTGCTTTGAAAAAGCATTATCCTGAATGCAAAACTATTTATAAAAGCATACAAAAATACATAGTTTTGTTTTTTATAGTTCTCTATTATCCGCCATGTGATAATCTTATGTTTTATAGAAAGTAAGAGCCTTTGCCAACTATGATTTTCTACATAGTAACGTAATTGAAAATAAAAAAGGTCAAAAAATCTTTAAAAACATTGATAATGTTTTCACATTGTTTGTATAGGTCAAATAAAAAAGGGGGGCTGAACATAACAGAACCTATCACTGGCCAATTTATAATGGCCGATGTGTGTAACGTAATGGCGCTGTAGTTTAAGCACTTGGTTTTGACAACTGTATGAGTTTTATGAGGACCTTCAAAGAGGTCCAAAGAAAGCTAAACCTGTGTCCAACTTAAACAAATGAATCTGCTTAAAAAAAACACATGAACCGAAGAAAGCGATTCACTGCGATCAAATGCCATGCAAAGATTTCAATTAAAGGGACATTTCACCTAAAAATAAAAATTCTCTCATTGCTCGACTTCTGGATACATTTCTTGGTTCTGAGGAACTCAGAGAAAGATATTTGGAAGAATGCTCGTAACCAAACAGTTCTTGGCCACCATTGACTACCATGGAAGGAAAATGACAATGGTACTCAAGTGTCCCTGAACTGTTTGCTTCCCTACATTAATCAAAATATATTATTTTGCGTTCAACAGATCAAAGAAATTTACAAAAGCAATCATACAACGTTGTATCATGACGGCCAAGAACTGTTTGGGTGCAAGCATTCTTCCAAATGTTTTTCTCTGTGTTCATCAGAACAGTTAATACAGATTTGGAACATGTTGAGGGTGAGTAACTGATGGCAGCATTTTCATTTTTGGGTGAAATGTTCCTTTAAGGACAATATTTAAAATCAGCTTTAAATAAAAGCGTGAAACACACCGAGAGGAAACACAGCCCCTTCCTTAAAATCCACCATAATCAGTCCTTTTAAACCATAATATCACAGCACAGCATCACGAACCAGAGCTGAGCGAACACATTTGTCATATAAATGGTATGTGCTATGTGACAAGCTGTTAAAAGAATGGTTTAAACCCAGCGGTGGGCAGCTGTCAGTATTCCCAGCATCCCAGTTCTACAACATGGGCATTGCAGCTGTAATATGTTTAATAACTTGGCACCCATCTTGCACTCAAAGACAGGTGATGGTTAAAAAGCTACCTGAACGGCGGTGTGTGCATGTGCATTACATAACACTTGCATTTTCAGGCTTTTAATAACATGTTGACTCTGACAAGTTTTCTCAGTAAATGCATTTATTCTTGAGCTGGAGTCTGGATTTAATAAACTAGTTTTAGGATTCATCTGTCAGCCTGACTTTAAAATGAGCTCATAAACCTTAGTGTTGAGTTGCTTGTTTGCCTTGTTCACAGAAGAATGATTAAAACAACTAAAAAGAAAAAATGAACTAAAACTAATATTCTTTAAATGAGCCCAATGAAAGCGAATTTGTTTTTGGTCCACATTTCTGCCGAATTCTGCACTCTATGCATGTACAAATTGGCAAAAGGAACGTGTTCTGCAAGCTGCTGGAAACATTGCTGAAGGGAACAAAAAGCTGATTATTTTGTCAAGTTTGTTGACAAAGCCCTGGGCAACACAGCATGGCCTGGAACATATCCATGGGAATTACCACCCTGTCTGCACACCAACCTGTGCCCACATTACAAACCAAGAACAAACATCATTTCAGAGCAAAATCCCTACGAGTAAAAACCGCAGGAGTCAAAATGTAAGCATCATTTGTCGAACTCATCTGTTGGGCTTAATCACACGCATGTACGGTGTACAGTATCGAAGAATGACAGCTGAGGATGATTCTTTAAAGAAATCATTGATCACACCCCTCCATTAAAACACTAGTCAGAACAAGGATGAGAAGCGGTTAACACACCATTTCTCACCATTCTTTACATAGAACCCTTAATGCAACTTAATGGATTCGGAAACCGCAATTTAAGTCTTTCTTTCAGATATAGGTACTCTAAAACCCAACAGCACATTTAATGCGGATCTACGCGGAAGCCTTTCATTGTGTTATTGTGCAATTGAAAGGATTCAATAAACCTTCAGATTGAAAGCATTCAAAAAAATTATTCTGAGGAATTTTACCAAAAATTCTGGAAGCAATTTCTCCCTTGTCATAAATCTGTAAAACATGTACTTGGCCAAAGTAAAAAACTGAGGGGCATATGGTCATCCTTAAACGTTTATCAGATCTCAGATGTACCTTATCTTTAGAAACACCTGAATGTTGCATAGTGTTATTTACATAAACTGTGATAAAACTCATTTAATCTCTGATGTACACGCACCTGCTGTTGTACCATAAGTTAAAATCTTATGCTAAAGTTACACAACAGCGGCTCCAAGAGGGAAACTTTATATATGAACAAATACTCGTTTAAATGACAAATAACATAATGCATATTTTATTCGCCTGTATGATAAAAATAAGAGATAAGTGTATATTATTTAGCTGGTCAACAGTTTTAAGTGCCCCAGTTTTAACCAACTTACACATTTGAATGAATGATGCTTAAATAGCCTATCCTATAGTATTAACATTAGATTGTAAAATAAAAACGTCCAATAACTAAACAAATAGTAGACGATGCTGTTGAAAGAAAATTTTATAATATGAATGCGATATATATTCTAAGAATATAGAAACACAAAAGCTAACATCTACACCTACTACTTATTCACGATTAATGTAAATAAAAATCTTCATGAACATTTTACCTGTCAGGATCATCCCGGAACCGCTTTCTATGTCTGGTGTTTCAGTAGGACCCATTTCTGGGATGCTGGCTTTCAGAAAAGTAAATAAAAAAGTTGTCCACACAACACACTCGAGAAACATCATATTGACTAATTTATAAAGACGCTTCACGCGCACTGGGATTGTACATGCAGTGACCTGCGCTCATCGAATTAACTTTACAAATGTAATGAATCAAGTCCGGAGTATGATGAGATTAATCTGAATACATTAATATTAAAGCTGTCCTCTAAGTTTCTCAGTTTTGTTTGGCGATGCCTGTTACGTCCCTGCACGCACCTTGCGAACAGCGCGCTCTCGCCTCAGGACACCTTCATCTGTACAGCGTGTGCGTCATGGGAAACGCCTACACCCGTGCCGCTGACCAATGAGAAGTAAGCATCCTAGAACTCATTAACATCTCTGTGTTCTGACGAGGCTTTTGTGTGCAGAATCTGCTGACGCGAAAGAAATATGAAATAAGTAAATACTGTTATAAAAATTAAATTGTAAAATAGAAAAATTAAATGAAATACATTTGACAAGTTTTCCTATTTATTTTGTGTATTTTACGGAAGCTTTTAATAAATGTGCATTTTATAAATATAATCGATGTTGTTGATATTATAATTCCATAGGTATGCTTATTGTATAATTCATATTATAAAGCCTATCGAAATATGCCAAAATATACTTATAATGTATTAAAAAGGTATTAATAATTAAAATTAATGTACATAAAATAAGTGTTAATATTGTATTGAACGAATATTGTTTCTATACTGGTTCGATTGTTGCAAACAGCAAAAAAACTCTCAGAGGCAGAAATTTTTTAAATGTCATGTAAATTTGCGAGATTCCTTCTTACAACCTAGAATCACACGAAAAAACAACAGAATTGATATTTTTCCAGTTTTATTTCCACATGTGTCTCAATTCATTTTTTCATACAAATTGTAAATGATGAAAATAAGACTAATTCAATGAGCAGAAATATGGCATCACGGATCAATAAACAGATCACAGGAGTGAGGCAGTCGGTTCCAGTGCGTCGCTCCATAGTGTCCGACAAGACTTTTACAACAAACTGTGAAGAGAAGGGCCTTCCAGTTTTCTCCCAGAAATCCGGGGGAAAGTGTATCAAAATTTGTTTCTAAAAAACCAACAGCCAATTAACTCCTCATAGAAAAACATGGACAAAGTGGTACAATTTCCTACATGCACATACTGTATGTCATCATAACATGCAAACATGACATCATCCAAGAAGATTAGCCACAAATCGGTACAGCATGAGACAAACTAGTGCTGTAATAAATTTGGCACATGGCATTATAAATTAAATTAAAGGACAGTCAACGATCTATTGGGTGCACATCACTCATCTCCATCGCGAAAAAGAAAACACTGGCCAAAAGGCTGTTCACTGTGACGTCACATACTGTAAAAAACCCTTACAGGCTGCAAATGATTAGAATAACATTTACCTTCTAGTGCAACCAGTACAAATACAACTTATTTCATCAATTTTATAAGGGCAGAAGAAGCACAATTAGGTGTTCCCATTTTTCATATTTGAGCTACACATCTGTAGATCTCTGTGAAGTGAAGAATTGGTCCCACTTAAGAAGTTGAAATCTGGAGTGCAGTAAAAATACGGAATGAGGAGCAGTCTTAAAGTGTCATTTTGTTGCATAGCCCTACTGTACGTCAACAGTTAACATTTCCCTGCACTTACAGACCTCCTTAAATTGTCAATAAATTAATATAGACGTAGATGCCTGTACGAAGCTTATATCATCAGCAGCATATACATAATCAAGATTTATTTTAAGATTTGGAAAAGTGGGAAAATAACACGTCTTGTCTGGTTCCTAGACAACTTTCAACCATATTTTGGGACAAATTCAATTTAAACAATACCGACACACAGGATTTGTATAGCCTTGCATCAAAAACAGGCAAAAACTTTGAAAATACAATGGCAACAGTTATTAAGGTACCGTAGGATTGGGCAGTAACATTTTAAGGCGGGGTTTGGACAAGGGTCAATTAGAAACTCACAAACTATAATAATGTGGGCATATTTTAACCTTGATTTTGACTCAACAGAAACATTACAATAGTAGGAGAATGCAAGATTCTCTTCATTAAAAAGGTCTACTTGAAATAAATATTTTGTGGGAAATAAAAGACTGTGCAGTGACCTTTATAAAATTCTCCTTACAAGAGGACAGCTATTCAATACCTCTCACCTTCTTAAATACTGGATTCTCTCTAATCTCACAACAAGCTCTCTGGAAAACAACACTGACATTAACAGCAAGCAAGAAGTTTGACCTTCTGACGTCATTTACAGTACTTATTCAGACCCCTATGAATCAATTTCATGACTCAATTTCAATACACCTTATATCATCTATCTTATACCTGCATCATCATAATACTCTTAAAAGACCAACATCGTCCACATCCATCTAAATTGGTATAACGCTGCGGTCTCTGTTTTGTGCAAAGCCAAAAATCTCTCGCATCAAACACATGCTAAAATACAATAAGAAACAAATATGAGTGACGTTAACCTACAGCATACAGCATTGGCAATAGATCTCTAAGTTTAGGCACTTGGTATCTTATCTCTAGAGAGTAAGATAAAGATTAGACCTTACGTAATGTCTAGCTACACTCAGATCATTTACATTTATAGGTAGAAAATGGAACACTGAGAAAAGATATTCATTCTGCTGCAGTCCGAGCCCGATCCGGCCCTTTTTCGTTTTTTTGTGTATTCCACTAACAACCCAGAACAGCAGAACACCCTTAAATTCCTAGAAATAGCTTTTCAGTCATTGTGTCCTGTGCAAAAATCGAAACAAGCTAAATTATCAACTGAATACATAGAGCTGATTTTCACTTTGGAGAACCAGCGTAGGCGGGTTTTCTCCACAGCTTGCGTTTCTGGACGTCCTTCGCTGAGGTCTGAGGTTTGATCACAGGCACAGCTGTGATGTGAACGTCTCCATGCACTCGACCTTTGTAAAATCGAAACTGAAAGAGGCGAGGAGTTTAACTTGACGCTAAACAAATTATTTCTTTCAACAACGTTTTAAACGCATCAAGAATTTCAGCGAACACCTTTCCAAACCATTTACATAAAAATTTGATAGTAAACGGGTAAAAGTGTGTAAACTGTGGTCGGATTTTCTCCTCTCGCAGGCTTAACTGCTCACACCTCTTGATGGCCAAAGCTCATTCTACAGCTAACACCAGTCATCTCTTTCTTTCTCCTGATAGCTTCCGGAAGCTCTCCCGCTGGATCCGGAGGCTGCGCTCACTCCAAGGGAGTAGTGATACCCGTTGGGCACGCCGCTCTGGCTGCGCGAGAGTAGCACGGAGCCTGATGTCGCATAGGTCCTAGGGGAACGGCCCGTGCCGTACGTGCTCAATGCATCCTGGAAGTCTTCGGCATCGGACAAGTGCGAGTCCTGTTGAAGTGGGCCTAAACTGGGGTCGGAGCCGATACGAGTGACGGGCACGGGGGATTGGCGGTAGGCGTTGCCGCTGAGTAGGGTGTCGTGTTCCGAAAGGCCACGACTAAGGCGAGCAGGGCAGGGTGATGTAGACTGGGCAGTGTTGAGCTGGACCGGGGAAGAGTTGGCAGTCTTGTAGGCAACGGCAGGCCGCGGGGTGAGGGGCGTCTGGGGGAGCTGTCTACGCCCACGGCTGGGTGTGCTGGTGCCTGAGGTGTGAACAATTGAACTTCCTTTAGCTGTGCTACTACCCTGGAACACAACGGATGAAGAGAATGCACAGAGAGAGTTGGCATACGTGGAACTTAGAGAATGAAATTTAAAGAGATACGAGACAGACCTGTTTGAGCCTGTCGTACGGTTCTCCCGGTGATGTGGACCTGCTGGGTCCGGCTGACAGGCTGTGGCTGTGTTCATGGTTGCCGTAGCGATCGCACGAATAGTATCGCTGCTTCCTCTCCACCGCTGAGGACGAATGATGCTTCCTCTCATGCGAGCGCCCACGGTCTCGCTCTCGTGCTCTTTCCCGAGGCAACGACTCGGAATTTAGATCTGCTGAAGTACAGAAATAATTATTATAATAACAAATAATAATTATTAAATAATATTAATATAAAAAATTATTGTTTGAACAACAAAAAGTTTCTGTCTTGTTTTTCAGGGCGGTTTACCAAGATATAATTTAATAAATAAAATTCTGCCCATAGCACAACCAGAAAATGTATGACTTCATCCATAATAGGATCGATCACCCAAAACTAAACTCCACCTTATTTGTTAACTCACCTTTTCCTAAAAACTCAATCATTTGCTTTCTTTTGTCAAACACAAAAGATGCCCATAGGCAGAACATTTAGGACTGACAGCCTATTCACTTTTATTGTACAGGAAAAAAAGAGCTTTAACTTGCAAAAAATGAACATTTTTGTTGAATTAACTAGTCTTTTGAGCGAAGTATTTCTGAAACATTTCAATGCTTTCTCAAATGCACGCCCCATGACGACCCTAAAACAGACAACGTGGCCAAGACCAAAAGTTAGCCTGCTGTTTGCTGCTGACGCTGTTGTGACCTTTCTGACAACAGAGGAACAAAAACATGTAGAGGAAGATGTATGTGGGTATCTGTGTTTGAAACTCGAGTACAAACACGCTCCAGTAAAGGAGCTTTCAGAGGACTGATGTATTGCCCCGTTTTAACTTCATACTCCAGCTGTCTTCAGCTGAAACGGGTTTACCTCCCAGCACTTTCAAAGAATAGAACAAGGCAGACAATAAGAAGTCATCAGTCAATAACAGGTAGACAACCCCTCATGTTATTGGCCACCAAATACAAAACATCTGCTGACTTTCCCATACATAATGTAGCAAAAAGAAGCCAATGGACAAATATCCCAAAAACAAAATCCCTTCAAAAGCGCATTTTCTTTTGATGGTATTTAAGTCGTCCTTTAAAGTCAGAGATAGAGGTTAACGTGGTAAATCCTAAACCAAAGAGATTTGGTGGCCATTACAGCTTTTTCCCCATTGATAACGTAATCACTCTAATCCCGTCATGAATTTATTTCATTGTGTTCTGTAAGAATAGCTGGAATTTATTAATACAGTATTACATCTGAACTTTATTTCATATCGCATTTGTAAGCCCAAAATCCATGTTAAAAACATGAGTCTGATTGCATAAAAAAGCTTTAATATCCAACAAAAAATCTTTGGAGGGAAAGAATTATATATATATTTTCTTCATTAAAACCATCAGAAATTTCATTTTTGAAGTGGGCTTTTGGCAATTCATTTCAATAGGATTTAATATAAGGATTTAATATCCCACCAACAAAAACATCTCATACCAGTAGACACCATTATAGTTTCAATGAAAACCAATTCAATTACACAAATGTTAAATTCTTATTGTGTTTTGGGGAGGGTTCTATTGTTTCATTTCAGCACGGCTGCCGAAAAAAATGAATGGTTTCAATTCCAAATATCGCTATGACAAAAATCGCTGTTTTCCAATAAAACCATTACCGAATTTCTTTATGTAGTCTGTGTCTGATCTCAGTATGATTTAATGGTGCGTTACTGGTTCCTCTCCGCTAGATACCATCCCTCTAATAGAAGCATCTCATTTCCAGTAGAGACTCTCAGAAATCATTATCGTTTCCATTAAAACAGTAACAATAGCCATTATAACCAAATCCCTTACAATTGTTTATACGGATGTGTGAAAATTCAATGCATACTATAGAGAGAAGCTCTTAAAATTACACAGGGTCGATCGTCTGGAAGTTCAGATATCTGATACGGGTAGAAGAACATCAACTCCACCTGTAGTGGACGGCTGCTCTTCGCTGATGGCTCGATCCAGTGATTTGTGCTTCTTGTCTCTGCGTCGCTGACAGCGATGATGATGGTGGTGATGGTGGTGCCGTCCTCTCTCCCCATCTCTCTCTTGACCAAGGATCTGGCCCAGGGCTACCTCGGGCCTCTCCAGATCATATTCGCACAAACTGACCTCCTGCACCCCTCTGTGAGGAGTCAACGAGGACGTAGACCGCCGCATGGGACTCACATCTGTGATCGGCTAAATGACGGGCGGAATGGAAATAATCATTAGTAAATGAGAGGTACTTGGTAAATGAAAGACATATGAATGAGGAAAGTTCTCAAACCACTACATAGACCTGTCACAGAAACACAACACCAGCTGAGCATGAAAACACACTTCCACTGAAGAGTGACGTTTAGCCCGCTCGTCCGGCGTCACTGTCCGATGCAAACACCGTTTGAATGCTGTCATCGAAATGTCTATCACACACACACACCGAATGGCTGGAATAGTCAGTGTGTGAACTATCCGCAACAAAGCAGCAGTCACCGATCAAACAAGAGTCAATGGCACTTTTACAAAATTTTTTTGCATCACTGATAATTATATCTCATAGTAGAACAGTCTTTGTTTTTGAAAACATGAAACATCCAAAGTGATTTACAGTGCATTCAATCTCACTGTATGTGTTTGTGTGCTCAGTGCTTGGGATCGAACCCATCACCTGTTGTGCTGCTAACACAATGCTCTACAAATGTTAACCAGGCAGGCTAGACTCTTCAGAGAATCCATGACTACTGCTTGATGATTGTAATGTCTATTTAAACGTTGATAAAATATCACTCAATAGTGCCACCCAGTGGCACACGTTTGTAGAAACTCTAAGCAGCTGTGCGTCCTCTCTTCCCACATCTTGAAAACATCTTGATAGTTCGCCCAAAAAGGAAAATTCTGTCTTAATTTTATCTCCCTCAATTTATTTAAAACCTGTATAAATCACTTTGTTCTGATGAACACAAAGAGAGATATTTGGAAGATTGTAAGCAATTTTCCTTTCTGGGACATCATTGACTACCATAGCAGGATAAATTTAAATGGTAGTCAAAGGTCGCCCGGAACTGTTTATTTTGCTGAATTCTTCAAAATATAAAATTTTGTGTTTACAGAGCAAAATATACAATATTTTTTCCCTTCTTTGGTAGTGGATGATGTATCAAAAATGAAAATTGCTATTATTCTTCCAAATATCTTTCTTGGTGTTCAGCAAAAAAAAGAACTTTATCAAGATTTGGAACAACTTGAGGGTGAGTTAACGATGACAAAATGTTCATTTTGGGGTGAACTGTCCCTTTATAGGATAGTTTACCCCAATAAAAATTATTTTAATCTCTCCCCCTAATGTCATTCCAAACCTGAAGGACTTTCTTCTGCAGAACGCAAAACAAGATATTTTGAAGAATGCTGGTAACCAAACAACGCTTTGCCATTTAACCACACAACTATTACTGTAAATAGCTATAAAGTAGATGTGTGAAGAGGGCACTGCAACCTTTTACAAAATCAGAATGAATACACAACCTACGGAATGACTCACACTCATACTTACAGTACAGCACACAATCATGTTTCTCAGGACCTCACAACATTAAATAAAACAGCACAGAAATAATTTTAGCTCCAACAATGTAAAATATTTACTACTGGATGTTTTAGATCATGTCCTGACAAGGTGTGCCAAAAAAGTAATCTCTCCATCAATTATTTGGTGTATGTTTATTCAAACGTTAATGTATGTTTGCAGCATTACGAGTTGCTCCGCCCACAGTTGACTCTTACTGGTTCAAAATCCTGATTCTCTATTTACATTTAAGCTTTGCAAATAAACATAAATTTCGCTTTTTGTTTAAAACAAATTGCTAAAAACTTTTCATGTCACTTCTGGTTTGGACGACTATATATATATATTAACTGTCGACGTGAACTGTAGTAATGTTTTTATTTACTTTTTAAACGGCTAAACTATGCAGTTTAGTGTTCACTTTACCAGGGTTATTCTAAAAGACAGCTTGCTTGTAAAAGTTTACTGCTTGACTTTGGTTTTTAAAACAACTGGAATGGACAAAGCACACACAAGCCAACACAGAAATGGAGTGGCTGGCAGAGAGAGAGAGAGAGAGAGAGAGAGAGGGAAAGAGACACACATAGAGAGTGAGAGAGCGATTGCAGGTGAAACACTTGTACATACTGCTAGGTACGTTCCGGCGGTGTGGCGTATGTGGCTCCGCTGTTGGGCAGGAAGAGGAAGAGGACACATAGGTGAGGACAACAGCGCACGCGGCAGTGACAGTCATGGACACATTTAGAGACAGAGACAGGTGGAGAGAGATCAGAGCATTGGAAGAAAAGGATAGACTAAGAAATAAAAGAATGATGTCATGGAAACGTTTAGAGCGAAGTCAGGTGTGGTCATTGAATTTATTTCTTTAAACAACAAAATCCTGCTTGCAAATGGGGTAAAAAAAATATTAATTTGTTTTTACGTTTTTCGAAAACTAAGAAAATATAAATGTACAGTGTTGGTTGGCTGCTTTCATAAAGATGCCCTAAAAAATGTATTTTTTTGACATGTTATTCTAATCTGTACTGCATATTTGTTAAATGTAAACGTAGCTTTTTATGGTACACACTCTATTGCAGATGCAGTGAAGCACCTCACATAACATGCTTGTCTGGTTTTCTTTCCTGTGTTTTTATTTTAAAGAACAACCATAAAAAATTAGTTTAACATTCAAATTTGAAAAAATATCCCACCCATTCGGACTCATTTCAGACGAATGGGTGGGATAGAAGAAAAAGTAAAAATGACGGGGTAAGAGAACGAATGATGAGAAAGGAGAACGAATAGATAGAAACCAAATAAGAGATAAGAGAACAAAGATGTGAAGATATGTAAAACTGTAAAGACAGAGCGAAGGTTGAGAGATAAACAGGACAGGACAGAAGACTTACAAAACACCAACAACACAAGACACGACAAAACATTTACAACAATGATGCTTGACGCTGTGTGACGGTCCTTTAGCCATGTGGTAAAAAATACCAAATATAGAAAAAGGTGTACACAAATAAATCTACATTTAAAAAGTAACATCACATTGGAGAATGTGAATGTGAAACGTGTAACACAATACTCTAAAATATATGTGAACGAAATAGAAATAGAAAAATAAGGATTAGGATTACAAATAAAGACAAAGAATAAGATATTTCTGTATGCTTATATGATGTTATGTTGACAGCATTTTTGCACTCTCTCACGCACAGACACGTTTACTTATCTATCCAAATGCGGTCTTATCGTATCAATTAATAATCCACTTTCTATAATTAATCTGTTCATTCATACAGCATACACCAACCATTCATACTTTTTGTCAATTGGAGGCTTTGAGATACCTGATAGCCAGCGTTAAGTCTGGGCATGGAAGCGGCTCTGCCGTGACCCTCCATCACGGGGTAACCCTCCACATCGGAGTCATTCTCCATATATGTCATTTCTAATAATTCCTGTAAAACACAAACAAACACAAATAATTTAGATAATTCAAAATAGTCTGCTATGAATCTCTGAAGATTATGAGAACATCTTTTTATTGGACGTCTGGCTGCGGTACCTGAGATGTGGATGTGTTTGGCACTTCATCCGAATGGCCACGCTGGAAAGACTGCCTGTTTCCTTCCCGTATGTCTTCCTGAGGAAAGTCCCCCGAGAGAGACTTTTTCATGGCACTGCTGTAAAGTCTGTGAACACATACACAAAAATCAATTTTCCAAATGTTAGCACCAAATATAAACTCTCGACAACCGATAACAAACCTTATTACTGTTTTAATGTCTTGAAGGAAATCTTAGCGCTATGAATAGGAATGTAAAGCACTTACATTGTATCCCCATTGGTCATGTGAAAGCTTGTGGGCGAGAGCTCTGGTTGTGGCGTGGAATCTGATTGACAGGGGGGCGGGTCTTTTGGCATCAGTGGCACCTGTTCATGCAGGTGTGTAAGAGGAAGCATTGGTTTGAAGAGGACTCCAACCTTACTCTGGGAAACAAAACAAAACGCATCCACGTTAATTGTTTGAATGGCTAATGTACTAGCTTTGATACATGTTTAAGAACAGCTATGGCAAATAAATGTTTTCCATTAGTGTACGCTATTATCAAAAGGAATTTACAAATGCAAGGTAATGTAAAGGTTAAATGCGGTTGTAGAAGATCTACCTGTGTGCCCGAAGTTGGCTGCTGCTGTTGGAGCCTCTTGGCACGGTTTTGCTTGTAGTAGTCAAAAATCATCAGGGCAGCATAAACTTTTCCTACTGTCAACTCATTATCTGAAGACAAATGCCACAAAAATTCAAGGTTAAATTCTGTCCACTAGGTGGCACCAAATACTCAAAAAACTATTACTATTACTAACACTACAGGTGGATACCACATTTTTTTAAAGAATTTTTGGCTTTCAGCTTAGCTGTAAGGATCCATATAAACTAGTGGGGTCCAAAACATGAACAAAAACAATAAAATAAGAATTTCACATTTAAAAGATAAAAGCATTCTAATCTTGCCGTTTCTAATTCCCACCAATAAACATCAATGGTTTCTACACCCTCAATATGAATTTAAGCTTTATTGATTCCAAACTGTGACATAAGCCAAAAGCTAAAGGCTATTTTAAAGGGGAAGGAGCCCCCTAACGTGTCCCACCCTAACTTCCAGCTTTTAAGGAATTTCATAAATTAAACAAACAAAACGTTTCTAGACGCTTGTGGTTCTTTAAAAAAATAATAATAAGGATCAAAGGATCAGATCAGTAATCGCTTACAGCTGTTTTCAAACAGAAATTGATGTTTTCCGTACATTTATGAGGTGTCACCAGTAAATCCACCGTTTTTGAAGATAGGCTAGGCCAGACTTTATTTATCTCCTTCCTCAATTCAGCGTCGCACAGGTGCTGAGCCAGAACGCCTGGAAAAACAATTAAAAAGCCGGTTTGTTACAAATGCATCACTGTCATCTATAATATTCCCCACGTGGATGTTATTTGTCCACCTTATTCTTTAATCAAATTTTGCACTATGGTACAAGATTAAATAAAAGCCAAAGTCAGAAGGGAAAATATCTGTCAATTAAACGAATGCTTTTTGACTGGTGAAAGAACTACAGCAGGTAAAGAGCAACGGGTGTGACATGACGGGCGACTCACCCTAAGGGCATTCTAAGCGGGCACTCACCTGATGCCAGTTTAATCTCCAGGGCAGTCCGGATGAGAGCCATCAGAGTGGAGGTAAAGTGAACAGTGTTGTCGTCGGCTATCGGCATGTTCATCCTCACCAGCCGCTGTGAGGTCAGAGACACGGGTGTGTGATTAATATCACATGTACGGAAATGACCATAACAAATGTCAATGAGAGTTTGTGTGCAGAGGGGAGTGAGGACTCGGGTCCTGAAATTTCACTTTCATTGATTGTCATTTCCGTACTCTCCTCAGCACAGAAATAATCTTTTCAGAACATTAAAATGATGAGAGGAAGGAGATGGTGAGACAGTATGTTACATTTCATGCAGATGGATGCAGACGAGTAATGGAAATTAAAGGTGTCTGTTGCTTTTCTCTCGTTCGTGAGCAGTAGAACTGGTTTTAATTCTAAAGTGAATTAAATAGTCAGGGAAATTTGGGATATTTAAATCTGTTAAATTATATTTTAATAAATTATTAAAAAAAACATGTTATCTAACATTAATATAGTAATATATAATAATATATATATAATAATACTATTTCAGATTAAGCAAATTATTTGATTTAAAAACTGACATAATGCATGAATATGAAATCCATTTAAAATGATCAAGTAAAAATGAAAAAAATTACCACGGCCCACAAAATCAGCATCATTTACTCAGAGATAAATAAATCTTGTTTTAATAGTTTCTCTAATTCCTTTTTTATTTTTGGGATCAAATATGTTATTCACATGTTTGGTTCTTCGCAGTTTACTGTCTACATAGAGAATGCAAACACACATCATGTTTTAGTGTGCATTATAACATGACGTGTTGGCAATGACGGATGCTTTTTTACAGCTTTCAAAAAAATAAGGGATTGCCCATGAAGGACCCCAGCAGAAAATGATGACCTGAGAACAGAGGAGGCATGCTGACCAACCACATCCAAGATCACATAACAACGACAGCATTCACCGCACACCAACACACAAAATCAGAGCAGATGCTTCACATATTAACACATCCCAGGGTAATAAACGTCAAAAGGGAAGTGAAAAATAATAAAGAAAACTGAACGTATGTGTTTCTGTGTTGTGGAATATATGAACTAAACAGCAAGCGGAGATAACAGACCCTTCCTTTGTTACACATCATAGTCTGGTTTCCACACCAATGAAAAAGTGTGGAAAGGACGCATCAATGAACACACATCTATTCTGTCTTCTTTCCTCCCTGTTGATTCGGTGCTCTAAGGTGGTGGTTGGGGGGATTTGATCTATTTAGAGCTCGCTGAAGAACGTTGCTTCCTTAAACTCACACACACATAAGGACTGTGTGGCCTCAGAGAGCAGCCCGGGAGACAGACGCGAGCGCGACTCTTGAACGTTACCCATTTAGACAGCTGGAACAGGGTGTGTAAACTTATTAACACGAAGGCACCTCTTAAAGTGGCAGAATGGCCCGAGTGCAAGTCGTGTGCCAATGAGGCCACTTTCACAATAAATGTTTTTTTTGGTATTCACATTTATTTTCACTATTATTTATTTCCTTAGTTTCTGTTACACGAGTCAGGGTAAAGATTGAGACAAATTTAGCCTCCTGCAGATACCTCAGGAGATTCAGTGTTAAGCCGAGCTTACTGCTGTTTATTCTTGCTCTGCTTGAAAACCTTGTATGATGCCTATCTACCTTTATAGTAATCCACTGAAAAAGGTAAAAAATATGTATTTATGTATTTTTTTATTATATGTAATTAACTATTTATTTGAAGTAACATTTTGTAAAATATTGGCATCATATTCTTAGCTTATTTAGCAAATCAGTCACCATCCGAGGTGGACAGTCCTTAAGTATTTTTACTGGACAACCAACGAGCGATAGTAAGACCCGCATAGCATCAAGATTGGCGGCACTGCGTCAAGATTGGCAGCAGCTCATTACACTTGCGATATTGAGAGAAGTCAGTAATTTAATTGTTCAT
The DNA here is from genome assembly GCA_008369825.1 of Triplophysa tibetana. Classification (NCBI taxonomy): domain Eukaryota; kingdom Metazoa; phylum Chordata; class Actinopteri; order Cypriniformes; family Nemacheilidae; genus Triplophysa; species Triplophysa tibetana. The sequence continues at coordinate 5,902,662 of CM017898.1, forward strand.
GGCATTTCAGTTATGGATGTTATATGAACGGTGGATATAATGCTGGATTTGTTTAGATCTAGATCGTTTGAAACTGAGAGATGGCGTGGTCCCAGTGCCAAAAGATGCCAGACATAAGTCATATGTCTGTGTTTTGTTGGCAATCGGTTACGTGCATAATGTAATAAACAAGAAGGGATTAATGCGATGATGTAATGTTATTGTGTGCTCTTGCTCTAGTTCCAGCCATGCTGCCTGTCTCCACTACTTGTGTTTTTCCGGAAATAATCGTACAGCTGTATCTCTCTTTCTTAAATGTCAAACTAAATAATCGTCGAAGATACAATGTATGCAAAACTACTTTATAGGTACTCAAGACTAATATGAGATTGGCAGAAACTGCATGTGCAACCCCTTCTTTAACGTAAAATAACATGTTTTTATCGTAAATTTGCAGTCTTGTTCTGTAATTTGACATTTTTACTTCGTTTCAAAAATATGTGAAAAAACTGTAAAATCCTGTAAAATTGCAGGTTTTTACAACATACGTGGAAATCTTAAAAAAAAAACATTAAAATTCTGTGCAAATACAGTGCATTTTTACTAGGGATAGTTCACACAAAAATGAAAATTCTGCCATAAATTACTGACCCTCAAGTTGTAACAAAACTGTATCAAAATAAATGTTTGGTTGTACACGAAAGACATTTGGAAAAATGTTATCAACTGAGACCTCTGGGGCATCAATGACTACCATTAGAAAAAATATTGTATTTTTTTTTATATTCCATGAACACAAGATTTTTAAGAGAGTTTGAGAATTTGGATTTTACAGGAATTTGGGGCACTAACGTAATTTTATTTTCTACCATGGTACTCATTGATGCCCCAGAAATCTCAGTTGCTAACAATATTTAATTGTGTTTAACAGAACCAATAAATGTATACAGGTTTGGAACAACATGAGGTTGAATAATTAAATGGCAGATTCTTCATTTTTGGGTGAACTTTCCCTTTAAGGAACATCTTGTCTTTAAAGCAGCTGCAATCTTTATCAGTTTTGGAGTATTCAGCTAAAATCTACATTAAAGATAATGGAGCTGGGTGGAAAAAATGGGCACAGCACAAAACAGACACAAGAAAACAACCACAAGCAGCCAACGGAGCTAAAGAAGATCCAAGTGTTTTCGGGCAAGGTGAGTGACGGGCCATCTACCTTGTAGGCGATTCGTGGCGGACAATTCTTTCCCAAACCTAGAGGAGGGGACATGTGTCGAAGCATCTCGTACATATCGAGGTAGGACATGCACCCGCTTCGCAGGGAGAGGTCAGAGTGGCAGGGTCACACATATGAGAAGAGGAAATGCCGGGAGGAAAAACAAAAAAAAGTGATATGAATAAAACAAAACATTCTTAGTAAGGATTCTGAAGGAAAGCGAAGGTATCTGATACCATCCTCCCTCAGGGGGACGGATGGATCACGCCTGTCTTCAAAGCTACAGGACGATTCCTGCTTTAGGAATGAATGTTATGACATGAGGGTTTGAGCTGGGGGAGGTCAAAGTATGGAACCGTCGTCCTTGCATGCTAGGATGCAATCATGGCTAGCCAATCAGATACAGGAACAAAGCTAATATTTGGCCTTATTTTGGAGCGATATTAATGGGATGCTCCAGCTCATCAATATTTACATTTATCAAAGCAGATATATTCATTGTAAACATATGAGATTAGTTTGAGATGAAGGATTTTTTCATTTGGCTGTGGTTCCTGTAGTTTTCATGGTTACCCACATTCAAATTAGTAAGGGAGGACGGAAATCGTAATCCAATCAGACGTGAACACTTTCAGGCATCCCACGGGCATTTTACAGCACCGTCCTCTAGAAGGAAGGTGTGTTGGTTTTCAAACCTTATATGCCACCCTGTTGGGGCAGTTCTTTCCTAAGCCAAGAGGGGGCGAGATTACGCGCAACAAACTGTACATATCCATATAGCGTAGCCTTCCGCTGCAAAAAAAGACACGGGTTAAAAAATACATTTTATACTTAGTCTAAATGTAAATACTATCAATACATTTATTCGAAAACTGAGATAGCTTCTCTGAGTTTTCAAGTCAACATTTTTATTACGCTGACACAGAGAGGATAGACTTTAAATCCGTTCTGCTCAAGAAAGACTAAAAGCGGCTGGCACGCAAAGAAAAAGATTTGCATTCCCCAGCACAGACATAGCTGGAGGATTTGATGTTAGCCATGGCCGCACATTAAAATGAGATTTCTGAGACTTAAATCAGACACGGCGCGGCGTTGGACTCTTAAGCCGACGTCTTCCAACCACTTAGTCTCGAGCTGTCGCCTCGGCCTAAAGCGGCTCTGACTGTCAGTGAGGAGAGATACGTACCAAGCAGCGGGGTCGTACTCCCCCCAGACGCGGATGAACTCGTCTAGGTGATGAGGTCCGAGAATAGAAGCGTCGCGTGTCAGGTACTCAAAGTTATCCATGATGACAGCGACAAACAAGTTCAGCATCTGAAGAAGATTCGTAAGCATTACAGAACAAACAATGAGATTAATGATATTGCACTTGTCATAAGAACTAAACAAGTTAACTTATGAAGTACATTAAGTCAATGAGATTTATTTCCAGAGAATAGATAATGTTTTCATTTTTTGCTTTCTTTCTTGTTTGAAACAAAGCTCAATTTTGTAAGATCTATAGTGACAAAAAAACGAAGTGCCAATTGGGCAAAGCGAATAAAACTGATGTAAAACTCCTATTATCTTCCACAACTGTGACTTAAGTAATCATGTCTTCTTTTAATTGAGTAAATGATGCTAGAATTTTCATTAATTGGTGAACTGTCCCTTTAAGAGTGTGTTTTCAATTTGAGATTTGCTCACTAACCAGAAAAGAGCAGAGGAAGATGAAAGAGACAAAGTAGAAGTAAGCGAAATCACTGCCACACTCTCTCCCAATGGAGCCGGAGCCTTTCTCACACGGTCTGTCCCCCAAACATGCCAACATGATGTCGTGCCAGCCCTCCCCTGTAGCACTCCTGTAACACAAACGCACACAACGTATTTAATAATGTGCACAGTAAAAGACGGCAAGGGTTAATTTTGGATTAATATACACAAAATTTGTATTTATCTGTAATCTTATCAAAGGGACAGTTTTACTGTAAAGACAACTAAAGATAACAACAGTCAACTCTGGATTCACACACAATATTTTGTATCAGTCAGTTAAAAATGAAAAATGTGTGAACATTTATTCTCATGTTACTCATGACTTTTTCCATTGAAGCATACACGTAGCGATATTTATCTTTGTATGTAATGCCAATGCGGTATGTAAAATGGCAACATACATATACTTTACATTTTCCAGACCAAATCTGCAAGGTTTGGAGCTAAATAAAAATATGATATAGCATATGACATATAATATAGAATTTAAATGTACAATATCTGAAATATTTAATTTGAACATATATATATATATATTCAACTTTATAAGAAAAATAATTATGAAAATGCATAACCCAAACTGAGTAAATATGATCAAATAAATGTTTTTTTTCCTTCTTAATGTCGGCATGAAACAGAAGTAGAAATTGCATTTTTTTCCATAGCCCAACGTATACCTTAGTGAAACAACTTCCGAAATGAGAATAAATGTGATTGATTTGATCGTTTAAAGTTGAAAGATTTGAATGCACAATCAGTCCTTCTTTAGAGCCCCGCCCTCGCACCATCCCTCGTGACCGGAAGAGAAGAGAGGTCGTTTTGAGGGGGGAGGAGGTCAAAGGTTTTTTTATTAAAGATAACAAGTGCAAATGAATAAAATAGTGATATGCGCGGATACAAAATTTATAATAAATTCTGCCACACTGTGTAAAAAAATGTAAATGATTTTTAATTTCATGCCGACGTTAATGTGTTTACATTCATGGGCAGGGACATCTGAGGCTGCATTTTCATTTCTTTCTTTTATTTTTCTTCCACAAACTTTTCCTTTGTAAAAATTTAAAAAAGCATTGATGAAATGAAGTCTCCTCATGTTCAGAAAATAAATCATATAGTGAAATAAAAAAGTAATGAGTTTAGAACAAAACGAGGATGAGTAGCATCATTTCTCACGTTTGGGTGAACTATCCTTTAATGTTCTAAGATGCCAGGTTGATTTTTAGTTCCAGAAATGAAAGGTGCTATACCTGAACAAAAGCATTAAAGCCTGAAAAAACGTTTGAAAATTGTTGTGATGGTTGATGGCGAATTCATCGGATAGCTCGATGTTACCAAACACCTGAAAGAGAGAGAACAGCACATCAGCGCATAACCGAAAAGTGCATTACAGAAAAAGCAAGCAGTTTCAATGTGTAAACTTTCCCTATCGAGACGGAATCAAAACACCTGCGGGGTGTGTGTCAATAATTCAGACTGCCTTCAGGGAATGTTACAGTAAGCATCTGCAGTATTAACAAGGCTACACAGACATGCATCACACACTATGAGTCATGCTTATTCATATTCTGTCTTCAATACAGACAGCACATATATAAATAAACACGCTGACTCATCAGATCTACAGTACACAGCTGCAATGCACTGACAGCTAACGAAAGCCATCAAAATAATCTGACAGCCAAATAAATAACAGATATACATCCTGCAACCGCAGACCGACACGCCGTATGCGTAAAAATACACTGAATGATAACATTGCTTGTCTATCTCTAAGTCAACATTGCAACTTTTTATAATTTTAAAACAAAATACATCTTTAAAATGTTCGGGTTTCAGTATAAATTAAACTCTATTGAGTATGTATATACAATGTGACTCTGTATTGTGAACATTTTTAGTAAAAAACAAAAATACATTGTATGGGTCAAAACGATCGATTTTTGTTCCATACCAAAAATCATTAGGATATTAAGTTAAGATCATATTTTATAATTTTTTTTGGTAAATTTCCTACCTTAAATTTTTCAAAACTTTATTTTTGTGAGTGGATGGCCTGCAACAGTGCCCCAGATAAACAATTTCAATTTCAATTTCCTCAATATTTTCATTTTTTAGCACTCTCACATTCTTGAGTTTTAAACGGCTGTGTCTGAGCCACACATTGTCTTATACTAACAATTCATACATCAAACGAAATCTCATTTATTCATCTTTCAGATTAAGTAAAAATCTCAATTTCGAAAGATTGAGCCATAAGACTGGTTTTATTGTCCAGGGTCACAAATCATCAAAACATCAAATAGTCATTTTCTTCATTTCAATTTTGTATTTTAATTACAAATAAACAGGCAAACACAATATGTTAAGTTTTACACTTATTATGAAAATTATAAATATCTCATCATCGCTACCAAACCACACATGCTGAAACACATGTTTATAGCAGAGGAAGAAGCGATCGCTGCTTTGATGGAAGATTTCTAAACATACAGTTGATTATACAGCCTACTGATGATGTAATTTCCTCCATCCCACAGGATACAATTAGCATTGATTTACAATGCAGCCCTAATATATTAGCTGGCGGAGGGCCATCATTTCCAACACAATCTTGGAGATTGTCTGGACGGCCTTTAAATGAGCAATCAAAGACGGGATCCGTCCGTTAGACTGGAACCATGCCTTTCTTTTACATCAAAGCTATGATACATTAAAGCTTTCAATGAGATATAAAGACCACCCATCTGCGAAACTCTGCGCTTTCGCTTTTACGAAGATTGTGGTCATTCTCAATGAGCTCAGGGTCAATAATTCATTCGTCATGTTGAAGCACGATTTCTGGAGATGAGATCCGCATCAGCAGATCTGCAGATACCTGAAGGGTAACATCGAAGCAGGGGGCGGGGTGTGTGAATAATTTTTTATAGAGATCTGGTTCTCACCTGCATCCCGATGATGGCGTAGATGAAGAAGAGCATAGCGATGAGGAGACACACATACGGAAGGGCCTGCATGCAAAAATGAAGTTCTCAGACTAGGTTCAAGGAGCACTTAAGGAATAGTTCCACAACAAGATTAAAATTCTGTCATTATTTACACGCCCTCTTGTCATTTCAAACCGGTATGACTTCCTTTTTTCTTCGGAACACAAACGAAGATATGTAGATGACGGTAATAGAAAACCTTTGGTCCCCATTGACTTGCATTGGTTTTGTTTCCTTACAATAAAAGTCAATGGGGACCAACAGTTTTTGGTTACTATAATTTTTCAAAATATAGTATTTTCTGTATTGCAAAAGGAAGGAAATCACACAGGTTTAAAAGTAAATGAGTAGTAAACGATGACAGAATTTTCTTTTCAAGGTGAACTATTCCTTTCAAATGCACAAATAGGTCATACGAATGTTGCTAGTAGAGCTTTTTAACAAACGTAATATTTGACTTGCATGTCAACATGTATGTGTACTCCAAAAAAGTTGACAAAATTTACTTTTATACAAGTACTTTTCATGATTTTGGGGTTTACCTTTTAGATAACTTTTAGCAGATATTCACATAAATAATTAAGTCATCCTTTAAGCAAATGAACCACATTATAAATTAGACGTTATTTTTAACTATAGCTTTTAGCAGTATTTAGCATTAATCAATATACAAATAAACTTGTGAGGCTTAAAAAAGTAAAAAAATATTGTCAGTGTATTTTTTTAAATTGGGGGTCAAAGGTTAAGATCTGACCTTAAAAGACTGGACGAAGGTCCAAAGCAGGATGCGAATGGTATATCCCTGTCGGAGGAGTTTAATCAGACGGGCAGCCCGAAAGAGTCTCAGGAAACTCAGATTAATCCGCTTGTCCTGGAGACAAACAGAGAGAGATCAGAGTTGCTTCGCTGCATCTTTGTATCTAAATCCGACTTGAGGATGCGCCAGTCAAAGGGTTGGAAACAGCCTCTGTTAGGTCTCTGTTACTGTAGATCTGTTAGGATTATCGATAGTGTTGCAAGATAATATCCTAACCAGGCAGTTTACAGTGACAAGAACACACTAAACCAATTACAAAAAACACAAATTAAAAACTATATAAAACAGGTAAGCTTCTATCACTTGCCACCTTGTTGCCTAGTTAGGACACAATGTTCATCTCATGCAGGATGTTGCCATTGATAACTAGTCTGAAAGTGTTTCTTTAAAAGCTTTTCATACACATGCTTTTAAATAGTTAAAAAAAGAAACCGTGATATAATGAAGTCAATTTAATCCTGTCAGAAAAACAAGAAAACATCCTTCACAGCTTAGTCCTGTACAAGCTTGAAGCCTGAACTCAGCGGGTATCAAGGTGAGCAGCAACATTAGCTTAAAGATGCCTGACAGAAGGAGAGGTCTGGACAGAGACGCAGGCAGTGCACGACCGATGAAGCCACTTACCGTCTGCGCAGTCCGGTGGGGAAAAGAAGCGGACAGGTGCCAACAGAGATTTAGCATGGAAACAGAGTCACAGTGAAATAGTTAGGAGAGGATGGAGTCTGTCTCTGACACACAGAGACGCGGCTGTCAAAAATCATTGGGGAGATGTCTGGGCTGTCATCTGCACTTCAGCGGATAGTTAAATCTTATAGCAGGTTAAATCATTAAAGACTAAACAGAATAAATTTGGAATAGAAGAGGTTTGTAAGAGTGAATAATGAATAATCGTATTATATTATGATTGTTGAGCGTTTATAATGCACTTTCTGCTTCTAGAGTCTGATACGCAGTAGAAGATTATGTGCCTGTAATTTTAACCATAGAACACAGATATTCAACACAATGCAACACAAATGTGACAGAGAAAAACACACTGAAAGCTCACAAAGAGAAACACTAAAAGCAACATTCTCATACAAAACCTTTGTGTAGCCTAGAAACCAAGTTTGATATGAGTAACAAAAAGTCATTTTTGTTGTTTAATAATTTCAATCGAGGTCTCAATTCATTTAACCTGAATTGTGCATCAGAATACTTTACAATTTCACTTCTCAGAAGCTTTGCAATAAACGTACCTTGAGCTCTGTGACTAAGATGTCCGTGATGCTTCCCAGCACAGTCACAAAGTCAAAAATGTTCCATGCCTCCTTCAAATAGTTCTGCAAACATTCGGAAAAAAATATAACAGTAATACAAAAAGCCAAAAGCATTTGGAATGGTCCCTAAGTTCTTAGCGGCAACAAAGTGATCTAACATCAATTAAATCAGATGCAGATTGTACACTCAGATGTGTACACAATGCCACTGAGGAACGGTTTTAGGCTGAATGATTCCATATGAAGGTTAATACTTGAAAAAGATCAATGTTGTAGAAAAAGCTTCTTTAGATTAATAAAATAAGAAAGAAATGGTTCTTGCATGAAATTTAGCGGCATCTAGTGGTGAGGTTGCATTTTGCAATCAATGGCTCACTCCATCCCTCTCCTTTTAAAGCACTACAGAGACTGACACAGTACAAAACATCATCACGTTTTTCGTGACCTATTTACGAAATGTGCTCCTTAGAGCAGTTTGTCCATTTAGAGCAACCATAGAAACGACATTGTAAATTCCATGTAAGGGGATCCACGTTGTATATAGCTTGTTCAAATCAATTATGCCCATAGATATGACATGGTCCCTCTTTTAATATGGTAAATTAATTTCTCGTCTGTTTCATTATCCACTTACTTTAAGTAAGGACAATAATAACAGTGATGTGTGCTAGATAAAGTACACATACACAGACAGCCTCTAACTCAGACTCTGCTGAGTCATGTCATAGATCTTATACGCCGTTCTGATTTGTCAGGTGTCTCAGCCTTGTGCATGTTCCTCTTCTGAATGCCGTAGGGATTTGTCAAGTGCTGCTAGACATGGATCTCGGACAGAACCGCATGAGCGAGACACATTCATCAGCCCAGAGCGGCAAACAGGTGGAGGTAAAAGTGAGCATGACGCACCACAAAAGCTCTTTAACAAATGAGCCCGTTAATGGAGATTGTGATGAGACCTTCTGCTGCGGGTCAGACCAGTCGGCGTTGAGGAGAGATTTATGAAACACCACAAATTCGCTAATACTGTACACCCACACTCACATGCTATCTTGTCACCCACAGGGCTGTCATTACCCTCTCACAGAGGTTGTACCCATAACCGACAGACCTGTCGAGAGTGCTCCATGTTTCCAAGTGAAATCAGTCATTTATAGACTGTTTCAGGGACAACAACATAAATGTTATGCGGCCCAAACCTAACTTCCGCTATACCCCCTCGAAGAATCAATAATTGTTGAGTAGTTTTAATTGAACTTATTACAATTCATATACAGAAAAATATAAATTGATATGAATATAAATGAAATTTGTTAAATTCTGATATAACTAGCCACAATCCAGATCGATAAAGTTAACTTCGGGCTAGTCATACGCCCGTTTAAATCATCTGTCTTATCACTTATCTATTTTTCTTCTTGTGACATTAGGGTGACACTAGTTGAGTTTATGTAAAGTCTGGTTCGATTAAATGTTGTGTCAAAACGTAGGTTTATCTAGAAGTAATATGTACATATTATATATTTTCGTTTATTATAAAAGCGGCAATCTGCGATAATTTTGGGGTACAAATAATAAAAAATCAATTATTGAGTAAATACATAGAGCGATCAGTGTTCAACCAAGTAACAGAGGTTAACAAAGTAACCTCGCGCTCCGGAGTGCTAAGGTGACAGCTTCGTGCTCAAGCGGCAGCTTCGTACTAAAGCAAAAGCTAGTATCGACAGGGATTTTAAGAGTTGGCACTGACATGTGAAAGGATTGCATTAACAGTTAAGACGTCACTATTGTGATTTATTTTTTTAAAGTCGTTCTTACCTATAGTCATAACAACAGCGACAGATATTGTATGTGTTCAGACGTCATGTTTCAGATACAGTATATTACTTGCAGGACGTAAGGTAGGTGGTATTTATTTAGAGTTTTTGTCTACATCAGAGGCGATGCGATATCAAACGCTACTATTGATTGTATATTAGTGATGTTTTTTAATTTTCTGGTATAGGTACGGTATAATGTACAGATGTGCTCTAATGCGGTGTGAGCAGTCAGTCATTTAGCACAGAGCTCGAATTCATCCGCGCAGTGCACCATAGCCAAAGCTCAACCCACGTAAAGAAAATAACTCTGCATAACTGACATTTTAGGTTTCAAACTGAGATGGCGACAAAGAGGGCAAAGTTTGGACTGCATCTTTAAGGATTATTTATTTATGGGTTACTATAGGTGAAGTCTTATGAAAGTTGGGGGATTTAAACTTAAACTTATAATCCTTAAAATTTGATGCTGCAACATTCTTAAAACCTGTTATTATCTAACTCTTCCAGGAAAGATAAATGTAAGAAATTTGAATTTATTCATTTTTATCAACTCAATAAATCTTGCTGTAATGTCCAAGCAGCAGCCAAATCCAATCTGAAGCCGTCTTTGTATGCAATATTCATCAAACAATCTGAGGTTTAGATCGTACTGACATTGATGTAACTATTTGAAAACTGAATTTTCCAATACAAGCTTTAAACTGTAGTGATAAAAGCGTAGCAACAGAGTCACTCCAGTCTCACCAGAGGGCCGAAGGCGATGACCTTGAAGACGCACTCCAGCGTAAAGAGAGCTGTAAAGAAGGTGTTCAGCCACTTTAACATGTCCTCGTATGGCTTAGGAGCATCATAAAACTACAAAAGAATAAAAACAGCAATAGTGACTCGTACTGAATTCTTTCACATATTCATCTGTGAAATAGCATTCGGGAACCTATAATTAGAAATGACTTAAGTGATTATTTGAATACATAATTTTGCTGAAATCTTGATCTGAATTCAAGCAATGAGGTCTCTAGTCTCGCACTGTTTTAACACTCAGATAAAGAACGAGAGGGTAACTTCTGTTGGCAGATTTCCAAACAAACAATCGACTGATGAACTCTGGGTAGCAACAAGACTGATCCCAAAGGAATAAAGCATAATGCCTGCATGGTTGGCAGCATTGATTCAATCTTCCTATAAATTTCATTTAAAATTGTTTTTGTATGCTTTCCAGGCTGCTTCATATACAACAGAGCTCTTTATCAAGAGTGACCGAGAGCTCAATAACTGGATCTGATCCTGTTTGGACGTAGAGTTAGAACCCCAGTAGTCCAGTGCAAAATATTAGAGCGAGATTCAGTGCATTTCTCATAACAAATCTCCTTTCACAATACGAATATTCAAGTACATTGTCCTATAAATTAAAATCATAAAGTCAGTGATTTAACATTATTTTGACTGCAAGAGACAGAGACCTCATTGTGTGAAATTACAATACCACAGGTGACATCTGATGTTTTACCTTCATCATGAGGACCACCGTATTGACGGCAATCATGGTCAGGATGGAGTATTCGAAAGGGGTGGACACTACAAACTTCCACATCCTGTACTGAAAAGACTGCTTGTCCTGGGGCATGTAGCGGGTCAGAGGCTTGGCGTTGATGGCGAAGTCGATACAAGCTCGCTGTAGACATCAAAACATGCTTTATCATGTAATCTCATCACTAAGTCTATTGGAACATTTCGAAGAGCGGATCTAACAGCAGATACACTATACGATTATACACTCATCATCCCGATCAGAGATTATGTACAGAAGTCTTGCAAGTTTAATTATAAGAAATGAGATTTACTATTCCCCAAGCACTCGAAGTCTAACAAATGAAAGGCTGAGTGATACAAGATGAACATCAAACCTGTGCTGGCATGAAACATAACAGAGTTAGAGCAGAGCTAAATATTTAAAATATGTCCCACCGGGGATAGAGATATAGAGAAACTGTAGAGAACAGTGACATATAGAGACAGAGAAATTAAATGAGAAAGTGGGGTTTTTACGAAAGGACAGGGAACAAGATAAGAGGAAACAGATCATGTCTTAGCTCCAAACTTAGCGAGGTGCTTTAGAGGTACGCTAGCGTATCGGAATAGTGTTATTAGCCGAACAACACCAGTACCATATTGCACTATTGTCCAAACACAAAATCAATGCAAGTCAATGGATACCGCCGATATTTGGGTGTCAATGTTCTTCAAAATATATTTATGCAGAAGAATGTAAGTCATATAGGTTTAAAATGACAAGAGGGTGAGTAAATGATGACAGATTTTTCATTTTTTGATGAACTATCAGTTTAAGAAATCAAGGCAGATCTACAATTTAAAAAAGAAAAATCTAGTTTTTTTCATCCTCGTGTCTTTCTAAACCTGTATCGCTTTCATTATACTGCAGAACACAAGAATATTAGAAAGATATTGGTAAACGAAACAAAAAACACGCCCACTGACTTTCAATGTATTGACACATCTTCTTTTGCGTTCCACAGACGAAAAAGTCATTTGCACTGAATGACATGAGGGAGAATAAATGATGACATCATTTTTTACTTTTGGATGAACTACAGTATCACTTTAAGCAGCATTTTTACAATATCTTCTAACTCAAAAGGTTGCATTGCCTTTATCAGTAGTTCTCAAACTGTTGTACACGTACGACTAGTGGTACTTGAAGAGAGCCCAGGTGGTACGTGACACGACAGAAAATAAAAAACAATATATTCACTTACATTTCAAATATTTCATACATGATAGATAAATATGAAATAAATCTCAGCCTGTGTGCAATTTTAATATAGTCGTATGAATTATTGTCTATTTAGCCTATCATTGGTCGATGTAACTCAGGCACGTGACAGGCGGCTCAAACACAGAACCGGAGCAGACAGCTTGTGAGTCTCTCACTCTCTCTCTCTTCTGATGAGCTGCGTTTAAATTAAGCTTCTTATGTATCTGCACTTGAACCGCCGTTTAAAACTGTTGTTATTGCTGTAAAGCGCTAATTCCACACAAGTCCAGATCTACTCAAGGTTAAATCAATGAAGCACGTGTTGTGATTTAGTTTTGACATGCTGCTTTGACAGGAGTAAAGTGTGAGTCTGTTATATACAGCTGTTCTCTTGATGTTTAAGTATAAGTAAATATTCTTTCGACATTGTTTGTCTTTAATACAGGTTTGAAGTCTCTGTGCAAGTCACCACAAAGTGAATAAATCCCCTCATTTACAGAGAACTGTTTACAGTGCACTATAGAAAAGTGTTTTGCGTCCACTATTACTGCCGACTAACTTGAAAAACATGGAAAAAACATGTTCTTTAGTTTGAAAAAGCTGGTAAATAAAAAAGTCTTCGTATTATTAATAATACAGAGAAGGTGTAAAGAGAAAGATTCACAGCTCTACTATTAATTTGAGTGTTTTTTCATATGATTTGATGATCATAAGTGGGACTTGGAACAACCAAGAGAACCACTGGCCTATATCACACACAAGTAAACTCTTGCCAAATTGCATTGCGATTCATTTTTATTTATAAAAAAAATTATTGAAAAAACCTATTGGATTAAATAAGACGAAGTTTGCCACCCAAAATGTACATTATGTATTTTAATGCATATTAGATTATCAGATTATTGGTTAAGCAACATGATAACATCAAACTTCATTAGAATCAACTGTAAGTATTCCATATCGGTCACTTGTGAGATTCCATAATGTTAAGATGCTGCCCGTGTAAAGCTATAGTTAAATAAATTCTGCTTGACTGGTCTGGTATCTCTTCCTGAGGTTGTCTGGTGTGTTTGTCAGAGCAGTTTTGAGTAAAAGTAGTGCAGATACAAATGGACAGATGCATTTGCCTAACACAGGTGAGAGGAATTCTCTTAGGAGCTCAACTCTGTCAGGCATCCGGTAACTGTCCATAACATATATACTGTATACAGGATGACATGTTCCACAATTCCACTATAAACTGACTGCAGTTTGCTGCCAAGCCAACCCATCTACTCATGCACTCAAACCCAATCTTCTCTACAGAACGACATGTAGAAATTATTTAGATGTATATTCAAACTTATAAACAAGACCCTTTTCCTCCCAAACAGTTTACTACTTTATAAATACAAAAATGAAGAGTGTGAAATCAAACTGGGCGTATAACTAGCACCCTAAATTTTCCCGGTCACCTTACATACCTCGTTCTTCTCCAAGCTGCAATCTGACATGGCTTTATCCCCTTGCTCCTGAAACGTGATGATGATCAAGGCCACAAAGATATTGACAAAAAAGAAAGGAAAGACGATGAAGTAGACCACGTAGAAGATGGAGGTTTCCATACGGTAACCTGGACTGGGACCCTGGTCCTCGTACGTGGCATCCACAGAGTGTTTCAGTACTCTGAAGAAACACAGAGAGAATGTAAGCAAGACACTAATGAGACGGATTTTTCTATTGAAGTTAGACATGAAGAGCTGTGCAGGTCTCATGGTACTGAATATGTTATTTTAACCCTTGTATTGTATTCCTACGTTTGTACCAATGTAAAAGTACATTTGAAAACAAGGCTGGAGAAAGGACAAAACATCCAAGGTTTTTTAAGACAATGAATAAGATCATGTGGGATGCATAGATCTCCAGGACCAAGCGCCAGCTTTTAAAGACTTTTATTTAAAAAGGACAGATTTCCTTGTTGCATGAATCCCTCTCTTTAAAGGTATTAGTGTTTATAAGAATTTGTAAGACTCACAATGGCCACCCTTCTCCTGTAGAGACGGTGAACAGGGTCAGAAATGCCCACAAGACGTTGTCGTAGTGAAAATCATATTTCTTCCATTCCCGTGGCCGTGTCATGGCCATTCCATCGCTGCCATACTCCAGGAACTGCCCCCTGAAGAGATGAGCAGTCACTTCCATTTATATCAACGCTCATTCACCCGATCCACATTTAAAGATGTGTATAGATGTATATTTGTGAATCTGTCTGTCTATATCCATCCATCTTATTTAAGATTCATTTGAGATTTCAATCCATTTTCCACTTCCATCCACCCATAGATTATATGAAGGCAGTCTGGTCAGAGTCAAGCTTTACCTGCAGTCTTTCTCCAGGGCTTTAGACTCGTCGGTGCAGTGAAAGAACTTCCCTTTGAAAAGCTGCACGGCGATGACAGCGAAGATGAACATGAAGAGGATGTAGACGATGAGGATGTTGAGCACGTTCTTCAGAGAGTTCACCACGCAGTCAAACACAGACTGAGGACAAAAACACAAATCAGACCCGATGAGCTCACCACCACCTTCATTAAATCTGTCGATGCTTATCCTGGCGTCTTGTGTCACTCCCATAAAACCTTAATCGCTTTAAATCACATGATCACTTATGACATGGGGGAGGAGTGTAAATCATTTTGTTTCTGCACATTATAATACCCATGGGGTATCATTATTATCTGTGTAGTGTCTCACCATTAATGCTAATACGATCTTCAATGTCTTGAGGCTTTATGTGTGTGATATTGTTATACAGAATCATAGTGTAGCAAACTGCTAATTTATTGACTCCATTATTTGAGCTAATGCCACTGGTAAAAATACATTTTCAAACGTATAATTTGGCCAAGTGTCTCTGAATATATTTGTTTGTGTGTTTAAGTGTGAGATTCAGTTAGAGAGCAGGACACAGGGAGCCTGTAAAATGCTGAGGGCTGAACAACGTAATTGTTTGCCCGTCTGCAAAATACAATATATGATACTTGACACACACAAACACGAGCACAAACGTTTATGTTTTTTTTATCTAAATTATGACATTCCATAGATGCCTCTTGTTTTTAGACAAAGCTAGTTACACTTTAACCAAACTCACACTTTAACCATGACCCTAAAAGAAAACTTTCAGCATTTTAACAATCTTAAAAAAGCTACTATATTTTTATAGCTACTATATTTTTTGGTTTTGTAAATGAGAAGCCCAAAGTCCCCAAAATCTTTTGCTCAGATTTGTCAGGTTTTGCAAACTTTCGGGTACAAATTTTGGTATTTAGTGTATACAGAGAGCAAAGCAAAGCCGTTATAACTATAGATTGCATAAAGTGTGTTTTTATATTATGAACAGACGAGAGCTTATTGTGGACCTTTGATAGTACTAAAACACTGCAGCATCTTTTCATCCCCACCTGATGCTGAATTCACACTGTGCTCTTACAAACGGTTACAATCTCTTTATTTGATTTGATTATGTAATCTTGCTCTTCTGAATCCACAGGCTCTCAGAGGAGCATTAAAAAGGATAAACGACTGATAGGCATTGGTCAGAAGGGCATTACCTTGAGTTTGGGTAAACGTTTGATGGTCTTTAAAGGCCTCAGAACTCGAAGTACTCTGAGGGACTTGATGGTGTTGATGTCCTTTCCTTTGGTTCCTCTGTTTTGAGAAAGCAGTGAATTAGAACACGTTTTCTCGGTGTCATACATATCTGATTCATTTTTATTAAGTCTGCCGGCACATGCTCATAGCCGGGACTCAATTTAATAAAACGTTCACCACTAAATTGCTTTCTCCAGCCCTTGATGCAATTGTGAATAACATTCGCTGGAGGTTATGAGGTTAGAGGAAAGCATGCCTATGAAGCAAGGATACATACCTACCTCTGAGGCTGACTCTAAATATTTAATACTTCTGGAAAATTGCACTCGACTTACTACAATTCATTATATGGATGGTCACTTTGGGGGAAAACCACGGCTGGCTACGCCATATTCCTTTAATTTTCACTCGGTTTAATGAAGTCACTGAAAACAGTCGATAGCATTTTAAACCAGACTGGTGGGATGTTTTCATGGCAGTGGAAATAGTCTTACGTTTTTACAAAGATAAGCTTCGGAGTATTATTGGAAAGGTTGAAAACATTCAAAATGCATAATGAGAAAGACACAGAGAGCTGTAGCTTATCTGTGCGACTGGTCTGCCTGCTTCTTAACTCCCTTGAGTAGAAGATAACACTGGCATGCAATGTCCATGCATTGTGCATCAGTCTCACCCCGCCACAAGATTGCGGTGGATCTGTGCACACAGAGATAGTCAACTATACTCCCATAGACCTCAGAGGACCCATCGGTCTCCAGCCACCCGTCACGCAAGAGGTTTACTATTGAACTCTATGTTTGTGATAAAAGAAGGTGACATATTGTAATGCCCCCTGTTATTCTGGTCATACGTATCTATTTAAAATTAAAAGAAAGGAAAAAAATCTAAAATTAGGGTGTTGAAATGACAGCTTTTACAAATGATTTTCTTCTCATCAAATCTCTTTCACATTACAGTAATATAAAAATCAAAAAACGATGCTGTGTTTTTTTCAGCTAGTTTAATATCAGCATTAAATTTATTAAAACAAATAACATTGTTTACATATTTTTTTACTATTTTATTTTACCTTCTACTACAGTACATACTGTATACTGCATATACGCTACCGGCCAAAAGTTTTGGGATGCTTTCTTATTTTTATAATATTTTTCCTCATTTTAGAATAATAGTTAACTCATCAAAACGATGGAATAACACAAATATAACTTTAAGAATGATAAATATCTCAAATAGATCAAAGTTTGTTACGTTTGATCATCTTTAGAGTAGTCATCTTTGGCCAGGAATTTGCAGAAATGATTTCTTGGAATTTCATTCTTGCAAAATTATATTTTTGTCTACAAATCCACTTTTAAATATTTAAGCCTTCAACTACAGATCAAAAGCTTTTTAGGATACTGAGAAAGATTTAACGTTGGTGTTCTAAAACTTTAGACTGGTAGTGTATAAGGTGTTTTCCATTACAGTTATACTGAAAATCACTTTATAAGAATTTATTATTACAATAATTTTAAATTATTAGAATATAGGGTGCTTAATTTTCCTAAAAATATCACAATGCAAAAAAATCCTAGGCATCAGTTTGTTGATATGAGTTTGGAATGGAACATAACCCTGAGTTTTTTGGGATTGTTACCAAAGAAATCTTGGAATTGCTTGCTTTCCAGAGGCCTGTAAAACACACAGGCAGCAATAACCACCATCTGCTGTTTTCAGTACACAGTCAACTTCTCCAGACAAGCACTTTGCAGAACGGCTGCTGATATGTTTATCTGATGCATTTGCCAAAAAATCACAAAAAACTGCTGGATGTGAACCACCATCAAATCTCTAATATTTTTACATTTGGCAAAAAATTCAAAATCTTTATAACTTCACTCCTAGTGACCTCTATAGTATACAGGGTGAATGAAGGACTGTCCTCTAGAGTCTAGACACAATAAGAGTAGTAGTTTCTATGACTTTTAGGTCAGATGTCATGACATTGGGTAAAAGTGGGTCCATTGCTCTTTATGAAGACTGAACGAAGGGAAGCTGAAAGAGGGGTGCTTTTGGCGGGTCAGTGTGGAGGTGGGGTGGGGGGAGTTTATGTTTTATATAGATATTTAGACTGTCCCCACCTGGTCACGCTTTGCTGCGATCTGACGAAAAAACCATGCACATGTGCAGAAATACAGAAACACACACAATAAGCCACTTCACAACAAAAGCAGTAAACACAGATAAGCGTGAACACAGTTTTAAATCTGGTCATAACAAAGCAGAAGAAAGCGTTCATTGAGCTGAAAGACATGACGGACAGCAAAGAAAGATTAACAAGGATAGAAGCACCAATAAATTATAACGTCAAAAACATAATAGAGTGAATGGTTATCAGTTACTGTCACTATCATACTGTAAGATAAATCATGTAGACACGTCAAACACAGCAGCAATAATGTAAGAAATCATTTAAAACTGCAAAGACCTAGAAATGTAGAACCGCCGACACACATTTAAAAACATGTATGTGTCTAGAGATTCATGCAGGTTTTAATAAAAAACAGATTGAGACATCAGGAACAGTAAAACTCATTTTTAGCGTGTTTTGTGTAAATGCCTCATGCTTTTAATTTCACAACTAGACCGGGTTTAGACATAAAGCCACCTGTGAACTTTCTCTCATACACACATATATATACACACATACAGACACAGAGGCAGAAAAACAGGATGCAGGTAATAATGCGTACCCCATGAAGCTCCTGAAAGCCACGCAAGCGAGAAGGAAGGATAGGACAGATAAAGGAAGCGAGAAAGAGACAGAGAGATAAAAGAGAAGATGGATGGAGAAACAGAGAACTAAATGAGAAAACATTAAAGCCCACAGGACCAGAAACACAAGCTCGATATCAACCACTGAAGGACAGAGCAGGAGAAAAAAGAAAAAAGCACAGGTTTAAAACACAAGCGGAGAAGAATTCGATCTGAGATCAAGTTTGAATCAATGAACAAACTGCATACTGCAGGCAATAAAACCTGAATAAAACCACCTTAATGGGTTCTTTATGTTCTAAAGGTTAATTTATTTCAAAATAACTTTCTAAACTTTTCTTTTTGTAATATGGAGGTAAACATATACTTATACTGTATTTAATCATTTGGTCAGGTACTTAAAAACTGTTGAAATATTATACACAGCAATTATATGTATTTACTATAATTTATAAAATGCTAACATTTAAATCACAAAGACGTCTGAGATTTTAACCCAGAAATCTTTAAAATGCCAATAACAGCACAGAATTGAGCAAACCAAATACAAAATCTGAGTTGTAAAACGTTTCCATAAAAACACTCAACTGTGAGCCACATACACATACATTTTAGTAGATGTATTTAAAAAAACTAGTGTGAAATTGTTCATTTTATTTTCTCTGGCATCAGAGGTGTCCATAAAAAAACATCCATACACACTTTCACGCCTGCAGTAGAAACGCGGGTGCCAGTTAGAGCTGGTGGAGAATTTCTTCACTTGAATAAAACACAACACGTACTGAACAGCTGGCCTCAAAAGAACAGCCTTTTTCTATCAGGCCTTTTTCAGCTATTTTAAAGCACCCGCTGGTCTTGCTGTCAACTGCTAAGTTGGAGAAGACAGTCGAGCATCTGCATATGACGACTAAGAGGATTGAGTCACACTTCAACACTAGACCTGGCATTTATTCAGCAAAACACACTCACACAGTTGATCCCAACATGTGCGTGTCAATGTATAAAGCCCAATACCTTTTTAAACAGAGATGGTAGGCTGTTCTGTGTGGTTGCCAGGGCGTTATTCTGCCGTAACTAAGGTGCTCTGAGTTGCACATCTCTATGTAGCTGTCAGGGTGCTGTGAAGCATCGCTAGGTGGTTGCTAAGGTGTTCTGTGTGGTTGCTAGGGACCGACCGTAATCAAAAGAGACCCCTAGTCTAGTGTATATGAAATTCTGGACACTACACACTATAGTGCACAATAACATGGGTCCCTTTTAAAACAGGAGCCTGTAAACATTTTAATGTTTATTTATGCAAATTCACATAATCCGCATTATTTAGACTGCAAAAGAAGATATGCACGAAAATGTAATTCCTAAAGAGTTTGTTTAAATCCATTAACTATAAATATGAGCAATAATAATAGTGATGTCTATCCAGTGCCAAGAATAACTATGAAGATCAAAAGCAAACTGCAAAAATGTCTCCACATATAGTCGAGCAATGCTACTACTCTAGCAGTCACCGCCTCATCTCATGTGGGAAATATTAAATCCACATCACCGAAGCAGGTGTCATCAAAATCTCATTTTGATCTGGAAAAAAAGCATATTTCACTGATCGGTTGATAAGAAAACCACACGAGCATCACACATCCCCCAATCACTGGACACTGGATCTGATCTCACATCAGATACCAAACAGCACGCAGTCACATCCTGTTTCCTTCATTTTCAACTGAACGCTCTCTTAATGGATCTGAACTGACAGTCGAGACTTCATCTGCTCTGATCGAGCTAAAAGCAAAAAGAAAGACAGGCACTCACGAGCAGGCGAAAGCCACAAGAGCACCGCTGACCACAATGAAGTCCAGTATGTTCCACAGGTCCCTGAAGTAAGCACCAGGATGCAACAGGAGCCCGAGATCGATCATCTACGATGGAGGAAATGAACGAAAGTAGAGAAAGAAAACATGTGGATGCCTTTATGATGCTGGTGCAAATAAATCCCTACACTTTAACAATGCAGTAGTTTAGTTTAGATTAGTTTTGCACAATGCAAAATGATACATAAACATATTTAAGTTTAAAAAAAAAACCAGAAAGTACAACAATACTGTGCAGGGAGAGGCAAAGAAAACCCCAAAGGGCTTATCTGAAGCCTCCACCTAAGTGAACAAAATTAAGATAAAATTAAGCCAAATTACATGACATAATTATATCAAAACCCCAAAACACTATACGACAGAAAACAAAACAAAAAACACCCAGAAATACAAAACTTAAAAACAATTTTACAAAACATACATAAATGACCCTGTAGCCTGTTAACTGTCAGCCGTTCCGTATATGGGACACCTAAGTTTGCGTCAATATTGTGCATATAACTTCTAATTGAATAATGACAAACTATATATCATTAGAAAGGTCTAATACTCTAGAATACAGATTTCTTCAAAGCTTTTTTTAAATAATTTATGTAGGGAGAGTAATTGATTATTTTTTATTAAGAGTGTGCTTCGATTGTTTGTTATCCTTTTGCGACCCGTATTTTTTAAATTGATCTTTTAATAATTTTAAATAAACCTAACAAAATACCTTTAAATTTTGTGTGGGTGTAATTTTTTTGTTAGCAATAATCAGCTACTTTAATTTGTTCAAACGAGACCAACCGTAAGTCTGTATTCCAAAGAATTCATGAGTTATCGCCATTTTAGTTCCAACATGCCTTTTCATGTGTAGGCTCAAAAACGGCTCCGAAAGTTAATTAAACATTTTGCTCACTTAATACCAAACCCCCAAAACAGTATGCATCAGACAAGAATGCATTTCATATGAACATTTTCAAAGTTTAAGCGTTAAGTGCCAGACGTTGCTGAAATGTTGCTGCTATTAGGCAAAAACATACAATCCAATGAGACAAAGTGGAGAGGTTTATTTACCTTAATAACCATCTCAAATGTAAACACACCAGTGAAGACGTAGTCCAAGTACTTCAGCACCTTCGGGGAAAAAACAAACCCATTTGAGTTTTAGAAACATAATCCTTTTTTATGTCTATTTCTGTAGTACCAGAACACCTTGGGCCAAGTATAGTGGATTATGTCACAAATAAAACAAAAATCTACTGCATTTGGCCCTATGATTCAGTGTATCATGCAATAATCTTCATATCAGGAAATATACACGTACTGTAGCTCATTCAAAAGATATAAAAAGATGCTTTGAATAAATATTTAATGTTTACCCAGTTTTGCTTTTAATACATGAACAGGAAACCGTCAGGGAAGTTGCGTGAAAGCAGAGATTCATCTGACAGGCCGATCATGCTTAATGAATCGGCCAGTCGAATGTAAAGAAAAACAGTGAGGCATGCGATTCTCAGAGACATGTTTACAACTCCTTTTGTGTAATTCACAGATAATCAGCCCTGCTTTTGGCCTGATGCGGTCGCCGTGGCTACATAAATCTCCTCTCAGGCCGTCTCCACGGACGATATGATGGCAATGTGGGGCAAGTGACGACTCTCTCTATGACAGTTCAGACAAGGGCTGCCATATTGCCCCGGAGGTCTGTCCTTGAGTTATATAAACAGTGATTTCATAACCCCGCCTTGAAGTCATAGACAGTGAAAATGAGATCGATGAAATGTTAGTTGGGCTATTTAAGAAGAAAATGGATCAATTAGATCTGTTAAGGTTGAGTGTATGTGCCTCACATTGTTGCGGGGGGCATCGGCATGCACAGGGTCCTCGGCTGCCAGCGCAATGCTGCTCATGGTGATGACCGTGAGAATACACATCTCAAAGTAACGCAAGTTGACCACATAATGACAAAGCCGTCGCACACTAGAAAGACAACACAAACATATTTTATTCACACTTTTGACTCAAAGCATTACAAGCAACATATTCATAATTCTGTCATTTGAGGTGCGACTCACGGGTTCGAAGGGCTGAACACAAACATAGAGCTGTATGGCAGGATGTGTTTAGGAGCGTCCTGATTTAGCTCATCAAGATCTTTCTTTTCTTCGTTCAGTGGGTTGCTGTCACCATCAATGTTGTTCACTGTCAGAGAGATGATAATTAGAGCAAAGACATGGAGCAAAGTCACAAGTGTCAAAGAACCAGTCAATGTGGTCTGCTTAGTTTGCTGCGCTACATCTTCCAGAATGCTTTGCGTAATTTCACAAAAGCTGTTATTTAGCAAAATATGAAGGTTGCTTGTTTTAATTGTGTATAACTTCTTTTTATTGATGGTTTTAGCCGCATCAACATAAGCAAACATTATGTTGCCCAAACTGAACTTCTGGTAGACCTCCGCAAAGAATTTATAACTGCTACGTAGCATTCTTTTATTACAATTAATATACAATAAAACAGAAATGCAAATTAATATAAATATAAATTAAATATAAAATAAATTGTTAAACAATTATGAAATGCAGAACATAAATTAAATTTGGGCCAGGCGCATGCGTCCAATGAAATAATTTATAGTATGATTTATAGTTTTATATAAAACATACAATAAATTAGGGCTGTGAAATGATTAATCATGATTAATCGCAGCCCGAATAAAAGTTTGTGTTTGAATAATATACATAAATGTATAAACATTTATATATCAATTAAATATAAATAAATACATGTTAATATTTCCTAAATATGCATGTGCATGTGTTTATAAACACAATATTAATATGCACAGTACACAGACATGTAAACACAAACTTTATTCTGCGATTAATCACGATTAATATATTATAAATGTATATATTTTAAAATGTTATAGAACTTTATAACTTTAACAGAACAATTTATACGGAATTGGACATTCTTTTAGACAACTACATATTATACAAAATAATATATGGGTCATCATGAAATTAAAAGCAATTAAAGCCATTAAAAGGAAACATGCTCTTATATTAATTTCTTTACTCTTCTTATAACCCTCTTAAAAAAAACATTTCAACATACTATTTCAAGAAGAAGCTAAAATTATGACCATCACTGACTGGGAATGATGGCGGTCTCTCCTGGTGGGGCAGTTATGGTAACGGGGATATTGACTCCGGTTAGACCGACTCTGGTGTTGTTTTTCAGATTGTCTGTGTTTTCTGGCTTGTCTTCGGTAGGAGACTGATTGGGGCTGGTGGCTAAACTGTTGTCCCCCGTTTCTGTTGGTCTGCCCCTGAAACAGTAAAAAAGCTATAAATGTAAATAAAACATATACAGCATCACAATTTAGAGAACCATCTTAAAGTGATGCAATAAATACAAGAAATGAATCAAATAAAATGCCACAACTTTTCACAAAATAAATCTCATAGGAGTGTGCAGTACGAAAAGAAATAAACACTATTTCTAACATTATTTTGACTTTTCAAAAGAATGGGTGTAAGGTTTTCAATTATAAAACAACATGCGTTTAGAATAAAAAAATAGCAATTTTTTATTCGTTAGTCTTATAAAATGTTTTCTTAAAGTCTTTGCACATACAGTCCGAAATGTTTATATGCGTTTTTTCGTATTTGGCGCTTGTTTGTACGGTGTCTCTGAATTGTCAAAAACGTTTGCTATGGATGTGAAAAACGCAGAACATCGAACCCAGTCCGAATTTCTTAATGACGGATGAAAATTTCGGACTCAATGTGCAATGGCCTTTAGTGTGATGAAGATACATGGAGGCCTGTCTGAACTTACTCAAAGTAAACTAAATGTATACAGTCTCTCAAAACGACCTGGGTCACCAATCAGGTGAAAAGTCACAAATAAAGTTAGTTCTGACAAATGTTTTCTAACATGTATCTAAACACAGGAGTCACAGTAAATCTCACCTGTATCCTCTGCCTTCATTCTCCCTGAATTCCTCTCCATCCAGCGTGGACTGAGCCTTCACACGCGGCCGATGTTTCCTCCTCTCTCCATTATTTACTTCACCTTCTCTGTGCCCACGTACCCTTCCTCCATTACCAATCGTGCCATTCCCGTTCCCATTCGACCTCCTTGAGTGATGGTGTCTAATTTCTCTCTCCTCCACCTCTCTGCCCTCCTCCAGAGATCCAGGTGATTGATGATACCTGTGTCCTCCGTCCTGACTGGCCGTGCGCTCCAGACCCCCGCGGTGGTCTCGGTTTCGGCTGTGGTGCCTGTGGTGTCGTCCGTCGCCTGCATCTCCGTTCTCTCCTCGACATCGGTGGTATTTCCGTGGGTGGGCGGAGGAGGATTGAAACTCTGATGTGTCTGGATCTCCCTCTGACCTCTTTCCCTCAAAAAGTTTAGGATCGTCCTGGGTGCTATCTCGATGCTCCACCACCAGTGGGCGATCATGGTGAGTCTTCATGTCGGGTCGCAGATGCAGAGCCGAAGACACGCGCAGGCGCTCTTCGGGCTCTAACTCGTTGTAGAGGGCCTCGCTGCTGCTGCGCACGTTGTGTCTGCGCAGCTGATTGCTGCGCTGCTCCCATATGGACATCTTCTGAAGGGACCTCTGTTGTTCTATACTGAGCGGGAGAACATTTACTTGAATTACACACACATGCGCTGTTTTCTTCCTTTGATAAAACCAACATCCATGAAGCAACCAGTTGGATAATAAAAATGGCATCGTCACTGAAGTAATTGTGATCAGACACATGGTCGGATATGTCATTCTTTACAAGAAGACTTCAAAAATGATGCAGTGTAAGACATTTGTCTCTTTATTTACTCACCCTCGAGTTGTTCCAAACCTGTACACATTTCTTTGTTCTGATGAACACAGAAAGATATTTGGAAGAATGTTTGTAAGCAAACATTTCTTGGCCACCATTGACTACCATGGTAGGAAATTATTGTTTGCTTTCCTACATTCTTCAAAATATCTTATTTTGTGTTTAACAGAACAAATACATTTATAAAGCAAATGTTCCTACTATGGTAGTCAACGGTGGGCAAGAACTGTTTGGTTACAAACATTCTTCCAAATATCTTCTCTGTGTTTATCAGAACAAAGACATGTGTTCGGATTTAAAAACAACTTGAGCATGAGTAACGTTCCTTTAACGTTCCAACTGTTCCTTTAAGAGTCTTTACAATTACTAAAAATGGCATTATAGACCAGTCAACTAGAACAGTGGTTGGCATGGATGTTTTTGGAAGAGTTTTAGTATCATATGTACATGTCATGCCCCTTTAATTCATGCATCTCATTGAGTTATCACTTACGTCCGACGGCAAATGCTGTTCCTTTCTTACGATGAAATAGAGATTGCCAAGAGGCTAAAGCGCTAATGATGTGCTAACAACATGTGCTAATAATAAAAACCTACTTCAGTTATTACAATAACATCCTGAGCCATGCCACTATACCTCACAAAGCGACGACACGGAGAGTAGACAGAACTCCTACAAAACACATTCGGGTTCCCAACATAAAAAACGACAGACATGTTAAAACAACCAGACATGTAAACAAACATTTATAGAGGAAAGAACACAACAAGTGTGAAGGACACGACAGACAGAAAAACACAACAAGAAATGAAAATGTTGAATATACGCATACGGCACACAAACATCAAGATTTAAATAAAATATACTAATCTGAAAAGAAGCTCATACTATCCTACATACACACACAAGCATACACAGACACACACAAACTTCATAAACACCACAACAACCCTCCATCCAAATGGCCACTGCAGCGTGCAGACGGCACACCCATGCTGCTCTGTTTAGTTTGGCCTTCATTCATATTGGAAAAGTTCTTCATCATCAAAGGATCAAAAAATCAAAGTGCCCGAGGCCTTTCACATATATAATACATCTATCTGAGGGCGGAAAGAGAACATGTCCAGATGGAATTACAAGCCACATGTGTGCTTCATATACAAAATCGTATGTGCTCATATGTTGTATATAATAAAGTTATTGATGTCTCTAATTAACTTATACTACACATTACCCACCTGTACCACTTTGGCACCTGCTTAGAATCACTCCAGTTTTCAAAATATTAAAAAGTATTTCAATTACCCAAGTCCCGATAACCTTCAGACTTTAAAGTAGTTCTCAACAATCAACCCACAATTGTCTTTCTCTTTCCTGTTCTAGCTTGACAACTTTTTCCTCCTTACTTAAGAAAAATAAGAAGATCAACCCATTTAAACACCAGCCACTTAGACACGCAGGGCTGTGATTAAATAATAGGGTGCTATTAATGGCCAACATGTCAGTACTAAATAAATGGATTCTGCATGACCGCATCGGTCTACCTGAAACTGATGCTATAACTCACTCCCAAAATCAATGAGACGAGTCACGACCAAAACGACAGAGAGAGAAAACAATAAGAGGATAAAACCAATGAGGAGAGAAGAACAGAGAGGAGGAGGAGGACAGGAGGAGAGGAGAGGAGGAGGAGATATTGAGAGCAGAACTCACAGTGAATGAACGCTGCAGACTGAAGATCTACGAGAGATATCATCTCGATTTTGCTTTACAAAACTGCACATGCGAAACAAAAACAAAACAAACGCATGAGACGCACGCAGACGGAAGTGTGCAGGGAGAGCAGATGGGAGACAGGTGACGTCACGCTGTCTGCACACCTGCCCTCTACAGTACAGTATGTATACGAAATACAAGACACAAACGATGGTAACACTGTAGTAAAAGACAGACTGTGACCATGAAGAATGTTTTGATTGAGACCTATAAAAAATGAATTGAACATATATGCTGTGTAAAATTATTGTTACATTTAAGTGTTTAAAATGTTGGTCCTTCACTTCAGTGTCACCAGAACGCACATATATTAAATCTAATAATTCACATATTAAAGTGATAGTTCACCCCAAAATGAAAATGCGGCCATTGTTCACTCATCCACTTGTTATACAAAACCTGTATGACTTTCTTTTTTCCGCAGAACACACAAAAAGATTGTTTTTTAATGTTGGTAACAGGCATCCTTTCACTTGCATTGGATTTGTGTCCATACAACATAAGTGAATTTGTGCCGGCGCTGTTCAGTTACCAACTTTCTTCAAAATATCTTCTTTTGTGTTGTGTGGAAGAAAGAAAGTTTTGAAATGACAGAAGGGTGAGTAAATGATGACAGATTTTCATTTTGGGGCTAACTGTTCCTTTAAAACTCAACACATTACCAAGGTGTGCTCTGCAGATGTGTTAACATTTTGATTTCATGTAATAGAATGACATAAAAATAGTAAAGTTTTAACTTCATGTGCTCTGTGAACAAACAAGAAAAATGGTTACGCATATGAAAACGAACAGTGATCATACAAATAAAAGTGAACATAAAAATAGAAAAAATAGTATTAAAAACAATGCTTTTTGAAACCCTACTGCTGACAACAAACATGCGTCTCTACAAACTACAGTAAACACATTAACCATTGTACATTTATATTACTGTACATTTGTTTACCTTACAGATGCTTTCTTTCTAATTTTGCATATGACAAAGTGCATTTAATATCATATGATGCATACAATGAAATATACAATAAAATCTAGAGCAGAGGTCGGCAGCCTTTTTAACATGGCGTGCTATTCATATTTTTCTTGGTAACCACTGTGCCGTATCAACAAATGCATCTAGATATAATTATCCAGTATATGTTATCTGCTTATTTTAAGATTAGAATCACTTTTGAAGAACATTTCTATTTTTGAGGAAAAAGCATATTGCATTGAATTGGCCAATACCCTCTATACATTTTTTCTCAAATTAGTTGGATAACAAGTGTGTTACAGTATCCTAACTAAGATGAATCAATGTTGTGGAAGTATTTTCAGTCATGCTAATAATGTAGGTAACTAATGTTAACAAATAAAACTGTATTGTTTCCTGGGACGGTACATACAGGAGCGTCATGTAGTGTCTGGTGGTGGCGCTCCGCTACAGCTCTGGACTCTGCTCAAAACCCTGTCGCACTACAATGCCCCGCACACATAAATACATGTAATTTGTCAAAATCATAATTTTTGTACAAATAAACTTCATCGTAGAGACTGCAAGATATATTGATCTGTTTGGGAATAACGGAAAAAACAGCAAAAAGTCATATTTGTTACTCAATTCTACCACATTAAAAGCAGACACAGAACTACAATAACTGATTTACCAATCTGATATAGAACCCATTGATTAAATAATCTTCAAATACCACATATTGTTTAAAAAAAATTTGTAAAAATACTGTAGGTAAGAATTGGTCCCTCTCGCATCAGGATAACAGTTTGAACTTGAGCTTGTGCATACATAATGTACGTGTCCGATGTGAAAAATCTGTGAGCTATTCTAGAAGGGATGCACCATTTGTGACCTAAACCAATAATATTAAATTAGGAATAAATATAGCATTTAACTGCAAGTGCTTGGCATGCTGTTGATTTCCTTTCAGCGTCCCAATAGTGGCACGCGTGCCATTGGTTGCCGACCCCTGATCTAGAGAACAAGGTAGCTTGAATACAAATCTTACCCTAAAGAAACCAAGTTAGGAAGAACAGACTACACAGAGCAGGTTTAAGGGAAGGGCACGGTCACACTGATATTGATTGGACGAACAATCAACCAATCACAGAAACAAAACAGTTCCGGTGTACATAAAAGGAAAGGCTCCACAGCACAAGGTCAGAGGGAAAGATGTGAAACAGTAACTTACGCTGCTATGGAGATGTTGGCCGCAGACATGGGACTGACCTCCTTCACCTCCATTGCTTTCTGAAGTGCAATGCTCTTCTTCGCTGCCTCCTCTTGCTCCTCTTCATCCTGAAGACATGGGCATCAATCAAAGGCCAATAGCCAATCAGAGATGAGTATAAAAGAGGTAAAGGGAAAGATTCTTTGGTTAGGCTATAATAATGTATTGAACATTTCCTGTCGGTCAATCATTTTGTATGCTCTCCCACATGAAATGCTTCAACTCAAGTCTAATTTTGACATACAAGAACGCTATTTATTCCAGTTTGTCCATCTCAGTGTGTGTCTCTTGAGGGTGGGGCTTTGGAAACAGGGGGTGTGTCTATCTCAATGGCTCAGATCAGAGCTAGTGTCCTCCAAAATGTCCTAATATTGTCAAATGTATTCAAATATTCACAGATTTTGCATATCTACTATCAAAACTTGAGGACTGACAACCGCATTATGGTATATTATCTAAGTAATGACGTGTGAAAAATCTATGAAGTATTTCAAAAGCTGACGAAAGTGATTTGTATTGAATGACATGCTATAACATCACTATCATTTATTAGAAATTATTATTTAGAATCATGTGTCCTAAAATGCAACCCGTTCAAATATTTTGTTTCGTCATCAGAAAATTTAAAACAGGGTCTGCCAGTTTTATGCACTAAACGGCTTTGTATATGGAAATTCCAGACCAAGCAGATTATTTAGGTTAAAGCCAAAAAAACCTTTGTCAGCTCCTGCGCATTGGCAAGGTTATCCACCGCGATAGCCAAAAATACATTGAGAAGCGTGTCTGGTTATAATCAGGTTAGAGAAGCATCTGCATTGCATATTGTATTCCATCATTAGCTCTGCATTAAACAAGATTAACATTTTCAGCAGTATATCAATCGGGACACAAATGTAACATATTTATCGCCCATTTTAGCATCTCTATACTAATGCACACAAACAGCTGTAGGAATGTAGGATACAGTTTCCAAAAAGCGTAAGCACTATGAAGTAGACGGAAGAGAACATTCCAGTCCGGACGCCACCTTGAGACTCAATCCCATGATACATCACTGCGTTCCAATCCTCTCCCGTCAAAATCTTTAAGAGGCATAAACAGGTCAGGCACACAACACACCCAAATATAACGTTTCATAAAAAATGCACGAATTAAACATTCGTGAGACCAAATGAATATAAAGTGTACCTGGAAGACTGTCATTATAGCTGCAGGGAAGCTGTCAAAGTTTGTAGTGGGTGTTTCATCTTCAAAATTAAACCTAGTTGGAAAGAGAAATCCTGATTACACCGGGGGAAAAAGCTTGAGAGGCAAAAATAAAACTTTGATGTCATTTCTGGTTTTGACTGAGTCTAGTTTGGAGAACCAGAGATGTCAAAAAGTTTCGTGTTGGGTTAAAAATTCTGCTTTTTCATTGCTTTACCCTCCAGCCAGACATCAAACCTCATCCGTTTAAAAGTTGGTGTTTAAAAACATCAGATAATAATCTGAAAGATGAGAACAGATTGTAATTCACTGCATCTGTATTCAAATAAAAAGGTTTTCTAGAAGTAATATCTTTATAGACTAACACAAAGACAAAGATTTTCAAAACTTCCTCAAATTGTACCCATCCCATTCTTGTGTTGGCCACTATCAAAATCTTTGATGAATGTGACACTTTCTATCATTTCTATCATTTTATATTCTCTTTATCTCTAGTTTTAGACCAGATCAGATTTATCACAGTCCCTCCATCCCTAACTCTCCCCATATCATCTGTGAGTGTACATCAAGGTCTTTAAAACAATGTGAATTGCATCCTTCTCTCAAAATCGAAATGCTGTTCATTCATAAAAGAACCCCTCTCATGCATATTTAAATGCTTATTCATCTCAAAATTGTTAATGCAAAGTGCTGTCTTGCAAAAGATTAAAGGACAGATGATGCAACTGCAAGGAAAGATTTGTACGATTTTGATAGATGTGAAAAAATAACTTTACTAAGCAACAACAAATACATATTTTATAATACCAGGGGTGTGGGATTTAAAATTAGAAATGTTTCAATGAATCAATAGATATACGCCAAAACAATACTTTCAGTTAATCGCTAAAGTGTAGATGGAATTTGTGTAAATGTATTTTATTATCACACACTAAATGTTTTATCATTATGTGATAAAAAAGAAATAACTCCATACAGACGGAGGCAGACAGATTGATAAATAACTGAAAAGTCAAATCCCTGCTGATTTTTAGAATGAATAACAACATGCAAACTCTCCGAGCACAGAGAAAACATCTGAGAAAGATGATGTCTCAAGGGCCTCGAAACCAACATAGACAACCAAACAATAAAAACAATTCTGGATGACAGCGGCTCATTTAACAAGATGTTCTGCTGGAGGGCAACATCTCAAATTCTTCATCTCACTCTAATTTGCATTAGAAGGCATTTTTGCAACCCACAGATGAATTCGACAAAGTCCCAACTGTCTTTCAAAAGAAACCACAGAGACCAGCGGCCGGATTCACAAAACATTCTTAAGAAGAAAATTCTTCTTAACTGCCACGTTTTATCTTAAATACTAATTTACGAAAAAAGTTGGGAATGTTGCGTATTCCCGAAAAAAAAACTTCTTAAGACAGTTCTTAGAAATGTTCTCAAGATTGATCTAAGGAAAAAATTGAGAAGAATCCAAATTCTCAAAACAAACGCGGTCGTAAATATCATCATAAAATTACGACAGCCTCAACGGCGGTTGTCTTAAATTTCAAAAGGAACGATGCTTAATAGATATATTTGTTTGTTTCACATGTGATGTGTATTGTCTGAGCCAGAATAATAATTTTGATGTTTACTTGCCATTAAGGAATATTTATTTTGACATAATAATGATAGGTTTTCCTCCCGGAGTGCTTTTTACATTATTCTGGTCCAAAGTGACTCGAAACGAAGAGGGTCACAAGTATTATGCCGAAGTAAATCACAAAAAATATTATAATAAGTATATTTGTTAACGCTTGCTAACATATTAGCTAACATGCAATCATAAATTATGTTTAATACGAATATATATATGCTATATAAGAATCCGTGCTTGTTGTTACACATAAAGTTTATTAGATAAACATCTATACAGTTAGGAAATGAACAAGCGAGTGTGATCATATTGTCATAAATGAAGATGTCCTTAAGAAAACATTTGAGATATTTTAATAAATGTTTGAGAATCGCATCTCACAAACATTCTTACGAACTTCCTATAATTGATCTCAAGAACGATCTTAGATTCTGTCAGAATCATGAATCCGGCCCCAGTTGCTTTACAAAAAGGAACCAAGTATGGCCGTAGTCCAAATAGTTGGAAAACAAATTTACTACCAGCAGACACTTAACAGAAATCATTATGCAAAAAAATACCAAAACCAAACCAAACACAGACAACTATGGCTTTTACGCAAATACCGTTTTTCATCAACACTAAGAAACTCTGGTATGCTCTACAGCAGGGGTGGGGAACCTTGATCCTGGAGAGGCGTTGTCCTGCAAAGTTGAGCTCCAACCAGCTCAAACACACGCGTGTTGTGAAGTTTCTATTAATCATGAAGACTTTAATGAGCTGGTTCAGGTGTGTATGATTAGGTTGGAGATAAACACTGCAGGACAGTGGCTCTCCAGGATCAAGGTACCCAGTATCTTTCTCAAACTGGTCAATAGATTTACACAGGTTAAGGATCCACAATTCGTCAAAAAGCAAAAAATGAAAGAGCCAACGGGAGGTGTATATTTATGCTGACATCACAACATGATGCCTAGCGCCACGAATACATCATTATTCAAATAGATCTTACATTTTTTGTGTCTCAATGAACAAACTACAATCATGCAGGAGATTTATTTGGAGTGTTAGGCATAATTTCCCATGTGACTCTGAAAATCAAGCATTTCTTCATGCAGACACACGCTCGTGCTGCGATGGCTAATGGATGCATTCACAGGAAGGATTCCTTCCAAATAAAATGCTGTGTATATGCCCAGGGTTAATGGCTTCAACCGTTTAACTGGAAGTATTTACACAAGGTTTATAATTGACTGGTGTCTACTTGTTACATGAATCCTAATAGTAAAGGGGTGGGGGGGTTGTGGTGACTAAAGCTTTGATTCATCAAGCTTGTTGTCAGCGGGACGCCCTTCATTAAAGCAGGCAGACACACTGCATAATCAGCCAAAGCGTAGAGATCTAAATCCCTGCTGGCATGCAGTATCACTATCGAACTCGCGGACAGAGGGATTATACGGATGGATTGGGATGGATTGAATTCTGACAGGATACGCAAGAACGAATGTGGATGAGGACTGTTGTCAAGCATATGTCACTATTCACTTTTCAAGTTTGATAAAAAGCAGGTATAAATTCCTTTGTGTTCCAAGTACATCAATATGAGCCTCGACTTTAAAGCTTGTCATCGCAAATACATTCAACAGCAGGACACTTATTATTATAATGATGCTAAGCAATTATACACATGTTGCAAACGATATTAATCATGCAATAAGGCAGCCATAGCCCCAGCAGATGGTGCCAGGGGCGGGTCTGGTTCTTGGACACATCACATGTGCTGTCAGGCCTTAGATCAAAACTGATCTAATTAAAAAAAACGATCTAAGGTCATAAAACTGATCTAAAGTAAGTGCCATAGGGCCTTATACTCAAACATAAATAAATGAGTTACTAGTATTTTGTAAAACTGCTTTGAAATTGGGTATTGTGAAAACATACATGCAAATAACAGACTTGACATTAAACTTCTTTTACTGTGTGTTCAGACCAAATGCGAATGAAGCGTTAAGCACGAGTGATTTACATGGTCAATGCAAAGACATGAAAGACCTACTTGCGGGGCGATTCGCGTGAATGAGGCTGTTTGAATGACGCGATTCGCGCAAATTATTACGCAAAATATGAACTTTGGCGAAAATTCGTGCCGCGTTAACCAATCAGGAGCTTCCTCCAGTAGTGAGGTGATAGTGATGTTGCAAACGGAGGCAGAAATCCCAAACAACAATGGAGGACAAAATCATCTTTGCTGTATGTGGATACCTGGAGCTGTACGATACATCTTTTATCGAAATGGAAATAAAAAGGATCTTGCTTGGAAGAAAGTGAGTGAGGAGGTCGGACAATCTGGTAAGATGTCAAAAACGATCTTTACACAATTTGGGCAGTATAAATATGTGGGTCTGGAGCTGCCTGGCAGAAGCCCCTCCCATGACGCGAATTCGCATCTGTAGTGAAGCGAATTTGACGCGCGAATGAAGCGAATTTGACGCGCGAATGAAGCGAGTACACTCAAAATGTTCAGGCGTCCAACTACGCGCGAATAGTGTGATTTATTCGTGCAAGTCACGTTTGGTCTGAAAACACAGTTAGGCAAGCATAAAGATGGTCATAAGACAGACAATGCAACAAGTTCAAACGATGATTATACGAATGTCTGCTTTTCACAAAGTACTTCTACTGCTTTAAACCCTTATGTTTTATGGCGGTTTAGTCATATTTGGCATCCACGTTCTGACACGCACTTGTATAGCGAGCAAGTTCACTTACTGGCCTCCGAAGAGCTGCATGCCCAGCAGTGCGAACACCACGATGAAGAGGAAGAGGAGGAAGAGCAAGCTGATGATGGACTTCATTGAGTTCAACAGAGAAACAACAAGATTCCTCAGAGAGTTCCAATATCTGCAGACGAAGTGAGTGGGTGACAGTAAATAAAACAAAGATTGTTGTAAGAATATGCTCGAAGATAAATAGATAATAATCCACTTACTTGGTGACTTTAAAAATACGCAGCAGACGGAGGGCTCTCAGA
The DNA here is from genome assembly GCA_008369825.1 of Triplophysa tibetana. Lineage (NCBI taxonomy): Eukaryota > Metazoa > Chordata > Actinopteri > Cypriniformes > Nemacheilidae > Triplophysa > Triplophysa tibetana. The sequence goes on from CM017898.1 coordinate 5,938,212, forward strand.
ACACTGATCCCAAAAGACGCACCAGGCTGAATCGCTGCCCACACTACCTCAAAAATACTCCCCACAATCACCTGAGAATAAATCCAAGAGCATCGCTTTGTTTGTTTACTATTCTTTTATTTAAATTAGCACTTAAATATGTGATCTCAGAGGAAACTGTATCAATAAAAATCATTTGTAAAAGTGAACAAACTGGCACAGTCGTAATCTCAGAATGTCCCTGTGGCATTCAGCATAGTCATGTATCATAGTAGCGCATAATGACCGACTGGATCAGTCCTCATGGGGCATTTCTGAATCATGAACGTGTGACTCACCCCAAAGTCAAAACCGTTGAATGAGGAGTGAAAGTAGTTTCGGGGCCCCAGGCCGTACATCTTCAGGGTCATTTCTGTCAGAAACAGACCCAGGAATACAAACTCTGCCAGGTCTAACAGACGATACAAATTTAAGAAGACATTAACCATCAACACCCCAACGCTCCCACACCTGCCTTTAAAACATTCCTATACAAGGTAGAGCTGGGCGATACAGCTTCAACAACTGTACCTTAATATTACCCTTTTGACATGTTTTAAAAAATTCTTTCATTATAAAGTTCAAATTCATGGGTGTTTGAACACATAAAACGTTTTGAATAAACATGGCTTACACAGGGCATGGGTGAGCCACTCGGGCTGGTCGTAGTGAACAATAGCCACACACAATGTATTCAGTCCCACCAAACACAGAACGAACCAGTAGAAACTTTGTGCTTTAACCATTCTTCGAATGAAGAAGCGCACCCGCTTTTCCTTACGACGGAAGTACGATGAGCTGTCATTTTTACTGCTCTTCAGGCTAGCTCTGGCAAAAGGTGATCCAGGGGGCGCTAGAGGGATAAAAAAACATTAGTTTTCTTCTTCCAAAAAATACATGCATCTTCAAAGGTCTCTACTAACATCTTGTCTCATACTGTAGATTATATCTATAGCCCTCGCATATCGCAGATTACTGTAGAATAGGCTGCAGTATGTCTTAACCAAGAACCATTATTTCCTACTTCACATTTACATATACATTTTTTAATTTGGCAGACGCTTTTTTCCAAAGCGACTTACAGTGCATTTCGTGTATACATGTCTTTTATCGGTATATGTTTTCCCTGGGATCAAACCCATGACCTTTGCGTTTCCAGCGCAATGCTCTACCAAGTGAGCTCAAAAACTACACATTTTCAATGAATAGATTTCTTTTTAAATGCAGGAAAAAACTGGTCTGACAAAAAGTGAAAGTGTCAATGGTCAAATCATTTTCTGGGTCGGAAAAGGTCACAAGTCAAGCCTTACCGACGGACGATATGTCTGTGAAATGTTCCTCCCCTTCCTCTGCACCGATGAGGTCATTTCTTCCCTTTCTGGTCTTAGATCTTTTCAGGACTAAACACACGGAAGGAGAAATTCAAATGTGAATAATGAAGCAAAGAAAATCACTGTAGTTGTCATTTTTACATCGAGAAAAGGATTCAAACTACAGAGTAAATCTATAATAGCTATATAAGGACATACACATATTTTGTGGATTTGTGCATAAATCCCCCAGAAGTGCCCCCATGTAAGGAATGAACTCCAAACACCTTAAAGAAGATGCTGAGCTTTCCCCCTATACTTTGAAAAATTATGGTGATACATCAAATTTCCTCTCAAAATTGGTCATACCTTCCACTGGCCTGGTTTATCATAACATAATATGGTGAACCAGCCCCTAGACCCTACAGTAGCCAACTTTTCACCTGAATTGTTTTGTTTTCTTCTATACCACGCACCATCCAGAGGAGATTTCTCCTCGGCATTCTGGTCCTCTTCAGCCAGCAATACCTCCTCTATAACAAACAAAGATCAAAGAAAATCAGAAACATCCATTACATAAAAGTCTTTTGAGACAAGTTCATTGCGAATACACAAAGCTTCACTTTAAGAATTGTATACAAAAACTATTCAATATGTTTTCATTCTCTGAAATGAATAGAAAAGTGAATATATTACTCAATATTTTGCAATGAAAATATCAAAAAGGAGAACACAGAAACTTGTTTAATCATTGGTTTAAGATGTTATATGTCGGCTGAGATTTCCTGAAAACATCGAGCATCATCATGCCATTGTTCAACCTCATCTTGCGTAAAACCTATGTATGACTCTTTGTGTTGTTGAAAACAAAAGAAGATAACCGTTTGTGGTTAAAATGGTTATGTGTCCATACGGAAGTCAATGGTATTCAGTGATACTCAGTTCGGTTACAAAGATTCTTCAAAATATCTCCATTGTAATTTTCTAATAATCTTTACATTTTGGTACGATTGTGAGTTAAGGCTGGAATCATCTATACAGTATTCAACACGTAGGGAACTCAATGAGACATTCTTAAAAAATGAAAAACATAATAATAGAATGTGAGATTATTATGTGGAAATATTAACTTAAATGACAATTATAATGTAGATGAGGTTTACACTCTGGAATTAAAAAGCCATGAACATTAGGTAAGGACCTCTGATGAGAAGTTTTCCTTGATTTATTTTTCCATTGAGTTTATAGCTTGTCATTTCAAAATACAAATATGTAGTAGTATAAAGACTAAATTAAGATGCGCATTTTATTTGGAAAGTTTTGAATTTTAAATCTTACTTTTGCTTTAAGATATAAAATAGTATGTAACAAATATAAAAATAAAATCGTCACAAATCTTTAAAAACTAAAAGCACTGAACAAATCTGAACACTGAACAAATAACCATTCAGTGCATATGAGCAGTGAGATGAGGTCGATCGGAGACTCACCTGCTTTGCAGATCCACTCCAGGTAACCAGTAAGCTCTCTCTCAATCTGCTGCTGTCTGCGGAGCTTCAAGAACTCCTGACGCTTCTCCACTCGTTCTCTCTCTTTGGCAAATTCCCTGGGACGAAAACACACAGAACATTTTTTGAATCCGAAAAATAAAATTTACATTAGAAGAAAATGAAGGAAGAACAACAATTTGGAGCAGATTTTAGGTAAAACATAGCAACAATTTTAAAGACCTGGCAACAAAACAGTGTGTTGAAAGGTGAAACGTGCTAGAGGTGTACGGTAGGAACGTGACGGTGCTCGACACTCCAGGCTGGTACTGTAACATTCATGTAGAGAGCAAATTGGACAAATTGGAGATTATACGTAGTGTAAGTTTATGTCCACCTGGTCCAATTGCCATAACTTATTTTATCTGGACAGACGCTTAACCCTGTCTGATAAAGTCTCTAAGTGGCTTCAGCTTAGATTCCATGCAAGATTATCTGGGTATGATACCATGAGCATTTCAAGTTCAAGTACAGTTGATGACATGAAAAGGAGCAGCAATGATATTTCAATGCCCATTGCCAGACCATGATAATATTCTTTATAACCAACGCATTGCATGGACACACATCTGAACAAAAGTAATGCAAGAGAGCAAAAGCATGCTATAATAAATGTTTAATATTTCCCAAAATGAATGCAATGGACTACCTGGGTCAAATTTTTCTATGCCAAGTGATTTTTGATAAAAGAGCCTGCTAAATCCTTCCATCTAATGTAATGTATCATTGATAGAGTGATTGACATCATAACTAATGGTCAACCCTTATGTCTGTCTGTTAATTTTTGTTAATATTTAACTACCGAAAAGTGAAATGAAAATAGTATGTGACCAATCATATTATTAATATAGTGAAAAATGCAAATGTGCGACCATACAAAAAGCCACAACACAGTGTATATTTATTTAACAATATAATCACGATAAAAAATGTGTACGATTACTGTAAACTGTAAACTCCGATGAAAAGTTACAACGGAATAACTGTGGCAGAATTGTTTTAGATATATATGCATTTAAACGGAAAACCATTAAACTTGTTCATGAACGGTCAGATTGTTTATATTGACTATAGTGAAGAATGTAAAGAATGAACAAATCCTAAAAGTCCAACCAATCGAAAATGTATGTAAATGTGTCAGAGCAGTTTGATCGATGAGCCATCACAGCAATACAACTGATATACTCAAAATATACTATAAAGCAGATAATTATGATGTAAAGATAAGCAAGGACAAAATACAGATAAAAACGAGCTAAAGAGAGATCTTACCCTGATAAGACACCCAGGACGAGGTTAAGCATGAAGAATGAGCCGATGATGATGAGAGGGATAAAGTACAACCAGTTCCAGGTGTTCCCCGAGGCATCATTGGTCTATGAAAACAGATAAACAGTTATAATAATAAACCTATAACAATAACAACATTAACACATCTCGAATTACAAAAATATATATATTTTACATATATTATAATTATATGTTTGGCATTCATATTTTTGGCTTCATTTTACACTGCACATGTTTGGCACCACAATGCAGAATCCGAATGACAAGTGTGAAACGTTCCTTTCCCCGGGCTTAGAATAAAGCTCAAGTTATGCGTAAGTATGCTGTAGGCTCTGCGTAGCTCTGACGTGCACTTCTCCAAAAGTGTAACAACAAATTCATATTAATATGGCTATATAACAAAATTGCTGAATGAAAATAAAACTAAAGGTGAAAATCGGAACCTCATCAATACTTTCATTCACCATGGGGTGAAGCAGCGATTTGAAAGAACGATCACAAGACATTTGAAGAGCTGTTTTCCAAAACGCAATAAATGCCAAATTTATGAGTTAGTCCATTGACTATTTGCTCCATCAATGTTTCATGCCACATCGCTATATTTCATTGTTTAAAATGTACTTTAAGATGCAGTTTCTTTCCAAAACGCTATAAATCCCGAACCTGTTTTTAGCCTAAATGCGATATGTCACGAGAATTCACTCGTTAGTGGTATTTGTACTGTGTTATTTCTCAATCATTTATTGTATGTGGTGGAAAATATTGAAACATGAAATTGAAAATATTTATTTTATTTTACCTTTTAGTTTGTTACTATTTATTTTATTTGGCTGTTGTTTATTTCATGCATTTGCATTTATTTGATTTATATTCATTTAAAGCATGAGTCCCTGATGTCATATGTCTCATGTTCTATTGTTTGTTTGTTTTTAAAAGAAATAAACCAACATTTTTTGAAAAAAAAGGATGGATTTGTAGCGTTTTGAAGAAAAAAATCATTTTTTAAATTTATATCGACAATATTGTCGTTTCATTTAACAAATCATTGTTTTAACATGTTCAGACTGAGTCAACAGACCATTTTAACAGGATAAATTGAATATTAACAAAATGTATGGGTCTAGGTAAAAACATGTCATTTTCATGAAAACTATTAAAATGGATTTATATCGTTTTGGAAAGGAGCTCTTCATTTAAATTTACGCATTTGCTAGACTCTTTTATCCAAAGCGTCTTACATTGCATTATACTATACTTTTTATTCAAATTATTTGCTTAGAGTTACATAAATAACAAAGACAGAGCAGTTTGAGATGGCCTTATGTTGCAGCACTATACACCGTCCGACTTTCTGAGCTTCCACTGAGGAATTTCACTCCTAATTAAGCAACAGTGAACTGAGCAGAATGTACTGTACAAGCTCCCAAGAGGGATGATGGGGAGGCGATATCTGTGTGAAACAGTCATTGTTCAGTACCCAGAGGAGCCTATCTATTTTCCTTTCTGCTGATGAGGGAGTTACTTAGGGAATTGAACTTCCCTGGAAACCCAAAGCAATTTATCACTACAGCATATTAGAATGCACAATCCCTGTGGCTCAATATCTACACATCACGAATGAGAACATGGAGACAAGTGCACATCGATTTGAACCGAAAAGTGATTTTTGTTTTTAATATGGATGGGTACCATAAATGCTGACGTGACAGCAACGACGGCTTACCTTCCTAAATCACTTTATAAATAGATCAGCGAACTAAACCGTCAATCATCTGTGAGTCTTTACGTGGAAATAAATATGAATTGCACGAGCCCTTCTGCTGCAGTCATCATATATATAAGATACTGAAATAATAAAGACAAAGCACACACCGCACCTCCTTCCATGCATTATTTTAAAGTCACTATAATGAGTCGCATCCGAAAGAGAGCGATGGAGAGAGAACTAGCAATACTCCACCGTTGAACAATCCAATATTCGTCTCCGTTCGGCCCCTGACAGACTATTTTTAAAGATGTTTAATGAGCACAGGAATTGGTCTGACAACTCATGATGGCTGTCTGACAGGGTCAAGGTGCACGGATGGCTGGTGACTCAGCTCCCTCTAATGAGATGTGAAATACACTGATTACGTGGACACACACACACACACGCATGCTGCTAAAAAAATACAGCAGATGATTGTCAGAGTAACATCAACATTAGTGCCAAATCCAATGCAGCATGGTGACACGCACAGGGCTGTCGAACACACAATGTCTCATTCTGGGCAGCTTGCCATCACCCGTGCCATTAAAGACATTATTACAGCCCAGGGGGAGTCGAACGTTTCATAAACCCACTTTACTTCCTTAATTCATTTATGTGTATGTTATAATTATCATATATAAGCCTTGCTCATTTCAATGGCTTGTGTAATGCACACTTCCAGCTGGCATTACAATTAACAAAAAATCATAGATATACCAATTTGGAAACAGTATATTAAAAAAATAAATCATATCAGTCTACTTTAGAAAACCAATGAACCCGTGAAAATCATACACTCTGGTACAATGTATAACCCTTCGTGGATACAACAAATACTTCTGCGTTTAGTTAATAGCAACTGGTAAGATCACTAAAGAGTGTTGCTTCACTACAGAGGATCTGTAACAAAACCAGTCTTAAGGGTCAATTTTTCGAAATGGAGATTTTTATATCTTCTGAAAGCTGAAGAAAATAGCTTTCTATTGATATATGGTTTGTTAGGATAGGACGCTTTCTGGCAGAACAACAACTGTTTACAAAGCTGCTATTTGAGGGTGCAAAAATGGCAAAATATTGAGAAAATCGGCTTGGAAGTTTTTAATCAGGGGCACTGTAGAAGGCCATCCACTCAAAAAAAGTATGTTTTTATTAGTGGTGGGCATTTTTTTAATCTAGATTAATCTTGGAATTAATCTAGATTAATCTAGATTAAAATGGCTCATTTGAATTCTGCCGAAGGCATTCAGAATATGTGTGCTACCCAAATAATGACTAAAAGTAAGACATTGAGAACGGGTTTCTCAAGCCAGGTGGCGCATTAGACCAAGGGCTAATCTCCTGTTTCCAAACTGCATCACAAACTGCTTGAGAAAGCTGTTCTACTATAATAATTTGTAATGAATATTAAATTATGTTCAATAAGATGTTCTTGTGTTTACTTCCGCATTAGCTAAGGTATGCTTTGCGTTTAGGTGGTACTTGAGACTGGAAGAGCTCCTACAGTAGCCTACATTTACATTTAGTCATTTAGCAGATGCTTTTATCCAAAGCGATTTACAAAGAGTTAGGGAGCAACAAGCGATATGTCACACAGGAGCCATAATACATTAGGTGCCAATACAAAGTTACTGGTTTCAGCTAAAGCTAGACCACTACCTGTTGAGAGAAAGTTTTTTTTTTTTAAACCAACTGTATGTAAACCAATTCCCAACTGTAAACCAATTCCACATTGAACAAGGTGCAAACAACCTTAGTCTTGTCGAGGTTTCCATTGGGAGGCTTCTTAAAAATAAATTTTCCCGGAAGCAAGCCCGGCGGCTTCATACCTGCATCCATGTTAGTACGTCACGTTTGATGTGGTCATTTCACAGTAACGTTATATTGTGTTCAGACAAAACGCGAATGGCGCGTCAAGCGCGAGTGATTTACATGTTAAGTCAATGCAAAGACGTTATAGACCTACTTGCGGCGCGAATCGCGCGAATGAAGCCCTGGTTATGACATGATGAGGCGGCGCGAATGACGCGAATGAAGCCCTGGTTATTAGATGATGAGGCGGCGCGAATGACGCGGATCACGCGAGTTGAAAACTCTCGTTCTCGCCCCCTACAGTGCAATTAATCTAGGTATACATCCGCGCTAAAACATCAAGGTGAAAGTCATCATAGCTTGCGTAGTATAGACCCAGCTCCCAAGCCAACTTTGGGAATAGATTAACGGCAACATTTTTTTTATCGCGCGATAAGAGTCTCACGTTAACGCAGCGAGTTAACGCGCCGTTAACGGCCCACCATTAGTTTATTTACATCTAAGGTAGGACATTTATAAAATATCTTCATTGAACATGATCTTTACTTAATATGCTAATGATTTTTGCCATAAAATAAAAATCTGTCATTTTTACCCATACCCTGTTTTTTGGCGATTGCTAAAAACGTTACCGTGCTCCTGGTTTTGTTGTCCAGGGATACATATAGTTATATAATTCATCAAAGACAATCCCATGATTCCATTTACTGTTTGTATTAATGTACTATAAAAACATCATCCTAAAGAGTCACGTATACCAGCCACACTGACATGCAATCTAGAAAATGGAGGGCTGTCATAATTCTCACTTCTTGTTGTACAGTAGTCCGTTCTTTATCCCAAAATTAAACAGCAATCTTCCACTTTATATCTTATAGCAGTTGGATAGACCTGTTTCAATCTCATTTACTTTCTCCCCAGTTCGTTTCCAGCCGCTCTTTATCTGTTTAAAGGAGATTGTGGTCTAGTGGGTTAAACCACTGAACTGGTAAATCAAAAAAAAAAAAGGTTCCTGCTTCGATTCCAGCAGCCACCACCAGTGTGTCCTTGAGTAAGACACTTTACTCCATGTTGCTCCAGGGGGATTGTCCCTGTAATAAGTGCACTGTAAGTCGCTTTGGAAAAAAGCGTCTGCCAAATGACTAAATGTAAAAAATGTGTCTCCAAAAAGACGGCGTAAAAGAAACTGAACACACTGTTGCAAATGGGCTGCTTCTGGGGCAGGTCTAGAACTTATGATGAACAATATGTATTCGTTTACACTCTATTTGTCACCAATTATAGCTCATTGCTTATCAATGCTCATAGATTTCAAATTGCAGTCAGTCATCAATGACATAAATAAACTAAGTTTCAAGCCCCTGGGCAAAAAGCAGCCGTTTAGCTACAAGCTCCAGTAGTTACAAATTGGTACTGAAATGATGAACCTGACTCTCACGGAGACCTGTTTACAGGAAAAGCAACGGTATATACTCAGAAAATAACCTGCAAAACCAGTCTGTGGTGTCATGAACAGAGATTGGCAAAACGAAAGGAAAGATTATAAAGGTTTGGATAAAAAAAAGATACCAAATTTCAGCTGGCAGCTTCCAATTTGACTTGGTCTAAACATAATTCCTCTCTCAGTCTGTATCAGAGAAACAGTGCTGTAAAAAAGTGGCATACGTTGCCCGATACCGTGCTATGGCAACGTGCACAGATTTGTAAACTGTGAGGTGATGGGCAGCAGGTGAAACTACAGCGATCCGTCTCTCTTCTGTCGCTCAGCAGGCTCGAGTCTACATTTTACATTTACATTTTACATTTAGTCATTTGGCAGACGCTTTTATCCAAAGCGACTTACAGAGCACTTATTACAGGGACAATCCCCCTGGAGCAACATGGAGTAAAGTGTCTTGCTCAAGGACACACTGGTGGTGGCTGCTGGGATCGAACCAGCAACCTTTGATTTACAGTTCAGTGGTTTAACCCACTAGACCACCGTCTACATCGCTGAGTGTCGGGGAGCCACCGACAGTACAGTACATGCAAGCCTTTCAAGCGATGTCTTTAAAATGGCGGACCTGTGGTTTGAACAGATGGCCGTGCTTATAGACACGGGGTCGAATTGATCTCAAAATGTGCTACGTTTTGTGAACATGCCGTTTGCGTGTTTTATTTGACTGCGTGCAACTAAACAGAGCAACATTCTTTCACTTTGTATTCACATCTCCAACAGATTTTGGCACCTTTAGAGAAAGACGGTCTCATGAGTTCAACACTCAGACAAGCAGAACACAGACTGTCAGATGTTTCGAAGCACAATGCAAAGCTCAGAAAACACAGAGAGGCCTTTGAGATTACACACATCAGAATCAAGAGCTGCGAGGCATCTAAATGTAAATTAAGAGCGCCTTCCAATCTATTTTTATTTTGAATTAAAGTAGCAAACATGACGAAGAACTGGAATTTAAGGAAGTATAATTAAAATGGTATAAAAGTTTTGTAGTATACTTATTAGTATTTACCAAAGTAAACTGTAACAGTTCTAGATAATATAGTGTTTATAACCTTACCGTGGTAAATATTAAAGTATACTATAGCATTTACCACAGGTTATCAACTTACTATAGTTAATACTACAGAATACTGTGATCTTAAATCATTTGCATTTTAAAGATACGTCTTATTTCTCTATGTCAGATTTAATGTAAAGCACTTTGAATTACCCTTGTTTATGAAATGTGCCATATGAATAAACTTGCCTTGCCTTAACTAGCACGCATTAAATAAATGTACAAATTTATATATAAAATACAATATACTGTGATTTACAACTGTTTACTATAGTAAATTCTAAGGAAAATACATTTTTAAAAAAAAATAATTGTGGGAAATTGTAAGTTTAAACGGCTTCAAACGGTCAAATTGTGGTCCACACAACACAGGAATTGAGTGCTTAGAATATGGTCATATATAAATAATCTGTGTATCTGCGTTGAATTTCTGAACATTGAAATTCAGTAACCCTCCGTTCAACATCCTGTTGGTGTGTCCAATTTGAATTCAAACACATAAACTGACCGATGTGTAGCGCTCGCTGAGACAGCAACTCACATGATAAAGCACATCAGTCCATCCTTCCATGGTGATGCACTGGAAGACTGTGAGGATGGCGAAAAGGATGTTATCAAAGTTTGTGATGCCAAAGTTGGGTCCTTTCCAATACCCCGTGCACACGGTGTCATTAGGACACGTTCTTGCAGGAGACTCTGTACCACACGGATAATCACCATCGCGTTCTCCTAAACACACACGCAAACAGACAGAAACAACTACTTTAGGCAAAGGAATTGCAGTAAACAAGTTAGTTTGGTTTGTCCAGTCCAGCTTCCTGTTATAACATGAAATAAATCAACACATAGATCCACAGACTATTCACCCCGTCTAACTTGGTGACACACACAGTGTGTTAAGTATATTTAACCATCTTTATTACTGATATGTATTTGAACAGCAAATTAGTGAAACCACCGTCTCCGAGCCAGTCAGGAATTCTCTCTCTCTCTCTCTCTCTCAGGCATAAAAGCACCTGCTGATGTTGGTGATTGAGGGGTGAAGCCACCAGCAGCTGAGCACATGTTAGCGGCTCAGTCGAAACCTCATTACCAACACCAGCTAATTACACACACTGTGTTTCACTGAAATAACACAGACAAACACGGTACATTAAGGGCCTGTCAAGCGTCCTCACACCGTGGACACGCAAATATAGTACATAAATACACAAACACGCCTCAGCTGGCACAGCAGAGCTCATGTGCTCATCTTCAAGAATCATACTGTGCAGATGCAGGAGACCATTTGCTGGACCACAGCTTTAAAAACAAAAAAATATTCCTATGCTTATGTGTGTAATAGTATCAGAGTCATGTGATCAATGACCATTACAATACTTCACAGCATCATAAAAATCTACTAATTTTTTGTAAAAAAAAAAAAATGTATCATCCTTTCCAATTAATATCAATAAAACTGCAGTTGGTTTATACTAATTTAAGCCAAAATAACTGAAAAAATACAGCCAACTAACACATTATAAACATGATGACATAATAAAAAATACGACTTTTGAGTCAACTCATTTTGGAAACGAACCCGTCATAAAAAGACGAAAGAGAGACTTTCAAAAAAATTGTACAACATTCATGAAATGGCAAACATAACACAAAAAGCATCACTAATTAATTTGTTTGTAAATATGTATGAATGTACGCATGCATATTTTACTGTGTCTTGGCAATGTGAAAGCCTCGTTTTACCTTACCAATACTTTTTAATTCATTTATTTCAAAAGAGTAATCATGGAGACCTGTCATGTTTCTGTCAATAACATTAAGTGCATTGAACAGGAAGCAGGAAGAGTTTACGGATAACTCGAGGTGGAGGAAATAAGAAGTAACTGTATCATCATATGCTTTTTCTACTGTAATATACGATTCGTTGTTTCTGAAGTAAACATACCTGTCTCAATTTTAAAGCAAGTTAAGTGGAACTTCCCCATGTAAAACTCCACACCAATGATAGCAAACATGACAATGGCAAAGAAGAGCAGCAGTCCAATCTGAAGAAGAGGAACCATCGCCTTCATTATAGACTTCAATACTACTTGAAGACCTAGAGCGACAGAGAGAGATAGATTTAGTTACACGTTGTTCTTGATAAATATTTCACATTATCACATAAACACAAGCTGCAGTGTTCTTAACCATCAGACACGTACTTGGAATTCCTGACACCAGTTTGAGGGGTCTTAGCACTCGAACGGCCCGCAGTGTCCTCAAGTCAAACTGGGAGCCCAAGGTGGTTAAGATCCTGGAACAAACAAACATTTCACAAATCATTACATTTGGTTACATCATTTGGCTGTTTCACCACGTATTGGTGAGAAAAACTAGCGGATATATATGTATATTTATACCCCTTTTATTTATTTATTTATAGTACATCGTTTTTTAGCTTTATTTTTACTAAAGGACAATCCCACAAATCTCATGAGGACTTTGCTGGACTCCCACTACGTAATAGATGAATCTACAAAAATGTACCACAGGTTTGATTCCTTCTTTTTTTTTGTGAGATCAAGTCAACGATTTCAAATCAAATTTATATTCACACAGTCTCCGTTACTGGATCACACTTCAGGTCAGTGACACAAACAAAGATTCGAAATAAAAGCGTCTAGAGCTGTCACACAATTAATCGCGATTAATCGCATCCAGAATAAAGCTTTGTGTTTACATAATATATATCTGTGTACTGTGCATTAATCTCGATTAATCGTTCGACAGCCCTAGAGCAATGTATGTTTCATGTACACGAAATCTCTGAAGCACTGAACACGTGCCACCGACCGCCTTAAATGTGTGTGTGTTCTGGGAAATCAGCATAACCTAATCTAATCTAATCCCATCATCACAGTGGCAATGCTGTTCTGACAGCCATTAGATGTTGCCAAGGCAATGCAGCTGCCTGGCGTTCGGCACATGAGCCTGTTCATCCCCTCAGGAGCTCTGGAGCGGAACCACATTGCTCCAGTGTGCGTGTAAATATTAACAGTGACAAAAATGGCAGTTTTTAATTGAATTTATTACTTGACACACATACTGTATTAATTCACATTTGCCGAGTTGAAAATGTTTCTTTACAAAAAATCTTCCTATCACATTTAATGTGCAGAGTAAACGGTTCATAAGCTGATTTCACTAAAGTGTACACTGTGGTGCTATGAAACACTGCACTGTCCTGAACAGCCCGGCACACCAACATTTGCTCAACCAATAGGGTAACATCCGTTTGCTCATCCGATGGCAAACGGAGCTGTTCAGAATTTGTTTTGCAATTTTATGGTATTTGGTGACAGTATTGATGGAAAAATAACACACTTTTCCTTTAAGGGAGTTCCTTCAGGCTTGAACTCCCACAGTAAGCAAATTCCTTGTAATGAGTGCATGTCTTTTTTAATCATATTCGATATAATAAATCTTACTCAAATAACACCCCTCTGACACTCTTAGAAAATACAGCACTAAATGTGACTGTAGCATGCCAAAGATACTGTTACTGTTCTTCAGTTTGGCATAGGAGCATCGTTCTTCACCAACACATGATCTGATTTACAGAAAACCTCAAATCACAGGGAAAATATGATGAGAAATTGAGGCTGAAGGAGACGAGAAGATGGCGGCAGGGTTGGGGTGGAGGGATCACGCAGAGGATTGTAAGAATGAGCAGATATGCCCCATTAAATATGACAGAGCTGCTTGCCGCAACTGCGCAACACCCCCGCAATCTATCTATCCTCACTACCCAAAAGACAGAGAGGAGGAGGAAAAAGAAGAAAAACACCAAAGAAAGGTGCACAGAAGTTCTCTACCTTCATTTTAAATTCACCTTTTCCAGCCAATCTGTCTGTGTGGATACAAAAGCGCCCTCTGCTGGACTAGAGAATTACAGCTGTTAAATGTGCTCATGTAAAATTTAAAGATGAAAACAAACAGAACAGCACATCAAACAGAGGAGTAATTCAAAGGCAGTACATGCCAGGGGCTGTGACATATTTTGACAGACAACATACAAACAAAGAACTCAACATTTCATATATGTTGTTGAAATATCAATTGATTATTTGATGTTTCTGACTTGTTTGGGCAACGAGTATTGTGCAAACATCCAACCTATTTTTCTGTTAGTAACTCACCATAAAATCCATAGTTCAAGAATGTGAATTCTAAGTATGAAGCAGGTATTATCAAATATATACAAGAAATACATTTACAGTCCAAATCCACTACTAACAACAACAAAATCTACATGATTAATCAAACTAATATTGTTTAAGGTTATGCAAAAGGTTAAAATGTTTTTAAATGTTAAAGAGAGAGAGACTACACCAGAAACACCTTATTATTGTAAATGTAGCAGGGTGGCGCACAGCAAAAACTGAGAGATTTTTTAATATCCTGCTCTTCAATGCTGGATATATCTACTCGAGGTCACTGACTCCGGCACAGAAAATATTACTGGGAACAATATCTGCTACAGTATTGGTCATAATCTCTCATTCACACACATTCTAACACATCCTGTCAAGCACATAAACAATCTGATGAGCCTGTTTTTATCCTTTCATTAAAAAAACCTCAAACAGTGCATCTTTACAAAAAGAGAAACTAAATGTCTACCTCGGCAGGGAAATTATAATTATAATATTTAAAGGTAAATTCTGTCTCGCTAATCACTAAATGTAATTGTAAAAAAACGTATGATTTTACAATAACATCTCTTAAACATTTCCTTGACGCAAGTTTAAGAGTAGGTCCCGCCCCCAACTCGTGTCATTGGATGAACCTGCGCAGCGGTGTCACAAAACATAGTCATATACAGGTTTTGATTGACAAGTGTGTGAATAAAATTAAGGATTTTCATTTTGGATGAGCAATCCCTTCAATCTGGGAATTAGAAAACATTAAGACAACTTTTCATAAACACTTGTGCTACAGACTTAAATAGAGTCCTGACTTGAAAAAACCCAACTACACAAACTAAAAAAATGTAAATGCGCTTGGACTTTCAGTGACATAACCAGTATGCAGACATTATATATAGAGTCAAACCAGAACGAAGCAGTTAGGGGTTGACTGTTGGCTTAAAAGTGTGGCAGAGAACTACACAACGGTGGACTGTAAAAAATGACTGACAGCTACTGATTTTCTCCACTCCAGGGGCGAAGGGTCTCTGACTACTGCTGAATGAGCCGTGCTGAAGCCAATGCTTCAAACACGCGAGCGGGAATTCTCACCCTCAGCGTGGGAACTGTGCTGTAATTACTGTTACGCTCAGACATAGAGGTGCAATTGAGTTTTTCACAGGTCTCAGAAAGAGACAAATTCTGCTCATATCATCCTGTGGTGTCTGAAGAGAGCTGTCAGTCAGCCTCGGGCACAGAGTCACCTCACGGCCTCAGCAGAGCAACTGAGACCTCAATACCGAGGATGAGTCTGAATCCTTTTTATATTGAATATGTTACAACTTTAGCTAGTCCTTATAGCAAATTGATTTGATCTGATTACTTTTCCCTTTCTCAAATGGTAAAGGATTATAACAAATAAGCTATAAAACCAAACACTTTCTATGAACGTTTTTCTACAAAAAAGTAGAAAATGTGTACTTGGGAGATGAAGATGAACCTTTATAATTCATAATCTCTTAAAAGTAAATCTTACTCAGATTTGAAAGCGATTAAAACCCTGAAATTTGAACTCCACCGGCCATCTGCTTTCAATTAGTCAAAGATCATTTCAGATCATTCAGTTAAGGCATCGGCCATGTCTCTCTGTATTTCTCGCTACACTTCTGCTTTCTTTATTCCACATTAAGATGTCATAGCCTAACCAAAATTGCAGAGGTCAAAGTTCAACCACAGAGCTTTGATGAGATGCTGTCCAGTGGCGCAAAGTATCAGACTGCCAGCTGGGGGACGCATTGTCATGACGCCCATGAACCGAGCGTGAATGAAGTCATCTTGCCTGCCACAAGGCACCAACATCATACAGAGAGCTTTAATGGCTCACAGACAACAGACACACAAACACTTAGACACAATCACACAAACACAGCGGCCTGCCACACTGCAGCAATTACACTCAGAGACGAACTTGTCACAAGTGCACAAACATGCACACATTAAACTGCATCAACCACAAACATCTGAAAGGCCAACAAATATTGTCTACAAATAAACTGTGTAGTACATACTGTACAGTGAATATTCAAATGTATGTAAATAGAAATATAGGATGAAGTTTTAAGTAAATAAACAGAGCTCATAGACCACTTTGTGATGCTTTTTTTGATATTTTTAGAGGTTAACATCTCCAGTCCCCATCCACATTCATGATATGGAAAATAATAGCCAGCACATTCCTAATAACATTATCCGGTTGTGTTTAACAGAAAATACATGTTAAAACGAATGCGTCAAGTCATGTTGACATTATTCTGTGTTTCTTTTGTAATTTTTGGAGGTCAACATCTCCAGTCCCCATCCACTATTATATAATAGAGAAAAGTAGCCAGAGCATTCCTTCTAGCATTGTCTAGTTGTGTTTTACAGAAAAACATGTTAAAATGATTGCATCTAGCAACTATTCTGTGTTTCTTTTGTCTTTTTAGAAGGTCAACACATCCAGTCCCCTTCCACTTCTATAATATAGAAAATAGTAGCCAAAAGCATGGTCTAGTTGTGTTTAACAGAAAATACATGTTAAAATGAATGTGTCTAGTAACCTTGACACTATTCTGTGTTCCTTTTGGTAATTTTTGGAGGTCAACATCTCCAGTCCCCATCCACTTCTATAATATAGTAAATAGTAGCCAGAAGCATTTTCGAGTTGTGTATAACAGAAAATACATGTTAAAATCAATGCGTCTAGTAACTTTGACACTATTCTGTGTTTCTTTTGTAATTTTTGGAGGTCAACATCTCCAGTCCCCATCCACTTTTATTTAATAGAAAACCGTAGGCAGAGCATTCCTCATGACATTGTCCGGTTGTGTTTAATAGAAAATACGTTAAAACGAATGTGTCAAGTAACTTTGACACTATTCTGTGTTTCTTTTGGTAATTTTTGGAGGTCAACATCTCCAGTCCCCATTCACTTTTATATAATAGAGAAAAGTAGCCAAAAGCATTGTGCGATTGTGTTTAACAGAAAATACGTTAAAACGAATGCGTCAAGTAACTTTGGCACTATTCTGTGTTTCTTTTGTAATTTTTGGAGGTCAACATCTCCAGTCCACATCCACTTTTATGATATAGAAAATAGTAGCCAAAAGCATTGTGCGATTGTGTTTAACAGAAAATACATGTTAAAAAGAATGCGTCGAGTAACTTTGACTCATTCTTTGTTTCTTTTGTAATTTTTGGAGGTCAACATCTCCAGTCTCCATCCACTTTCATATTATAGAAAATAGTAGCCAGAGCATTCCTCATAACATTGTCCGGTCGTGTTTAACAGAAAATACGTTAAAATGAATGCATCTAGTAACTTTGACACTATTCCCTATTTCTTTTGTCTTTTTTGGAGGTTAACACATCCAATCCCCATCCACTTTCATAGTATAGAAAATAGCACACAGAAGCATTCCTTCAAGTTGTATTTTACAGAATACAACAACAAACACAACAAGCACTATAACATACAGGCCTACAACAATGCTGACGAAATTATAGAATGGTTATTTTTGGGTACACTTTTTCTTTGAACACATCATTGCACTCATCCAGTCATCCTTCACTAAATGGCAGAACTGTAATGTGTGTTTTCATTCTCTGTGGTCCGTTAAGCCGCTTTTTAGCAAAGATAGCAATCTCTCTACGGAGACATCTCTTGCACTTCAACTTCAAATGCTGCTATAATCTCACAATTGCCATGATTGAATTGACAGTCTAAAAGTTACACCATCTACCTCGCCTGGTATCTTTTCACCTTTATTTTCTGCAAAAAGCACTGGGTTTAATAAACACTGACCCATTAAAATGTCCCCTGATTCAACCTTATAAACTACGTGTGACAAAACTGTCAAATTACCAAGTTACTAAAACGAAATCTGATATAAAAAATGAATTATTCATTTTTGCATGCAAAGTCTGCTTTGCCTCTTTCATTTTGGTGGTAGAGATAGGTCATCAAACATAATCGACTTTTTATATAATTTACCCTCATGTGCTTTCAAAAGTGTTTCATTTCTTCTGCAGAAATACAAAAGGTATTTTGAAGAACAACACTGGATCCCATTAACTTCCCTTGTTTAGACCCAAAACCACACAAAATAATACATTTCGATATATCTTAAATATCTTTGAGGTGGTCCATGGAAGAAGTAAGTTATAGAGGTTTTGAACAACATGAGGCTGAATAAATGATGACAGAATACAATTTTTATGTATTAACCTTTTAATGCCATGTAACCACAGGCCACTGATATCTTGAATATGGTACAAACCAATAGTGGTTTGAGAAACCTCTCAGCACCAGATCTAGACAAATAGTTGGTCTATCAAAAAGTGTCAGTTTGTACAGCACAAAGTGTCTTACAGTACAATAGGCCCCTTGCCAAAAGCACGTTTGTGGGAAGTAAAGCTGTGGTCCTGGAGTGAGCATCATGATCTTATTACAGACCCCAGTGCTCAAGTAAACAGTACAGGATGAGAGCAATTCAAAAGGATTGGCTGACCACACCATACTGGCAAAGCAACAGCCCGCTGCCAGGCACAGGAGATGAGTGAGTTGAGAGGCGTAGAGAGGAGCTACATGATTTTATCTGGATTGAAAAAACATGTCAGGAAGACTTCAGGATGTTGTAGGGTTAGGATGTAATCCCAGGTAAATGCGCATGATGTAAATAATACGCAAGATAACATAATCGATCTTGGAAAGAAAATACAGAAGTGTAAGTGTTGGGCTAACCACAACTGTGGAACAGATCCAGAGAAGGTGATTTTTTCCCATTATATGATGGCCCTACATGACGTGGTTCCCTTTTAGAGTGCAGGGATCTGGCAGGTACATAAGTCTGTATTAGCGAGTGAAGATATGGGGGTGCCGAACCAGTGGTGGTCCTCTAGGCCAAGAGCAGAGCTTTGATTTGATGTGAGCGACTATAGGAAGCCAATGTATAGTAACTTAATGAAGATAGGAGTGACGTGTGCTCTCTTCGGTTCATTGAAGACCACTCTTGCCACTGCATGATACAGTACAAATCTGTTTTATAATATTGTACTCTGCTCAATAAAACATTCATGCACATGCTCATACAGACTCCGATATGGACTGGCACACACACTCATGCAACGTTACTATCAGTCCTTTATCTACATATCTACATAGATTTCCTGAGTACTATTACATAGAAAGTAATATATGTGTATTTAGTGTATATATCCACAAGAGTAATATTGTTAGGGGCTGTGGTGGGGGGAAGAATAAGAAAAAGTAAGCGAAATGGAAAGGAGGCAGAAATGAAAACGAGTTCTTTTCATGCTTGCTAATGTGCCACCGATGCATCATGGGTAATTGTGCATGAACAGTTGGACAGCAAAAGCATACCGAGTGTAAATTGCACTCATCTTAATCTATTCCACAACTCTGCCACTGTCCACTTGTTAGAGAAACAATTTGCATTGCTAACCAAAATGTCTGTGAAGGTCTTCTGGCTTCAGTGTGCTGGTAATGAAAAAATAAGACTTGCTCAAGTATGTAAAACAAGAAAATGAAAAAAGGCTAAATAAATAATACTGTAATAAGCAAAACAAATAAATGAATAAATAACACATGCAAATATTTGGTTAAACAGTTCATTATGAAAATGACTACTTTTGCATTCTTTCAAGTCCTAATTTAGTTATGAACATATTCAACATTTTAATTCACCAAGAATGTTCTGACGCATTATAGGATTGCCTCACCACTAAAGAATAATGTGATGCTGACCTAGAAACGTTAACGTTTAGCAGAAACCAGCACTAGTACTGCATACTGCTGCCTACATAGGCCGCTCACTAAGATTGAAACGGAGCCAATTAAGACACATATAGCGAAAGGAGATTTACATGCACTTTAACGCAACCTCTTCCCTGTAATGTGAAATGAAACATTCAGTCATTAGAAAGGGCCACACAAACCGGATCCGGCAAGCATCTGTTCAATTACACACCAACCCTCAAAGTGCCTGAAAGAGGACCCACCAATCAGCCGAAATCCAGCCCGGATGTGTCTCCCCAGCTGTGCTCCTCAAAGCTGTTTCATTTGGAGCTCAATTTGTCAGAACGCTTAGAAAGGACCTCTGAAGAGATGCTCGTATCATCTAAGAACGGGCAATATTCAGATGGAAATGTATTTTGAAATCATCTTATATATCTTTAGACCATTTTGCAAGACGTACACAGCACTTGCACTCTCCCGTTTAAAAACGGAAACAGAAAGGGCTTCTGGACCAGTCCTGTTAACGTTTTGCAAAATGGTCTCTTATGCGTGTGCATAAAAAAACTTACTCTAAATGTGCATGTCCCACCCATCTAACATAACACAATCCAAGCCCTTCTATACACCAAAACGTTATGTTTTAACAGGAAACATGTGCACTCATAAAATGTGAATGAAATAAAGAGGCAAGACATAAAGATGGCAACTATACAGTGTGAGGACTAAAGTTCATGGCTGAGCGCGAGAAGACACTTAGAAACAAATAGACCTTCATTCAGCGAGACAAGAATATCTTATTATTTGGACTGGCGAGGCAGCTTGGTCCTCTCCTTTGAATCCATTCAGTGAACAAAAACAAGACCAAAAAACAATTTCCTTAAGCAGTAGTTGTGGTAGCTTCGTTCTAAACTTATGTCCTCATGTTTTCGCAAAACAAAAGTACCTTAAAAAAGCCAATACGGGATATGGGGGTGAGCGAAGGATGATTTAGTACTTTCAATTTAAAACCAATAACCTACATATTGACTGGTGACCTGTGAAGTGAATGTTAACCAAATCACACTATCCCAAAGGAACACTATGCAAATAAGGAACGAGTCGTAAATTAAGTCCATATTGCTGCCAAGAAATCCCAGCATGTTTTACCCAGATAAACCAGACAGAACACAAGCGAAAATCCTTCATATTTTCAGAAACAACTCTTAATGTAAGCCTAATAAGGTTTTACGACAAGCTACCGTAATCCTTACGCCCACAAAACACTAAATAAATAACTCGGCATCCATTATTTAATACAAACAGTGTCCAAACACGATCTCATTTTGAGAATCCCAATAGCCGCTCAGATAAAGTCTACATTTCATTTCCTGTGCCAGAGGTCACAACAAACATCGAAGCCAGACATATGACTCACTCCATCTTCCTGTCAAAGAATTGATCTCTTTCCTCAGTCGAGCACACATGTGAACACTACACGTGTACAGGGCCGGCAGTATAACACTGAAGTGTCATATTGGTATATTTTCTATCCGTTTAACTGCCTACTTAAGAGACAGAATCTTTGCGAGGAATCTTTGCAACACATCGTCCCCATTAAAATCAAAGAATTTACAGCTTTCCTTGACACAGCGTAAACTTGGGAGCCTTTAGAAAACAGATTTTCACATTTTATCGAACAACCAAGACATGAAACTTCACTAATGATCCATATGCGATGACTACACTTGGCAATAAAAAGAAACAAAACAGTTTTAGGGAGCTCATTTGCAGAATTTGCTTAAAAGCAAAAACTGGTGCTAACAAACGGCACAGTCACAATGTTTAAAACATTATAAAAACATCTATGCACTGCATTCATTTTTTCCCTTATGGAAACAGCAGCAAGGTTATTTTAAACCCACATGCTTTGTGGAAGCTTGAATCTTTGAATCTCGCTTCAGTGAACCTCTGTGTCTCGTTCAGGTCTCAGGTCAATGAAGCATCGACTGCTGAGAGACCCCGGGGCGGTACGTTTGAGAAAACATCTTTAAGCGTAATGACAATAATTATTCTTTGAAGTGGACAGATCATTATTTATTTACCATGATGTAGGAGAGGACGGTTTGGCAGCTAAGGGATCTCTTTTTGACGTTCTCTGCTAAAGGACGGGGCGTAATGTGATGAGCTGAGCAGACTGCATATTAGTGCGCTGGCAGGATGAGGAATAGATGCAGTTTGATTCAACTTCCATTGCACTTTGAGACCTCATTGTAAAGGAGAAGTGAGTCTGACGGTTTAGCGTTTAAGTACGCTATCAATTCCCCGTAGAACCGCTACAAATTTCACCTACGTGGGACAATTAACAATTTTGTCTAATGAACAAGTAATTAACTTTTGGGTTGAACCTGTAAATTGTGTTGACATTCCATTTAGCCTCAGCTTTATTTCAAGCTCTTATTTAACACACACAAAATAATTTTTCAGGCTAGTTTTCCAGTCTGACTAAACCAGTGTTCAGCTTGACTCAGCACTAGTCCCATCCTCACCAGTTACAAAGTGCTCAAAAAACTAGCATACGGGTTAACCTAACCAGCTTGTGATGTTTAATAATGTAAATTTTTGTAATGAAATCTTCAGAATGATCTACTGCTCAGATAGCAGATTGACAGTGTATAGCTCAAAGGATTTCATTATAATGCTCATTTTTATATTCTACTTCCGTGCAGCATAATACACTGCACCGAAGTATTTGATATCTATTGGCTTTTTTTTACAACAAATTAAACAACGCTAAACTATTATTTTGTATTCTTTCGAAATAAGAGTGCAATGAGGTTGAGAGAGCGTTTGTAACTAGAGATGCACCGATATATCGGCCAAAAATCTGTACGAGTTGATAAAGTAATATCTTCACACTATATGCCGATAGTTTAAAAACAGTTGATGATCAGGACCGATACATACTGTCAATCGAAAGAGAACAGGAAAATTTTATGAATTTGTGAAAATGTTAAGATACATCACTATTTTGATGTTCGATATTAATTGTACATCATCATATGAATTAATAACATTCTGAAAGTTGAGAAATACAAATCTAATCTGAAGAACTGCTGAATAGTTTTCAATATTAGAATTAAAAATATAAAATTAACACTGTCTCAATAATTGTGTTTTTGTATCACCATTATTGATAATACCAATATACAGTATTGTGACACCCCTACTTTAACTCATCAACATAAGTTAAGCAAATTCAACTTTTTCTAGCAACTCGCAACAACTCAAAATTTAAAAAGTAATACAAAAAATTACTTGCACACTTTTTTACGCTGTATTTTCGATTCATGTTCTGTACAAAAAAATAAATATGTGTACTAAATTATAATGAAAGTCAAGAGGTCAGCCGTTGTACATTAGGAAATTCGTTTTTTCATATGGTAATCTCATGTCGCAGATGGTGTTTATTACCACAGGAAAACAAAAGAAGTTGCCGGCATAGAATGGTTGACCCTAGATGACTTTTTCAAACTGAGGAACGCTTCAATTCATTTATTTTATGTAATATTTAGTGGTGTCCCAATATATCGCTCTTGACGTTAACTGTGAAACTAAAAACCATGATTATCGATAATTTATTCATTCTAAGTATATGATAATACTGTGAATTATTCAGTACCTGTTAAAACTTTTGCCTCAAAAGCCAAATTTATGCATTTGGTGGATGCTTTTATGCAAAGCCTCTTACACCGCATACTACACGAACTCGCTCTCTCTCCTTCCCTAGATTTGTATTGTGAGTGTAATTCATGGGCTGAAAAAGAGAAACCACAAAATACTGATATTTTACGGATGGCATTATTTATTCCTTAACAAAATAATTTCTGTCAATATCATGATTAATTCATTATCATTCTTCTGCCGACAATACTCATATGGTTAAGACATAGTGACAGTCTGACATTGCACAGTAATATTTCACCTAGTCCTCTTGATCTGGGTCAACCACACTGCCAGTTTCACACTGTTCCACAGCATTTCTGATCAGGCACTGCTGGCCATTCAACAATCAAACAGACAGGTAACACCAGCAGGTGTCAAATCCCAGTGGGATTCTGACACAATTTCTTTCTGTAAGCTCATTCATCAAGAGTGAGTTGACGTTTTCACGGTCAGATAAGAAAGTGGTTTTCAGCTCATTGTTACTGATACTGCAGGTATCAGACGGGTAAACCGAACACACTTTCTATCATCAAAGCAGACGCTAGTTTTAATGGCTTAAAGCTGCAGTAAATGAGGTAGAAAAACACCACTTGGAAAGCCGTGCTGCCAGTCCAACAGTTCCAATCCAAATGGTCTACTGTCTGTCGTCCAGCCCTCCAATTACATAGACCTCTCCTTTAACAAACACACACTATCATAAACACAACTGCTGTTTACCTCTACACTATCTTTGTCATCCACAGAAACACATTAGCATATGTTTACTCTTTCACATCACCGACTGAGCCGTTGTCAGGGACAACCGTTGACACTGACCCCTGTGATGGAGGTCCATCATAAAATATGTTGTAAGGGTCCCTATAAACTTCGACATGGGCAAAAGCCTTTTTTTGTTATCGTCAGGCAAGTATATTCCTTCTTCAGTATTACTTATTGTACTTTTAATTCATGCATTAGTAAGGAGAGTTATTCAGATTCTAAAGGGACTGTTCACCCCCTCACCTTCGAGTTGTTCCAAATCTGTATAAATTTCTTTATTCAGATTTACACAGAGAAAAATATTCAGAACGATTCTTCTAACAAAACTTTTATAACAAAAAGGAGCTCTGAGATCAGCAGCGAGGAAAGAAACATCAAGTGATGCCACAACTGTCTCCATAAAATCAATCTTCAATTTAAATGGTAAAACCTATAAATAACAGAAAATTGACTCTAATAATTTAGAAAAACATATCATTAACAATCTGTTTATTGTCCGTGGTACAAAACAGCCGGAGGGATATGCATTTTTGCATTACATTAGAGCTAAACCACTGAGCAGTCTTTTAAAAGCCCCCGAGATCCCCCGCAAAACAATACAAACCCAGATTCAAGAGACTAGATTTAAGAAAGATTTGTTTATGAGAAAATACTCAAGCAGACTAAATTGCAAATTATACCTAAAGGAGTTTCATTTATTTACATAAGTGCATGTGGTGGATTAAAGACTTTAATTACTTTCACAGGGACGGAGATGAGACCGTACAAACAGAGCTTTACAAAAACGAAGATAATCTCCAGCAGAGAAGTTACAAAGTCACATAAAAAGAGGCTCAGAGAAACAAGGAAACCTGACAGTTCCTGGTGAGATACGGATGACTGGCTAAAGGCTGATCACAATCCAGTAAATTTCAGTAAAAACAAGTTAAAATAGAAGGAAAATGAGTGTCAGTCGAGCACACGCTTGGGAAGATAGATGTGAGAGCCGAAGAGTGACAGCACACTAATCTCTATGAGAGGCGCCCTCAGACCTTCAGAAAAACAATTTTGATGTTCTCAGCAACGTGTCTGGTTGTAGGAAAGGTGGGAAAAGAGTCTTGATAGCTGTTTAATGGCTTGGGAAATAGGTATAAACATAGGGTCTAAAATTAAAGCGTTTTGTATGGGCTTTATACAAATCCCATGCCAAGTAATAATATGGTATACCGTAATTGCAACAGAATTGCAAGGTGCATGATGATTTTCACACTTAACATTTAGTCAGGGGCCTGTTTACCTACATATTGCCTTACATTTTTGTTTGAATTGCACAGCAGTATTGAGTACATGGAATTAATGCGACATATATACATACAAACCACATAACAGCACAAAATCTTCTTCAGTTTGTTATAAGAATAAACCTTCTTGGTTTTGGGTTGAAAAACTGTCCTTTGTTTTATTCAGAATGATACAGAATGCTTTTAGCTACAGTATAAGAAAGTAAAATGTGCAAGTTTCTTCTTTTCATGCTTCTTTTCATAGTATCGTTTTGCTTGGTCTTTTGCAATCTTACCATTTTGAGCACTTCTTTGATACGTGCGGTTCATTGCGTACATCTGAGTGTCTAAATCAGGCGTCAAGTAATTGTACTGCTTGTAGTCCCTAGGGGGCCCCCAAGCTTGCGGGGCCCTATGCATTTGCGTGGTGTTTAACAACGCTACTGCATTTAGTGTTTGTGTTACACAGTTGACAGTGGCTGCAGATTAATCATGTTTGGGAGATTTGGCACGGTGAAAGTGTGCATGTGTGTTTGCATACGTTTGTGTGTGCATTGCATGTGAGTGAGTGAGTGAGTGAGTGAGTGAGTGAGTGAGTGAGTGAGTGAAGTGAAATGTAAACCACACTGGAAAAAAAGCCACTCTTTGTCACCATAGAAACAAGAAGGCAACAGGACAATGACTCCATCAGGCTTACTGGAGCACAGCAGCACTGAGAAAGCAGGGGTGGGGTGAGAGGACGACAAGAGCGAGAAAGGTGAATCATGTAAGAAAGAAAATTGCATGGAAATCGCCATGTGGTTTCTACAGTAGCCATAAACGGACAAACTGCTCTCCAGAACGCGTTTCATAAATAACCTCCTTCTGCAAAGAAGCGAAAATCTTTGTCCTGTGAGAGCCACCGTAGTTCTTCAAAAGGGAGGGGTGGAGTGCGCCATTGGTTGCAATTCGCAAACTCATCGCTAGATGCTGCTAAACTTCATTCGGACCTTGGCCTTTAAAAGAGTATTTAGACTGCTACTACTTTTAATTCATAAAACTGCCGTCTCTATGCTGTATCATGTAAATTTAGTTTCATGTAAAACTACTGGTATGCACCAAACTCGACATCAATGGGACACAGATCCTAGAAGTGTGCTTTGAAAGGACAGGTAAACTGAGAGACCCTTGAAAATACAAGAACAAATCCAATGGGACTACATCCGCCACAGAGCATTATGGGGGTTTTATTTAGATCTGAGCTGGCGCTAACATTTAAATGTCAGGTGAAGAGATGGAAGGACTTGTTGGCATAAAAGCCTGAGGCAAAATATCAAAGCTAGAGAGAGAGAAAGAGAGAGAGAGTGCATTAAGTATTGGTCATGCGGCAACATTAGTGTTCTTTAGCGGTCCATATAAGTGATTTTCTGAAAAACCAGTGGGTGTTTAATATCTCGCTTTTTTTTAGACAATGCTAATGGTTTAAAGATTTCTGTTAAATGAAAAAAGTATATGCATTAACAGCATCAATGTAATTGAAAGCTTTTTTTCTTAACCCACAGAATGTTTCCTACAGAGAAAAGTCATTAATGCATTTTGTTAAAGGGGTCAGAGAAAATCATTTTCTGTTTTCCAGAGGTCCACTTGCAGCGACAGTTCACAGAAGGTTGAAAATACAGCAATTGAAATAACTTTTCGTCACTTCCTGTCACCAGGGCGAGCTTTCTTCATGGGAGGGTGCCGATACCGAGTCCTGGGGGGAATAATCCTCCACGATTGACTGCAAATTCGCATTCAAATCTGCCATCATTTTGATCGCAATGCACATCTTCCAACGATCCAATCAGTTCTCGATGTGGGAAAACATGCCCCGCCCTAAGTGCTCTCTCATTTGAGAAGCTGTTTTCCGCGGATATACGATACGAAAAGAATATGATCATTACTTCCGTTTCATGACGACTTTAATGAACGGGTGTAGAGAATATACATTACATTCTAAAACAGTGTATTGAAAAGCGTCTGATTTCATCTTTTGGCTAGACAGAAACATACAATGTTCCTTAAACATAATGTGAAACGTCTAAAGAATACGATGGCCTATTAAACCCTAGAAAGGCCGTAATCCTCATGTCTCACAGCACAATCGTCACAAGTTTATAATGATCAGGTCTTGGGTTTCTCCTTTCAGTCATTTTACACACAGCATGAAGGAACACTGCTAAATCATTTCCATGGTGACTAAAAGGCCTCCCGATGCTCTGAGCCCTGTCTCAAAAGATGGCATGATAATGAGAACGGTTCATCATATGAGTCACTCGCTGTACCTGAATAAGCTGCGCATGAGGTGAGTTGACCAAAAATGACTCTTAACACAATATTTAAGTGAGTACATTAGCTTTATATGTGTTCTGCAGACAACTATGGGTGAGGGAACATTTAAGCATTTTTGTCTTAACTACAGAAAAAAATATGATAACAAGTATCCACAAGTGGATCGCTTCCATTTTCACTTCTAGTTCTCCTGAGTGCATCCTTGTGCACATCATCAGATCTCAAGTGCGTTCACGAGAGACCATCTACAGAACACAACTGCCGGTCCAAAATCTAGCCATTGCCATAGGTGGCTTAGCATCCAAATGCATTCTGGGATTGGCTCTATGGAAATGACATGCAATGATCCAAAACGAATGGAGGCATCAAAGATGGCGGCGGGATTAAACCGAGTACCATGTAGAACTGCTTTAAAATGTTGCCTAATGGGCAGCTCGGTAGGATTTGGATGGATGTGAATCAAGCCTCACTATGACTATTATTACATGAGTAAACTAGAGTATGCTAACAGAGAAACTAATGTCATGTGGGCGAATAATGAACCATGACCTACAACAACTAATTTGCCTATTAGTCTAACTGTTAGCATGCTGTGAAAATGATGGCAGCGTATAATCAGGCCAAGCAGATTCATGTTTACATTTGCACGAATCAGGATTACGAAAAGTCACCATGAATTAAAAAAGGTGTAATCGAGTATATGAAACACAGCTATGAAAGATTTTATATTTATTATAAGACATTATTTTATACATATATGTTATATAAAGATATACTAGTGTTAATAAATGAAAATGTTCAATTTAAAAAGACAATCATCATCTACTCATGCTAATGTCATTCCAAACCAGTATGACTGACTTTCTTCTTCTGAAACCAAAAGAAGATATTTTGAAGAAGGTTGGTCACCAAACATCATTGGCCCTGATTGACTTCCCTGTATGAACACAAAACCACTGAGACATTTCTCAAAATAGCTTCTTTTGTGTTACACAGCAGAGTCACATACAGGTTTTGAATGAAATGAGGGCGAATTAATGATGACAAAAAAATAGTGAACTATTCCTTTAAAAACCAACAAAGAAAAAAAATGTAAACTAAAAGAATGAAAATGTCTCCTTAAAAAAACCTTATCTGACAAGTGTGAAGCACAAAGTCAAACTTGGCTTCTATTAATTTTCTGAGCTTTGTACTATCATGAATGTTATCGTCAAAATTGCTGACCGGCTCTATAAACAGAGGTGCCCGGAAACAACGTGAGGACCACTGTTTAAATGCCCCTTCCGAAGGTCAGGCAAGAGTCTGATCTGTTCTGCTATACAGAAACATCATAAAGGCTCAAGTGAACCTATCAAACAGTGTTCACCAACAAACACACAAACCGATGACTAAACTCTAATGATACATCGAGCGACCTAATAACTGGACCCAATAAAAGGTCCAGTATGCCACAAATAAAATTTGTTCTGTTTAAATTCCTCTCTCACAGCCTCCGGGCCTGTAGCCAGTCTGCAAAGACATTAAAGTGCTTTGTGACGACGTGCATTGTCTCTGGCACGCAGAAGATGAAACGCTACTGAATTAAACCATTTTTAAAGCCGTTACGAAAGAGCTTTGAAATCAGCCGTAACAATTCATCCAACCTGACACATCCTAAAAATACCATGACACATTTTTAAAGACTGAAAAGAGAAGTGTACATTGAACGTGACGCACAGGCTTATCCATTTATGAAAATAAGCGTTTTATAAAATTCAGCTCATACAGGAGCGTCCCAGCAATCTTAACCAGCCATAAACTTAACAGAGCTCTGAATCCAAAATATTTATCTGTAAGACTCAACTTCACAACTGTAATACGGTATTATGAAGTTATTTCATATTGTGGGAAATAATTCAGCAATATTATACATATATATTAAGAGTAAAAAATAAATAATAATAGTATTATTAATATCGAAAAAAATAATAATGATAACAATTCATACATAATAAACATTAAATATAATTATATTATTTTTGTTATTAGTAATAAATTGATTTATTAGACTACAGTGTACATGTAGTCCTCTGTTACTTAGAATTTCAATAGACCGGTAACTAGAAATATATTATAATGAATTATTAATAGGTTTCTTATCGTGCTTTTGTGTGCAAATGAGAAAAGTGCACATTTAGACATTCTGACTGTTCTGGCAAACTGCAAACTTTGGTCTGTTAATCTCATTTTAAAAACCTATGAAGAACAACAACAAGCGGAAAGGCCTAACAGCAGGCAGCAAAGACGGCAGGCGGGCAGACAGAGGCAGATTGTTTTCTGCTTGTGTATTGACTCACAGACTGATAAGGAGAGAGTGGCAGAGTGCTTCCTTTGAAGACTCGCACAAACAGACTTCATAGAGAGAATATAAGGCTTTGTAAAGCAATTTTCCCTTTTTTTGACTATATTCTATTTACAGTATCCTCTCTTACATAGAGAAACTCTTCCAGATGACCAGAATACCTCTACAGCCATTCTACAATGACATGGATTACTAAATCCTCTTGGGATTTTCCGTAAATCACAGCAAAGAGTACTGCCAATTCAATTCGGAGACAATGGTATGCATAGAATGGTAAAATACAGTTCACAATGAAAACTATCCCACTGTTTTATTTAAATAGTGGGTGAAACTGTATGCACTATGAAACAAACATTTTACAAAACAGTATGCTAGCGGTCATCTTAATCCCTGAACATTTAATTTTAATAGGGATTTGCTTTTTGATTCATGTCATCTAAAGTTTCATTTTAAAATGTGTGAATTAAAATACGTTACAGTGATCGAGCCGTAACTTCGGCCTCTCTGTCAGAACATAAAAATGCAGATACTTTCTTTATGTGGGTGGAAGTCAAATGAAGTCAAACTAACATTACTCATGAAACCGAACCTGAACCCGGTTTAAGTAATAAAAGATTATTATATTTTAAAAATTACCGAAAAAAGTAACCGATTACAGCTTTAAAATCAGACCTGATTTGGAGGGTCAAGTCGAGCTCATTGCGTTCTGCACTGCAGTATTCCATTTCTGGCAAATGTAGTAGGTCATCTCTGTATTTCATGCATATGATTTACATACTCCACACATTATACATACTGCATAATGCAGAAACGGCCTATTAATCTGAATCTAATCAATCCCCTTGTAATTAAATGATCACATGACAACAACCTTTTTATAACCAATAATCTAAACCAGGTAGCACATAATTCATGTTTCTGTCCACAATGTGAGGTTATTATATATCTTGAATTATGCGCATTCAAATTCTGTGCTGATACTGCATGGTGCCTATATTTATTAACAGTGCCTATTGAGAAGGTATCAAGATATGACCATAAAATGTCAAACAACCATAGGCATCACCGTGGAGTCCAGATGACGATAATCACAGAATCGATAAAAACAACAGAAGTGGTATTGCTGTTCTATCCATTACCGTCAAAGGCAATATGGCTTAAAAGCACTTGTTGTGTGCCGAGCATCATCAAATTGACCAGACGCTCCTGCGTTTGATGAATGATGTGTCACCTGTTATACGGGTCACCCTTGCCTGAACCCTCCCTTCAAGTGTACTTCAAAAGGTCTGCTTTATGGACACAGAGACCAATGGGGGGTGGGGGGGGGGGGCGTTTGGGCACGCTCATGTCAAGCGCAAAGGTGACCCCCTCCCCGAGGTACCATACACAGCACAGCTCTGTTAAGATGCCGATGAAAATGCCATGAACTCTTCTACAAAGTACCGGCCTTTCTCCTCTAAAACTAACACACACAGACACAATAGTATTTTCAGCCCTGGCAACAAACACGATCAATGTCACCATTTCTGTAGCCACACTGCCTTTTAAACACCGCAGGATCTATGACAGGCGTGCAGCCAGACAACTTATTCTGTGATAATCATTTGATATTTAATAGAATCAACATAAAAATGAGAAATGACAGTAGACTGTGCACCTGTGCCAGCTGCCACACGCTCGGCTGTCAGATGCTGACGCGGGCGTCTGTTGACCCTCTCTGTTGACATAGTAGATAAATCTTCACATAGAATTGAGCAAGAAAGATCAAAGCAAACGTTGTGCCGCTCGGTGTTGAAGCGCATTCTTTCCTGATATTTATTCAAACTCAGACCAGCTGAGAGAACAATAGTACGACCAACTATACAATACATGTCCTGCCTTAAGTGTACAATAAGATTAAACCCCATAAAACCAGCTTATATGAAATAAAACCATCCGATACATTTTGGTTGACGTTGATCAAGTTACGCGTTTCAAACTGTATATACCATGTCTGGAAATGGGCAGATGGGGAGGAAGAGGTCCCCTCAAAATGAGATTTTCATCTTTTATCCACCTAACAACCTCTATACGTACTGCACAATTAATACATATATATATACGTTTATTTACAGTGGGACTTTCTGTGCCAATGGTTTGAAAATATCTCCGCAACTAGAGTCCGGCAGTGAATCTTTGCCATTTCCACCCAGTGTATAAATGCAATGTTAATTCAATGAATTATTAAACAACAGTACTTTAACCTG
This sequence comes from Triplophysa tibetana, assembly GCA_008369825.1. Classification (NCBI taxonomy): domain Eukaryota; kingdom Metazoa; phylum Chordata; class Actinopteri; order Cypriniformes; family Nemacheilidae; genus Triplophysa; species Triplophysa tibetana. Next base: position 5,971,077 of record CM017898.1, read on the forward strand.
CATAAATAAATGAAATGCATTTAACTGAACCTTCTTGTAAATAACAAATAACGTTTAATGTCTCTTATAATATCCATGCTTTAATACACCAGACAAAGTTCAATTCCAAACCAGTCTTGTGTTTTTTGTTACAAACACGTTGTTGTGTAGACTGTTCACTGTAATATTTGCAGTTGCAGCAGATATATGTGGCTATCCCGTAATTGTTTAGTTAATTCAATTCACCTTATTTAAAATATCGAGTCCAAAGTCACGCCTAAACTTCCCACCTAAAACTCTGAAGTGCAAAAAAAGTGCATAATAAACTAAACTCTTCTGGAGAACTGCAGGGCAGGCGAGCCATCTGGCCAACAAATTGAATGATGCAAATGAGAAAGTCGGAAAGCGACTATATGCGATTGATTGTGTGTGGGCAACCTGCCGTTCTTCCTAAGTGAGATGAAACACCCTTAGTTTTCAAGCATAAGGTGTGGATGCTGGTGTTTGGGATTCTGGTTTGTTGGTTATGGGACATGGATTCATAACTAGCTTAACCAATTGAAAACTTAGATTTGCTTTGATTTGCTTGAACACCAAGCCTCTGCAAATATCTGACTGGTATTGACAGGAAACGTTAAATTAAATCCATAATGTCCATCCCTGTCTGGGAAAACATTTGAAAAAGAGATGCAAATAGAACTGGAAAGTGCTCCGTTTTGAACCCAACAAGGAAAAGCAGAAATAGATTACAGCACATAGGACCTTACAGCATGACCAACACTTATTTTGTGCTTTCTGAGAGACAGAGAAAAAGGAACTGCTGTCACCAGTGATATTAAACGTCAGTCAGAACTGTCCCCAAGAGCTTTGTGTTTCTAAAAAAGCAGCATGTCAAGTGCCATCACAGGAAGAAAAAACGTTACCGTAATTTTTCTTGAAATATTATCATCCTTTCACTGAGAGGAATTTTACAATGTGCTCGTAACAGCCGTACTATCTGGACCCACAGCTGGAAACGCACGGCCAGTTTATGCAATGCATCACATGTAGGCGAGATATGAAGTCTAGTGATGATAAAAGAATACAATAGGAGAGAAGCGACCGAAAGAGAAAAAAGATTCAGAGCAAGAGAAACATTCCCTGAGGAATCCAGGTTACAGAGGAACTGCTTGCTTGATGCAACACACAGAACAACCCAGTCTGACTAGAATTTGTGAAATTTTCACGAAATGTTATCTATTCATTTGTGTTCATCAACAATTTTACATCACACAGACTGTGTGTGTGTGTATGTAGATTAATATATTTCTAACCAGATATCAAAAGAAGTCGCAAATACTTTAGGAGTTTGCTTACCAACACCTTGGTAAGCAACTCTAACCCAAAATTAGCCTCATGGGCTAATTTAGCGAAAAATGCTAGTTTCACATGGTGGCAAAGCGATGATAAATCGCCCTTAAAACTAATGTCACAAGGAAAATGTCATATCATAACAAAACTTATGAATAAGATCGTAGGAAATAGGAATTCACAGGAATGAGCTACCTTATAAAATAGGTGTGAATTCCCTTCAGATTGCGTTGATATACTGTAGTGGAGTAGGCGGGGCGAGACCGTGGTTCGAGGCCGGTGAGTAATTGTTAATTAGCGCCAGTTGTGCGTGCACCGGCCTCGCATCACGTAGGAGATTGGGAGTGGCTGCCCGAAGTGGCTGCCCGAAGCGGTGGCTCTGGGGAAACGGAAGTGCACAGTGCGGCCACCGTCAAAGCCTCGGTGGAACGGCGACCTGTGCTGCCGCGCACCTGGGTCGAGGTGGGGTGGCTGTCGTCCAAGCGGGAGCGGAGGAGTTGCCGCCGTCCGCCAGAGGCATAGGCCTGTGTCCGTCCCCCGAGTAAGAGGAGCAGGGGGCGGGAGTGCCGAGTGCGGCCACCGCCTGCCAGAGGCCGGAGCCTGCGTCCTCCGCCCAAGGGGGAGGAGCAGGGGACGGGGAACACGCCCCGCTAAAGGAGGAGCCACCGCCGGCCGCCAGGGGGCGGACGGTCAAGCCGTCCACCGAGGGCCCAGGGCCACCCCAAGGCACCGCGAAGGAGAGTAACCTGGCTGGTTGAGGACCGAGCGGCAGCATGTCAGGGAACCAGACTATCATTTTTTTTTCCTCTCTCCCCTCTCTCTTTCCGGTCGCTCCGAGGGCTCCCGTCTCCGTTGTCTCATCTCGTCGCTGAATACCCCCCACCCCACCCCACCCCTGAGGGAGGGAGCATGCACAGTCGCGGGGTACCCCCCGGCCTGTGAGGGGGGTATGTAGTGGAGTAGGCGGGGCGAGACCGTGGTTCGAGGCCTCGCATCACGTAGGAGATTGGGAGCATATAAAGAAACGAGGGACCGGACCGTCGAGGAGAGAGGTCCGGGCCCGAAGTGTTTGTATTGATGTGTTGTTGTTTGCTGTTATGTTTTGGTTTGTTTGTTAGCCGGCGGTCGTCCATGAGGGGCTGACTGACAGGAAAAAAGGGGCAAATTCGTGTTGATGAACACGGATTAATAGATTACGGTATAATGACCATTTCACGAATTCCCGTGAGGACATGTCCAACACACAATTAGATCCATCATCTTTTCATCCACTTATAAACGCCTTCAAGCTATAGAATCAACACAACAATAGCCTAAATAAATAATGAGTTTTAATAGCATCCTTATGCCATTTTAATTATATCAGTCATCAGTCATGATCTATTAGTCTTCATGCGCTTTTTCTTCTTTTGTGGTTGTGAATGACTCACAGGAAGAGGGTGGGACTTCAGTAATTGAAAAATATCAGGTCATTAGTGAACGAGAACGATTCACCTTCATTTAAAACATCTGTTAAAGAACACTGATTTATGATTACTAACACACGATCATTTTAATAAGCTGAAAAACTGGTGCAGGAGCCGCCATCGACTGTGTTTGCTAAAGAGACGTTGGCACACGTTCAAATGGCACTCCATTATGAACCTCTTTGACTCTGCAGCACACAAAGAGACACAAGGTCCCTATTACCTTGAAGCAACTCATTGTATCCGACGCATGAAAGACGTCAGAACTGCACACGCTTCTTTGAAGCCAGCGTTTTATGTCCCTACTTTAAAACAATAATGATTTCGAACTGAATATACCGAGATGCCAACAACCCAGGATATGAACCTTTGACGTAACGTGGACTGGTGCGAGACGCGCAAACATATCCTGGAAACCTGTTCTCCATCAAGTCCTGGAACTCTATATATGCTAATTCATGAAGTAAAATAATAACAGTCAAGGTAATAAGGCAATAACAGTTGAGGTAGCTAATTTTTCTCACAAGCGTCTGAAGCTTTAGGTGCTGTCAGGGCAATTAATGGCATTTTTTAAATGCCGTACAGAAAGACATCATAAAAAGGTCATAACAGGTCAACCGTAGATGTGGTTGTTACGTGTAACTACAGAAGGGGGAGGTGGATTTGTAACCATGGCAACAATCTATCGTGTAGCATCCTCTGTAATGTGTATGCAGAAGCGCCACGTTTCTAAACATAAACCCATGTGACCCAAGGGCTCCTTTGGATTGGCTTAAATGAACTTGCGGAGACCAATAAAGTCTGCTCGTAAGAGTATCTATGTTCTAGACGGGTTGAAATGACAAAGGGACTTAAATCGACACAACAAACATACTGCTGTTATTTTTCCAGCATAGGAGCACTCCATCTTCTTCTGTTGTCTGCCCCGCTCGCTTTCTGCTGGACATCGTTCTATTGATCTGAACTTCAGAGCAGGGGAGGGTAGATTTATTCCTCTATTAGAGGCTTTTGCTGTCTGATGGCTACAGATCAAAGGTCTGCTTCTGCCCAGAGGAACAGCGATACACCGACCTATTCATTAAACAACTGAATATTGAGTTAAGTCTGGGTTAAGGTCGGCTACGCTGTTCTTCTCTGAAAAACCGAGAGCATAAAAGAGAGAGACACGGTCCTTTCTTATTCTGCTGTGATAAACCACCTCACACACCCTTTATCCTAACTAGATGTTGCCCCCTCAAATGAGCACTTGGCATTTGATGGATATTGTATGTATAGCCTATAAACATAGCAAATATTGAAATGTTTATCGGTTTTAAATATTTTCGACTTGCCATACAATTACATAAACTTATCAATTTCACATAAAGAATCAAAAGACAAAAATCATGCAACTTAACCATTGTATGGTGTGCGGACCCATATAAAAAAATAAATATGATGATTTTTGCTTTTTTAATCTCATACATTTATAGATTTATATTTTGTAAAGACATTACATTATGAAGCGTTATTACTCTATGAACTTAGAATGAGCTTTATTTATCTACACCGCGGGTCCCCGTGCATGGAATTCGCCATGTTGTTTCTACAGTAGCCCTAAACGGACAAACTGCTCTAATGAGCACGTTTTGTAAATACGTTATCTCCTTCGGAAAAAGCGAAAACATGACGACATCTTAGCCCTTGTGTCAGCCACCGTAGTGCTTTGAAAGGGAGGGGTAGAGTGAGCCGTTGGTTGCAATACTTAACCTCACCTCTAGATGCTGTTGAATTTCATACACTGTACCTTTAAAGGGATAGTTCATCCAAAAAACTAAATTTGGTCATTTCTAACTCACCCACATGACATTCTAAACGTTTTACGAACTAACAGCGTCTTCAGAAACACAAATAACAACATTTTTGATGACATCCGAGAGCTTTCCAGGCCTCCTCACAGACATCATTGTAATTATCTCTCTCACGGTCCAGAAAGGTACTATAGACATGGTTAAAATGGTCCATCTGATAATAATGGTTCAACTGAATTTTTGTGAAGCGACGAGCGTACAACGTGCGGTAAAAAAAAAAATATTGACTCAAAGCAACATATTCTTCCCTGTCATTCTACAACGCACGTTCATGAAGGCACCACAATGCTTGCGCATCCGGGTTGCACTCTGGTGCGCTTCATGGCGCATGCGTTTGGGAATAACCTGGACACGCATGCGCCGTCAACCAGAAATGCCAACATTGGCCGAGTAACAAAAACAGGAACACATACATACAAGGGTTAAAACGGGAGTATAAATACAAAAGATAAACAGCGGTGTGTGAAGGTTGCATGAAGGTTGGTGCATTGCTGTGAAAGCTGATAATGAGTAATAAAGGTCTTAAGTTCAAATCCCGAAGCAGAACACTTTTTAATTAGAAACCAAGTCAATTACCATCTGCATGTCAATGGATGTATATTCGTTATTTTCTTATTTGATTAAACTGACCTGTAAACCACTACTGTCACACAGCCCTGTTTCAGCTTTGCCCAGGTAAAATGTCTTTTTTAGCCACACAGCTTACTGTATTCTGAGCAGCTTAAGTAAAACTATGTAAAGCACAGCTCGCAATGAGATCTGGTACTGGCAGATCATTTCATTTTTAATGAGAGAGGTCAGTGAAACACATGAGCGGGCATGTTGTGAAACAGCCTTGAATATATGTAGCATATGTCTGAGAACTGTTTCTGTTCTTGGAGTTAGATTTTAGATCAGGTTCATATGGGATTACCTCCTAGCGAACACAGACTGTGGCAAAAAGTCTAAACTTCACGGATTCACATATTATGGCTCTCATGAGATATAATAGTTTTTATAAAATACAACATTTCACCTAGGGAGTCACAATGGTCTGAAGAAGCGTGCACGGTTTAACAGACATTTCCATTTTCTTTCATTGACTTTAATGACAGTGTTTATCTGCATCCTGGTGCCTACCTTCCTACCATTTCTTCAAAAATGGCTTTATGTCCAAATAAGCCCTTTCCTTGAAAATGTCTCTTTTGAAGCTTTACAGCGACGCCCTCTCAGTCATCTCTGCCGAGCCCGCGTCTCGTAACTCTGTATGTTGCCCGTTAAAATTCAGCCCCACGATGAAGACGCTCATTCTACCAAGAACTAAACAATCGCTCCGAAGAAATCAAAGGTGTCAGAAAAAACACCCCTGAGATTTCACCTTCCCAGCATACATACGATCATGACTTACTTCACAGCAGGTCAGACAATGAAAGGAATAAAAAGGTAAGAAGGGATTACTTAACAGCTTTAGCTTCTAAGGTAAAAGTTTGTGATTCTGGGCCCTAAAGGTGCAGATTAAAGGAACAAGAAAGTAAATGGGGATAGCAGAACAGATCATGCTATTGTTTCATGGCCTTGACCAGGTTGCCTGAGGACTGCATCAGGACAGACTGCTGTTGTCGAGGAAACAGTAGCCCATGGTAACAGCGCAACAGGTCAGGTTGTGGAAATTGTGATGCCCCCCCGAATCTACATACAGTGCAAGGTCAATGCTGCACAAGAGCTCAAAAGTGAGTTTTAGTGCACTGATGTTAAATATTATACAAAAATCTACCATAAAATAGATACAAATAAAAAAAACAAGAATCATCCATTCAGTAATACTTAAAGCTTTAAAGGATTCATTCACCCCAAATTAAAATTTACTATCTCTAATGTACAAGAAATCCGCAAGAATTCATTGTATCCCCAGAACACAAAAGATACTACATATACTACAATGTTTTTGCAGGTATATAACTTTAATTGGTTTGCTTATAGTCAGAATGTCTAGTGTACAGCTGCTTTGTAACAATGAAAATTGTAAAAAGCGCTATATTAAATATAGTTGAGTTGAGTGTATGAAATGTAGCGACATCTAGCGGTGAGGTTACGAATAGCAACCAATGGCTCACTCCACCCCTCCCTTTCAAAGCACTGAGATGTCTTCACGTTTTCGTTTCTTTGCCGAAGGAGATAACGTATTTACGAAACGCTCTGTAGAGCAGTTTGTCTGTTTAGGGCTACATAGTGGTGTATGTTGATAGAAATAGCTCATTCTAAGCCCATAAAATCAAGAAAAGCTTCATTATGTTAGGTCTTTATACACCGCTGAGGGCATAGTTGTGTGTATTTTACTACACAGTAGTTCATGTGAAATTATATTCTTCAGCACTTTCTTATTCTCGTGTTCTTTTTTCATCTCGTTTTTGTCAGAACAACCATCACTTGCTCTTTAAATCTGACTTTCATGAGTCAGTTAAAGTGCAGCAGGAAGTTAATATTTGCGAAACTATGATTTGTAACAGTAAAAATAAATGAACAATTAATGAATAATAGAGTATAATAATAAGCATACAGCGGTAACCTTCTACAACAAATGCAAGATTGGAGCTGCTATAAGTCTATTGCGAATTCTTTCGCTGCACTTAAATTTATGTTATACCCTGGAGGTATAAAAGTCACTTACAATTACACAGAGACAAGAAACATTTAATGAGGTCTATTTCATCATCCCGTGAGCAAAACATACATGTAATCCAGCATCAGTGATGCAGACAGCAGGTGCCACAGCAGTGTGCATCATAGCATGGTAAAAAGGTAAAGAAGGGGGAGGTCGAGCGTGTGGGAGAGATAAAGAGAGAAAGAGAGAGAAAGAGTGAGCGAGCAAGAGAGAGAGAGAGAGAGAGAGAGAGAGAGAGAGAGAGAGAGAGAGAGAGAGAGAGAAAGGGGGGCAAGCAAGTTCAACTGTACTAGAAATAACCATAGCCTCCTGGTCAGAAAGCTCTCAAATCTCTGCTTCAAGTCATACACCCTTTTGAAAAAATCAGCTCGGACCAGCAAGCATGAACTGACGTGATGCTCCAAACTGGTTTAGGCTGGTTAGTGATGGTCCAGAGTAAATGATGGCTGACCAGCAACAGTCTTGTAGCAGGTTGACAATCCCAGTCGGTTTAAGCTTTTAAAGGACCTTGATAGGGACACCAGCACTACTTGGTACACAAATGCCTTTTGTTTACTCATTATTTACAGGCTTAATTTTTCAAGTCAGAACCCAGAAGGGAAATTCTCATATTAAGACTAAAACGACTGACGGGGGCGTTCTTAAATCAATACATCTCCAAACCAGACTAGAATACACTGTAACCGGCTACAGTAGTTTGGCAAAACTATCATTGATCCCTCCTCAAGACTTTGACTCACACGCAAACACAGTTGTGAACTTACCCCGTCAGAACGACCACAAAGTCCATTACATTCCAGCCATTTCGTAGGTACGAGTCTTTGTGAAAGACGAAGCCCAGGGCGATGATTTTAATGCTGGCCTCGAAACAGAATATCCCGATAAAGTAGGGTTCCGTGTCGTCCTGCAGGAAGAGGGAAACAGATGATGACTCTTTTTCTTTTCAAGAAAATGTGTAATGAAGCGTGGAAGAAGCATGATGGAAAGCTAGGGAAAGAAAATGGGGATTCTTTTCAGTTCATTCTGTGACACACATAGAATAGGTCAAGATGTATGGACCTGCTTAATGATGGCAAGAGTGAACGTGTGACCGTGATGTAAATCTGTGCAATATTATTATTTAAAAAGAATTGCCTTGCTCCATATACTTAAGTTGGACGATACTGTTAATACAATTACTGCTTGATGTATTTGAAATATTGTTATTAAACAGATTCTCATTCAATAACCTTCGTTTAAAGACTTAAAAAAGCTGAACGTCGCACACCGGCAACTGGAAACATTACAAATTTGATATTTTTGTCCAATAAAAGACAAGCTGTATATTGATATGCAAGTCTTCTCACAATTTCATCTTCACGCACACAAGTTAACCTGAAAGTAATACACCAAGTGTAAGTTACAGATTCTGTTGCAAACATTTTGTTTCATGTCTTCAAATCTCCTCGAATGAGATTCAGTCCTATAGCTGGCGCATATTGCATTGCTTTTCAACCCATTAATGTCACCAGAGCCCTACGGCTCCACAGGCACTTACACCACCAGACTAACCTCTCCACTGCTCTTCTTTCAGAAATGGCTGTCGTATTATAAGTGCAGTTATCAACCCCTTCTCAAACAAGTCATCTTACGACCCTTTCTGATAGAAAATATGATTCCACACGTCAGACAGCAACACACAAATACACACGCCCGCTAACAGGAATCAAATAAAAAAACTGTACTGTTAAATCTTTGTGCTGTATGAAAAATAATCACGCCTTTGGCAACAAATTATATTATATTCCTTTAAAAGACGAACTCATAATTACAACAACAAACACACGTACATGCCGAACACTCCCCCGGAGCGACACCATGGATCTAATGGTGTGCGTTTTGTCAATAATATAATTATTATCGTGGCGCTAGACAGCACCTGTTATGCTTTTCTCTATGAAATCATTGGGCAAAGACGCGCTCGCGGGAGCAGGTGCGAAACCGAGCGTAACAGATGATTTATGAGAGCTGAGATATGAGTGAGCGTGGCTGCACGCAGCATATTTCAATCTATTATGTATAGATCGAAAGAGTTTATTAATAATAAACATCCTGTGTGGAGTGTTGGAGTATCGGGGAAGCGGTTGAGCTCTGCAACAGGTAGAGAATTGGTTGCGTTCTTGTGTAAACTAAACGGATGATGTGGATGAGTTTGATAGGCTGTGTGTCCCTGGGTGAGGATGAAAACACTGGTACAGGTAACAATGAAGATCCTAACAATGTTCATTTAAACATCTCTGATACTTATTCACCATCACAACTTTCAAGATGTTCATGACTTTCTTTTTTCAGTTGAACACAAATTATTATATTATACTAAATTCCGTCATGTTATATTGGGGTTAGAAAGTGAATCTCCAAAAAGCCCATGCGTCATTATAGTAATCCAAAAAAAAAACAATTTAAGATGTATGTTTAGAAGAAAAACAACTCATTTGTGAGCAGAAAACAACATTTTGTCCTTATTTAGGGATCAAGACATCACATTTCAATGGCAGCATGAGACTAGCCTTGTAAGACATGTGAGAGCCAATGAGATTTCATGTCGATGTGGGTTTTGGATGGCATGAGGATGTGTACATTTTGAGAAATGTTCATATTTCATTGAACACCAAAAAATATATTTTTAACAATGCCGGCAACCGAACAACGGTGGTTCCCATTCACTTCTTTTGTATGGGCACAATACCAATTCCCAGGTCAATTGGGTACCGCCGTGGTTTGGCTACCAGCATTCTTCAAATGATAATCTTTTGTGCTTTGCAGAAAGGAGGTAAGTCATACAGGCTTGAAATGACAAGAGGGTGATTACATGATGACCGTATTTTTCTTCTTGGGTGAACTATCCCTTTAAATAAATGAAAAACCATCAAATACCAGATTTAATACTTCGTACAATAGTTATTCTTAATAAAAGTTATTCCCAACCTGTTCTCAATGGAATTTATAACTTTTTAACGAGGTGGCTAATCCGTATGAATTCGAACCATTTAAATCCATACAATTATTGGAAAAAGCTATACTTTAGCCCCTCCCCTGATCCTAACATCACTGGCACAAAAGCACATCATACTAAATCGTATGAATGCGATTACGCAAATTTATTAGCTACCTCGTAAAGCACTTACAAATTCCCGTGAGACTGTGCTGTTATTGCTGGTATGCTACAATTCCACTTCAAACAACACCGGGTGACTGCGAGAGGTTGTGACAGACCCATCGTCTTATAATGTTTCCTTCTGTGATCGCAGCGTTCCTCCAGGGAGTCTGAAATCCAACAACACCGCCTACAAACAGAATTACTGCCTTAATCTTCCAGCCAGTCCAGCACCGGCTTTAATATTGCAACATTGCACAACGAAGCAGCGACGCTCTATGGCTTTGACTCAACAGACACAATTCCACTGCTGTTCTGAGAGGGCCATATGAGCAAAGCAGAAGGATCAAAGCCTCTCCGCATGGTTTAGGGTTGGATCACGGGGAAGCGGCGTAACACGCGCATTTGTCAATGGTTCCCAGCAGGCTGTGTTTTAATGAGACAGTCCGTGTGAAGCGCTTGGGTGGTTCTCAGTGGCCCTGGATGAGCTCCCTGACAGCGGCATAAGGGCCTTTGCTCCGACAGGCTCGCTGGTCACCCACGCTACCAGTGCAAGACCGCTAAAATGATCAATCAATATACTCCACAGGGGATGTTTCGGGTGTGTGGGTGTAAAGAAAGCAAGCCAAATACACGCTGATCTCTCACTATCAAGCTCTCTGTGTTTTAAAGAATGCATTGTCAGTGTGTTTTCTCATTTTAAAGATCACAAGAAATTTCAACATCTACACATAGAGAAAACGTAACATTTATAGTGTTTCATCAGGAAATATGTGAACACTTGAAACATCTACACTCGTCAAGCAATTTGATAAAGTCTTACAAAGAAATAAAGTAGATGCAAATCTGATGACACATAGATAAGATGTTCTGAACTCACAAATGTCATGAGAGGGCACTACTTAAAGTAATAGTTTACTCAAAACTACATTGACTTTCCATAGTAGGGGTAAAAAAAATGTATTATGATCAAGTCAATGGGGACCACTTTTGGGTGAACAATTCCTGTAAATGGGTGCTGTACCAAAAATGAAAATTATTTCATAATTTACTTCATCATTTACTGACATAATATCATTGTACTAACATTGTATGTACTGGGTTATTTTTAACCCAATGTTGTGTCAAAAAGGACAAACCCAAACCGTTGGGTTGTAAATTTACCTATGCTGGGTCATTTCAACCCAAAATGCCCATTGTTGGGTGAAATATAAAAAAATTCTGGGTTAATTTAACCCGAAGGTTTGGTTTGTCCCTTTTCGACCCAACTCTGGGTTGAAAGTATCTAAGCATTTTCTTCTACAGAACACAAAAGATATCTTGAAGAATGTCGGTCACCAAACAATTCTGGCTCCCGTTGACTTCCACTGTACGGACATGAAACCCCTTAGACATTTCTCAAAATGTCTTCTTTCATGTTCCCCAGAAGAAAGAGTCATATACAGGTTTTGCACAACATGAGGATGAATAAATGATGACCGAATTTTTATTTGGGGTTGAACTATCCCTTTAAGAGTCAATGACAAGACAAGCATGAGAAAGAAGAAAAAGGACATTAATGCTCACCAGGCGTTCAGACATGGGCGTCTTGTCCATAGCTGGAAGATGCTGCTCGAGGGCCAGCACGATGCAGTTGGCAATAATGGTAGAGAGGATCAGGTACTCGAATGGAGTGATGAAGTCAAGGAAAAACATCGTAATACATCAAGATCACAACAAATATAACATTCTGGAGGAGAGAGGGAATACTTATGTTAATGTACATGAGGCATCTGCAGCCTGATGTGAACTGAAGATGTGTTGATAGTTACACTGTAAGTGTGAAGTGAAATTCCTGTGCCACTAGTATCACGGATCTTTGAAATCTGTTGCACAAGTTGTCTGATCCCAAACTCTTATTATTGGATAAACCAATGCAGATGTATTTGGATGTTCCGCATGCTCAAACAACACCAACAATGTTTGGATAGCTCCAATGAGCCAAACGACATCAACCTACAAAACAGCTTAGTTATAGTTGTCTCTGCGCATTGCTGTACACAATCATAATATTTAAGGAACAGCTTAAGAACATCCTCAGGGGCAACCGCTTGAGAATTTTCCTCGCACGTCACACCAAGAACAAAAGGACTGCGTCATTTAAAAACTAACAGCCGCTAAAAGCATGGAGGAGACGAGGACAGAACAACCCTAACAGAGAACAACTTAAATACCTCTAAGCTCACTCAAACAATTGACATCAAACATTTTGTCTCCTTGGCATCCCTAGACGGCCATGTTTAGACATTGTTGTTTTTTGTTGACACCCCATGAGTGAAATCATTTACAACACCTCCCTCGAGGCTGTAAACAACAAACAGGATCTGTACAATCTTGTATTTAGAATATGTGATAAATATTAACGTGTAGAGATCAGCATAGCCCAAGAGGTCAACACGATGTTTTCTTTAACAATAAAATCATATTAATGCTCTCCTACCTTGTGCATGAAATGTTTGCACAAGCCCATTGATGTCATTGTTATTAAAGCTCTTTGATTGACAGAGGTTTTCTAAACGGCATGCTGTGAGGATATAGTAAGGCTGCTAACATCTTTATGGGTGGTTGACCATCACATTTCATTCTTGCAGACATTTTTTTTCTGATTTAGTTTCTAGCTTGTTCCCTACAGCTATAGTCTTTATGTAATTGCTATTCATGAAGGAGAGATCCAATGGCCACTTCAATATGATTCTTGTCACCCGTTAGGAAAGTCTACACAGCCAAGTGAATCATAAATTTAAAAAAAGCTATAAAACATAACATAAAATTAAATTTTACCAAAATAAATGAATAAATATCTGGCTTTACTGTGCATTAAAAGTATAGTAAGAAGGCCTAGAAATATTCAAGAGCGTTTGCGCTCTCCAGGGTCCTGAAAATCACCACCACAATGCTTGCCAATTAAAATCGTATGACTCTGACTCACCTATTCTAAATTCATATTATAAAACTGTCTTCAATATATTGCCATGTCTGGCACACGCTTGACCACTTCAGCCGGATTTTGTATCAATTCACTAAATTGCCCGAGTAAACAGCATTACATCACATCTGTTGACCCTCTTGATTTGAGGGGTAGGTGGGGTGTTGTAGTTGTTTAGGCACTGAACTGCTCCCAGTGTGACTACTTTAGGCTATACCCTTACGAAAACCACATTTCATTACATACGTCTCATTACAGGAACCATTTTAACTATGCTATTTGTGGCAGAACTTTGACGAATACCAATAGCAATCATTTTCCCCCAAAATCATGCTTACATATATTTACTATAATAAAAGCAAAAATGTTTAAGAGATTAAAATGTGTGGCTCTAGTAGAACGCATGCACATAAGCACAAACCTAAACTGCAACAAGTCAATTCTTTCCGTGTCGTTGAAAGAGTAAAATGAAGCAAGTTGACATGACATCAATCAGACTGAAACAAGAGCGCACTTAGCACTTAATGTTTAGTGTTGTTCACTTTTCATTTGCGCGAGTGCTCTGCTCGCAATCTCCAATTAGAAAATAAAAGCGGTGCATCAGCCAACACCCCGACACGACCACCGGCTGCCAAGTGTCTTTGCGCTGGAAGCACAAAGATGCTGCCAATCTCTGTTTATGCACCCATATGAACATCAGTGTCAAAAATTCCTGGTGTCAAATCTGAAAATAAACAAATGTGCATGCATTGTTGTGTGCCTCTAGATTGTAATGCTGTGGAAATGTAGAAGTGGTGCTGCTGTCAAATTGTAATATATTTATTTGATCGTGAACATTAAGGATATGGCCATTCGGTTATTCTCTTTGCGTATTTCCGTATGGCATTGTCCTCGCTGAAGATGAACAGGGACCGGTTGACGGTGAAACAGTTCTGTTTGGTTTGCTTAGGATTGTATAATGCCATTGTCCTGGCTCTCTGAGCCATCGACTGTTTGTACATTCTTTGACCGCCCGGAGGACCTCCCGCCCGGGCACCCCCTCTCCCAGCGCCCGCCGGACCTCCATAGCGGGTGGGCAGATCGTCTCCAAAGCGAGCCATCCTAGACATGCAGATGTCCAACAGGTCAAATCCAAACAGGCGTTAAATCGAAAACGCAGGACGAACATTACAGTAAATGCATCTGATACCACTTAAAGTCTCCATCGGCGTATGTCAATTGTAAAATACAGAAAGTCTCCCCTTTGTGCACAATCCCACCGTGCGCCTTCACTCCATCGCCCGGAAAATTGCAAAAACAAAAAAAACTTCTCATATGAGTGTTATTCCAGTCGAGCCCATTTAAAACGATGTCAAATGTGAACGCGTTTAAATCATGCCACATCTATCCGGTACGAGCCGATCCACGCTGACAGGTCACGAAACCAAAAGCGCACCCCATCACTTACGCGTCACGCGAAAAGGAAAAAGAAGAACAACGCACATCAAAAGCGCGAGAAAAATGTTAAAAGGTTGTCGGGATTCATACACACGCGTGTCTACGGCTGTATGTGTTTTAGAAATGACGTGGTTTTGCTTCTAATCAACAATTCCACCTGCTTCCACAGCGCGCGCGGTACCGACGGTGCCAAATGAGTGTACGCTGCTCCACGTGACCAAAATGACCCTATAGGGAGGACCACCTGCAAGAGCGAGGGGGGTGGGGTGTCTTAATTGATCATCACTGGATTTTATTACCTTTACGCATTTTTGCTTACATCTACAGTAAATTCAGTGCGAGCAAAGCTAATGGGTTATTGAGGCGTATCCCTAGAAACTGTCGGTTATGTTAAAACCTCACAACTGTACCATATAGGGGCCAGAAATTACAAGCAGCTCAAAAACATTACATTTGGTCTCCCAACGCCTATATTTTAGCAATTAATTTGGGAACTAAATTTTTATTGCATTATACTTCATTGTTTTGGTGAGCTTCATTGAAGGGATGGTTTTACAATTAAAGAAATACAATCTGCTGTCTGAGAACATTTATTAAGCTATATAGAAGGGGAAGCACTGCAGAGCACCATCATTTTATAACTGTCACTTATGGAGAATGTAGAGAGAAAGTTAAAACATATATTAATCTTTCTGCCCAGGGCGTATCCAATTCTCCAAGGAGGCAAAAGAAAGCTATCCATCATGTTCACATGTGAAGCTCTCGGCTTTGAAATCAGCAAGTGTGAAGGAATTCTGTGAGCATGAAGCTAGTCCACAAGTCACAAAAATCTCATGAGAAACTTCAGGCTGTTGAAGAAATCTGTGTTTGTCTCTTTATACCGAAGCTCCATTCCCAAATACTCTAGTGCATTGCCTTGGAAAGGATTTCAATCAAATGACAAAGACTAAAATATGAAAGACACCATTTCTAGACCTCTTGATTATATAATTGCTTTCAGGAAATACGGAAATACAATTTGCTTTGGGTCAATAGCCTATATGCAAACCCCACTACATGGGGAAATCTATATACAGTGGCCCTATGTATTTGGACACTTAAGACACCCTTAAAAAATGTCTGAATGGGATTGAATGAAATGATCAAATTCCTCTTGTCGTTAAACTTGCATTCATTCCTTATCAATAGTTAAGTTGATAAACGATGCAAGAGAGAATTTTAACATGTTACATTTTGGTTTTGCACATGATTATTAGGTGTAGAAATTCTTGTAAATCTTTAGACCCCTAGTGGCTAAAAAATGGATTTCACCCTTTCAACCTACTACATACTTCCTACTTTGTAATAAAAAACCTTAAAACTCTACAAATTTCCTATCAGAATGAAAAAAGCCGTAACGATACAATTAAATAAACACGTAACTTATTCCTCTGTTCTCACCTGTTCTCACGTGATGTGATTTTCTCCTGATACATTTCATGAGCACTGATGATGTCCAGATCTCTTAGGTCACCAGGCCTCTCCAACTCAACAACAGTATCATATTTGCTGTTTTCTGTTGGGTTTTGCTCTTCTCTTGATGCCTGACTCTCTCTGTACAAACTGTCCTTGCTTGAAAGTTCTGTGAAAGCTGATCTTCTGCTCTTTCGCTTATCTGGCATCTCAGGGGTTCCGGCCCAGGAACTGAACTCTGAGCCCAGGGTCAACATCCGCCATGTTCCAAATGTGGCCAATCGAGCAGCTTACATTTTTTTAATAAAAAAAATAAACAGATTGACTGAAGACATGTATATTACAGTTAAATTAAGAGAGAAAGACAAACGCAAGGTGAAAGACAACGGGTGTCCTGTAAAGTTTAAACCTGTATATTCTCACCGATATACGCATTGCATAGTATTTTCCTAATATTGTATTCTGTATTTATTCACACTGTGTATCCTGCACTTGCAAATTGCACTTCTGGTTAGACCTAAACTACATTTCGTTACACTGTACTTGTATATGTGTAATGACAATAAAGTTGAATCTAATCTAATCTAATACATAATTTAAAGAAATGAATTAAAGGAAACACGTTTTAAGATAAGATTTTTTGCATTGTTATATTTGCATAGTAACAACAGGTGCATAATTTACGATTATCACTAAACAATCAAACATAATTAAAAAATTAACTCATCTGAAAAAAATATTATATTTCAATTCATGTTAAGTTAATGAATTATTGTAAAATATATTTACATATTTTAAATAAAACTTCATTAATATTTTTAAAGTACTCTCTCTATTTTGGTAAAACAAACAAACAATCATGGAAATGTCTCAATGCAAGACTCATAATCTGACTTTTAAACCCATTATTATTACTATACAAGGATCATTTTCACACCATCATCCATCACTAAAACAAGTGAAAAAACGTACAAGTGCAAACCAATAAATGACACCGAAAACACCGAAGACAAACCCAATGAATGTCCTACCATAGATCACAGTGGACCTTCTCTCTTTCCAGTTAGAGTTCATTATCATAGCGGTGAATCTCGTGGAGCTCTATAAGTTTACAGCTGTAATGCTCTGCATCCACAAACCGCAAACCTTATAACAGTTCTGACCGCTGTGATAGAACTGTGGTCAAGTCTTGCTGCTTGTCACTGTGGAATGCGGAAAGGCGGTTTCCTGTCTCCCTAGTTTAAAAGCTTTAATCATCAGGCCAGAGGTCTTCAATCACCAGCCTGCATTTCACTGGATCAATTACAGCACTGCTTTCTCTAATCAGTGAGAGAACAATCATACGGTTTATAAAACTGAAAATAAAATCTCCCTTGATAAAGAACTAAAGGCGTCCTCATTTAACTTTGTTGATGTTGTTTATAGGTGCAGTGCTTAAAGGAATACTGTCATCATTTATTCACCTTCCAGAGAATGTCTTTGTTCTGATGAACACAAGGCAGAATGCTTATAACCAAACAGATCTCGACCCCACTTGACTCCCATAGTAGGAAAAAAACAATGTTAGTTAAAAGTGCCCCAGAACTGTTTGCTGTCCTATATTCTTCAAATGTCTTTTGTGTTCAACAGAACAAAATTATTAATTATTTTATTTCTATAATTTTGTTTGTGAAATAACTATACAATTATAGTTCATAAAAATAATATTGTTAGATGACTGATGTCGATGTGCTTTTATTCACCATTACCCATTTTCTTCATTAGACTTCCATTCCAAAAATTGACATTTATCATCATCGCACTTAGTTATTGCAGCATAAATACTACAGAGATCCTCTTTTATTAGTAGTAAATTTATTGAAAAAGAAAAACACAACCGGTTGGATTGTGTATCATGTTTCGCTGTCCAGAAATATGTTACAGTTTCCATCTTCCTCATTGTTTTGTTTCATGTTGCAGTGTTGTGTATCTGTCTTGATTTGCACAAAGGACGTGACTACACTATCGACATTTAAAAAGACAGCAAGAGCTTCACCATCAATGAACTTATGGAACAAACTTGAAACGGGCTAAATGTCAACAACAGTTAGAAAACCAGAGGCAAATTTAAAAACACAAATGAAAAAATGAAATGCTCGCTTGTATTTTACAACTTGTATTCACTTAGTGAGTAATAAAAAAATAAACATAACAAAAAACCTTTTTCAGCACCATTTGCATTTTCCTATTCGCATTTCATACAACCAGAAGTACACTTTCCAGTCCTAATCCTAGAGCACGTGTCTCGAAAGCATGCTAATCGGTTCCGTCATTGTAACCGAAAGTACAGAAATGTTCAAAATATTTTAACGTGTAATTTGCATTTCAGAACAGCCTTGTCTATCGACGTCTGTAACATGTTAGAAATGACCCATAGGCCTTGTCCAGGCATTCACTTCACATAGAGATTTTGCAATAAAAGTATCATTAGTCAAAGTTTAGGGCCAACTTGAAGTAACAGGCCAAGAATGTGCAGTTTTGACATCTTCGTGGATTTGGGTAGCACTGGCAAAACGCTCGGCGTCTGTGAACCAATCATAGAAGAGCACGAGGGGCCATCCCACAGATGACAATAGAGAAGCCTATATGTAAAGTTGATGTATGACCTCGATTGTTATGAGAAAGCACATGGTCAGTCTTTTGAAATCACATCATCATCCATGTTCTGTATAAAAACTAGAAAGGACAGCACATGAATGTGGGAACAGTTAATTGATCGTATTTTAAAATTCATATGGAATATTTCAGATCTTGAACGCTAAAGTAAAAGTGTACAGAACGGAATTCATAAACATGAACACAAATATGCAAGAGAATGTCTGAAGTTCAAAACCGTAAGTTGAAGACGTAACCACAAGATGGCGTCCGAGTTGTGCACGGACCGCTCGCCAGCAAGAATACGGTAGTTTTCAAAATCGACGGACAGTTCCCTTACTGGCCCCGATTTCTGAGAAAACAATCTGTTTAGAGCTCATTTTATTACACTTAGTTGACTGTTATCCAGAGGGGCGGAGCTGAGAATCAAACACTTCAAGTCCAGCCCAAATGTGCAGTTCTCACCTTCTGTACACCAAACACGTTTCAATGCGATCAATGTGCGTTTAAACTCCTCGATTGTAGCGTCAGCCAATAAGGACCGCGATGTGTCATTGTGGGTGTAGCTCAAATAGCCCAGGCTGTCGCTTGATTCTTGGTTTGGCGCTGTTAGTGATGCCCATGCTGGTGATGGAAGATGACAGGCTGGTAGAAGAACCAGATGTCAGATGGTAGAGACGTGGGTCTAGCTGGGACTCGATGTGGTGGACGAGCTGGTGTCGGGCAGAGCGCTGGGCTGCTGGTCGCCGGGCGTGCTGTCCGCCTGTCTCTGGGCGATGGCGGCTGCCGAATGTTTACATTTGGATGAGCCACACTGGCAACTGAACAACTTTCCCTTTACATCCCAGAAGTGATCGCCGTAATCGAACCTGTGGAAAGATCGGAGTGATTAAAAACGCTTGAAGACATCTCAGTGTTTCATTGTTTACGTCACTAAATTGTATGTAGTTGCATGTATTAAAGTGGTTCCCAAGCTTGTTCATGAAACTAGTGATGCAGTGCATGATGGGAAGTTCATGTTCATAGTCGTGCTAAATATAAAAACAAACCGAGCTCCAGTTTGACCGATTAAATTGTTATAAAATATATGAATCTGACCCAAGTTCATCTCCAGCATTAATGTTCTTGCAGGCGAAGAAGGCGATGTGAGGAAACCTCAGGTCCTGGTGGGAGGTGAACACTCGACAGGGAAAAAGATTGGGATCACAGTGATGGTTTATGAAGCGGCTGATGTTACCGTAGAAACGGGCATCAACGCAGTACATATCACCGACCTAGACCAAGAGTGGAAAAACATCTTACAATATAGAATGCAATATCTCTTATTTCCTTCTAGTTTTCTATAGTTGGTGGTGCTTTAAAACTTGCCATTATGATGTAAATAAATCACAGTTGAAAGAAACCTCAAACAGAGCCTTAAAGGAACAGTTCACCCACAAATGAAAATTCTGTCATCATTTACTCCCTCAAGTTGTTCCAGATCTGTATAAATGTATTTGTTCCGATGAACACAGAAAGATATTAGGAAGAATGCTTGTGACAAACAGTTTTTGGCCACCATAGAAAAAATTGCCTCATAAATGTCTTTGTTGTGTTGAAAATAAAAGAAGATATTTTGAAGAATGTAGGAAAGCAAACAGTTCTGGGGAACTTTTAACTACCATTGTCATTTTCCAAGAGCTGTTTGGTTACAAGAAATCTTCCAAATATCTTTCTCTGTGTTCATCAGAACAAAGAAATGTATAAATCTGGAACAACTCGATGGTGAGTATGTAATAGCACAACATGTTTATTGGGGTGAACCGTCCCTTTAAAACACTAGTAGACGTTTCAATGAACTAAAACATTCTTCTTTGCTAAAAAAAGGGAAACCAAAGAAAAAACCCAATACCTCCAGGCGGATGCACTGACAATGTGCTATTTAAGGAAACGGCCAGGGAAGTTAATGTGATTTTGTAAGCGAGGCATCTTAAGAACAGCTATACCTTGTTGTCTAGACTGAAAAGATAGGAGTCGTTCTCCCTGACATCTGCCTCGGCGTCAGAGATGATTTCTCCCACGTATCTGTTGTAAGCAGATGATACATTAGACCGCACTACACACTCACATACAGCTAAGCTAAAAGTGGCTCACAGAGATCAGATTTTACTGTAGGAGCTAATGAAGCTCACGGTGGAAGAAACATACTCACTCGCAAATGAAGGTCCCTTGCGGGATGTCCTGCAATGTCTTGACGCCCCATCCCATCAGTTGGGTCCTGAACAACTGCAGTCTTGTCCTGAGTGAAGATCACATCAAAAACTGGAGTCGGATGCAATGTAAATACTGACTTTAAATGGCTTAAACTGACCTTTAATTTACATTTAGTGTTTGTGAATAGATTTTGGAGTGAAAAAACAGAAAGTAAAACACATTTGAGCTATTTCATATGGATTATATATATATATAAGCTTCAAGTGACAACAGTAACATCACATATTTGTTTTAAAATCACAACGTCTGATATTATGGGGTTAATTCTGTTTCAGGTAATGGTTTGTCTAGAATATAATAGGGTGCGAGGTACCTCATTCCGTTTTGTACGACACGGTTCTTGCAGTTTCTCCAGCAGGAGCAGGCGTGATTACACTCGAAAATAAGGGGCGGCTCCTCGCTACAGAATTCGGGCAACAGACGGCTCTCCTGCCAACACAAAACATATGAACTCACATGCGTGCATGGGCAAAATGGGTACTGTGATGCGAGTGGTTGCGAGATGGTTAATAAATGACTCTAACCAACCTTCTTAAAAGACCAACTTCTTAAAATATAATAATGAAGATTGTCCTAGTAATACTAATAAATATCGCTGGTTGTGCTTTTCTCGTTTAACCTCTAGGGGGAGATATTTTCCAAATTAAAAATAAAGTAAAGGGTCTGGTTCATGCAAAAATAAAACTATTTCATCATTAACTCACCCTCTTGCCAGACTTTATACGGAAGAACACTAAAGTAGAAATTATGAGGAATGTTGAAAAACAACGGCGGTAATCATTGACTTCTATGTCATGGACACAAAAACAATGCAAGTCAATGGCTCTCACCATCGTTCGGTGACCAACATTCTTCAAAATATCTTCTTTTGTGTTCTGCAGACGAAAAAGTCGTACAGGTTTGTAATGACAGGAGGGTGAATAAACGATGACAGAATTTCCATTTTGGGCGAACTTTTCCTTTAACAGAGGTTTAGGGCCAAAACATCATTTCCACGTTTAATAGCACATTTAACTATTCTGATTCATAAAGGTCTTTGCAGTTTACAGGTTTAACATCCCAGCTGTGTAGAAATCCGTTTAGTTTGCTATGTTGATGAAGGGTTTAGAAGAACTGACTTACTTTATCATACCAGCAGCGCAGGCTGAGTTGCCCACACATGCAGTTCGCCGAGGAGCAGTCATCTTTACAGACACAATACTGTGAGGAGAAATACAATCAGTGACCAATTTAGAGATTCATCTTTCATTTAGTCCCAACTGACATCAGCTAGAATATGTGGTTTTGGCCAAGAGCCGCCCACTCAGACAGGAAGTGACATTTAAAGCAACTCATGTCTGTAGTGCACAATAAACGCCTGTATTTGCAATATAGAATAGGGCTGCACACTTAATCGAAAAACAAATCGGGATGACAATCACGAGTGAAACAATCCCATAAGCGCTAAAAGTCTCAATTACAGACCTTTTGCCCTCATTTCCGTTCGTTTTGGCAGTGTGTTGGGGCGCAGAATACACGTGTGTTTAACTAAGAACATTACCTCCATAATTATTTGTTATTTACATTATGTTATTTAGTTTTGGATGTTTACAGAAAGAAAACGGCATGCAGCTTTGTCACATAAAGTTACAAAACATTTCAAAGCTTTAAAGTACATCTATTAATCTGCAATAATAATCACAATTACAGTATTAAAGTGTATAATCAACAATTATGATTTTTTCATAATCATGCAGCCCTAATACAGAATATTTTAAATATAAAGAGGTGGAGATGACTGTGAGCGTGTTTACCTGCAAGTGAGTAATGTTTTTGTCAATGTTCATTGGGGAAGTTACGCAGCTGTTGGGGATATACTTGTAGTTGTCGGGATAAGGTTCGCTGTCCACCGCATTCACGCATGGCACGGGAACTTTCTCGTAGCCCCTAGCAATATCCCTAAATACAATAAAGCGATGATTTAAAACCATGTTTCTTGACTAACATATTGTGACTGTAAAGAAGGCGGCTCATTTAAGTGACCGGTACCGGTTCAAAAGTTTCTCTGTAGGGGCGCCCTGGCTGCTGTTAGTTTCTCGCTGCTTCTTGTTGGCTTGCAGGGCGCTCCAAACCTTCGGAGCTTGGCTACAACACTGCATGGGAGTATCTCCCTCTTTGTTCTTCAGGTTTGCGTGCGCCCCCCTTGACAGAAACATGCTACAGGAGACACAAGAGAGTCAAACAAACTCACAAAACAAAATAACATCAGCCATACGGTGAAAATGAATAGACAATGAACGAAAAGAATAGAAAGACTCCATAGGAATGAACTGTTTGGTATGGACTGTATATTATAAGTAAATACAATTGTTAAGAATTTTTTTTTAATAAGTCTGATTAATATCACCGATTTAATACCGAAATGCAAAGTAATAAAACGCTGCCAAATATGTTGGTGTACCCAGCTGTTCCTGTGGCCATATTACATTTAGTGACCAAACCAATCACTGTAACGCCCTGCCAAAAGATCAATAATAAAATTCATCCAGGAAATGAGAGCAAGACTTTATTGCTAGAATCTAACACTAATAAATCTACACAACATTGATCCAGTCTCCAATAAAAAGGCTATCAGAGGATAAGGTTCCACACAAGCGCCTAAATAAGATGTTGGATATGATTCTAATCCTGCGGTTCAGTTATCCTCATCATGACCATTTTTGAATCAGTCTCCTTTGTGTTATTACAGAAAAAGTAAAAAAAAAACATGTAATAAGACTTTTCTACTAAGTATTTGTAAGTCTGGGTTTTTTACTTTTGTAGTCGGCTCTATAAACCAAAACAAAAAGTGATTATGTTCAATTTATCATTGTGACAGTACAGTAATCCAAATAATAGATACATAACATCCTTATTTAACTACACATTTATCATGTCCTAAACTTTCAAGGAACTCACAACCCACGCTTCCCACATTTGATGTGCTGCCCTCTGGGAATTTGTCTTGACTCTTATTCCAGTAGCTATCTTTATTGTTTGTTCTTCATCAATGATCAGTATAACAATTAAATATATTTAAAGCGGCCGTGCAACGGTGTGTCATACATTCTGACTTCTTTACAATGTTAAACATGCTGTCTTCTAATGCTTAACAAATACGTAGTATTTCTGTGCTCGATACACTACCCCAGCGATCGTACAGGTTTGGGAAAGTTTTTTTTGAACATATAAAACTGTTTCGTAACAATTTTACTTAGTCCCTTATTGGACAATTCTCCCAGAAGAGCACGCGCCACGCCCACGCATCAGCATGGAGTGTAGGAGCATGCGCAGTCGTCACTTTCAATTGTGTGCAGGACAGAGAGAGAATATACGTTCGCAAAGTTCAGTTGTTTGTTTGTTCACTGCATTTGGGTGATGAATGTTTATTAAACGATGGATATTACGCTGGATTTGGAGATCGTTTGTAACTGATATATGGAGCTGTCCCAGCGCTTAAAGATGCCGGACATGAACCGCACGCGGTGAGTGAAACTGATATCTGATTTCGTCTACCCCTCCCCCCCGCACCGTATGCTTTCGGAAATATTCGTACAGCTGTTTCCATCTTTTTTATCTTTTCAAACTAAATACTCTTCGAAGATACGAAGAATGCAATACTACTCTATAGGTACTCAAGATTAATATGAGATTGGCAGAAACCGCGAGTTAAGGCCGCTTTTACAGTTTTACTCACTTGATGCAGTCGATCCGGTTCTCCCGTGATGCTATGTGAAGCGGCGAGTCTCCGTGGACGTTGAGGGCATTAATATCACACTTTGCCTCCAGCAGGATCTCGGCGATCTCCACACAGCCAGAAAACGCCGCCCAGTGCAGACAGATATTTTGCTCCTGGAACATAGGTTTACAGTTATAACGGGGAATTAAAACTAAGCAACACTCAACCCACTCATAAAATCCCAAAATGTGACTTTAATCTCAAGGTAAACCAACCTTATCACGGATGTTAATATCGGCCCCTTTGGAGAGCAGGAGTTTTACTTGGTCAACATGTTTGTATTCCGTGGCCCAAATCATGGCTGTCCAGCCACCATCATCCTGAAACAGAGAAGAAACATGAACTCTATTTTAAATTTGAAATCAATTAGACTTATCAAAAAATAATAAGACTAGATTAAAATTCTCCAGAGTAAAACTGAATTATAGTGGAGGCTTAGACACTTTAATAGAATTATATGAATTACTATTATTTAAAAAAACTGATAAATTTAGCTTTCGAAACACCCGTTGTTGATTAATTTTTTCAAACAGTTAATGAAAGTTTTGCTTGATTCTATGAACTCGAGAAAAAAAAAACATGAACATTTCCAACGTTTATATTGCTCAGTAGAATTTCCGGGTAAGTGTTTTTAAAAAATGTCAAAAAAACTACACAAAGTAATTAATCTGCCAAAAACACCAACGAAATGTGTGTACAACAAATCTGGTTGAAAATTGTCTTTTAAATGTCAGTGTCATCAAAACAAATAAACAAACAAATAAAGCTGTTTCTATTTGAGAAACTCATTACACGGGTGGAGAAACAAACAACTTTTAATTATTGGTGCAGATGTCTCGTAAACAGGTCAATTTTCGGAGGTACGTCCAATGGAGTGTAACTAATGAAACGGGGCATTCTGCTAAAATATAATCGTGTTGTATATGCTAAACAAACCTATTCCATACCTGGCAGTTAATATCTATAAGGCCTGTAGACAGCAGATGTTGTACAATGGCAAAGTGGCCATTCTTTGCAGCAAGGTGAAGGCACGTCGAACCTTCAACATCCTGAAAAGAAAAAGAAACAGGATGTGGACTGTTTACTCAGGAAGAGAAGTTAACCATTTCATTCATTGAAACAGAATGAGTGGTCCTTCAAGGTTGTTTACAGAATTTTTAACTAAACAGAATGATTTCTCAATGAATGTTTCGGCTGACCTTGTGAGATTCGATAGCTCCAGCCCGGAGCAAGTAGCGCACTGTTTCCAAGTGGTTGTTCTCGCATGCCTCCATCAGGGGTGTCCTCTGGTCCTCATCACACATGTCGAGGTTTGCACCAGCCTGAAAAATATGATTAGAGATTAAAAGATAGTCATTACAAAGAATTTTGTCACTTTCTCATTTCCATTTAATGTGAATGGGGGCTGTCAGTCATAATCTGCCATTCAATGAAAGTCAATAGGGACTGAGACTGTCAGTCAGTAATTTTATTCCGTACAATAAAAATGAATATGGACTGAGGATGTCAGTAACTAACATCCCACTTAACATCTCATTTTGTGCTTCAACGGAAAAAGTAATATGCTTTTGGAATAACTTAATAGTTGCCGTCATTTACTTAGCCTCAAGTTGTTCCAAAACTGTAAAAAATTCTTTGTTCTGTTGCACACAAAGAAAGATATTTAGAAGAATGTGAAAACTAAACAGTTCTGGGGCACCATTGACTACCATAGTAGTTTCTCCCTACTATGGAAGTCGATAGTGCACCAGAACTATTTGGTTACAAACATTCTTCCAAACATCGTTCTTTGTGCTTAGCAGAAGAAATTTACGAACATTACACAGGTTCGGAAGAAACTGAGGGTGAGTAAATGATGACAGAACTTTAATTTTTGGGTGAACTGTCCCTTTAAGGGTTGTGAGTAAACGATGCTGAATTAAATTTTTATTTTCAGTGAACTGTCCCTTCAAATTTTAAAGGTTGAAATGCGAGACCCCCGCATTAACTTTCCATAAGTTCAAAATCTCAATACATAGTTGAAAGAATAGTTTGACAACTTGGTGCTCACCTGTACAAGCATGTGGCAAACTTCCTGATGTCCCGCCTCAGCAGCTACATGAAGCGGTGTGCGTTTGTTCTGACTCTCCATTTTAAAGTTTGGATCTATTCCATCCACTGTGGAAACAGAAAGAAATGTTTCCAGCACAAAGCAGACAAAGGCAAAATCATTTAATTTATCACCGTCTCTTACCCAGCATCAGCAAAACCTTCTGCAATTCACCTTGTTTGGCCGAAATATACAGCTGTTTCGGGTGAAACCGAAGTTTCTTGGGTCTTGAGAAGAACAAATGCAACTAGTAAGATTTGATATTTTGTTTGCAATGAAAATAAACGGTATAGGTGATTTAGCTCAATTGAAAGATAAATAACAGATCTGTATCTTTACTTCTCGGCATCCAGAGCCAGCAAGACACTTTCCAGAGTTTCTTTAGGAGGTCCTAGGGGAGGTCCAAAAGCGATTCCTGTCCCCAATGTCACTGATTTGGATCCCACAGGAGACAGAGAAGTTTCAAGTGACTCTGGAGGTTTGGGTAAGGAGCTGTCCGCACTTCCCTCACCAAGAACAGACAGTCGAGTGGACCTGGAAACACAAGTGATTCAATGTTTTATTTTCAAAAGAATTGGTGTGGAAAAATGATAATCAGAGCGTAATAGTTCAAACAAAATCAGTGTTTGCATTAGCTATTTAAACAAAAGACCATTTTCATCCGTTCGTGCCGTAATGATCAATGGTAAAGAATCAAATCCGAAATTTTTCCGGAATTCTGCACTGATCCAACTTCAGACATGAGTGACTTCAGTCGATCCTTCAGTGATGTTCTGTCTAAAAGCGTGCTCAATCTTCCTCAAAATGTTACCAATGGCAGTTTTTTATGTTATTATTAAAGAGCCATGAAACAGTAACAACACTTATTTAGATGTAGACAAAGTTGGTTGTGTTGCACATCATAGAAAACAATGTTAGCAACAGTAAGTTTTTACGGTAGAGATAACTGGTTAATTTAAAGCTTTTTCCGCTATTTTTGCCTTTCCGGTTAAAAATCCTCATCTGGCCAAAGTCAAAGGATGTGAAGTGGCGATGTACTAAAGTACATCGATGACGTGTCTGTGTCTCATTATTATTCATGAGACTGTGTTTTCTTGACCAATGAGAAGAAATGTCTACTAATTATTCATGACAGCGCCTTGTGATTGGATCGTCTTCCATTCCGGAACCTTTGCAGGTTTTTAACGGCTCTTCTTCTCAGAACGTTTACGCCCCTTTTAATTGCATTTTTCAAAAACGACAGTGAGCTAGAATTTAGCTGAAAGGGGAGATTTCGTGACACTTTAAAGTGATACTTCACCCAAGAATGAAAATTCTGTCATCATTGAAGTTGTTACAAACCAGTATAAAATGCTTCGTTCTGATGAACACAAAGGAAGATATTTGGAAGAATGTAAGCCGTTCTGGGACGTCATTGACTGCCATAGTAGGAAAAATTTAAAATGGTAGTCAAAGGTACTCTAGAATGGTTTGCTTTCCTAAATCTTTCAAACTATCTTATTGTATCAACTAAAAAATACATACAATATTTTTTTTCTACTATGGTAGTGAATGATGTTCGAAAACTGACAATTGCAAACGTTCTTCCAAATATCTTTCTTTGTGTTCAACAAAACAAAGAAATGTAAACAGGTTTGGAACAATTTGAGGGTGAGTTAATGATGGAAGAATTTTTATTTTTGGTTGAACTATCCCTTTAATGCCATATTTGTTGTGCAGGCTTAATGTGATCCAGTACTAAACATAGCATTGGCCTCAGCTGTAAAAACTGCCTGGGGTCTTTGTTGCTGCTGGAAAAACATTCCTTACAAAAAAATCAAAGGCAACACCCGACCCATTACTCTTAGAATAAGAAGGAAATGACAGGTTAATAGTAACTTTAAGATCTGTCAGGAATGTTGTTCCGGGATCTACATGTATATCTTATGAAGAGCTTGGCACGTACCCTCCTGTCGTGGTGTCCGCTTTGCCTTCGGAAGTGCTGGGGCATGGGCCTTGGGTGAGAGGCACAGTGGAGGTAGTATCAGCCTTGGCAATGGTGACCTCTTTGGCTTTGCCGACCTCTTCTCCACAGTGTGGACAAAAGCTTTGACCGTTCAGAACAGAGGCACAGGCTCGATGAAAACGATGGGAGATATTCACCTCCGGCTGGCACTCCATGAAGGTACCCTATATGACGGGCACAATAAGTGTGACTTGATCAAGATCTCACAAAATCTCAAAACCTATCGACTTTTCTCTTTGGTTAAGCGAAAGACTCACTGCTCTGCAAAAGTAGCCACAGCCTGGGCAGCACTGATGTTTGATCATGCCAGTGCGATGGTCCTCGCACAGAACCAGCAGCTGGACCGAGTTTGAAGGCCTCATCATCTCGTGCTTCATCACTGCGCTCTGACATCGACTCAGCTGTCCCCACGACAACAAACAACCAATTAGATGAGAACGTTGGCTTTTTAAAAAAATAACTAGAGCAAAATTTTTGTAACATTAAACATGATTTGACACTAAAGATGTTTTTAGTTTGGAGCAGTTAGATGAATCAAAGGACCTTCTGGGCAGTTCACACCAAAAAAAAATTCTACCATCACTTAATCCACCAATGTTGTTCAAAGCCTGTATATGACTCATTTATATGTGTTGAACACAACATAAGATATTTTGAGAAATGTGTCAGTAGTTTGTGTTCATACAATGGAAGTCAATTGGGGCCAATGATGTTTGGTTACAAACATTCTTCAAAATATCTTCTTTGTGTTCCGCAGTCATTTACAGGTCAAACACAGGACAAAAAAGTCATACAGGTATAGAATGATGTGAGGGTGAGTAAATTATAACATAATGAAAATATTTTTGGTGAACTATCACTTTAAGCCATATCACATGCTAAAAATATACCCATAAGTCATTCAAATGGTATCTCGAGAAAAAAAACATACATTCCAGAACATGGTACTCAGGATGTAAAATCCCAAAATATAATTTTTTAAAACATCCACAAGAGCAGTCATGTCACCTGGCCGTCTACGCTCTCAGTCGCCATGCACTTCCTGTCTGCCAGGGTTAGGATCTCTCTGCTCTTGGGCGTCTCCATTCGACAGCTGCAGAGGGGCAGTTCCTGCACCATATCGACATCTGTGTTCTCGGCTGGTCCTGAAACAGCTGAGGAACACAAATATTAAGAGTAAGACTCAAATTTTCAAGAAAAATAATCTGTTTAGATGCACATCTGAGATAAGCACAACATTTATAGGCTGTAAAGCAGTCTGAGAAACAGTGTGTAGGGACTAATACCATTGATATGGATGACACCGCAAGAGATACATTACCACCAGGGGGCACTACATCAGTAAAGCGATTTAATCGATGACTCATTATAGCCAACATGGAGGCCACCAGGAAGGTCTGATAATGATCATGCAATGAACTTCATACAAATGCTTTTATTTTCAAAAGCCAGAGCTTTACATGAGAAGGACATAAACTACAACCGGTGTGAGATTAAGCTGCCATTTGAAAACTGAAGGCAAAACTAAAGGCAATTTCATTTGTACCATTACAAATGTTCTTTTGATTTCTTCTTCTTCAATCACCTGTGTTTTTAGATGTCAGCAGGGCTTCCTGTGCTGGCAGATTCAGAGAGTCTAGCGAGACTTCTCTATACTCCTTCCTGTTGTCAGACGTGGCTGATGTTGAGTTCTGGCTCTCTGATTGGGACTGGGAGTCCATTCCTGGAGTTTTAAGACGGACATACAAAAATAAATACAACTGATAATAAAAACGTCAACGTTTCCCTAAAGTAGATGTTTTGAAAAAACATCTTGTCATGCTCTTCAGACAGAACTTTTCTAAAATACTTGGATTGTGGAGGACGAGTTATATGAAGCATCGTAAATCATTTAATCAGATTTATTAAACTGGAATTGCTGTACCAGACAGTCCTTCAGATTTTGCTTTCAATTTCCTCTTGCGTTTCCTTGATGGTCTGAGCCAAGCATGATCTCCCTTGACCTTCTTTTTCCATTTCTTCTTCAAGCTTGACTCTGAACTCTGAAGAGAACATAACGTTGTAAGTACTTCAAAAGTGTATTTTATGATATTCGATGATATTAGAGAATGTTTGTGAACTGACCAAATCGGATTCGTCCCATTCCTCTTCACCTTCCTGTGATTCCTCAGACTCCTGTTCATCCTGAACAGCCAGTTGAATGAAATTCAAATGAAGATATTAGAAGATCACAAGAACAGATGACAAAAAAATCCTGGCTCATATTTTTTATTACTAGCGTTTTGGGATGAATTTCCACCTGCGCAACAGAAGTTGTCCGATATTCGTCCGGAGATGTTTTGGCTCCATCCTCAGTGGACACCTCCTCCTCATCCTCGGTGTCATCTTCCTCCGACTCCTCTTCATCAGAGTCATTCTCCATCCTCTCTCCATTCACATGTACTGACTCCTTTGGCTGCTGCGAACCAAAGAAATAAAAGATCAGCTCTTCACACCCCAGAGATTGCATGCACAGAGAATGGCTTCAAGAATTGCAAATGATTAGATATGAATGCTGAAGTCTTAAGAGTTCGCTTTGCGTATAGTTTGTAAAGCCTATTGTTGTATGGTGTTTAATGATATATGACCGTTCCTGTCAGCATTTGAGACCTGCGATCGCGGAGATCTGTCTGGTTTGTGATTTTTACTTTACAATATATAGACATGGCCGATTCGCACGGGATTATGATCACAGACAATCTCTGCAGTTATTTCAAATGACCAGAGGTCCCCAGGTAATACTAATCCCGTGCGAATAGGGCTTAAGCAGAAACGGCTGTTACATCATGTCACTTCATAAACTGTGCATGTACTTAAGCACTCTTTTGGCTCCCGCGGGTTATACTACTAGGCTATCCTAAACGCAAACCTGGTTGTTAGCAGTTAGGGCATAGCGTGGTAGCAACATAACAGCTAACGTGCTAATTTTAGCTACATAGCACATTTGGAGTCACCCAAAACACAACGCATGGACGTGAATGGGTTTAGTAACCAACGAAAATCATTTTCTCTAGTTATATTTTCAGAAACACCAGACCAGGCTTTGTGTAACAGGTGTTATCACTAACTTACACTCAACTCGCTATGGGAATAGTGCATAGCATAGTAACTATAGATAACGATAACATTAGTCATTGTGCATGAACTAAGGAATCATCAACTTTTGACCCTTCAACATTTATTGTGGTGTGGTAGTCATTGGTTTCAACATAACACTGAATTCATGAAGCGGCACAATTATGCTACATTAGCTATTGAGACCTGGCAACATTACATTATCTCTAGTCTACCTTACGGTTATAAATTGTGAACCAGTAACGTTAGTGCGCCACTAAACAACCTGAGCACAGCCTAATAACTAATAGGCTCAAAAGTTCAGGAGAGCAAGAATAAATGTACATGTAAGACTTTCAAATCCAGTAGCAGGAAGGCTAGTTCTCCATCCGTTTTGCAACCTGATTCATGCAGCTCACGCCACCATCAGATATTGATTGATATTGATATTGACACTGACACACCAAAGCTACAAGTGTGATTTCAGCCAATAGAAAGCCGCTTAGGTAGCAGCGGCAGTAAAACTCGTCCAGTTAAGAGTTGTCATACCACTAAAATAATTTTTGAGAGATTATTTTAAGGTCGAAAAAACTCTCTAGTGTTGCTTTAACGTACAAGGATTGTTCCTAGATTTTTTGTTTAGTAGGGTTTCAAGCTCTGACCTGAGGGTCGGATGAAGACTGGGAAATACGCTGAAACATCTCCAGAACTGTGCGCTGTTTCAAGACTTTATTCTTCTTCTTGGGGACAAGGCTGTATGTTCCCATCTTCCTCTTCTTCTTCCTTGACACTGGTGCTACTGAGGGAAATAGAGATTTGATTTGGAAGTCAGAAATATGGCTTGGATTACCCTGAACTTTAACACCCACAATACAACATACAGCTACATCTGCAATGTCATTTATCTATAAATACACATGTCATGCCAAGTATGTATTCTACATATTGATGTCTTAAAGGTCTGATGTGTATTTTTGTTGTAGCAATTGCAATTTAATATACATAACTATGTCTTCAGAGGTGTATAAAGACATTACAAAATTGAGTGTAATGTTTATATTACCTTAGAATGAGCTATTTCTATCTACATACACCATGGGTCCCCTTACATAGAATTCGCCATGTTGTTTCTACGGTAGCCCTAAACAGACAAACTGCTCTACAGAGCACGTTTTGTAAATGAGTAATCTCCTTGATAAAGAAGCGAAAGCGTGAAATCTTAGCTCGGTGTCAGCCACCGTAGTGCTTCGAAAGGTAGGGGTGCAGTGAGCCGTAGATTGCAATTGGCAACCTTACCACTAGACGCTGCTAAATTTCATACACTGACTAGAGCTTTAAAAACATTATTATGTACATTATTCATATACATTAATTCAGACGGATGCAACTTTGTAACCTGTCTGTGGCTTGGCTGGTGTGGCGGTCAGCACAGATGTGGCATCAGGTTGGCTTTGAGGTAGCTGATTCTGGATTAGAGATGGCTGCAGTGCCTCTGGTTTCTCCACACTGTCGTCTTTCACAACGATTGGCTCCTTCCTTTCCCTATTTAAAAGCTGTAGCAGGAATATAAAAAATGATTTAAAACATCCATGGTATATAAGTATTAAATGACAGAAAAACAAGAACTGAATTGCTTCTAATGCATTTCATATCTTCATGGTTGAGTGCAAAAGCCTCATTATTAGCTGGCTTCTTACAATTTAGTGGCACATAGTCTGTCTGCTACCTTTAGTGTCTGATTCGAGGCCGGCCTTGACATCGTTTTGCGTGCACGGTGTATCGTTACAGGCGGAGGCGCATTTGACACTACGCCATTTTTAGTCTCTGTTTCCGCCCGTCTTTCTGTTTGCATTGGTCCTGGGTTTACTTCAGTGTTCGGAGAACTCTGGTCTGGGGATTGTAACGTAGAAGGTGCAGAAGGAATGTTTTTAGTCCCTTGCCCCAATGTGGAACCCCCAACGGGGGACCAGTTAGTCCTGTGTGGGGAAGAGACAGGGTCCTCCTGCTGTTTGCTTAGGATGAATCCATTACTGCCCACCGTAGAGCCATGAGGAAACTCTGTGTCTAACAGTCCGTTCTCCATGGCTGAAGATCTGGCTGGTGACCCTTGCGTAGAGAGGTCCTGCTCGCTTCGCTTTGTATCCGTGTTCTCATAGGTCCCGTTCAGTTCGGTGGCCTCTCTGAGGGGGTCCGCTCGCCCGTTCGGGTGGTCTTCATCTCCACCTACATCACAGAAAACAAGAACAGTTAACAATGGGAAAGCTCAGGTGCAAAACTAAACAAGAGCTTACGTTCAGTGACATCACATTTTTTGTGTTTCTAAATGTCAATATGTGAAGAATGTTCTCTATATAGCTGCCACATAACTGCACGAATGAATACAGTCTTGGATGACATTTTTTTGTTTTAATAAAAGAAAACTATTTTTAATGTATTATTTACCCTCTTCCTGATCACTGTGTGACTCTTTCGTGCACTCAGACTTCATGGATTCCCTCTTGCCCGAATTCCCATTGGCCAAACCGGAGGGCTGAAAATATGCAAACACAATCGATTAATACGATTTCACGTATGATGCAATAAAATATAATTTTGAACTAATTTGAACAGGGTTTTATTCTAGACAAAGAGAGGGCAGAGATTGCATAAAGCCTAATATGTCAACTTTTCATATTTCAAGTCAGATGAAATAGCCTGTCAAAAACATGTGGCAATGAAAGCAAGTCAAAGTGCAAAATAATTCTTCCAATCAAAAAATAAATGACCCAATGCTACTCATAAAAGGATGTTTACTGTCATACGTTTCAAAAACACCTTAAAGTTTCCCTGCCAACAAGAAAAGAAACAGTCATCCCCTGGGATTGTGTGAGGCTTCACCACAGCTCCAACGGTTAAGTATAAATAACATCTGAATAACAAGGGATTTGATTGGCCGGAGGGAAATGCTCTGTGCTGTCAATCACTCGAGTTGAGGTCTCCGAGCACTGCAATCCACCACGGATTTCCAAACACCTAATAATACACTTGCACACAACTCCCCCTCCCAACATTATTGAAAATTTACTAGACGTTACTCCATTTCTAATTGTGTGATGCCATCCTGATATTAACCAACATGAGTAAACATAACATAATAAATACAAAGAATGCCAAAGTTCGGCATGCACTTTTTTCCCCTCTCATAGTCCCTCCCATCTTTATCTGTATCTCCCTCTCTTTCTGTCAAATCTGTTGCTTTCCTTGCTGGTCCATTGGAAGCAGACAGTCACAGCTGTTCTCTCCCATGGGCCGATCCTGAATCTGACACAAGCCCATGTGGAATATCCCTCCCTCTGAGGCAAGTGATGCAAAACAAACCATTGGAAGCAATTCCTGGTCAGGTGAGGAGTCTCTGATCACCATGGAAAAAATAAGAATGAAGTGAAGACTTTAAAATAAATGAAGCGGCCCACAAATAGGCCTCAATGAACAAGACAAAATTATGAATCGAGAGGAAGATTCTGTATACATATTTATATTATTTTACCCAAAACTACAGTAAAGTGTCCTGTTATATCGACTGGTGCACATTCAGTATGAATTGAAAGAGAGAAATAACTAAACAGCTGCTGTATTAGCAAAACCAGATCTGGTCCACACCTTCCTCAATTCCTTTCAAATGACTTGCGTTTATGTCAATGGGTTTTTATAATACACGAACACACTAAGCACATGACCATCAGTAACAGCACCGCCATGAAGACAACAGACTTGGAATAATAAATCTGAGATCACAATCCCATCCGAATCCATACACAGAATCACAGACACTCTGGGTTAAAAACTTCATTTAGAAAGCAGTTCTGCTGCTGTCATCTCATCTGCCAAATATCTAATAATTCAGAGCCTCCAACGCTAACAGCTCTTGTTCGCAAAGAGCACCTCAAGTAACCGCAAAATACAGGAATGAGCCTAATCGCCTCCAGGACTCAGTCAGACGGGAGATCAAGCTCACTCTGGCCTGAGAAAGAAACCTTGGATGGATGAATAATCCTCTGAGATTCTCCTCTCTCACTACAACATCCATCAGTACACAGGTAGCCAGGAGAAACCTGCAACAGAGTCAGGTGATCCTCGATCGAGGAGTTGTACCAACTTGTTAAAATAAACCCAGTATATAAAACAAACATCGAAACATGAGAGGCGATGAGATAGACTTGTTGATTTGCTCCTCTTGAAGGATAGACAGATGTCTCCAAGCCACGCAACAGAAGTGGTGCATCCAGTTATATCAGATAACACTTGCACTCACATACCAGCCTACAACTACAGGAGTGAATCTATGCGGTCAGGCTCAAGAGGAGGAGGTAAGGTCAGAAGGTGCAGCAATTACAGGCAAATCCAAGCATTCTCCACCACGCTCGGCCCCTCCCCATCCCATCTAGATCCCCAGACCTTCTCTGATTGGCAGAGGCGCGGACTGCACAGCCAGAAAATGTCTGCCACACGTTTGAGCTCCTCTCGCAACAAAGGAGGCCGTCTGCCTTTCTATTCCCCTCTCTCACCACCAGGGGAGCCACTTCATAATAAGAGTCCCCCATTTCCTTGGACATACCAGACTCGATCTGCCCTACTGACTCCACAAAGGTTTCATCCGTTTATCAAATCAGGTCTCAAACTTAATCTACCGCTGATCTTCAATGAAGAGGTTCTACATTGCTCAGTGATGAATTTAATTGTATCTAGAAACACATCGATTCCCAAAGGTGATTACACAGCACCCTTCTTCTGTGGGTGCTCATTTTAGATTGTTTAAAAACACTTTGGAAAATTAACCATGGTTTTAATGTAGTAGATGTGTAGAACCATGTTGCTTGGTGGATTGATTACTATTTGAATAACCACAGTTTTACTACAAATACCATGACTTAACTATGGTTCCTGTAGCAGAACCATGTTTAAGTTTTGGTCACCACTGTTTAAATATAATAACCATTGTTTAATTTGTATTAAAACCAAGGCAAATTTTGTAAGGGACAATTAAGCTACCGCCATTGTTCAGTTGGCAACATATTTTACTTTGTTTTCTGCAGAAGAAAGTCACAGGTTGATGACAGAATAAAAAAAATTAACACATTAAGGGTCCATCTGGCCCATATGGCATCCAGTTCAGAGAAGAAATCGATTTACATGGCATTAAAATTCCTGAAACTATAGTCCAAAAACCATCTTGTTTAACAATTCAAATGAATCGTCTAATTTGGTTAAAATTCAGATAACGCTGTAATGAATAATATATAATAGTGGAGTTACATCAACTACATTAAGAAATCAGTCTAGGACATAGCAGTCAAATTTAAAGCCAAAGCTACCTCAAAAAAATATAAACTCTGGTTTCAAAAATCTGTCACAGTGAAGAAGGAAATGTTTGCACATTCCTGACCCAAGAGTCACAACCCAATCTACTGCCATTTCCTTAGGAGGAGCTAAAATGGTTTCAAATCTGGCATTTACAGATTCACATGAAAAAATTGGCTCTACTGTATTTTTAATGACCCTACTCCCTTTATGCAAGTCACAGACATGTCTAGGCTCAATTTTTTATTAGAACCATCAAGACAGCTTTGTCTCCGAACCACAACTGTAACTCAACAGTAAGACCTAAACGGATTTTTCCGGTGACCTTTTCCCTACCAAAAAGCCTTCTGAGCATACCAGTCAATGTGGATCTCAGATATAAGCGACCCACATTCCTCTCATTGAAAGAGAACGTGGCCCCCTACAGGCCACAGATGGAGCATGCTCCGTAGAGAAAACGGGAGGGAAGGGCCTGTGCTTCAATCCACCATGTTGTAACCAGACTGTTTACGTACACCATGAGCCAGACAGAGAGTTTTATTTCCAATGGGTATGGGCGCTGTTTTTGGTTAGACATGTGATAGATGTCAGATTTATCTGCATCAATCCACTCATTCTAACCTTCATTTCAAGAATCTAGATTTATATCAACTAAAGCTCTAGTATTTGCAAATAAAAGACTATACATACAAATCAACAGATATATTTATACACATTCTTACATGAACAAATGATCTCGCTATATGACGTTGGTTTGGCGCTGCTACTATACTGGAGACTAAAGCAGCGTACTGTATTCACAAAAGCTAGCTGAGATATGGTTTTAACTCTAATGAAATATTTCCCTGTCAATGGAAAGAGCAAACACAGCATTTCTTTCAACTCTACAACAATAAACAGGCTTTTCCATTCCACATGCATAGAATCAGCTTCTCTTATATCCCCTAAGAAATAACCAGAAGCCCGGCAGCGTTTCTTAGACTCGATTCTAATGATTTCAGTGACTGGGTTTGTGTCATATCAGAGATCAAAGTGAATCCCAAGTCAATTTGCCAAAGAGCAAAACCTCATAACGAACTGTCGAACCGGGTGCAAGGGCCTGATAAAAGATGAATCTGTGCGTGTAGCTTCTGCGAACATCTAATTGTAACAATCGGTCATAAAAAGGACACGAAATAACTGATAATAAAGTATTCAGAAGTGCATTGCAGATTAATATCCAATTACGACTGCGGTCAGATGTGATGCAGATCAGGTGTTTGTGACTCATGCAAGAATGACAATCAATAAAGAAACCAAAATATAAGCCAAAGAACAATGCCATGCAAAAGATAGAAAAATGTATACTCAAAATAAACAAATAATGCAATCTCTCTTGTACACAAAAATAAGAATTTTATAAACAAAAATTATAGTATATGAAATGAAACTACAATTTGTTAATCCACATAAAAGCACGACGATTCTGTGTCATTCTGCATATTATACTAAATACTAAATAAAAGCAAAACAAAGTATGTAAGGATATAAAATACTTCCACATTCTTTTAATGGTCGATGCAGTTCTTGCAGCTGCAAAGACTAACCACCAAACTGTCTAATTGGTCTTATTGCAAAACCTGTTTCTCGTTAAATTGTCCCTTCGACGCGTCAGCTTCATGCTGTTTTAAATGCCCATTCTTAAAAACCTCACAAAAAGCAAATTAGGCTGTCTTTACTGTATCTTTACTGTGATCAAGTCTCCACACATTGTCAGCCTGGATCTCTCAGCAGCAAGCCCGGACCTGCAAACTTGTTGTCTTCCTAAACACTACAGCAACGCTTGGCAAACTACACTTTTATTTGTCTGCAGTATACAGTATCTATTCCGTGCAGAAAAAAGCAATCTTATTGTATTCATACACCCAAATGACCTTCAAAATTTAAGAAAAACATTGGTGTAAAACAGAACAAACTATGATGAATAGCATCCCACAATTTCAAATAAAAAAAAACATGTAGGAACTAGGAAGTAAACCATAGAGGGAGTCACATGGTAAACATCCCAACATGTTTTAAGGCCTTTAAGATTTCCCTCCTCCAGACCATTTAAGAAGAAACAAGAAGACCAAATATCACCAATGAAAAGATCAAGAGCAGAAAAAAGACCATTCAAAATCAAGTGTGATCAAGTATTCGGAGAAGATGGCATTCTTTTTCGGTGTAAATCAATGTTAAGGCCAAAATCTCAACATCTCTGCAAGTTACCGAAAAATGTCCCCTTTTGATATCCGTACCTCACGATTTCAAGTTTGACTTTTCTAGAAGAAGGAAAGCTACTGCTACTGATTTGACACTGCATGCTTTTGTTTCACCTAAAAGTGACGGATCGCAGAACTGTCTCAAAGCTTAAGATGAAGGCAGTGCACCATATTTCTATCCTATTTCAGACCCTTCCACTCCTCTGAACGTCAGCAAAACAAGTGGTCCTCAATGGACCTAACAAGAATGCAGAGATGACAAAAGGAATCGGTATGATAAGTCTCGACAGATGTTTACTCAGAACCACAAAGAATCAAAGGTGCTCCACCATCTTTGTCATACCTGCATTCACACGATGGCCTCCGATGGAGAAAGAGCTTCGAGCTGACTGCTCCTCCTTCCTCTTCACCCGCATGCAAGCATTCAACCGGCTTGTTGATCATGTGACCCAGAGGCTCCCTCTGTTGGTCGAGCTTGCTAAACCTCACACTGAGCATGCTCAGTCAGTTCACATTTCAGGTTTTTCCCATTTCATTGCTGGGAATGGTACGGTGATGCCACAGAGACGTGGAGCACTACCGCAGGAACCAGGAGCAAGACAGTGTGTTGTCCTCGGTCTGTTCTTGCCTCTCAAGAGAGGTCTTTATCTCGATTTACAGCAGTAGGCCATGACCGTCAAGAGATGAAAGGCCCTGAGAAACCAGTGGCAGTCTGGACGGTTTGCTTAAACAAATTTTTCATACTGGTGCCAAAAATAGACGAGTGGAAAGAAACCACGTAATTTGGTACGTTTGAAAGATTCAGTGCTGTTTGGTGTTAACGGCACAGGCAAGAGCAGTCTAAAGAAAAAGATTCAGGATTATATAACATTTTAACAAATCTGCCTCTATCCAGTCATGGTACAGCCCATCACATTGAAGATGTAAAATGCAGCAAGATGCATGAAAATCACATCGCATTCTGAATGGCTGAATGGAACTGGTTCTCTTAATGCATTTGAGATACAGCGATACTTATTCTCCCAATCGAGTGGGTCATAAAAGCACCGTCTGGCATCTGTTAAGTAATCTTGTAGTCAAAGACAAACTGTGTAATGTCATTAATGTTATTTCATGTAGTTCTTTCCCATGAAAATGTCATTTAATCTGTTTAATGGCTTGGGTGGGGACATGTCTCGAGCAGGAAGCCGGAAGAATTCTCCGTTTCCCAAAATACTAACATTTGTTTTTTTATACGACACATTCATATCTACACAGCTAAAGACAAGACAGGAGGCCTAATCCCTCCTGTGCTCTCTAACCCACTTTACTGTTCCCACATAAACCATACTTCTAATACAATACAGACAGTAATGTAGAATACATCATGTTTGAGAACAATGTAGATAGGCAAATCTTTATTGCTTTAAATGCAACTTTATTTCTTCCAGTTTTCCAAACGGAGCCCAAGACCTTGTCATGCAGGAAGTCTCACAATCTGTCATTCTGCCAAAAATCCTGCAGTTTTGACACAGCATGGATCAACACCCCCGAAAGCCTGTGTAGCTATCCGAGACCGCCATTCTGTAGTCCCCTCATACCGACAGCATAAATTACGCTTCAGCGAATCAGAGAAACGTATTTCCAAGAAACTATGTTTAGTATATCAAGATTCCTCTTTAACCGACTGAGATTCATTTCACTCGAGAGAAAAACTAGACTCTGTAGTTTGATATGCTCCAGTTTGTAAATGGGTGAGACATCCTCTGCTTTCTCGGAGTACAATAATGAGGGAGGGAAAGATTGAAACAAAGAGGGAGAGTGGAAGAAAGAGAGCAAAAATTGAGAAACAGAAAGCAGCGCAGCGAGAGATTCGATGTGGCTATTCACAACTCTCGCAGGATGGCCTGAATTTTCACTCAATCTAAAGCTTGCTTTTTTAAATCACCTCATTTAAGAGGACACCTCTCAAAAGAAATAACCACGTGGACATTCACACACCGACACATTTCTGACAAATGCATAATAGTGACAGTTTTCACCCCAATGCAGCACAAGAAACCCAGCAGTTTCCAACAAGAGGTGTTTTTAGTCCATCAATGTTATACCTCACCATCAGCAAAAAGCATCAAACACCGCCTGCATAATCTGCTCTGCTTAGCCTCATAAAGATACACACAAGTTTGTCTTTTTGGCATTGGACACCAATGAAACAAGCCTACTAAAGCACCTACTCGTACCTCCCTCTCTAAAGTCCATTGCACATCGAGTCCGAAATTTGCGTCCGAAATGTACGCACGTTAAAAAAATAAATACGACCTCACGTTATGTCCATCACATTGCACAAGGTGCAAACAACCTTAGTCTTGTCGAGGTTTCCATTGGGAAGCTTCTTAAAAATAAATTTTCCCTGAAGCAAACCCGGCGGCTTCATAGCTGCATCCATGTTAGCACGTCACGTTTGATGTGTTAATTTCACAGTAACGTTATATTGTGTTCAGACCAAACGCGAATGGCGCGTCAAGCGCGAGTGATTTACATGTTAAGTCAATGCAAAGACGCGATAGACCTACTTGCGGAGCAAATCGCGCGAATGAAGCCCTGGTTATGAGATGATGAGGCGGCGCGAATGACGCGAATGAAGCCCTAGTTATTAGATGACGAGGCGGCGCGAATGACGCGGATCACGCGAGTTGAAAACTCTCGTTCTCGCCCCCTACAGTGCAATTCAGCCATGTATACATCCGCGCTAAAATATCAAGCTGAATGTCATCATAGCTTGCGTAGTATGGACCCAGCTCCCAACCCAACTTTGAGAATAGATTAACGGCGACATTTTTTTTATCGCGCGATAAGAGTCTCACCGTTAACGCCGTTAACGGCCCACTACTAGAAAAAACACATACGAAAATTTCAGACTGTATGTGCAAAGACCTTAAGAAACTCAAGATTGAGGCTTCTCCATCTAAGACATAAGGAGATTTAAACGGCTACAGGTTTGTCTGGATGCCACGGTAATAACTCAATTATTTCAAAACAAATGAAAGACGTCTATCCACGTTTTCTTCAGAAACATGTGGCTATGGCTGCCAATGTTTGGAAAGACACTCTCTAAATAAGTTCCTGAGGTATAGCTACACCCAGCACTCGGAAACAGTCCTTCCGGGAAAACACCAAAGCCTGGCAGGTTCAGGGTGATCACATGATCAGCTCTCTCAAAACCAAACGTGACATTTCCTGAAAGCTTCAGACTTCAAAGCTTCTTTTAAGACCTTGTAATGTGATTTGTCAAACGGCTTAATCATCTGACCAATAAGACAACAGATGAATCGGATCATCTCCATCGGATCCTAAATCAGAGAGTTTTTCTGAATAGCTTAAGCACTCCATTTCTTTCCAACAGCAGTCCAGGAGGACCAGTCATGTGTCTGGTAATGCTTCACCATAAAGGCAAAAACGAAGTTTGATATAATCCTGCACTGATCAGAGGGTAAACATGGCTGTACCTGCCTTGAGCAGTGGTCTCTATTCATGAGGGAGGAGGAAACAAATTTACATTCTACAACGACTAGCTAGCTTCCCACTCATGCACCGTCCCTGCGCACAGGTCATGTGATCAGCTCTCTATAAAGCTCTGACATGGCCCACACTGAGCATGCTCAGATGGAGCACTGCTGTTCCTCACGAAGAAGGAAGAGCTGAAAAAACAACACTGCAGCCATTTTATGGTACAGGGTCTAGCTTGAATCAATGGGTTCTTTGGTCTGCCTAATCTATTGCGTTATATGGTCATAGCTCTCTGATTACAATGATTGAAAAGTGTTTATAATACTGGTGTTTAAGAGGGTTTAAAATGTCAGTTGCTTGGATTTATCCATACACATTACATTTTTAATTTCAAATATTTGTTTTGCTCAAGAACACACAAACCGGCGGCTGCCTTTTGCTGGTCGATAAAAAAGCACCATGAACCGAAGTCCTCAGTAAATTGTCAATTATTTCAGACAACGCATTTGAAATCTTGTCCGAATTATTTGCCCTTTTGAGAATGTGAAACGTGTTTGAGGTTTATCATTCTCTCTCAGCAAAGAGACGATTCCGATGTCTGACAATTAAATATTCAGATAAAAAATAGGTTACACATATTAAAAAATTAACTCAAATCACATCACAAAATTATAAGATTTAAAATAATTACTGCCATTGGAACAAATTAATTTCTATATACATTTTTTCACGATAAATTATCGGCCATATCGTTATCGGCCAATAAATGGTCATGTATTATTTTAACAGTGTAAATTTAGGATCATATATTATACCCGATAAATCGGAAATAATTTCCTCTGGTTAAACTTCTTCCGCGGCATGCTTCTCACAGTAAAAATAGAGTACAGTACTGTCTTTCTGTCTTGATAATTCACTTACTGCTATTAGCAAAACATT
Organism: Triplophysa tibetana; assembly: GCA_008369825.1. Lineage (NCBI taxonomy): Eukaryota > Metazoa > Chordata > Actinopteri > Cypriniformes > Nemacheilidae > Triplophysa > Triplophysa tibetana. The sequence goes on from CM017898.1 coordinate 6,015,186, forward strand.
GTTGATGTACAGTAGGTACAGTATGTAGATAAAGTATTTATGAATGTGTAAACTATAGGAACATAAGTATCGTTTGAATCGGACTGCTGTCTGAATGCTTTCTGTCTTGAGGCCAGTTAGAAATGTGGCTATGAAGAACACTTTTCTGGGTTGCTCTGGAAGAACATCTATAATTGGTTTATTAAATAAAAAATATAGCCTACCAAAAAACTTTGAAGGTTAAAGAATCTTTAACTAGAGTGAAGTATGCTTGGTACTTGATTTTGAGAGGGGAAAGATAACTAATGGTTACCTAGTTTTCTGCAGTCAATATTTTCAAATAGAAGCACTTTTTTCCTTTTGTTTCGGTCTTATGAAATTTTATATTTATATTCAGATGCTATATATCGGCCAATATATCAGTTATCGGCTTCCAATGTTAAAGAATTATTGTCGTCGGCCAAAATGTATATGTCGGAGTATCCCATTTCTCCAATGTCAAAAGCAGAATTACAAAATAAATCAGGGAGTCTATAATATAAAAAACCCACAAAGATTCTACAAAAATTACATTTACACTTACAGTTAGAGTTAGAGTAATGAGGAATGAGAAAAAGCTTTCATAATAGTGCTTATTCTGCCGCTGGCAACCATGAGACGTAATCAATTATTTATTATGACATGACATCACTTAGTTTTAAGAATTAAACCAGTAGGTTTGGACCAATAGAAAGTCAACACATCTTATTAAGGGCTGTTGTTTCTGCTCTTGTTTAAACTGTTGCATAGGTTTCAGATTTACTCAACACCACTTACCATCATGTAAAAACTGGCTATTAGTTTTTGGCTCGCCTCGAATAAACTATCAGTGGTGATATTCAAATATATGGCTAGCAAGACTAATCTGCATCAAATCTAGCCCATTCCATCCATGCCAAGTCTCGACCGAACCTCAAAAAAGTCAGATGACTTCTAGCAATCTGCAGGAATAACGTTTGCCTTTTTCGGAAATAACTTCCTATTAGCCATCCTTTCAAAGAAGATTAAGGTATATTATTTCTGAGAACAATTGGTAGAATAAAGACAGATCCCAATAAAGCCAAAAAGCTATGACCTTCACTAAACATTGACCCTTTCATCTAGAGGTTTATTTGGAAAGAAGCAAAGATCTTGTGTCTTTCCCTGTTCATAAGAAGGTACGAAACGTTACCAATCTTTATCTAAGCTTCAACCAACTCATCGTCGCTTTCCTCCAAGCAAGGTAATCCCAAGAGTTTCATAGGCAAGAACGTGATCTTGGCCTTGGCTTCCTCTATGCCCTTACCCTACACCATCTCCTGTGTTGTTTAACGCAAGACGCAACATAAATAAACAGAGGATCAACTAACTTTAACATATCAGATCTGTCCATACTGCCAGGACCTATATTGTGAGCATTTCCTAACTACTTGGCAATACTTTGAAGCAAATGACATCATTTCCTCTTGCAAAAACATTCACGCTAAAATGTTTGCAGCGTGCACCGTTTTATAAGATGAAATAGTTGCTTTCTCTGCAACTTGTATTTAACATTTATCAACATTTATACAACGCTGAAAGAACAGGGTGGCCAATATTCATGTTTTATGTGACAATACAAATATAATAATAGCAAAAATGTATTGATGCCTTCCACAGTATTTACTCTCAGTTACCACATGATTGAAGCCAATTATAAAATGTAATAAAACACAGGCGTCACATAACTAATTTAATTTAAGTTTGTGTCCAATATGGACATCCCACTGACAACACACAATTCCAAAGGAGTTTGTAAATATAGAATACAGCTAGAACATCATAACAGAATATCAAAATATCAGATAGACAGAATACAGATTAATATTACTAGTCGACAACGACAAATATTATTTTAGTTATACTATGGCCTTCAATGTATTTTTATGTACTTTACTTTGGCTGTTCAAATGCATTGATGCAAGCCTGAATTACTGAACACACCACTTTTTCACACAGTGGGAAAAAAGATATATATATTTTTAAATCAAGTAGTATTTCTGCCAGACTCTTCAGAAGGCTTTATTTAAGCAAGCTATAATAACCATTCTAACTGAGCATATTTTAAATCACGATAACAACTTAGAGGTCCTACTTTAGCCAAAAAGGAACCAAGTACGGTGAAAGAATCATAAGATACAAATGAAAATAATTCCTAACAAACAAGGAAGTAACATCTCATAAGGCTTTAGTCATAGGCGCCATCCAAGCTTTTAAGCTCTCCATGTGAAGTTTTGTTTTCAAAACTACAGTCAACATTTACTTTGTCTTAAGATCCCTTCGGTTTTTAGTACCAGGAGTTTATGCAAACCATGGGCGATCAGATTCACTAGATTACACAATAAATGTCTAAGACATTTAGCAACAACAACTGGGCTCAACAGCCTCGAATGGTTGGAGTCATGTAACTAAGAACAATGTCACTGAAGAAAAAGCCTTACATAATGAGATCTTAAAATGATGTATTGATAGACATAAATATACAACTATTTTATATACTTCTAATGATCTGAAGGCATAGCTTAATTTGTTTGCAAAACGTGTTTTTACAAGAATATATACCTAAATACATAACCATTAAGCAGGATTCACAATCCTAGACTAATTCACCTTCATGTTTTTTGCTCATACCATCCCCAAACGGTCACTTGCAAATGTTAAAGTGAAACTCATTCATAGAGCCCCCCCTGTCGGTGAATAAGTGCAGGTTCACTATATGAAAGCCATAGATATCGTTAATTTCTTAATAGTGTTAATTGTTTAGTATGCGTCACTTAAAGCTTTAACCACCGGACAATAAGACATGGTTGTCAGCTCTTTTACTACCAAAACGGTAATGCGTTCAATATTATCTACTACACTCCATATGCACGTCATGCAAAACATAACATTTCTAAATGCAGGAAAGCCAACAAATTTACTTACAGGGTGACACAACACGATGACACCTTAAAACGCACACAATTATTAGCTAAGGCTAAAGTCCCTTTACAAAATTCACAAATAACTTAATCTTCATCACACAACACTTATGTTGACAACTGCCATGCAGCAAATAGCTCGTAGCCGTAGCTTCCTGCATTGAAAACACTGCAAACTACTTGAACAGATCTTTAGTGCAAAGAAATTGCAGTTTTGTGTTTTTCTGAGGGAATTTAGCAATGATGCACTAACACATTACGACTTGCGCTTCTGCTGTATTTACAACAACTGCACGGCAGCATCTGAAGCCGGATAGTACCGGGGCCCGGGAACCAGCATAACAACAATCACAATGTCGTGTACAAAGGATAAGCGACTTTAATTCAGGTTCCAGGGCTACGACAGACTCCACTGCAGGGGGAGGCCGCCCCATTATTTGCCTTCACAAAGCTTCACGCGCACCCGCTCGCACAAAAGCACCGAGTTTTCGCACAGAAACAGACCGTCAGGCGGGCTCTTTGAAAAACCCGTAACGAGGCGACACCGCTGGCAGCCGATCAACGCTTTGACCCACTGCACCAGTAGTACCGCACCGTCTGTCAATCAAACGTGTAGTGAAGCTAACCAAACCTCGTAATAACGCCGATAAACAAAGTTACAATGTGGCATCCCAGCTCTGTCTTACCTCAGTTTTCATTGAAGCCATGTCCTCAGCACGAGACGCCGCCCCCTTCGGTGTACGTCACTGATTCACTTTCTCTTAGCGCTTGGAGGGGTAGATGAGCACTCTATTTCCCGTTATTGAAATAGGAGGATAAGTGGGCACTTGCTAATGTCCAAAGCTTCAGAAATATCTATTTGTAACTGCTTGTTTTTGTCTAATACTGGCATGTGTTCATTAATTAATAAAAAAACGTTTAGCAATTTTTCAAATCAGGTCACTTTCTTCGAGATTTGTATATAGGCTACTTTTGATCGTTTTTTCAAATGAAGTCAAATCACTTTAAATGTCACATCGCCATCAAATAGTGGAAAGTGATGCACATGTGCAGTTATGATCTAAAGGATCAACATTCTCCATCCATGATCTCTTCACAGGCTTCTTCACCAGACCTTCATGACTTCATCTTCTCAGGCCTTGACAGCATTTTCCCTACGCAGACTACAGCCATGGCCATCTCCTTGCGTGGCACCATGATAATGATGGATTGGGGCTCAGTTTCTATGGCAACCAGAGGCACCAGGCATTGTTGGAGGTGTAGCCAGTTGCCTTGATGTTTTCCCTTCTATTTCCTTTGTGTTGCCATACAGCAACTTAAATCCTCAAGAATCATATTTTAAAAAGCTGTGTTGCTAATAGATAGTAAGCTAGGCATTGACATAGGTCTAAACTTATGTTTATTCTAAACTACATGTGACCCACATTATTTAACGACAGTTAGTATGTAAAAGTAATAAAGGAAATTGAGAAAAGAAAAACATGTAGAGCGCAATTTTCCTCTATTCATATTCTTGACTGTTTCCCCCCCGTAAGGGTGTGGAAAATGTCCTATTGGGCAATTCAACTGTGCTGAAATAGTAGGATTATAACAACTAGTCACATTAAGCGAATCTGGAAAATATGATATGGAATGTCAACTAATCTGAACTCAATTTTGAGGAAGCTTTTGGACTAGGTTGTAGAGGCTGAAGGTCATGTAACCCTCAGGCATCACGATGTATTTAAACAAAAATCCTTTGTCGTCGTTGATGTTTGTTTAGTTGTTTGTTATTTTATTTAGATCATGTTGACAGGCATTCAACTAAGCATTATCTATCAGCGCAATGTCTTATAAAAGCAGCAACAGTCACATAAAATATTGCTGAATAGCCATCTGTTTATTTTTATTTACGATTAGCCAATAGTCCACAACGGATGAATAGAAAATTCATTTCGGAGTCAGAGCGAGTTTTTCCATTTTCTGAATGGTTACAAATACAATAATTTTCTTTGGAATAATGAACCTTGATGAATTCGATTGGACCAGAAAATTACATTTAAAAAGGTCAATTTTAATTACATGATCACTTGTTTATTAATTAATAAAATAAGCAAATGTAACAAAAAATAAAGAAACAGTTTTCAAATGAAAAAATCAAATGACCATCACCTTTAAAAAAAGTGGAGAATTTAAGGGGTTTTATTTCTTTGTTGTACAGTTTTACATATAACATTGATCCATAATCGTGCTACTTTATGTCAAAACCTGCTGAAAGCTCCATAGGAAGAAAAGTACCACACATGACAAAATCAACTCAATAAAGCTGTTAAACCTTTGGTGAAAAGGAAAATACAGAACATGTAAATCAAGCATTAAAAACTGCTCGCTAGAGCTGCGACTGCATCATGCGCAGAGATGGAGGACTCTGTCATTTCATTGTCAGACTATGAAATCCCTCATAACTCTTTCAGATGCATTAACATTCATTAAGCCCACAGAAATAGACAGCCGCAGAATCATCTCGAAAAGTACTTCAATTCAGTCTTTGCTGCAAGAACTATGGGACCAGTGATGTATCTTATTCACATTTAAGGCAAATGCAGTTTTAAATATAAAACAAGATTTTCAATTGTTTGTTTTGCTTCTACAGTTTTTGAAATGACTGAGGTTACAGCACAGTGTTGCCTACACAGTGACGAGACTCAATCTGACTCCAATTTTAAGTTTAGCTGCGCTGTTAGACATAAAAGTGGCTTGCTGTGATACAATCACAAAGATAAGATTCCCTAATGTTTAATTTGATACCAATACAAATGCTTCCTCTCTACCAGCATTGGAAATAGTACATAGTGGCATTTTACCCAGAAAACCAGGTGGAGTAAACGAAGACAAAAAACATCTAATTTAGCTGATTGAGAAAATCTTTCTTTGACAAGCTGAATCAAGTAATACGCTTAACTACAACACTTACAATCTCAATGAAATATACATGGGTGGGGGGCATAGAATCACACACATACACAATGATAAACTCTATAAAAGTGCCTTTTTGTGCTTCCAAATTCTTCACAACAGTTTGAGGGTCAAAACAGATAAAAATGGTTTGCGATTTTAAACGACTGTACACAACGATCCTTGCACAGCCTAAGGCCTCGCTGGAAATCCGTCATAAAACTCCATTTCCTATGGATCAAAACATACATCAGACATTAACAGATCGCGTCAGACTCGAAGGAATCTCAGTGCTGCATATGCGGCAAAACACATCTGTTGGACAACACAATTCGATAAAATTACAATCTGAAAGAATGTGCCCATTAGCTGGAATGCTTTGAAATAAAAAAATGTAGGGAAGAAAAGCCCATGATTTTTTTTTACATAATACATGATAATACCTCCATCTTATTTCAGAACATCTCTTGACCTCTAGTCAAACCACAATGTGAAAACATAAAATAAAACATTTTAAAAAATATATTCTTCAAAAATCAAATGCAATATGTTGCTCCCTTAAGCATTCAAGGGACAGTGGTTACCGATTTAGCCCTGTGATAAATCTGATGTGCCCAGGATAGCCAACTACATTGATATTCCAAAGCTCTATCCACATTACAAAGGGTGGATGTGTGATTTAGTAATAAGTTGGACTTTAAGAAGTCATGATCATGATCAAAAGATAAACCTTATTCTTTTCAGAGCGACTTTCTTTCTGGCCCAGTGTCTTAGCATTCAAAGACTGCAAGTGAATTTGTTCGCAACTTTTCAGTAGAAAGCAGAGCATTTTCTTACAGAGCATTTTTTCTTTGAGAGCTTCATGTAAGGCCAGCCTTGGTTGAATGAAAAACGATTCTGTAACTTTGCAAAGTAACTTCCACAAGTTTTAAATATGCTGGTATTCCTCTCATAAAACCTCAGATGGTCAACTGGTGACTGCTCGAGAGTGCTACAATTTCTTAGGCACTGAATAAACTCTCCTCGATCCAGGAATATTTTCTCAACTGTTAAAATGTCAATTCATGGGATACATCAAAAAGGAGAGTGGGGTTAAGAAAACATCATTTAATGTCCAAGTAAAGATATTTGGTCCATGGAGGAGAATGGCCAGATTTGGGCTGTGACGGTTATGTCTGTACTGTCCAGCAGGGGGCAGTACTGAATTTAAATGGTTGGACAAATGAGACCTGATTGGTCTACCGCATGCTACTGTTGAAGCTTGAATTGTTGCTACTGCAGCTTTCCTCATAAGTGGGGGGTGGCTCTGAAAACAAGAGAAGAAAAACATTAAAAAACAAATTTCTAATTTTTAGAAGCTTAAACCTCCAGACTAAATCACTAACCATGTGGATATTCCCAAGTGCTATATTCTGGGGGCAAAATCAGTGGACAGGAAGTAGGAACGGGTGCAGTGTTGCCATCTGTAAAGAAAGGTATGGTGGCCCCCGTGGACACACAGAACAGCGGTGCTGAACCGTCCGAAGACTGGGCGTGCTGTTGGTTCTGCAGAGGGGCCGGGCCTGACGCGTGACCAAACACGCTGGGAGACAAGGAGAAAGGCACACCGGACTGATCCTGCTGGGAGTGACTTTTGGTGGGGATCTCTTCGCTGGCTACTCCCCCGGCCCCCAGCTCACCCTGCAGGTCGTCTTCCACAGGTGGTGCACTGGGGACCACAGACACGGGGCCGAGGCTCAGAGGTGCGGGGATTGAAGCGCCGTGAGCGACGGGGTGTAGGGGCGGAATGGACGGAGTCAAGTTTACAGCGATGTTCCCGATGAAGATGGGTAACGTGACCAAGGCCTCAGGAGATTTAAGAGAAACCTAAAGGGATGACAAAGAAGGCCATGAATATATGGTTATTTTTCGTATTTTATTGTCACATGGACATGGCTTTCAGATCACATACCTGGATAAAATATTCAATATCTATGAGGCTGCATCCGGTGAGGCCTGACTGTGGAAGGGGCGGGACGATGATCTGTTCTCTCCACTCTGCATGTTTGCCCGCCTTGACCCCAGCACCTTCCACCTCCGCTATAGGTCGCAGGTCAAATACAGTTCGCTTTGTTTTATACATCACTCTCTGTAAAATATATTTTCTAATTAGTCAGTTTATTAGTCATGATGTTGGGCAATTATCTCTGCATTTTAATGAAACAGTCAGTTAATTCACCTGTATAAGGCTAGCCATCACACATCCGGTGTCTTTTCCAGACTTGTTGTGGATCTCAGTGGAGAGTTTGATGATCTGGCCTGGAGTGTATCCTTTCAAATCGCTGCACGCTTTTAGCATGAGCGTGCCCGTTTTAACTAGGAGGTAGTTAAATTTCTTTGTCGTCAAAGCACAGCTGGGTTGCTGTGAAAATAGAGGAAGTGATAAATATTCAAGCGATGCCAAAATGTAGTAAAAAGCTTTCAAATTGTCACATGGTTTAATTGAAATGTTTTATTAGGTACATATTGAAAATATAACTTGTTTTACAGAAAATCATTTTTAAGAACAGTAGGATATTGTTAGATATTGCAATTCACAAAATATTTTATAATACTTTTCTAAACCATCTTGTAAAATACTGCATAATATTTGTTACATAACAAACATGGTGTTTTACATATTGGTATTTTTGACAATTACTTTAAAACAATTATATTATTTGCCAAAGACTATTTTTTGCATGTTTTTATTATGTTTTAGTACCAAAACACATTTTGTAATGACTAATGAACAAACAAATGAACAGCTAATTCAGATGTTTACCAAATTAGGTCAATAAAAGTGTTGGGATCTCACCTCGATATCTGGCAACTCATTGAGGTTAAGCACATTGAGAAGGTAGAAGAGCCGTTGGGTCTTGTAATCCTTTGAGAAGCGTGGCGTGTCAATAAAAGCCCTAATTTTGTAACAAATTTTACCAAACGGGCCTTCAAAGGATGTTGGAACGGACACTAAAAAAGAAATGAGTTAAATTACATACAAGATTCTCAAAATCTTATTCAATGAAGTAATCTGATACATTCTGTAATATTAATAAATAATATCTTGAGCAATATTATTGTTACGTCAATGATCAGAGTGTCTAAAAGATTGCCAAAGCCCATAATCAATCAAATAAAATCAACGCACTGTAGAATTTATCCCTCAACTATAAAATAGCTGCTATTATTATATTGTTGGATAGTAAAGGTAGAATACCCAACACTATCATAAATTATGTGCTGGAATAGTGTTGGACTGCTTGACCTCAGCAGCAGTTTATACAATCTGCCAGCAGGGGGAGCAAATGCAGACCGTGAAATGGGCACGAATTCAGCATTCAGGAATGCTGCAGTCAAATCAGATCTAAAAGCACATGTTGGTGCATGTGTTTGGTCAGGAAGGATTTAAACAGCTGCATTCAGATCAATGTTAAAAATAAAACCCTTCAGACACACACAGACATGCTCTGTACTGTTTAACCTCACACCTGAGTGCTTTCCTCTTAACAGCTCTGAGGTCTAAAGTACACAACCTTCAGTTAATAGCTAACATTAAGATTCGCTGAGCGAAAACGCTCTTTACAGGGTTTAAAATGCTAATTTTTAAATGAAAGAGAATTACCTGGAATTAGAAACTGAAAGGGAAAGCTGTGCTCACCAGCTGGCAGAGTACCTGTAGAGAAATAGACACAACATTTTAGATTAACGCCCATTTGCGTACAGCGGCAGGGCCACAGCTAGGGCAGAGATCAACCAGACAGACTTGAACTGGAAGTTGTGATCGTTTTTACTTCCATATTCTGTAACATGGGAAATGGAATTTCAAAGGAGAAAATAAGTGGGCGTGGCTTGCGTTTTTTACTGCGAATTGATTGGATGTGTACAAACAGCTAATGCATTGATTTTGAAATGAGACTGTCAGCAGACTGTCGACGGATCCTCCGGCCAAGAAGTCTAATTTACGTCATTTAAGATGGATAGTCATTTCAGGGCGGAAGTGCATTTTCAGATTTTAACTGAAGATTATGAGGGCATGTGAATTTTAAAAAGAAAATGACCCACATTGATAAGCTTTTTACTATAAACGCTGCAATGTTTCATGAAGAAATAAGAATTGTCATTTTTTGTTTGCACTGGGACTTTAAAAATATAAAATTAATTTGGGTCATGGGGGCCTTCGAACCACCTTAAACCCCACTAGCCACAATACAGTATAGTGGCTTTAAAAAAGTGTTAGAAAGCCAAAAATGTTGGAATAAAAAGATTAAACTAAATGTCAAAGGCTGACAACAATTGACCCTGCGCAAAACCTCGACCCCCTTTGTCTTTTGCCATGTCCGAAAACTTTCGATATCAGTCATAATAAATCTTATCTTAGTCTGCCATAGGCTGCACTCGAGGGATACATTCAGGATTTGAGACATCTGTAACAATAATTATGCCTATATTTGCGTCCAAGCCAGCAAACGATGAGGTTACATTAATTCTAAACTCGCGTGATGCAGTAGGCTGCTACTCCTTTCACACAAATGGATGTATAGCTAACCTAAAAGTGGTGTATTAAGTGTTTACTCCGAAATGTGTACTGATGACAATTTTCGAGAGGGAAAGAGACTTCGGGCAGTTTTGCCATGATCCTTTGTGAAACGGAAGTAAACTTTTAAACATTGTACAGAAAAGAATAACAGTCCATCAGTGTCTTAATCTTTATTTGTGTTAAAAACAACAAAGCACCGCTTTTGTTTTACGACTTCATTGCTGAAAACGTCTTTCTTTAAAATGTCAATGCAATTGCTGCTCTCTGAAGCTCATCACATTACAGAGACGCAAAGCATATCTTGCCAGCTTGCTCATACATGTAATGTGTAGGTAATATATGTGTGTAAGTAATATAATAAGTATTATATTCCAGAACACCACTTCCCGAACGCTCCTGTCTGCAATTCGTACCTTAATGATTCAAACAATATCGTGTCTCGTATCTGTATTGTTGTAGTTGTGATGTGAAGTCCGCTATGTTTAAGATAAAAATATACAAATCAAAGGTTTGTGATAATTGTAGATAAAGGTGTAAATAACATTTATCCACTACAAAGAACATTTTGTGAAACAGGAAAGTTCTTCAGATGCTATTGGCTCTTTGTGGAAACATTCGGCCAAAAATGGCATTGTTATGCCATGATATTGCTATTTATAAAAGTTCTAATGTATTTATTTCATGTATAATCTACCATAAGTGCTTCACTACCAATAGAAAACCATATAACAGAGATGGTGGAAATCTCACAGGACCGAATGACTCAAACAGGATGAACAATCTAGCAGATAAGCACTTTGATAGCTATAACAATACTCTCCTGTGCTTTCTAACCGGGGTTTTCCCAGTTAAACTCCACAAACCAGGCTGTTCAAACATAAGGGTTTCATAATGTGTTCCTTCAGAAAGGTTTACTCATTGCAGTTTAAGGTAAAGATGAGTGTGTGTAAATGATTTTGGGGTATTATAGCTTTAATGTTTGAGATCTGCATGAGGCAAGTCATCAGTATTGTACGAATCTGTTCTTGTTTACATGTCTTGGCCCGTAAGACAGGAAAAGGACGCTTTCAGAAAATGACGGGGGGTTCACTGACACAAGCAGGTCTGAAATCAGTGTCTCTGCGGTCCATATGAGCTGAATTTAATTGTTTGTGAGGAAGGAAACTGTTCTGTAAAAAATAGCAATTGCAGTCCTTCTTCAAAAGAGAAGCCTTAACTCATGACACACTGTTGGTTTAGGTAATTCCAGCCTAGTTGAAAGCACATCTGAATCATTTACTGCGGTAGAGAGATTTCTGATTTCTGATCTCTGGCAAAACTACATGCATGCATTTAACATTCTCTTTTATTTAAAGGGACATATAGTGCATTCAAGCAAAACGATTTATAACAAAATTAAATGAAAATTGTCACCCTAGTTGAACTGCAAGTGATGTGTACCGTATGAACTGATGTGACGGTTACAATTGTATCATGAAAACATCTTTGAATCTTTTGTTTGCCATTTAAATACAGGCACTAACTATACTATAAGCACAATGTCCGTGTTAAAGTTCTCCTAACAACGTTTAATATTCAATGTACAACCAAAGCATTCGTAGTTAGATTTTCCTGTAATGACAACATATCAGATGCTATCGAAACACATTTAAACATCGGTCACACCTTGACACCTTGGTTGGCTCAACCAATGGTGTGAGTTCGGAGGTGGGATTCAATGATTTCTTACTAATGTTTAAACAATCCCTATATTTGTTGTAGAAATTGACTTTACCTGAACGGTGTACACACAACACCCAAATAGCTTTCCTTGTACACACAGACTTCAAGAGGTATCGTCACTGAAAACTTTGTACAGCACTCCTCATATTATTGCCTCTCTAAGATGAATCACTTTATTGTTTTTCCAAATATTGTAAGTCACTTTGGATAAAAGCGTCTGCTAAATGTAAATCTAACAGAATCAAGTGCTCTTAATGAACTCAAAAGGGTGTCTTGGTGCATTCAGAGCTCTCAACAACCCAATTGATCTTAAAATATGTAACAAATTAAAGGAATAGTTAATTATAAAAATGCTTTGATCATTTACTCACCCTCATGTCATTTCAAATATGTATGACTGACCTTATTCTGCAGAACACTGAAGAAGATATTTTGAAGAATGTAGAAAACCATTGACTTCCATTGTAGGGACACAAAACCATTGAAACATTTCTCCAAATATCTTCTTTTTTGTTCCACATAAGAAAAAGTCATATACAGGCTTTATGTAACATGAAGGTAAATAAATGACGTTTTTATTTTTTTATGGACTGTCCCTTAAATAAATCAGTTCGCATTGCTTTGTAAGTGAAACTATAATAACTTCAACTGTGCATAAACAAAAGATGCAACAGAGCAGAATCATGCCAAGACAGACATCTGTTGAATTCCTCAGAACCGCATCAAGCCAATGAGTCGGTTCCTCGAATGTCTGATGGAATGTTGCGAAATCATCAACATGCAGTGACACTTTTCAATTCTCGGTGGAAAAAGCATCTTACCTAAACCGCCTACACATCAGGAATGCTGAGCTATGAGAAGTGGAACCTGAACTCTTAATGGTCTGACAGCATTAGTTTTTGGCAACAAGCAGAGAGAAGCATTTAGCATCTTTATCTGCCTGCGGGCTTATATGAGAATTGTTACCCAGTACATCTGTCCCAGTGCTGATTCAGATGCTAAAAAAGGCCTTTAGGAAAGCAGTAGCAAGACTTGCCCGAGCATGTGCGCTAACAAGCACCCAGACGGGGAAAGACCTGTCAGTACATATAAGCGGAGACATCACATTATGAGTGTGTGTGACCTAAACATGAGGGTGAGAGCAAGAGAGACTAAAGAGAGAAAGATACAATTTATGGAATTACTGGTTTTCATTAGAGGGAAATTGCTAGTGGCATTCACAAATTTAAAGAGACAGTTCACCCAAAAATAAAACTTCTGTCAACATTTACTCACCCTCGAGTTATTCCAAATATGTATAGGCGATGAACTCCGATGAACTCGGAGATAGATATTTTGACGAATGCTTGTAACCCAAAAGTTCATGGCCACCAATGACAATGGTAGTTTAAAGTGGCCCGGCCCCCGTAACATTCTTCAAAATATCTTATTTTGCGTTTTATGGAACGAAGACATTTTCCTGTTATGGTTGTCAATGGTGACCAAGAACTGTTTGGTAACAAGCATTCTTCCAAATATCTTTCTCTATGTTTATTAGAACAAAGAAATGTATACAGATTCGGAACCACTCGAGGGTTAAATAATGACTGAATTTTCATTTGTAGGTAAACTGTGACTTTAATATAACAAATTTGAAAGCTACTAACGTAAGACAAGCTGAGAAATCAGTGTTTCTTGTTCCATCAGTCACAAAACATGTAGTCAACAGCTCAAAACGTCACTGCAGAGAAATGGGAAATGCAAAACCCGTATGACTTCCTTTCTTCTGTGAAACACAAAAGGAGAAATGTTGTGATCGGCCACTTCTGACCTTTCTCCATTTTCAGTGAATAATGAATGAAATTTCATTCTGTTCCTCAAATAAAGCTAGCACATGCAGTCAGGCGGCTTTAAATAAATCAGACGGACATCTTCAATTATACTTTAATTGCAGCTTTGACATGTACTTTGTGTATTTTTTTTGAATAGTATATATCTTTTGAATATATATTTTGTATAATGTATATTGTGATCTCTTCAAGGAAGTCAATAGTATTTTATCTCACCACTTTACAAATGCATGATCTGATTTGAGATAGAAAAGGGTTGTTAGTACATTTCTTTATTTCTCTTCAGAATAAAATCATGCAGGTTTGTAATGACGTGAGGGTAAATGATAACAGAATTGTCATTTTTGAGTGAATTATTCCTTTGTGCAGCAGCCATTTCCTAAGGTAGATTAAAAGACTGTCCAAAACCGACCAAAGAAAGGTTTCCGATTGACTGCTCAAACCTACCTAAGGGTTATGTGATATCAGACATATTCAGACAGACAGGAAGACACAAACTCACAACAGGAAACCTAACAGAGACAAACAGTTGCTCAAGCAATATGGGTAAAAGAAAGTTAAAGGGGTTTTATGGCGTGAATACATGTTTTTCTGTGTTTTTGGTGTGTTAAAAGTTGACCACACATGTATTAGACACATACAATTGCAAAAATGAAAGTATTGGATCAAAAGATGCATTCTATCTAAAAAGGAATGCTCTCCCAGACCTGCCTGAAACGCCTCATGTAACAAACTCCCACAAAGCTACATCTGTTTGTAGTATGATTTGACTAAGTCCACACATATGTATACGCAAGTAAGGTGGGAGTACCTGTCAGTAGAATTGCTTTGGAACCTGACGCTCTAAATATGTTAAATTTCCGTCACACGCTTGCAGTATTCCACCAATCACTACGCTTTGGTTAACTGGCCAATCATAGCACACCTCGCTTTTCAGAGCGATGAGCTTTATAGAAAATCTGCGCGTTTCAGAGAGGCGGAGCAAAGAGGATACAAACATGCACGGTATGTGGAATATACAGCGTTTTTTTAACCTTAAATCATGTGTACACATTGCATTACATCTAAAACAAACGCTAATATTTGTATTAGCCGTGTCATACGACCGTTTTAAGTCCTTTGACTGAAGCAAGTAAGGTTATTCATTTTTGTGCTAAGCTATTAAACAACAGGAGTAGAAAAAAAACTCACCTTTGTCGGCTACAGACAGCGTGCTGCTCAAGTATCGTTCCTCCAGCATCCACGAGGCATCATTCAGTTTGGAGGAGATCCCGCACGAGCCAACACAGTTCACCTTGATGGCTGTGAAGAAACAAAACACAAACCTCATAAAAACACTCCTTTATTTTCTTGCTGGTGTCTGTCAAGTAATGTAGAAATATCAAATATTTAATACAATTCAAGAAGATGAGAATTCTCACCTTTATCCTAAGCAAAGTAATTTATAAATAAAACATATAATACAAATGAAGGAAGTATTATTTCTCTTAAGGAAGTATTATTCTGTGTTGAGCAAATCCATTATCCTTCTGTCACATCTTAATCATTTCACCTCTGATAAGGTTGTTTACCACATATGTTGTCAAATCTCCCTCCACACCTTTATATATTGGTCTCCTTTTAACTATTCAAGACTGAACAATGATGTAAGGGCTAATAAAAATGATTCAAGACTGAATGGTCTGGCGTAAACAGATCTGATCTCATTCCAGACGTCTAACGTAACGTTGAGTTACAATGCTGATTGTTTTTCCCGCAAAACAACTTGTCCAGTTTCTACCAATCAACAGAAGAAACACGATGTTCAAACTGCATTCACCCAGACTGAAAAGCCTTTTGTATGAAGTGTCTGAGAAAAACATCTACCTTAGTTTGCATTAGAATAGTTTCATGCTATAGGCTGTTCACAAAGGTTTGATCAGCGTGTACCTAAATACATAAAACCACAAATACCTCAACCAACAAAACCTGTATAGACCAATGTCAGACCTCTTAAACAATTCAGCCACAAATCTGATTCCAGGATATATGGGTCTTGACATTTTTATTGAATACGTTTATGTTGTTATCTACAATTTGTGTCGTTTGCTATTTGTATTTGTGAACAAAAAAAATCATATTGTTTAGTCTACAAAAATGGACCGCTTTTAGTTTCTTAAAAAAGAGAAATAGACAAGAAATTGATCATCAATCTGTTTGACCAACCAATGGTCGACGGAGGGCTTTTTGGAAAACTGTACAAACATTTTTTTTTAATTCCATAACTCTATTATCGCAAAAACAGAGTTCAGCTTTCCATTGGATTTCTTCAGAAATATGTTCATTTACTGGAGAGATGAGATCAACATTTAGACACCTTCGTGTGATTCTTAGTCTCTGGGTCAAGATTAAAACCTTTACAAACACAAACGCCTGTTGTGACCCCTTCAAGCAGGTCACAGATACATGCTGCACACAAATCTGAATTTAAGTGAAAACAGAGACAAACTGACTCGGCCATGTGACCACCCGCTGATCTGATTATGTAATGATCCGGTGGACGGTAAAGCCCAAGAAATCTCAATTGGATTGACTTGAAACAGCATGGCAAAGCAAACACCATCAATACAGCTTCAATCTCTCACAGGACGAGACTGAATCGAGCACTGGTCGACAATGGTGGAACGCAGCAGTCATGCAACATTTGAACAACCCTTTACACCATACGGCTAGGCAAGTTTCACGGTGTAGTCGTGGCAAATCAAATTTCCTGCTCTCTTTCAAAAAGGATGACGGTGACATTCAACTGAAGAGATGCTGGAGAGAAAATACACAGTCGCTGGCACTTATCATTATGCAAGTGAATGAGCTCCAGACAGACATATAAACTGCTCAGGGCACTGAGGCTCCAGTACACCCATCACAGAAATGGAGGGCCATTTTGGAGAGTGAACAATTTCTTTTCAGAGAAAACTGTCAGTGTGCATTTTAAGAAGGAGGTAGAGGAGGTTTGGAAAAGGCACAACACACAGGCAGGGTATTTTAAACGCAAAACACTGGCAACAGATGGGAACATATAGTTGTTCCAGGCAGGTGCCCTCTATGCCACAGTGGCATGAGAGCCCAAGCACAACAAAGAAATCAAAATAAAAGACTTCTAATGAGAGAGAGAGAGAGCTTCAAACAATTCATGAACGAATCAAGAGGAATACACCACAGTGCCATCTGCTCCGTGCCATCTGGGCACCTCTCCTGGCACGAGAAAACTTTATGTTGACTATACTTTACACTTAATGCAGTAAGTATCCAAAACGAAAACAGTGTAAAAATAGAATTTCTAACAGAGAACGCGTGCACACACATAAAATGCAATACATAATACATGGCAGGACAGATGTATACAGTATACTTGTTTCAAGACTATGATAAGACAAACCCTATCAGCATGACCCAGCTTTTACAAGAAATAACAATCAAAGAGGACATGGAGACCAGCTGTAGCAATCCTGTTGTAAAAAGATTTCCATTCTCTTTGGCAACTTACCGTAAATAGTCACACGAACTGTAAACACTGGCATTACATACGTTAAAACTTATTTTATAAAGAAGCTTTTAATATGCAGTATAATAAATTAATATGAAGTTACTTAATATAGGATGCCTTTACAGGCATCTTGGCTGTTCACATAGCTGATCTCACGTATCAGAGAAACAGCACCGTGGGCGTCCACACAGACCCCTGTGTTTATTAGAACCCGTCCACACGGAAAGACAGCATGGGCTGAATCTGCTTCCTAACACACACGGCGTGAGCAACACTGTTGCCAATCAACAGCAGACTGCGAGGAACAACGCACCCATTTGTTATCAAAGAGATCTCAGCTTACAACATAGAAGACATATTTTTGTGAACAATGCTGACCGTTCAAATCCGCCCTGTTCTGAACACTATTGTGAATGTGGAAGACAACAGTCTAAAGGTTTATTATCTGCTATGAAATGCCAGTCTGTTCAGTGCCACCCATTTGCTTTGATAATGTTCATTGCTTAGCATGAGAATTAACAGGGATTTCTGATACAATACAAAGAAGAGCATCATATTCACAACATTTTTTATATTGTTTTTTTAATGAGGTTTTCACTCAACCTTTACATCAGTGCTGGGCACATGTCAAGACTTTATGAAAGATTTGCATCACACTTGATAGCCAAGATGTCAAAATTTGGTGGTTTAGAGGTATCTCTAAAATTTTTCAAAGCATGTAATTATTTTTAAAGCATGATTTTCCTCAGTCAGGTGGATGCTGCTTTCAGAATCGTGACCTCTGTAACGGTACATAATTTTCATATTGACTAATAAAAATGATAATATATTTAATATCATTTTTAATTATAAAATATATTTGATTTATTTTATGTTTTTGAAAAGCCATCTCTTATCCATTTGTTGGAAATCCTTGCTTCTGGTTTGTGCATTTAATTAGAGGAAATTCATATAAGTGTGTTGTCAGTTCAATAACACATGTTTGTTTCCCTCATCTCAGTAAACGTGTATATATTGATATTTTTCTGATGTCTGTACTAAATATAAACACATGGTTCCTTATGGTAACAAAGACTCATAATGTTTAAGGAACTTGTGTTTCTGTAGCTCATCGCAAGCAAAGCAAAAACGAATGTGTCTGATCTCTAGAGTACACAGCACACATTTCTTTTTAAAAAAAAACAGATTGAATGCAAGTCAGTTTTGCATGAAAGTGTCTTCCAAATGCATGCATATATTTGTCATGATGCTACGTTCTGGGTGTATTCTGGGCATTGTGTTTTTTCCTGCTAAAAAAAATAAGCCTTTTCATTGGTGTTCTGGTGTCCCAAGTCAAAAAAGCCAACCACCATACAAATATTTAAACTCCTCAGCAACTGGCAGCTTTACAACCAATCCACACCAAATTCTTAAAAACTTCTGGGAGAATTCGACCCAGTGACATTAGGCCGATACAATGAGTCAGCACGCAGGAAGGGCCGCCCGCACAGGCATGGAAACGGACAGCAGCGCTTAGAGAGAATGATATTTCATTGTTTACTGTTGGGGTAGATACAGTAAAGACACACAAAAGCATTACAGTGAGTTTGTAAGGTCGTGTTTTTCTCGTTACAATACACAGAGATGAAGTACTTGACCTCACAGCCAAAATCACAAAGGACTGTGTTAAGTTCGGTTGCACATGGGTCAAGAGTATTATTGATGAGACTAATTGAATTGGTTGGAGAATGTGTCATTAATTTACATCATAAGCAGGAAGAAAGCATCATTTAGACATGAAGTCAACACAAAACACAATTAAAATCCATTTAGTTTGAGTTTAGACTTGAGTAAATACAGAAGTGATGTGTAAACACTGACTAATTTAAGGAAATGGGCTACTGAGTTTTCTTCAACCCAACAATCCAGGTTTTAAAAATACATAAATATAAATGGAAATGAATAAATATAAATAAATAAACTACAGATAATATGATATTTAGCATGGCTATTAGTATTTCTCCACATATGTGACCCTCGACAATAAAACCAGTCTTATGGGTAAATTTTTCGAAATTGACATTTTTACATCATCTCAAAGCCGAATAATTAAGCTTTCTATGGATGTATGAGTTGTTAAGGATAGGACAATATGGCGGAGATAGAAACTTTATAACTCTGGAATCTGAGGGTGCTAAAAAATCGAAATATTGAGAAAAACCTTTAAATTTGTCCATCAGAGGTGCTGTAGCAGGCCATCCACTCACAAAAAGAACGTTTTTAAGTACTTAGGGTAGGAAATTTACAAAATATCTTCATGGAACATTTTCTTTACTTAGTATCCTAATGATTTTGCGCATAAAAGAAATATTGATCATTTTGACCCATACAATTTTTTTTTGGCTTTTACTAAAAAGTTCCCTTGCTACTTAAGACTGGTTTCGTGATCCAGGGTCACATATTGGAATTATGCTCTGACTTAAGAAAATTTCAAATAAAACAAAATGGGTAAAACTTTAGAAAAATATTACCTTAAACTAAAATGGTTTAGCATATTATTGTTAGTTATGTCAGATGATTATGCATCTTAGTTCAGTTCACATTATCTTTATATTAACAGATACAATTTAAGATTTTAAAATGTATTAGGAAATGCTGAAATGAACACAAACTTAGATGAATAAATGCAGTAAAAGCATTCTTCATTGTTAGCTCATGTGAGCTAATGTGTTAACTAATGTAAACAATAGTTTGTGAAGTGTTTTTCTTTTGTCTACATAATAATCTTAAATCAAATCAAAAGATTTGTAGCTCAAGAGAAACATTTCACCCGAGCGATTCGAAGCGTTTCAATTGCAGGGTATCCATTTACAGTATAGTGTTGTCACAAATCTAACATAGTCACATGAACACATAAGTCTTGCAAAATATCATAATTTTATACTAATATAAAATAAAAAAAAACAACGAATATGTGACCCTGTATCACAAAACCCGTCTTAAGTAGAGATGGTGGAGATGGTGGTCTAGTGGGTTAAACCACTGAACTGTAAATCAAAGGTTGCTGGTTCGATCCCAGCAGCCACCACCAGTGTGTCCTTGAGCAAGACACTTTACTCCATGTTGCTCCAGGGGGATTGTCCCTGTAATAAGTGCACTGTAAGTCGCTTTGGATAAAAGCGTCTGCCAAATGACTAAATTTTAATTTAAAGTAGCACAGTAACATTTTTAGTAAAAGACAAAAATACATTGTGTGGGTCAAAATGATGGATTTTTATTTTATACCAAAATCAATAGGATATTAAGTAAAGATCATGTTCCACGAAGAAATTTTGTAAATTTCCTACCTTAAATATATAAAAACTTTATTTTTGTGAGTGGATGGCCTGCAACAGTGCCCCTGATTAGAAACTTCAAAGGCAATTTACTCAATATTTTCTTTTTTTTGCACTCTCAGATTCCTGAGATTTAAACGGCTGTATCTCAGTCAGATATTGTCTTATTCTAACAACTAATATATCAATAGAAATCTTATTTATTCAGCTTTCAGATTATGTAAAATTATCAATTTCGAAAAATGTACTCATAAGACTGAATTTGTTGTCTAGGGTCACATATATGTCTCAAATAGTGAAACTGATCTACCATATTTGAGCATTAGCATGGCATCACGGGCTAAGGATCTTATCACCCTTGACGCTCCAGACTCGAGAGTAACTAAACTCCTAAGTCCTCATTAAAACTTCAGGAGCATTTAGACGCTCCTGCTTTCCCTCTCCAGTCTCAAGTCACCCCTGACCTCACCACAACTCCCTGAATGAGCCTATTACACCATTTAATTCACAGCGGCCGGAGATCAGCACTGCTCAGTTCGGTTCAGCAGCCCGGGACACAACACATCTGCCATTCACAACACTGCCATCAATGCAAGGTCACACCTACGGCTGGAGTGAGAAGAAATGAGAATATACAGTAGCTGGTTGACTTAAATAGGGTCTCCCCCATCTAAAAGGAGCATTGCAATTCTCAATGGTAGCAATTGGGTTTATATTCACAAATTATAATTTTCCATAATACCTAAAAGATTATTTAGAAATATAAAAAATTGTCACATGAATGTCTGTGTCTCTAGTGTGTAAGGAGCTTAACCACTACCAGACAACATTACGCAACACGCTCTGATCGTTCAGCTCATGTTCTGCTTTTACCCCACCTCATCTCAAACCCACCAATCAGAGCCCAGATCCAGCCTGTCCCATGATCCTCTGTTCTTATCCTGAGCTTGAACCTCACTAAAACAAAACCCATCCCTCAACTCTTTCACAAAGTCACATTTTCTGTCAGAACGGTATACTAACTTAATATTATTCACTTATTCTCAATTAAGCGTCACCATATGCTAGTTGAGCATCAATGAGACCATAGGAACTCTATATAACAAGACAAGAAAACAATTTTTGATTCCACAAGGCCAATCCAGCACTCATTTACAGACAGAGATGTTGAGTTCAGTCTCTCGCCCTCCTATTCTCACGAGAAGTGAGAGAATATTATTTCACACGCCATATGGTCAGCCAACGCAGAACGGCGCGCCAGTTCGCCAGATAGACTTTTCTCACTAGCAAACGAATTTGTGAGAAGTCGAGTAGCACATACTTGCTTCACCGTGACATTTTTACAAAAACCCGAGAATTTATGAGCGAGCTATAAATCTCAGGAAGCCTAGCAGGGAGATTTAGCATAGGGACGATCACTGCCATGATGGGAACATGCAGATTAGTGCGAATGTGAACTGAGAAAAGGTCACCTTGATTTAAACAGCATCTCTTCCTCTATATTGATAGTTTCTTGTGTATCGTAACACAGCCATCCTCAGAGCACATTGTTATCTTTGAATAGGAGACATGGAAATTATTCAGAGCTTTTGTTTACTTTCTTGTCATTAGGATTATGGGTAATGCTCGTGTCTACTACTTTGCATCATAATCGCTCAATACACTGGAACAGAGCTGCATCAATCTAAGAGAATCATAATTAAACAGGTTACACTAAATCTAAATGGATGCGTGTATAACCCGAGGATATGAACCTCAAAGGTTATATGTACAAAAACATTAAATAAACAATCTTTAAATACAACCGAAATATTACACTGTCATAATGCAACTATAATGTCAATGGCAAACACATTACTTACAAAAAACAGTCATGATGATAACAAGGTACTACTATGAAATTTAATGTTGTGCTGTTGTTGAAAATGTACCATGGTATTGAATGATTTCCATTTTTTTGAAAGATTCTTAACATTGTACATCAAGGAATACCCCAATATTCATGTTTCCTCTATCAATAGATATAAAGACAAAATGTTATTCAGTGGTATGTTATATAGTCACTGATATATCTAATGAAAGAAGAATCATTCCTAACACGTTTCTCTTGAATTAGCCCTGGAGTGCTCTTCCATTTCTCTCTCAAACACGGAAAGAGCCAATAAGTCTTATAATGAAGGTACATGAAAGTACTTCAATAATCTGCAGAACATCTTGAGTGTATTTCTGTATCCTCAGACAAGGAGTCCTTTTTTGGCAGTTTGATGAAAGACATGTAATTATTAAATTCAGTCTGACACAGACAAATCGTCCTCCTCTACTTAATAATATCCTGAAGGATGGGAGGGCAAGGAGAATTTTAACTAAACCCGAGTCGATCTAACCAATTAGGACGTTTTTAAAAACATGGTAAAGTAAGATGGTTTAGATACCCTGGAACCATATCCCTAAGGTGTATGAAGTTCATCTCAAAATCAAAATTGTTTTATTTTTGTGTCCCACCCGCATGACTTTCAACATGTTTTAAGATCTCCCGGCGTCTTCGGAACACAATTAAAGATATTTAATGTGACATCTGAGAGATTTCCAGGGCTCCTCATAGACATCATGGTTATAGATGTTGTCAAGCTCCAGAAAAGAACTAAAGACATTGATAATTGGTCCATCCGCTCATAGTGCCTCAATTGAATTTTTGAAAAATTTTCCTTTTAAGAGTGCCATTACAGGCCATTACACAAACACCTTTAACTAGCAATCATTAACAATACAATCGAGATGGCGGGTTTGCTTTTTATTTGCATCATCTCAGAGAATGAAGAATGTCCACTTGTGAAAGACAAACTGCCTGTACCCAAAAGTCTCAAAGACATGTGAACTCTGTACCAAAGCAGACCGTTTTGCTAAATTTCACTTTCAAAGATCTGAAGTCCCAACACTTAAAAATATGCAGATTGTTGTGGTTAAGACTGTAGGTACAGTATATTTCTGTAAAATTTTCATCTTTTGATTGTTTTGCCTTCTCGTGATTTTGTATTTTTTTATCCTGGTTACCAAAAGTCCCCACAAAGATAGTAATAGGGTATATGCACACGGAGTCACGAGGTATTTCCACTAAAATCTCAGCCAACTTTGTTACATCCAGCGCACGTAGCGTCCATCGGGAACAATGGCGTTTTTCAATAGGTTGCTTCTACATGCACATAGGATTACGGTCAACGACAAAATTATCCAAACACTATGTCATACATCGACAAACAAAAAGCACTTCGGGCTACCCATTTCAAGCTACATTCACAAATATGAAAATATATACATTTTTGCATTTATTTGACACTTGATCACAGAGACACATAGCAATGCTCAGTCTTAGTGGTGTGGATTTGCTGTAATTTTGCTGTAAAAGCGTTTGAAACTTTGCACGTGGTGAAAAAGTACCGCAGTGCTATGAGAGCGGAAGTGGCTTAACTGGCTGAGATTTTAGAGGAAGTATATCATCGCCCCATGTGCATATACCCAATTCCAGTAATTTTTTACCTTGATGGGACATTTTGTGGTCCCTAAGAGGGAAAGAGCCTATATATCAAACTCAATGACTAGTATTTGAAAATAACAACCAACATATATTTGTGTGTGTGTTTACATATAGTGTGTATATGTATATACTATATATATATATACTCACCTAAAAGATTATTAGGAACAGCTGTTCAATTTCTCTTTAATGCAATCATGGTGGTGGTGTTATGGTGTCGGGGATGTTTTCTTGGCACACTTTAGGCCCCTTGGTGCCAATTGGGCATCGTTTAAATGCCACGGCCTACCTGAGCATTGTTTCTGACCATGTCCATCCCTTTATGACCACCATGTACCCATCCTCTGATGGCTACTTCCAGCGAGATAATGCACCATGTCACAAAGCTCGAATCATTTCAAATTGGTTTCTTGAACATGACAATGAGTTCACTGTTCTAAAATGGCCCCCACAGTCACCAGATCTCAACCCAATAGAGCATCTTTGGGATGTGGTGGAACGGGAGCTTCGTGCATCCCACAAATCTCCATCAACTGCAAGATGCTATCCTATCAATATGGGCCAACATTTCTAAAGAATGCATTCAGCACCTTGTTGAATCAATGCCACGTAGAATTAAGGCAGTTCTGAAGGCGAAAGGGGGTCAAACACAGTATTAGTATGGTGTTCCTAATAATCCTTTAGGTGAGAGTGTATATATATATATACACAAAGATGTTCCTGTTGTGTAGTATACATGCTGTGTCGGACGAACCAAGTTTGATTCCAGCTTTTGTCATTTCCCATTCCGATCCTCCAAACTTATTCTTATTTCCTGTCAGCTCTCCACTGTCTTCCCATCAAAATGCCAAAATCGAAGCAATGCATCTAAAATTCTCTTGACTTCTCTTGTGATTTTTACCTTGTACTTGCCTATATCACACATCTGATATAAGGTTAACTTGAATAATTAAACTGCACTCAAATGTGTGCTGTCCGCTCAAGACCGTGTCCCTGTTAATCCTCTGCACAATCACTCGATCTTGTTCTGGTTAGAAAGGTAAAGGAGTCTTTGTCCTCTGTTGCAGAATGAATGGGAGAGGACACCTGCACACAAAAGACATCAAGTTGGGAAACCCCATACATCTCCTGGGACCAGAACTTCTGAAAGCTGGTAGCTTAGCAACCGCATTCCTACAAGATAGCTCTGGTAACGGCCCTAAACTTTCCGTCAGGTGAAGACTAACCTCCCTCAATAAGACAAAACACAAACAAGTCCTAAAGACGAAATCCCACAATTCCAAACCTCACCACAAATACATCTAATAAAAAACATTTCATGAAATCATTTGGAGCCATCAAGAATATTTGAAGAGTTTAATGACGTCTGCTATTAATGTGTTAAAATCCAGCTTCCAGACCCCTTTTTCCACACAGATCCATTATTCCACTGTCATGAATCATGATCAAGTGTGGCCACACTTTTCGTCGCAGTCTTTTGACTTGAGGACGATTAAGACAAACAGATGGGAACAAAGAAAGGCTATTCGGGTTAAGCATGACATTTCCGAAAGGCTTTACCGTGAAAAGGAGCGGAAATCTAAGTCCTGAGGCACTGCTGGGACATAACATCCATTAAATGAAGAGTAATGCTGAAGATTGAATTGAAGATGAGATAAAATCTAAAAAACTTGGTTTGGAACGAAGGCAGAAAAAAGAAAAGTGACAGGTTTTGTTCCTAACTGTGAGCGGATACATTAATCTTCACTGGTGTGGAACATGGGGTTACGTTGGTTTCAAAATTTAGAGGATATTAGTCAGGCCAGATGTGCGGTGTGTTCCACAGTAGTCATTAAGTGAAACTTAAAAACTGTAATTAAATGAGTTGAGAGCATCATTAGTCGCAACCAAAAAATAGACGAGTAAATTCGTCCCGGTTTGTCTTTCCTCGACTCCATTTCAAACAGCTGCAGCTGCATCCCTCAATTTGTGAAACCATTGGACAAATCTGCCTTATCTCAAGCTAGAAATAGACATCTTCACCCTTCCTTGCCCTGACAGCCTGGAGAGAGAAAGAGAGAAACAGGAAGAGAGAGTGACATATATAGAAAGAGCGCTTCTTGAGGCCTGTGAGGCTGTGATAAAAAGCCTCATGAAGGGCAGCTGGCATGGCAGGACAACTGGAAGGCACAAGAAACGTAAGGTAAAGGGGGGCCTCATACGGAATCGCTAAAGTTCCAATCCAAACATCTAACTAAAAGGGATACTTCATCCAAAAATTCTGTCTTCATTTACTCACCTTTGAGTTGTTCCAAATGTGTATAAATTTATTTGTTCTAATGAACACAGAAAGATATCTATAAGAACGCTTACAACCAAACAGATCTACACAACCATTGACTCCCACATTCATCAAACCAAAAACATGTATACACATGTGTGACAACTCGGAGGTGATGACAGAATTTTCGGTGAAGTATCCCTTTAAGGTCTAACAAACACTTAGAAACATTACAGAGGCTATATTTTAAACAACCAGACATTTATAGAGCATACAGAAATCCGACACTCTAAAGGCTCAATGAGAAAGCACCTGAAGGATTGAAAAACTATTTTACTTTTATTGTGGATGCACTGGAGGATAATAATATATCCCTATTTACAAACACATTCTCTGTTTTCGTTCTCTGCTAAAGAGTTTGGATCAAGATTAGGGTGCGCGGGTTGGAAGACCAGAAGCAGAAACCCAATTTTACTAGGACTCACAGTTCACTATTTACAGCTGGCAGAAGCAGGCGTAGAGTTAACTACATTAACTACATGACATCTTCAAAGCCTGCTAGGACACGCTGTTGTGTCCGAGTTCATCTGAACAAATACATTTCTGATAATCTGATAATAGGTTGTTTATAGAACCATTAAGACAAAAAAAGTTATTCCGTTTCAGAAGTTTCTTTTTGCCGAATAAAGGTTCTTCTGATTATAAAAAAGTAATAAAGAGATGGTTATTTAAAGAACCTTTAACTGAATGGTTCTATGTGGAACCAAAAATGGTTGTTCTATGGCATCGCTGTGAATTTTTAAGAGAGTAACCTACAAAAGCTTTACAACTTATTTTACATTCTTAGAAACGATGATGCTACACATTTTTTCTTACAATACCACAGAAGAACCATTTTAGACTGAGAGGTTCCCGAAAAGAAAATTTCATATTTGAAGAAACTGTCTATTGCACAAAAAAAATCTTTGAAGTGGAAATGGTTCTTTAGATAATAAAAAAGACATTTATATTTTAGGATCCTCAGAATGAATGGTTCTTTGCGGAAGAAAAATGGGTTCTTCTCGCTGTGGTGAACAACTTATTTAAGGCAAAATGGACCACATGTTTCTTATGCTGTAAAGCGATTTTTCCCCTCAGATACATTTTCTTCTGCTTAATACTCAGAAATCCCCAACCTGCTTTGAAAACATGTTTAACTTCATTCATAAATTTGCGACCTGCGATTCCTGTTATGAGGGACAAACAGCTACTGGCTAAACGTAATATTTATTTTCAATAGTGTGCCAAATAGTACACAAACAAGGGTGTGGGTACCACACTGACTGTTAAAATTATGAATGCATCGTTTCGCTGAATGTTTAAGAGTGAGTCTATTAACAAACACACAGAGAGATTCAATGTGTGACCTGTGATGATACTAGCCTCAATAACAGTGGTATTGGCTTACAGGACCAATCAGATTCCGCGGCCATGGGTAATGAATAGAGGAACTTGTCTATGTGAGAGTCTCTGGAGACACAGAAAGTCAAAAAGCTCCAGAGCTTTGAAAACAAGCTTATCTTCATAACCAGGGCCTATCTGATACCGAGCTGGATGTATCGAATCATATGAAATGGACATTCCATGCTCGAGTATGTAACAATAACTGTGGTCTTCTAACAAGGAGACCCACATTTCATCAACAGGTTTGCCTGAGGCAATAATAGGAATGATGAATTTCAACTGTCAAGTCAAGCAACTGACAAACACAATTTTCTTTACAATGGTGATGCATTTCCTTTTGCAACAGGAAGCTGGGGTGGGGCATTTCCTAAACAGCAAAACTTCAATATGTTCCCTGCTTTTGCTATCTGGTGGCAGGTGGTAGTAAGGGAAGGTGACATTCTCCTTCTATAAAGTCTTAAAGATGCTGCGTGTCATTTCTTTGGAGGATCTATTGACAGAAACATAACTATGTGTTCAGAGATATCTAAAGACCTTGCGAAACGAAGCGTTATTTTAATATTACCGTAGAACGAGCTTTTTCTATTAACATACACAACAGGTCCCCATTCATGAAATTCACCATGTTGTTTCTATACAGTATATCCCTGAATGGACAAACTGGTCTTTAAAGCGTGTTTTCTTAAATATGTTATGTCCTTCGGCAAAGAAGCGAAAACGTGACGACATTTTAGTCCTGAGTGAGCCGTTGGTTGCAATTATCACCGCAATTTAACGCCAAATTGCATATGGCTCATGAACAAGATTACTTAATAAATATGCTTCGTACATCTTCATGGAGTCGAAAGACACGCATGAATTTACATGAATAAATCTAAAAGTATATTAAGTCCATTTTTAGATGTGAAAAGTAATCTTGTCATCTTGGAATGTTTGTAACCGACTGATTAAAAACAGGCTAAAGCCCCTCTTGTATAGTTAAGAAGGATTATATTAGTCTTCTGCCAAAGCTGTCTGGTTCTTTACACTCTGTTGACCAGCATCACTCAGTAACAGTACACAAAGAATGCCAGGTGTGATGTAAATTAGACACCCGCTTTCAACAGAAGGCTCTGAAAGAGACTGTGACTAGGCCTGGAAACACACAGACTTTAATATTAATGTTGTGTTCTGCAACTCAAAGCAATGCCCATCAGGTCCATGACAGAGCTCTTTATCAGAACGCCCAGACGGAAACTGAAAAGATAAAAAAAACACCACATGATGAGTCAGCCGCTTTTTAATAAAACAAAAGGGTTTCTCTGAAAAGAGTAGAGCTGTTTACCAAGTAACATCACAGCCCGTCTGCGGCCAGATTGTAAAATAAGAATTTGATGAACTCGAGCACTTTGACTTTATGTAACAAACTCTGAATGAACCTAGCTAGAGTCAAAGCTTAAAGGGCTGGTTCACCCCCCCAAAAATATCATTTATTTATTCACCCTCATATCATTGTAACCTGTATGACTTTCCTTGTGCTAAAAACAAAAGAAGATATTCGGAAGAAAGTGGGTAGCCAAACAACACAGACCCCTGTTGACTTCCCTAGCATGGACACAGCCACTTGAACAAACAATTCTTAAAATATCATATTTTGTGTTCCACATTTCAATTTAAGGGTTTTAAACAACATTAGGGTGAATAAAACATACATTTTGTTCAGGGATAACTAAACTAAACTAAACATTAAGTCAAGGTGAATGGCGATTCAAGCTCATATCCCCACGGGGAATACAGAAAGTCCAAATGAATTAAAGTGCGGGCAGAGAATGAGTTATCACAGTCACATGACCTCATTCTCCCTGTAAAGAGTGACATCACCAGTCAAACATGCCACAGATAAGCACTACAGCAGCTTGCCAATCCTTCGCACATTACGGTCATATTAGTGTTGTCAAATTCACAAAGATAACAAAGAGTACAGAAACGTGACCACTTTTGATCATATCTGAAAAGTGTCACAACAATAAGGGTGATGTACTTGGGTTGTGTAGCAGTGCACAACCTCATGCTTGCTGAAAAACAATAGAAATGATTACAGAATGGGAATTGAATTAGTTTTTTGTTTCGGGTTCAATTGGGCGGATGTTATTTGGCAGGTGGCAACCAGTAGAACACCTACCGGAAAACCTAGTAGAAGTCCTACTGGAATGAGGAAGAGAAGATCGTAAACATGAAATATAGTTCAGGAGAGATTTAAAATCATCATTTTCTTCTGCGGTTTGTGTGTCGGTCAGTACAATGACACACATATGCAACACTGTATTCTTTGCAAAAGATGTAAAAAGCACCTAACCTACTTCCTTCTCCAGTTCCCGAACGAGAACTTTATTAAAGGTTTATCCAACTCGCATGCAAAGTTTTATTTAGGTGATGTTTACAACCCCAAGTTGCAGAAGTTCTCGTCTTTCTAAGTTGTTGGTCTTTGTAAACTTGCGTTGCGTGATATCTACTATATGTTTTGCGTTCTGTAGACGCCGTGTCAAGTTAAAATAGTTTAACTTTAGAAAACGTGTGTGCGTCTTTAGAAAACGTGTGAACGCTAAATGCAAATTGAAAAGCATTTTTGAGCTTAAATAGGTGCACTTAGCCTACATGGACGTCTCAGTTAACGCGTGGAAAGAGATGACAGGTATCGATACACATACGGACACCACATTGTTGTTGAAAACCACATAACATATAGCGTTCATATCGACCTTGACTCGATTTGGTTGTTAAATCGAACCGAAACCAGCAGCACGACATGAGAAACAGGATGTTGCCTAATGCACACAAATAGACGATCCAAACATCGATGCGTTGAGCTTTACAATAACGTAACATCAATTTACCACGACAACGATCACGCGTGTTGCATGTCAACGTGTTGAATCAAAAATCGCGCATTGAACAAAATCGCAAAACCAGGAATGGATGATAAATGTCAACACAACACAACGCAACACATGGCGAAATGCCCATGCGTCTGCGCTAAAAACGTTGAGCGCTTCAACTCAACAACATCATCATCATTATACACAGCGTCCATACACATTGACGTTTTATTGTATGGTCTATGCGGCTTCCTACCTTTAAACTGTAAGGAGTGGTTTGTTTTAACTCTCACAGTTCCAGATATCGATTCACCGGGATTGTAAACCACTTTGCTATTTGTAAAAGTAATTTCAAATTCCTGAAGCTTCCCCATGTCGTCGAAAAGCACGACTCGCGCGCTCCGCTGCGGATAAGATCGTCGGTAAAAGTAGCGTTGACGGGCGAGACGCGGCCGGTTTCACGTCCCACCTGCGGCTCTCTTATCTCGTTTCTCCACCCTTCAACCAGCGCTGACGTCATCCAGACTGCTTTTTGACGTCATGAGGATAGTTATTCAGACTTTTCCTTCTCGCAACATTCAGGAGCGTTTTAAATATGACAACAGTTTAGCATTATTGATGCTAATGAAAACAATAGAATAAATGCAAATCAATGCAAAAATGTCTCAAAGCGCCATTATGTTTTTGTTATAATTCATTATTTTATGTCATGTAAACGTGCAAATTTTGTGCTTGTCCAATGTCTAACATTTAAAAATTGTTAGGAGACCCCAAACATTGAATAAAACTAAAATGACTTCTGCCCTTAGTTCTGGGGGAAATAAACACGCCCCTGAACTACATCACTCAAGTGCTGAAAAAAGACACTTTAAACCCATTTACTGCCTTCACATCAGCATTTTGTCTTTTCTGAATGTTCTGCTTTGCTTTCTGTGATCTGGATTCCACTATAAGGGCCTATGGTGATTTTTTTACCAATTTCATTAATAATTCATAAGAATTTAATTTCTTATTTGAGTGAACTTTTTCTTGTGTGTGAAAGAAAAAGGTAAGAAATCTCTAGCTTTGACATGTTAACATATGCCAAATATAACAATCCCGCAGTAAAATGATGATAAGGTAGTA
This sequence comes from Triplophysa tibetana, assembly GCA_008369825.1. Classification (NCBI taxonomy): domain Eukaryota; kingdom Metazoa; phylum Chordata; class Actinopteri; order Cypriniformes; family Nemacheilidae; genus Triplophysa; species Triplophysa tibetana. Next base: position 6,047,238 of record CM017898.1, read on the forward strand.
TCACAGTACGAAAATCTTGATAGTCCTGAAAAAAATCTGTTTTGTACATAATAACACATTTAATGCTAAACAAATAACACATTTTATGCAATATAAGCTTTAATCGAGCCCAAAATCTGCCGATGGACAAAAATATAGGCCTATTTATAAAGTTTTTGAATTATGCAAAATCCAATTTTTGACACAGCTGAATTGAACAGAATCAATAGCAGAATTCCATACCTATCTTTGAATGAACATACTAAGCCTACTTTGTTTTGGCTTATGTGCAACTTAAAAAAAAGCGTAAAACACATAAAGAACAATAATGTGAATAAAAACTTTTATAATGGACCATTCTTCTAAAGGCTTTAGCTTTTTTAAGAAAACGTATTTGTTTATGCAAAGACACTTAAAGGGATAGTTCAGCCAAAAACTCAAATTTGCTGATTATTTACTCACCTTCAGGCCATCTGATATGGAGGTGACATTTTTTCTTGAGTGGAACCATAAAGAAGATTATTTGGTAAATCCGCAGCCTTCTCTGCTTCATATAATGGGAGTCTATGGGGTCCACCTGTCTAAGAGTTCCTTAAGCACATATTTAAAAAAAGCGGCTCCTGGCGACATGTTGACGTTTCGTGAAGTGACTCGCTCGATATTTTCATAAATTTAGCCATACTGTACACCCTCAACAATCCCTTTCTGCAGGTGGCGCTAAAAGTACCAGATGCTTGTATGCCGTCCGCCACCAAATACTACAAGAAGAAGATTGCGGTTGCCTCCAGATTGTGTTCAGATTATGGCTAATATTATTAAAAATGATGTTCAGTTTTATGAAAATATCAATTGAATCGCTTCACGAAACGTCAACATGTCGCCAGGAGCCGCTTTAAGGAATTGAGTGCTTTAGGAACTCTTAGACAGGTGGACCCCATAGACTCCCATTATATGAAGCAGAGAAGGCTGAGGATTTACCAAATAATCTTCTTTATGGTTCTACTCAAGAAAAAATGTCACCTACATCTCGGATGGCCTGAGGCTGAGTAAATAAACCACGAATTGGAGTTTTTGGCTGAACTATCCCTTTAAGTGTGGTTATGGTGCTAAACATTTGTCTATTGCTCCCCCTTATGGACAGTCAGCAACACAGCAAGGAATGCAGTCCATACTAGACTAGCTCAAACCAAAAGATGTTAGAAAGCAGGAATAAGTCAATTATTGATTTATGAACATCTTTCTCATACAGCAAGCATTAGGCTAACAATTCATTTAATAAGATTTAGCTTGAGATAAACATTTTAATACTAATTCTGCAAAAAATTAGGTAATATATTAAAATGTTACATCAATTAAACTGATATTGTTCAACAAATAATTGATTGTATCATTTTAATCCATTGACATTGTTCTCCAGCATGCACGTACGGGAGATTGCACAGATCACAACATACGGGTCACAGTTGGCAGCAGGACGGCGGTCCTCAAAGTAACCGCATTTGTCCTGCGCAACCAGACGAGGGATGCGGACGCTGGCACCTCGATCAGCAACACCTGCAGAGAAATCATGGATGCTAGAGGTTGCCTGAAGACCTGTGAGGCGTCGCCTGTTATCTTCACCCCCATGTGGATCGTAGACTCGAATATGCTCAGCATGACACTTTCTCAGTTTCTCGATGGCTTGCTCAATGTGCCTGATGTGAAAGAGAGAATTATGGCCTTTAGATTTATTATTAAATCTCTACAATCTTTGTTATGTGTCTGTGCATCATCAGTACATACTCAATTCCTCCTTCTCCTCTGGTGTGCACAGTGCTCACATTGATGTGACAACCAGCTCCATTCCAGTCTCCTTCCATTTGTTTTGGATCAAGAGTTGCCAGGACTCCAAAATCTTCACACACTCTGTGCAACAAGAATCGAGACATCCACAGTTGATCCCCCATCTCGATTCCCTCACACGGTCCCACCTGGAACTCCCACTGCAGAGATAGAGAGCAAACAAATCAGACTGGGCGTTTGATCCAACATGAAGAAGACATACTGCATTTTATATTTAAATCTAAATGTTTGCAAATGTTTTTTCAGTCTAAAAAAATCTAACTTCTTGTCACAGATTCACTTTTTTTCAGTCACCTGAGAGGGCATGGTCTCTGCATTAGTGCCACTGATTTTGATGCCAGCATACAGACAGGCTTTGAAATGGCACTCGACAATGTCTCTGCCAAAGGCCCTGTCAGCACCAACCCCACAGTAATATGAACCTGACAGAAGAAAGAAAATCATGACAAATTCAGAGCAAAACTTGACATGGAAAACAATCACACACCGATTAATGCTAGTCCCCATATAACATTAACAATTTCTACAACCTTGTGGTTTGGGGAAGCCGAGTCTGGGCCAGCCATAAGGGTGTCCATCTATTCCTAAAAGTGTATACTCCTGCTCCATACCAAACCAGGGCCTGAGTTCTTTGACCATCTCCAGGACTTTGTCACAGCTGTTGCGATGGTTTGATTCTAAGAGAATAAGAGACTCAATTACTGAATATTCCATACTGTATATCAGCCCATGTTACTTTGAATAAAGGCATATGTCAAATGCGCAAAATGGAAACGTCTAACCTTCAGGTTCTCGGGTGTGCTCAAGCACTTCACACAAAACCAGTTTGTTAGGGTCCAAAGAGAAAGGGTCTCTGAACATGCAAACAGGAACCAGTAACATCTCAGCTACAGATCTTTCAGTTCGGTAAGCGAACTCCCATTCTGGTATATCTTTGAAAAAACAATTAAAAAAAGCAAAGTAATAACAGGAAATCATAACAACAACAATTAAATGCTAAAACCTTTCTATTTCTGTTTGATGACCCTACAATATATAACACTGATCTATGAAAAAACACCACACACCAGGGCACATCATTTGAACCAATGCGTTTTCGTCATAAGGGCAAATACAGTATACCCACATAGTAACACTTTATTTTACGGTGCCCTTGTTACACATGTTACATGTATTTATTATATACATAATTTATGCATAATTACATGTAACTAACCCTGAACCAAACCCTAATTCTAACCCTATAGTATGTACATGTATTTAATATTTATTACTCAGTACTTAAATGTATAATTACACTGTAACACGGGCACTGTAAAATAAAGTGTAACACACATAACTTAACAATAACAAATTAGCCAAAACAAAACAACTTTTCAAAAAAGCAAAGAACACTGTGTTTAAGTGACCAAATCTATGATTAATTTTGTACTTCTGCAAACAATTTTATGCAATAAATAAATTTAATCATTTATTCACACAAGCCTAGAAGTTTGTAGAGTGTAGAATGTTCTAGTTGGCTACAATAAATCAACATTCATAAGAGCCCAACAAAGGAACTTGCTGTTTTAAAAGCAACACAGTTTGATGTCTAGAAGTTAGTTGATAAAATGCAGGTGAACATTTTTTACAAACTCTATGCACTAAACAGGTGCTAGAATATATCAATTTAGGCACATAATTCCCAAAGTTTAATTTGTGTTAATGAGTTTACTATCACTTCTAATAGGCCTAAATTGGAAATATTAATACGTGATCCTTAACTTTTGATTTGCATGTAATGTAAATGGAGATATTTTACCAGCTATGCCTTTTGGTTCAGAATCCACAGTTCGAGTTTTGCTGCACACCTCGTTGCTTTTGTCCCTGATCCAGACGTAAGTGATTTGACATATGTCTCCCTGGGGAAGACTTAGATATCTCCATCGTAGGAACTTGTTTACAGTTGAGCTGACAGAAATATAGGACATGATAACTGGAGCGTTAAAGAAATAATAATCTGGAGCGTTAAAGAAATAATGAATTTGAAGAACTACTCAAAATGAAAGTTACAGTTTAGCTACTTTCTCTGATCAAACCACTCTCACTCCAACATAGACTTATTTCCAGCTTTTAAAAACACCACAATATGTTGCAGTCCCTTGTCCCACCCACACGTATACTCATTGGTCTGTATAACACGTGCACACAAAAACTTTACAACTGTAAATGCAAATGAGAAATGATTTATTTTCTCCTTTATAAAAATATTTGTCCCTATATGACTTTGCTTGTTTTAGAAATAAATGTAAAACATACACGGAACATTAATTGTTGGAAACAGTTGATGCAGTTCGATTTTAAAATTCTCTTTCAACACCATTGCATTTATTATTATGCAACAAAGATAATTGTTAATACGACTTACTATAACATTGGCTAATAACCAACACCTAATAATGTTTTGCCATACTGATATCTAAAGTTCAGTCAATATTGTTGTTAGTGCATCAAAAGATTTTTGTGAAACTAATCAATAATTATCAATCCAAGAAATGTGGTGCACTTCTTCCACAGCACCCTTCCACTTCTTTTCAAAATAAATAAAGCGTTTTATGCACTGTGAAAAGTTTTACAACTAAATGATCTGGTTAAAAGTTGGTTTCCGAAGATTTTGAGCCTGCCTAGATTTCATTCTTTTTTAAATGTTGTTATCGTTTCTGATTCATGTCGGAAAATAAAATTTTCTGTGTTATTTTGAGGACAAAATCCACGGGCCATCTGAGTAGCAAAAGTGAAACAGTTTGTATTTAAAGCCAACAAGCAAACATACAAGATCATTTTTAATGTTGAAAATTGAAAACATACTCACGTGAGAGTATATCTTCTATTTCTGCTATAGCATCTGTAGGCCTAATTAATTGTTGGCAATGTAGGTCTAGTGTAGTACCTGAGACCGATCAGACACGCATAACTACTTAAATTTCTTAAATATTACAACAACACCCCTCACCCCACCAGCAAGCTAGTCGCTTGGGGGTCAACCCCCAATCTGCAACTTACACCAAGGGCAGGACAAGATCTCTGGTGACCATAGCAACTCACACCAATTCATCAAGATAGAGTATTTTACGACCCATTGGAATGTAAGGAGCTGAACTCTCTTTACTCACTTTGGGGATAGACCTACAATTATAAATGCATTTATATGGAAATGTACACATTCATTTATAACATTTCCATGTATTAATGTTCATGTTGTTATGTCTGTTTTAACATTAATCCAACGTATCCATGAATGTGTGTTTAACTACTGGAATTATTAGATTTGTAGTAACTCATTTAACCAAGATGATATTTAGATCATGTTTGGTGTCTATGAGCTACATTTGTGATGTCCTTCGCGTTGATGTTTGTTGTGTTTTGGTAACTCTTTTCTTATTAGTTTTATCAAACTCTTAGTAGTCTTCTAGTGAACATCCAATCAGCTTTCACATGCAAAACACCATCTGAAAGACAAAAACAGTTAACTTTCCCTCCAAAGTTGCCATCTCCTGATTGGAACAGTCACGTCTGTAGGATGTGACATCCTCACAGTTTAAAAGAGACCACGAGAAGATTCTTGCTCTCTTTTCTCTTGGTTTTTGCTCTTCTTTCTCTCGATGCGTTCTGCATCTCCAAAGGATGGACTAGAAGAAGACTTCACCTTTAACCCATAAGTTTGTGCCAGGCTGCGGCCTCGTCTTTCCAGATACAGATCCTCTGCATAAAACTGGTTCTCTCTGATCACTTTCAGCCAAGATCAACTGGAGCCTTAACAAACTGCATCAGGACTCTTTCTTTCTTTTGATGGGCAAGACGTGCAAGTATCAAACTTTGGATGCTTTGGATGGATATTATTGGATGCATAGGGCATCATTAATCCTTTTAACAAAGGTCCTTTACAAGAAGAAACTGATGTTTAGTTCAGGCTATTGATCTTCTGAATATCATATACTGCCATAATCCATGCTCTGTTCTTCTCTCTGCTTCAACTTCAACCTTCTTTCAAATGCTTAACTGTATGTGTGTGTATGTTAGATTAGTATGTGTCTAGTCTAGATAATAAAGTCCTGTTTTATTTCACACGTGATGTTGTTTGTAGTTCATGCTCATAATCCAGAGTCCCTAAACATGCCGATTCTTGCTACCTGCTCGTAATGCTAAGTGATTTCCCCAAATCATGAATTTGATCCAGATAATTATAATTGATCATTATTAATTAAATTCATCCCAATTTGGATTGATATTTGTTTCCCTTACAAAGGGTGGTGGAGAAAATATTACTTATAATTGGGATCAAGGCTCATGATAATTCTTACATATTTGATGAAGAATAGTGTTTAAATAATTCTGTTCCTCATTGAATTCACTACACTAGCCTAGTTTTTTTTTTTTTCATTTTACATATGCTAAACTGATCCCAAAAAGTGACTTGACAAATTATTGCAGTGGTAATAATAAAAATAAAACTTGTAATATAGAGAATAAAAAATTTGATTATGGAAGTCTATTTCAAAAGTCCTAAGTTCATGAACAAACAAGTTTTACAATGTTATAAAAAACTGTATTCTAAAAGGTGGAGGGGTTAGGGTGGTGTGTGGGACCTTCTACGGGCCTTGGCAAACACTTTTAGGGTGGTAAAACAACGCAATTCAACGGAAGACTCTTTTTGTATAAAATAAATAATTTAGGTCTACAATCTGAAAATCCTTTATGTTAAATAAAATGTAATTCCTCGTCTAACAATAAATATATGTGTAAATATTTGAACACACCTGCACAAAACAGTGATCATGTTTCTTAATAATTTAATTGTTAATTTGTATACCTTAGCCTACACTACAATACGTGTCATACGTGGTCATGTGTCATTTATTAAGAATTATACGATTTTGAAAACTCAGTGTACATGGATGTTGAAGTAAAGTTTACTTATCCAACAAATTGAGGTAATCTAATAATAAGTGAGTATGCCCAAACATGACATTCGAATATCCGCTATTGATTAGGTAGATTGTATCATTCCAATTCATGCACATCATCTTCCTCCTCCAGCATGCACGTGCGGGCCATTGCACAGATCACAACATACGGGTCACAGTTGGCAGCAGGACGTCTGTCCTCAAAGTAACCAGATTTGTCCTGCGCCACCAGACGAGGGATGCGGACGCTGGCACCACGATTAGCAATCCCTGCAGAGAATTCATGGATGGTGGAGGTCTCGTGAAGACCCGTGAGGCGTCGCTTGTTATCCTCACCGCCATGTGGATCGTAGACTCGAATATGCTCGACATGACGCTTTCTCAGTTTCTCGATGGCTTGCTCAATGTGCCTGATGTAAAGGAAAGAATAATAGCCATCAGACTTGTTATTAAGTCTTACCAAACTTAGTTATGTGTGTCTGTGTCATACATACTCAATTCCTCCTTCTCCTCTGGTGTGCACAGTGCTCACATTGATGTGGCAACCGGCTCCGTTCCAGTCTCCTTCCATTGGTTTTGGATCAAAAGTGGCCACCACAACAAAATCTTCACACACTCTGTGCAACAAGAATCGAGACATCCACAGTTGATCCCCCATCTCGATTCCTTCACACGGTCCCACCTGGAACTCCCACTATGGAGAGAGAGAACAAATCAGACTGGGCATCCATACGAGACACTTTCCTTAACACCTGGTGATACCAAATTATTTTGTTACCTGAGAAGGCATGACCTCTGCATTTGTGCCACTGATTTTGATGCCAGCATACAGACATGCTTTGAAATGGCACTCGACAATGTCTCTGCCAAAGGCCCTGTCAGCACCAACACCGCAGTAATATGGACCTGACAGACAAAAAATACACAATCGTGACCGATTCGTAACAAAACTGTAATATTTGTTGAAGATATTTGGGATATTTTTTAAAATCTTTCTTACTGGACAAGTCAGTGCAGAAAAAAAACGTTAAGAAATTCTATAACCTTGTGGCTTCGGGAAGCCAAGTCTGGGCCAACTGTAGGGGTGTCCATCCACTCCCAAGAGTGTGTATTCCTGCTCCATACCAAACCAGGGCTGGAGGTCCTCTTTGACCATCTCCAGGACCTTGTTACAGCTATTACGATGGTTTGATTCTAAGAAGTTTAAAAAAAGATTCAAAGTTTAGATTTGTATTTCCCAGCTCTGTCACTATAACCCGACAGTATATTACATTTATTTTCCAAACTATACATCATCATATCACCTATACCTGCAGGCTCCCGGGTGTGCTTCACCACCTCACACAGGACCAGTTTGTTAGGATCCAAAAGGAAGGGGTCCCTAAACATGCTAACAGGAATGAGTAACATGTCACTGTTAGATCCTACCGCCTGTCCTGTACTGGACCCATCAAACTCCCATTCCGGTAGATCTATTGGGGAACAAGCAAACCATATATATCATGTTGATTTCTTCCGGTCAACTCAAACCAAAATGTTAATACCAGCTATGCTGTTTGGTTCGGAATCCATGGTTCGAGACTTGCTACGCAGACCCTCCCCAGAGCCATCGATCCAGACATAAGTGAGCTGACTGTGGTCTCCCTGGGCCAAACTGAGATAATGCTGCCGGACGGCCTTTCGAAGACAAGGTACGGAAGACATGCTAGACCGGATTTACAGCAAACACAGCTGGAGAAAAAAACAATTTTGTAATAGTAATCGTAAAAATACCTTTCCCGAATATAGCTTAGGGGATAGTTCATCCAAAAACTACAACTCTGCCATCATTTAATCATCCTTGTATAATTTCAAACCTGTGTGACTTTCTGTCTTTCGTTGGATGTTGGTAATAGAACAACGGCGGTACAAATTCACTTCTATTTTACGGACTAAAAAGAAAAGCAAGTTAATGGGTACTGCCGTTGTTCAGTCACCAACATTCTAGAAAATATCTTCCTTTGTGTACAGAAGAAAGTCGTACAGTTTTGAAAAACAAAAGGGTGAGTAAACGCTAACCAAATTTACATATTCCTTCAACCAATTATTGATCAGGTAATCATATCTTTAAAAGTATGAATGTTTATGATAGTTTTAAAGGAATTGTAAGGATATGAATGTCTCATATTAAATAATTGTCTTATTATCTGAAAATGTGCATAGGTAAGCTTTCTTTGAATGAATAAACAGTTACTACAAAAGCTCAATGCAGATCAGACCAGGAATGTAATTTTCAAAAGAAATGTATTGTTTTGCTTTTTATATTTTCAACTCTAATTTCACAATTGCTATTTGTTTTTGTATTGAATCTCTAATTTGACCAATACCAAGTGCCTTAAAGCTGAATTAATCATTCTCATCGATCACCGTGTATGTATACACAATAACTTTATAAATATAGTTATTAAAAGGATGTAATATTCTTGATGTATCATAGTAATAAATTTGAATACTAAATATGAATGTAAAGTCAATTAATAGAGTATACTCACTCAGAGATGTTATTGTACTTGGCTCCAGTCCATAGGCCTATGACTGCAACCTGTTTGCTGGAACAACCACGTTTAAGGCTTATGTGACGCGTGACGCAATCACTGGAGACCTAAAACCTGACCCCGACGACTCATTTTACCCTTATGAATTAAACTCATAATAGCTGCTCTGTGATTTCTCTGGAGACAGTATGAGAGTTCGAAATGAAGGGTACTTTTAAATGAATCCGCTTGCTGAGACAGTTTTCTCACCTCAGTAACTTTGCACATGTAATTACACAGCAAGTTTCCACTGCAAAGAGACCTCAGCAAAAATACAGTGTTTGTTCAGTCCAATTCACCTCTGAATGAAATAGAATACAAGGCCAGATATCCTCTGGGAGTACCAGCTGAGCTGGCCTTAACAACATCCATATAAATAACTCCATTACTTGAGCTGATAAATTACACACAGTTGTCTGCAAAAAAAAACGCTCTTGAAGCAAACATGTACTTTAACTAGAAACAGCTTGTTTGCATCTAACTAGGCATACAAGTCATTCAAGTTCACGACTTATTAAACACTGTCAACTGCTGTGTGCATTTAACACTGGCCTGTTTGTCTGAAGATCTGATCTGTTTGTTAAGAGCACAGAGACTGCATGTTAATGACTTTGTTAAAGCTCAAAATGGATTACAATGACTTGTGTCTGAGGTATTGAAGAGGAAATTCGACCCTTTTTTTACCTAAAAACTCAACAATCAAAATGATTGTTCTGCAGACTTTGCCAGATTCTCCTGGCTGTTTCTATGACAGCGCATCTCTATCATTACAAACACTCTTGCTGATGCTGAAATGCATGTTTATTGAAAATGTACCACATTTGGTTACATAGTCTGCTAAATGAAGAAGACAAAACATGGAAACTTGCATATTCTTGTGTCACACCAAAAGCATGTACTAATTGCAATTATTTTACAAAACACTGATGATGGCAGAAAAATGTGTAAAAAACATGACATTCAAATCACATACAAATCAAGTATCTCGTACTTATATCAGTCAGCATTTAGCAGATTTCTTTTACAAGAATCGGTTCAATCCCATCACAGCTATTTGGGAGGATAATCTCTGCAAAGTGCTAACAGAGCAAGATCACAGTTCCCAGATCTGTGCTGGCGATGTCGCTACAACATCTTGTTATAACTAGTGACCATGTTATTTAAAAAAAATGCAGTCAAAATCTGTGTTTCACCAGATATACTTCAATAATTAGTCTACCAAACAAATAATTCTGTCATCATATTTTTTTTCAATTAAAAAATGTAAAAAAAAAAATGCTTAGAAATGCTTCAAAAAACAAAAAATAGGGAATAACTAAATGAAACTTAACTAAATGAAAACAGAAAATGAGAACAGAATGGCAGAATCCTGATGACAGAATTGCTATTTTTCATGAACCATTCCTTTAAGATATGTAAATATCATCCTTGACCATTCACTTTTCAATCATGAGGGGTTAAAAGGCAGTGAGTGGCCCAGCATAGCTTCAGTCTGTGGTCACAGTGCTGGAATCATTGACAAACACAACCAACATGTCCTCATGTCACACTTTCCTCACAATACGACCATATTTCTCTCGCCTTCTGGTATGCACCGGCTGGATGATGACTCTCCGGGTCCCTGGACAGACAGGAGCACTAGTAAAGAATGAGTAAAGTCCACACAGTTTAAAAAGCAGACACGTGTAGACAAAACATTTACTACAGTACAGCACTGTTTAAGGTTATCTAGTAAAACCTCTGCCATAAAATTACATTTAGTTTTTAGTTAGATATCCGTCAAAAACATTAACACCATGGTTAATTCTTAAAGGGCACTTACAAAAATTGCTAGAAAAAGAAAGTCTCGTGCACACACCTTACCTGGAGTGCCACATTAGTCGTTTATGTGGCTTGTCTGCTTGTCTCCTGTACTGCATCAGTCCACACACCAGCTCGTGAGCGATCATAAGGTAAAGTAAAAATATGAGGACACCAGGCTCCATCCCAATATTCGGTATTTCCCTGGTCTTCGCACAATAGGGACAGCCTGGAAAAACAAGCACAATTCAGTCGTGGAGCATCTTTTCACTGCAGAACTGTCGCGCACTCGTGTCCGAGTCGCCGCATCGTCTCGCTCTGCCAAAGTAATTCAGAAATGAATAGTTTCACCAACGAATTCATTTCGCCTGCTCCTTTTTCTGTAAAACATATTTTCTTTTACTGCATGTGTTAGGAATTTGTTCCCATCAAAGCTTTCGGACGGATCGGGAAAATGTTACCATGGAGACATATCGTCGTTGCCAGGAGACGTCGCCATTCAATTTTGGTTAAGCGTCTGTCTGCAATGCAAGTCTTATACACTGTGGTTTATAAATTTGAAATACATTTAATATCACGGTTACTACTATCATATATATATTTTTTACATTAGGACTAAATTAAGTTCAACAGAAGCCTAAGCTGCTAAATTATAATCAGAACTAAACAAGTTAGAATTTAAAATAATTGCACACAAATACACTTTTTATATAATAAATGCTTTATTTAATAAAAAATTTAAATACACCGAATGGAAACGCATTGTTCTTATTTCGGCCACATTAATTTGGTAACTCTAACAAACCCTACCATCATTATAAATTGGACATCACATATTTAATTTGCACCTTTTATGTGCCCTTTAACAAAAAAAAGTACAAAATGGTGCATTGTTCCATTAGGAATTGAGTGCAGTCTTTCTGGATCTTCTTCTATTCTGCAAAAAATAATCCACGAATCAAATCTCTCTTAGAATCTGCTATGGTAAACTTACAACATGTTACTCAGACCACTCAATTCTCTGATAACATAAATTATGGACATCTAATATCACAAATATCTATGGACCATCCACTGCCTGCTTTTCAGTATATGTAGGCTACTTAACCTTTTCCTCTATTTTCATATAAATTTGGATGGGACTGCATGTTTGGATACACATCCCACTATACATCTGTTATACATTTCGATTCATTCATAAAGCTATCATTATGATGTTTAAATTATAAACAAAGAGTTGTTTGTTGGGTGTATATTTGCAGATTTGATGACCGGGCTAGTCCTGCCCCGGCGGCACAAGCAGTTCTTCTGCTGTGATGTTGCCTGTCTTGCACGAAGGCTGCCAGAAGGTAGCACAATGACTTAAAGAGCATCTCACGCTACCGCATTCACTTGTTTCTACTGTTCCTACAAACAAACACACAAAAGAAAACGATTGTTTAATGAAACTGTCCTGTGAAGAGAATGAAGTATTAAAATATAACTCTCATACACAAAAGTTTACTTAAAACAGATTGTAAGCAAACTTACAATCTGATCAGATTCATACAGTTCATTGCCAAAGCCAGCGCAGTTGACAACAGATGTGTTCGAGTCTAAAGCACTCGCTCTCTGTTTGTTTTTAAGGTAAAAGAGTAGCAAGGCAGAGAGGGTGACCAAGAGAAGCAGAGAGATGATGACAGCTGCCACTATTGCTCCAGTGTTGCTGGAGGATGGTGAGGCTGAAACGATAAAGATGCTGTTGTTAACATTTCAAAAATCACGATTATTGTAACTATACAGTATGATTAAGTGCCAAATCAGCACAAATTCAATTTCTTGCATTTCCCTGCGATTACAAATCAGTTACAGTCTATTTCACAAAGTAACTGTAAACTTATTGTATAAACTAATATTTGTTACTTTATACAGAATTCACTGTACAACGAAATCTAAATATCATTAAACAAAAAAATCTTGTGTTTCATTACATGTCGGGTCTGTCTTCTGCCCGGCACAGTTTACCCCAACCGTGTACCGTATGTCATCCAGGGCTAGAACGCCTTTCTCGCCTTTAAATCCCTCCAAAACAATCTGCCATACATTAAACCACATCAAATCAGTTATTCACATCAGATTGCGAAATCTATAAGAAGGCAGAATACAGGTGGGTTTAATGTAAGTGATCACCTGGTACTCTGTGTCTGAGGTGATATTGGCACTGAAATATTTCCAGTTTCCTCCCCCCTCATGCAGCGTCAGCAATTCGTGTGTGGCCCCTCCAGACACCCTCCGCACAATGAGTTTACTGTCAGCTTCGGAAAAACACAATCCTCATCATTATACTGTTTTATATTAATGATTTCTTTATTTAAAGAAATGAATGTTATGATACTGAATCAAAATGTTGAATAATAAATTGAGCTCGCTTATACAAAACTGTGACTGAATATTCAATAATATAAATTAGGCATACACATTGTCGGCTGATAGACCCAAAAACTCAGACAGGTTCCTTTTGTTGATGCCAGGTGAGGACTCAATAGCCAAGCTTGCTGGTTAGCAGTGTCACGTTGGGAGTTAGGAAGGAACAGGAAGTGACCTAGAGCCAAGAAAGAGACTCAAGTAAACTTATTGCATCATGTTTCTACTGTTTATAGTTGATTTACCGCTTAGCTATTATGTTATCATTAGCATATCGTATACAGTATTGGCAGGCTCAGCTAAACCTGCAGAAATCACCTTCATCTGTGTGTAATGTGTGATCATATGGTGGTGTGCTGTAGAACTTCTCAGCCTGCACATTAGTCAGATCCCAATCTAACTGATCCACAGACGGGCTCTGAGTGTTGGACCAACCACACAGACCTTTCTCCAAATCGCAGGTGTTATCTAATGCACAGACAAAAAAAGACACAAAATCATCATAAGTTACAAAAAACAAAAATGTTTTTTATGACTCAATGTAACTAAATGTGAACTTTTAAAAAAATGTGTCAACATGAATCAGCCCTCACACGCTATTTTTCTCACAATATACAGTATAATGTGACGTGAAACACGACGTAAAACGAGGGAGAAAAGCAATGCAATACTTTTTATCCATCAGAAATTGACTTAAATCTGTATAGAATAACATGTATTTTGATATTCTTTCTTGCCTTAAACAAAACAAAAATTCTTTGCAAGAATGTGTATTAAGAAAATATACTATTATGATGCTTTGTTAAATTTACAAATACACTGCCCGAAAATTCTTACTAAGCATTTTTGTCTTGTGTACTAATACAAACATCTACAAATTCTTAAATCAAGATACATTTACTTGCAAAGAAAAGTGATATTGATAGATTTGTTTTTTTAGTCTTGTTTTATTAAAGAAAAAAATACAAATTTAGTAACTAAGAAACATAAACCATAAATTAGGTAGGCTTTGAAGGTAAACTAAGTTCAAGTTTATTTCTTACCAGTTGTTTGTTTCAAACATAAACTTACTTGGTTCTGATATTTTCTTTCACAAAACAAGATAAAATATCTTCCACCGCTTTCCTTGTCAAGAAAATGCTTTTTTTATATTTATACTAGAAAAGATGCTTAGTAAAAAAAATGTGATAGTTTAAAATAAGGTGCTAGTTAACATTGGTAAATGCATTGGCCAACATTAGCGAATGAACAATTCGTTTTCAGGATTTTTTAATCCTTGTCAATATGTCATTCATGTTAACAGTGCCAACGTTTGATTTTAATTATGTTTTAATAAATGCTGAAATGAACATGAACTAATGCTGTGGTAGCATTGTTCTTTTTTAGTTCATGTTTGCTAATGTATGAACTAATAGTAAACAAATAGAACCTTATTGTAAAGTGTTACCAAAAAAAAAAACTAATTTACCTAATGGAAATAGTACAAACCTGCTCTAGGACAGCTGTGTGTTGAATAGGTGATGTCATCAATGGCAATGTAAGTGTTTTGGCCCCCACCGCCCTCCACCTCGAACTGCAGCTAATTCACAAACACAGATAACTCCACTTACATACTGTTACCATGGCAAAACAGGGGCAACAAGTCAAGGCAGATCTGCTGAAAGTCACCCATATAAAGGCCACTTACCTCCCAGTTCCCATGCCAACTGACATTGCCCTGACCATGATGCCAAGCATTGCCCTGCCCGAGACTGCTGGAAAACAACCTAATCCTGTCTCCCTCAGACGGCTTCACGTAAACATTAAGACTGCCTGATAAATGTGATACAAATGAAGTTTTGAATTCAGGTTGTGTAACTACTACATATAGCACGTAGATATGTAATGATGTTCTCTTGCCTGGATTCTCTCCTCCTGTGTGGTACCAGAAGTGCACACATTCAGTGTGACCCAAACCTCTGCGCACAGGCGAGGTCAAGCTCATCTTACTGCCCTTGGAAAGAACATCCACACCACTGTGTGCCAACATGTAGTATCCTAGCCAGAACACAATTCATGTTTATTAACCGAACTAAACACTGATTTATATTCTCATATTTCAGAGAATTTTTTCTCGTACCCTTTTGCGTCTCCAGGCTGTGATCGGTCTCTGGACCGCTTCTGCTTGATGCATAATTCTGATGGACCCATCTGGCTCTTCCAGAACTGATGTAGCCACAGGTCTGACTTTCAAAAGAGCACATGGTGGGAGAAGAACACGAGCCTGTCACAAAGGCCACGTCATCTAAGGCCAACTGACCGTCGAAACCAGAGCGTACGGCCTCAAAAACCAACTGCACAGGGAAGAGAGAAACATAGAGACTTGAGGAAAGACTAAAAGAATAGTCAAGACACATTTTGCAATTCAATTTATGCCCATTTATACAAATATTTTTGAAAAAGCTTTTGTTTGAACCTGAAAGGCGGTGAGCTGAGGAGGCACAATGCAATGGCCCTCGTGCCAGACGTTGCCATGGGCACCACTGCGGACCCATAGCAAGTCTTCTGTACCGTCCTCAAATAACAACTTCACAGCGAGAGCACCTGGGAAACAAATGTATAATAATCTTTTTATAATAAATCAAGTGAATTAATTATGAGGGGCAAATCAAGTCATTTAAGTAGCTGTCTAGCTATGATATCATGAGATAAAAATAGATCTTAAAACATTGTTCTTGATTCGTAATAGCTCAACTTTTGACTACCATTGGTCACCTTTTACCTTTGTATCGTTGTAATTTATGATTGCAACTAATTTTTTGTTTAGTTTTGGGTAAACTCTCTTTTTAACTGAGACCAGAAATAAACTGTTTATGGCACATCGCTGCTGTCCTTCTGAAAACCTATATCTCCATATTTAAATTGTTGGCCATAAATCATTATTATTAGGCAACCTTTTTGTTTGTCACTGGGTTTTGCAAATCTCTAACCAATAAAAAGTGTTGCAAAGTGCTTGTTAACTTCAACAACACAGTACTAATAATCATCTAAAAAGTACAGTGTTTTTCCATTTCCTGAAAAACAGCAAATTTGGAAATCCAAGGTTTTGAAAGGACAGCGACGGTATGATATTTGAAGTTGAATTCTTCAAAGCCACCTGTGTTCGGTCCATAGAGTTTGTAGAAGAAAGAGAGACAATGCTCGGTGTTAATGACATTCTGTCTAATAGATAGAAGACGTCCAGAAAGACCTCGTAGTGAAATGTCCCACATGTCCACCACCAGACTATTTCCTGAAAGTCATAAACAGACCACAATTATAAAATTTAACTGGCGCAATAATTCTTTAAAAATAAATCAAAAGCATTCGAACCATCAAAGATGGTGTGATCCATTCCACTGTTCAGACTCCAGTCGAAATTATCTGTCTGGTCCTGGTACCACCCACACAAATTTACCTCAAAATTACACGACAGATCTGTTAGAAGAGAAACATAAAGATGATAAAAACGAACATGAAGAATGTGAAACTATTTTGAATATTCTCAACTCACCATTTGAGGGGATAAAGTTTCGATTACAGTCGACATAGTGAATGTCCTTCACTGCGACCTGCGTATCTGAGGAGATTTCTACAGCACGTGCACTGAACTCCAACTGAGGACAGAGAAAATGAGGACAGACGGACCCAAAATTAAAACCCGATTTAATACAAAGAAAATTGAAAAAAGCTTAATTGCAGGTGAACAAAACTTTTAGTACCTGAAAGCGGTGTTCTCTGGCTCCAATGTAGACATCCTGCTTTATCCAAATCTCTGCCGTCTCATTGGTCCTTCCCGCAAACTCCCACAGCGCCGGCAAAGTCCCTAACACACTGTCTACAACAAACACCGACAGCTCGCCTGCAGAATGAGGGACACGTTCTATTATCTCAGGATATGAAGAGGAAAGACATCTCAAAACCAATGCAGGTGATGTTGTACCTATGTGTGGATTTCTGCCGGCGAGTCTGTAGGAGAACTGCATGGTGCACACAGGACCAGATGGGCCCAGGAGAGGTGTACGAGTTTGAGCTTCAGTTAGCTGTTGCCCAGGGGCAGAAGTCACATACAGGAACTCCTCTGAATGACAAACAAATATGCATACTGTAAATGTAAATGATCATAAGTGTTATAATCGTAATAGGACAGTAAAAGTGTTTATTACCTTTGATGGAGTCGTTATACTCAAGTTTTACATCCCAGGCCAGGTTTCCTATGCTGATATCTGTCCAACCAGAGCTGCCATTCACATAAAAGAAGTCCCCTGTGTACACAGCATATCATGGACCATAATGTGACTCTGGCGTGTTTAAATGTATATCATAAAATATAAAACTGACAACTAATTTGTAGTGTTTCAACAGTCCTGCATCTGAAAAAAAATCTTAACTTAACAAAACAAATAATTAAATTTATTAAAAAGATTTAAAATAAAATAAAAAATAAAATAAAAAAATATGTATTACTATATATACATAATGATAATTTAACAGACGACCTGCATTTAATTTCAGAATGCCAAGAATTTTAATGTTTACAAAAACATGATTACATGAAATAATTTGAAAACGTGAAATTTATCATACAAACACTGAACATGAGTGCACATAAACATATAAAGCCCTCACCACATTGAGCCTCATCATCTCCATTCACACAATCCACTACAAAGTCACAGATCTTACTCTCCTCCGTGCAGGGGTGAGCGGGAGATTTTGGAAAGTCTGGCATTGGCATTGATTCTATATGCAGAGACACAACAACTGAATGCAACAGTGAAATTTGAGCAGAAAATAAAATCAAAGAGAGTTGGAGGTACTATTGGTGAAGCGGCATTCAGGAGACAATACAATATCATCAATTGCGACCCCTCCGTACTCCTGGTCCCGAATGGCAGCCACAAACATAATCTACGGCAAAAGTGAATGAGAGACGTAAAGAGAGAATCACGAGACAGAGAAATATAAGACTGCAAAAAGTGCTATGATGTCATGTTCTCATACCTGGAAGGTGCTATTGACTACAAGTTCCACCTCTGCCTTTACCCACAGATCCCCGAGAGAACCTCCACGCTGCCATACGGGGTAGATCTGTCTCTCCGCCACCAACACTGACAGTCCGCCGGAAACACGACCAAACTGATGTGTGTACATAACCATCTGTAATCACAGACACACATCGATGTGTTTTATATTTTTGCCACATTTGTGATTTAAGAAGGGGATGGAAATCTTTTCTATTACACGTGACAATGATGACATACCCGACATGGATGTGTGTGATTGGTTGGTGCGAGAGGAGGGCTTTGAAAAGATGTCCAATCACTCTTTAATACGTCCGGTTTGGTAACATACAAGAAATGTCCTGAAATGAAGTAATTTGTTTACAAATCATTATTCTGCAAATGTTTTGAGACATAACAGTTTAAGGTCTTCAGGAATTTCTTTGTCTTGCTACGTTGACATATTGTGTACTGAATCATGTCCAGAACAATGGATTTTAGCCATTGTCCACAGCAACATTTGAAGTCCCGACTCACAATTACTATAAATTATTCTTGGCATAACTAAAAAAGCAATTTAGAAATTTCTTGATTTCTTAATGTTTAATCCGACTTTATCCTTGTTTTATCTTATTTTAAGTAGTTTAAAGTCTCTTAAGGCCCACTGGTTGCCACCATCCATGTTGTTGGGAAAGATATTCTCATTTAAGCATTTTTTTGGATACAAAATTGGTCATGGGTGTATCAATTTTTCCAAATGTCCTGACATTACCTGCCACTGTATTAGTTGAGTGGTCTCTCCCAGGTCCTTTCAGAGGCTTAGACGATGATATATTCATCTGATTGGTCCTTGTCCATTTTAATGATGAAAATGTTCTTAGGTCCCACCCACAAAGGTCATCCTCAAAGTTACAGCTTGTGTACAGCTCTGTGCATGAGATATCAATAGATAATTAAAAGTTTGGCGGTTTAGTCCACTTGAACCCAGTTTATAGACCATTTTGCTGACATAAAATCCGGTCCTGCAGCACTTCCTGTTTCAGTTTGTTATGTAGTCATTTCCCATATATAATAATTAAAGTCTTACAGATTTTTAACGTTCGGATTTAGTTGTTAATGTTCTGTTAGTATTTTGTAAAAAGTAAAACAGGAAGTCCTTCTGGACCAGTGTCGTCACAAATGCAGAAAGGTCTATAGATGGCTATTAAAGAGCTTGGGGACTTTACTCATTTTTGCTGTGCCATCACAACATAAATACATTTATTTACTATGAAGAATGTCTTACCACAGTTCTCTTCATCTGTTCCATCACCACAATCGTCCGTACTGTCACACACCTTATATTCCTCCACACAACCGTCATTCTTACACTTCACATAACCAGGATCGCACAACCCACTTTTAGAAGGAACTTGGGAGAGGAAAGAAAACTCAAATCTTTTCACTATGGTGTGTTCAATAGGATGAGTAAGTAAAACTTTTCCCAGTTTCTACCTGGCAGGGCGCAGTCTAAGAATTCCAGTTGGTCGATCGACATATCTCCCTGGTTCCCTTCTGTGCGTCTGGAATTAAAGTGGATATGGAAATGACCCGGGATACGACCCAGGTAGATCGTGGCCTCCCTCCAGCCACGGACACTGGTACCTTCTGGCCTCCACACCAAAGCCTCCCCACCATCAGTGGTCCACACCGATACCCACAGAGGGGCATCACCGAGACCTGTGTGACCTGCAACATACACGACAATCGTTAAGATTTTTTTTTTTAATGAACATTTGTCATGCATCAGATTTATGCATATCTTAATGGATGGATATGTGGACCTGCGTCCCAGATGAAGTATCTGAGCCGAATGCGACAGGTGGGGGATGAGTGTTTTATTTTGGGGGATTTGAGCACAGCAGTTCTAGGAGAGTCTGATGATACAGAAGTCACTGCCATAAACCAGCCTGTGAACAAAAGAAGCTTCGGATGACAAAAAGCACGTACACAAACAAGATATGAGGGCCTTGATAAAGTCCCAGATTTTTGTCTTATGTGTACCTGTGGAGGTGCCTGTGGTGTAGTCTGACGACGGCCCGCTGTCAGGAAGAGTTTGTCCCCTCTGCTGTCTCTGCCACATGTATCCACCCTCATCCGACATGACCGTCCATCCACACATTCCCTCGTGGTCAAAATCACACACATAGTCCGGTCCTCTGTAACCTGACCACCCCAAATAAAAAGAGCAGAAACAGGTTCAGGGAAAGAAGGCAAGATGCAGATGGTGATGTGTGGTATATGTATACATGCATGATGAGAATCTTACCACAGTCCTGCTCATCACTGCAGTCTTTACAGTCGCAAAAAAAGTCACATTTATTCTCTAGTGGAATGATGCAGCTAGTACGCCCAAATGCGAAAGCTGCGGACAAGAGTAAAGACTCATGAATAAAGTAAGTATTTAAGTCAGTGCAATTCTAAAATCAGAGATACGCGATATTGTAGGACAACCAAGAAATTATGAAGGCCTTTAAAGTGATTATTTATTTAATTTGAATTTAGACACATTATTTATTAAATAACATTATCATAAATTTATTTTGCTTTACATAAGTTCAACCTAATGGTGTAAAATGTCTGAAAGTTCTGAGATATATTGTATTTTATTGCATGGAGATTATTAAATATTTCATCCTTAATAGATTGTTTTATTGTAGATCAATACAATTCAATTTTATACTGCTAGTTGCTCTCAATGGTTGAGTTTAGTCTAGGTTTAGGCCTTTTGCCAGTTAATGGGTACTGCCGTTGTTCAGTTACCAACATATTTTAAAAATATCTTCTTTTGGGTTCTGCGAAAGAAAGAAAGCCATACAGGTGTGAAATGACAAGAGAGCGAGTAAATGATGACACAATGTTCGGTATCTCTTCAATTTACAGTCCTGTTTCCCATGTACAGTAAATACTGTGTACTTTTTACAGTAAATATAATAATTGGTTAATAGGGTCTACCCTGAACCTAAACTCATACCATGTTTTTACCTTATACTACCCAGTACTTTCTTAGGTAAGTACATACACTGTAAATACACTATACGTACACATACTGTATAATAAAGTGCAACCCAATTTTTATTTTTGGGTAAACTATCCCTTGATACCGGGTTGAGACAAATCACAGAAATGTATAAATTCTCAGGTTCAGGTTGTCACAAAGGCATTTCTTTTTAGTACTCAGAAGTGGCAACTCCACAGTCAAAGGTCTCTGATACAAACTCTTCGTTGTCACTTCCAAGGACATTTTTCATTCATTACATAAAATTAAGATTTTATTCTCGAAATCCCTCGCAGAAACATGTCACCATATTGGATTACTTACTACAACACCGCCTGTAATCGTGTTAATCTGGAGACAGGATTATATTTAATAACTAAAAGCATATTTAAAGTTAATCTTATTAATAGAAATAATAAAAATGTGAGGATTCAGAACAATACTGTACAGCCCTATTTAAGTGTTTAGCAAACAGCGTGCAAAAAAAGCTGAACGCTAAAAAACACGCTATTAGATTTTTTTTAAACATCTTGAAAAACACGAAATCTCACCACATTGGCAGATATCCAGCACAAGACCTAGTAATAGAATCCATTGCTTCGTGCCCATGACTTAATTCTCTACCACAGACTTCAGGTTACAGAACAAAAGCTTGCTGTGAAAAAAAAGATCTACGGTGAAAAAAAGCCTTGTTCCATCATATAACATAAGTTATTAAGTTCACCCTCCTTCCTTATGATGTCACATAGAGATAACACGTGGACTTTACATTTTAACCCCAAGACAAGTACCGGATTTAATAAACCTCAACCTTCTTGACAACATTCCTCCATGCAGAATGCAGAGGAGGGCTCTGATGGTGCCTACAATAGATACATTTGAAGATGTAACTATTTAACAAAAATTCTGAAAGTACACAGTAGCAAAGTTTGCTAGTGAACCTTGATAGAAAAGCAGCAACCCGATGTAGTGAAACAAGATGGATTTGCAAAATCAGAGACAAAATAAATGTATTTATTGGACATGTTAGTCTGCAGTGCATTTCTGTGGTTTGTGCAACAATAATCGAAATACAAAATAAGAAACGTGTCTAAATCCAAAGTTAAACTAAAAATGTTTACTGACAATGTTTCTTTAAATGCTTTTTCAATGCTTCACTACGCAAAACATTCTCTGGATATGTATACAGTACAGAAATCATAACACATTCTACTAAGAATCTGAAATAAAACAGCTGACAAACGGATGCAATGAGATGGTCAGGTTTATCGTGCAAAGTTTACAACCTCCGGATCAAGATTTTTATGGTGTATTTAAGCGGAAATAATTTACCCTAAAGACAACTTTCCCTTGCTGGGAACTACCACATGTAGGTTGTTTTGTAACATTTGTTTAACTGCTGAATTCATTGTAAAATAGTTATGGAAATATTCTGATTGCCTCCTAATAGTTTACTGCCTTTACGGGATATAACGGTTTATGGGTTGTCATGAAATGCATAACCTTCTCCGCTAAACTGTTAAGGGCTTTGTTGCATCTTTTTAGTTTAAATACACATGTTAATAACACAGCTGCATTCACTCCTTGGTAAAAAACACAGCGAGGTGTCATTCTATATCAAATCGAAAAACATGATACGCCCTTGATTTGAAAAGTTAACATTTTATCCATCCATCCGATCAGGCTGTGTTCTGTCTTGGCACAGCTTGAAACAGTTCATTGCTCTGTTAAGACAGACCCTTGTGTGGGAACCTACTCAATACCCCTCATCTGCCCAAGTGACCTCATAGTCTGGGTAACAAGTCTTTATTTTCTCAGTGGAAACAGCATGATTTGCTTTTCCATAGCCCTGAAACAAAGGAAACAACGTTTTAATTATTGCATCGCCTCTTTCTAGCAAAACACTGATCATCATTCAAGCAATATACCATGGAATAACCGTAGACATGGATCTTCTTCTCTGCACTGTTATGTTTGATTCGGCCTCCTCCAAGACATTCACAGTCCTCTCCTCCACCTTTTTCTAGCTCTCCAGCAACACGGTCATATATATCAGCTTTGCAGAGACAGAAATGTGTTTGTGGTTTAGAAAACAAATACTTTTATTCGATGATTAAATAGGCTGATGACAAAACATACATAATTGATTCTATGCTATTTCAGTTCCCTAATGCATATGTAAAACAGAGTATTTTATTGCAATATGCACAAACATAAACATTTTTGATGCACTTTGTTCTTTTACAAACTACACTGGCATTTCTTGATAGAAACAATCGTATGCAAACAATCACTAAACAATGCAAAGGTTAATTTAATGGTACATTCCGGCGTTTTCTACAGGATTGTTGAATTTTGATGTAGGACACACGTTGTCTGTGAGACATTTACGCATCGAAACTTTAAAGGTGCATTTTAGTGAAATTCACGACAAAACACATTGCACTTGTAACGTCAAAGTAACACGCTTTATCAACACCCGTCATTCATTCATTCAAACACATGGAACCTACCATGATATTCGGCCCACGCGTATCCTCTCACAATATCAACATACGACTCGTCGGTTTTGCTGTGCACTCGTATGAGGACATATTTAAACAAGCCATTTGGATCTAAATCAACCTCCGGGATTTTAGCGAGACGTTCGGCTGACATTTTAGGAAAGGCCTCAGTGGAAAAAACAAACTACCAAGTTCAGTAGTATAGCTGATACGTCTATCGACTTCATGCCGCGCTGGGCAGACAGGTTGCAGTTTGACATCAAAGAATCGCGAGAGCGAGTCATCAGATGGGCTCTCGCGGTACTTTGATGTCATATATCCATCAATCTGCGCAGTTATGGATGTAATTGTGGCCAGCGCTCCACTTGTTCTTCTGTGAAATGTTTAGAAAAGTTGATGAACTAGTGACACCTACCGGGCTGAAGAAACATGACCACTGCATCTATAGAAGGATCGTTTCAACGGTAATTTATCCAGGAAGCACTTATTTTTGGAGGCTTTTACAAACACCTAGGCAAACATCAGCTATATGACTATTTTAAAATCATAACACACTGTGTTGGAAATTGTCAATAAAACGAAATAACAGAAATCTTGAGAAAACCACCAAGGCTAAAGTAGAATGCTAGTCAGAGTCAGCTAAGAAAACATTCAAACACTTGCTTATGTGAAAACCATGTTTATTTTCGTCAGAAAGTCAAACTCAATGCTACAATCCATGCACAGTTATCTTATTTTATATAATATAAATGAAACAGACATAAAAAACTGCCCATAAAAGTTGGTCACTCAAGAGAAAAGTGCACACCGAGGACTTCTTTTGAACTCTTCAGGAGCTCTGTGGCCATATCAAACTCTAGTGGTGTGGTCTTCTGTTCGCCCTTCATTTCTCGCTGCATCAGCTGGCAAACAATATGTGAGGAAAAATACTTATTCAAATGTGTATAACGTAAAAACGTGACAAATATTACAACTTAAGTCCTAAAATCATGTTGAGGTAGCAAATTAGTCAAGTACCTCAAAGGTAGACAGTTCCAGCAGTTTGCTGATGTCATTCTCTGATTCTGACAGTGGATCATTTATTAACTTGGCAGCGTTGGCCACATCTGGATGGTAATGCTTCTGCAGCGTCTACAAAACAGATTAAGAAATGTAATTAACAAGAACATCCTCTTTTGTTTTAGGCTTTCACACTGTAAATACATTTGGGCTTAGATCTGTCTGTTCTTACTGTTGTCCATATCCATAAACCTTTATTGGTTGCAGTAGTAATAACTTAAACTTCATAACAACAGGGAGTAAACATTTGTTTATTGCCTCAGACTTCCTTCAGTGTTTCTTTAGAACACCTGGACTCCTACCTTGATCTCCCATAGGCTGCTCTCCAGAGCATGACACTTGGCTGGATCCTCTTCCTCCATCACATACGGGTCATCACATGGCTCTAAAACAGTAGCAATACTTTACTATGTAAATAGAGAAATTATAGCAATCTGTCCTGATCATTTTGAAAAATGCCCCTGTATAAAAAAATTTAGGTTGCGCAAAGCTGCCTTTTGTTTTGATGTCACCTCTTAAACTGTGAAGAGCATTAGAAGAAATAATCAAATACCTTCCGCTGCACTCGGCCTGTGAATGATGACTCGGCAGGAGGGATGTCGGCGAATGAGATTACAGATGAAAGGCAGTACGATGAGCAGAGCTGTGGGTGGCGCCGTGAGGGCCAGACGAGCCAGTCGCTTCACAAACGCTGCCACGAGATAAGCCGGCAAATGTCTGCCAGAGCACAATGCAAAAGAAAAGAGCAAACATGTTGATATTATACCGTATACGCGAATAGAACTTAAAACTGACAGTGTGCAAGAATCAGGTATTACAAATGTGCTTATTTATACATTGATATAATATCATCAGAAACGCCACACTTACGTTGAAGAAAGGAAGATGTTGGCCAGGTGGAAAAAGCGTGCTTGGTATTTAGCATGGAAAATTGTGGGCTCCAGTAGATTGTATAACTTCTTATAAAAATCTGGATAATCTCTGCATGGCAAAAGACAAATCTAGTTACACATATATACATTTGAAGATGAAGAGCTTTATATATTAATTATTTTAGTTTTTTCAAAAACTTACAAATTGTGCTTATGTATAAGGACAAATAAGCCATTCAGAGCCAACAAACTGATCGCTCCACCTAGATCAAACACAGGCAGAAGTGTTTTACGAAAAAATCAAATAATATTGTGATCCTGATATACACTATTTTACTATATGTAACCCTGGATCACAAAACCAGTCTAAAGTAGTACAGGAACAATTTGAGTAAAAGATAAAAATACATTGTATGGGTCAAAATGATTGATTTTTTATGCCAAAAATCATTAGGATATTAAGTAAAGATCATGTTCCATGAAGACATTTTGCAAATGTCCTACCTTAAATATATAAAAACTTCCGCCTTCCACAGTGCACCTGAATAACAACTTCAAAGGAAATGTTCTCAATATTTTTTTCTTACACTCTCAGATTCCTGAATTTTTAACGGTTGTATCTCAGCCAAATATCGTCCTATTCTAACAACTCATACATCCATAGAAATCTTATTTATTTAGCTTTCAGATTATGTAAAGATTCGAAAAATTAGCCCATAGACTGGTTCTGTTTTTCAGGGTCACATATTATTATATTAAGTACTTCACTCACCAATGTCATAGGCAGTGGACAGGAAGTCAATCATCAGTGTGGGATCACTCATCTGTGGCATTATAGATTCATGCAGGATAACCAGGATTTTCTTGTACAGACTGCCAGGTAACTGCACCGACAAACAAAACCAAGTCAAGGTAACATCACAGACATAAACTCCATCACCTGAAGGCACTGATTGTTTTACCTTGTACTTAAGAAACACCAGCCACATTTTTTCATAGTCTCTCTTGTGCTCCTATAAAACATGTTTATAATGTTAGATTACACTCAGACATCAGCCCAAAAAGTGTGTGCTGTATATTTAGTAGAAAATACAAGCATGCAGCTACCTTTAATCTGGCTGCTTTCCAATCCTCGTGTTTTGCTGTAGTCAGTAAAAAATCGAAAATTGTAAATGTGATGTTTTAAATAATTGAACTACAGCATGTTCAGTCACAGCCACATGAAAACCCTCAAACTCACACTCTTGTTTGACAAGGAAGTTGGTCATTTCTGATGCTTGACTGGGGATGTTGATGGATGAGAGAAGTGTGAAAACATTGTTCTGATACACAGACATCACAGCCTACAAACACCAAGAACAAACCAAACCTTATATTAAACCAGACTTACATTGTAGTGATTTATGATAAATATTTGGCAACGTGAACATTTTCAATACCCTCTTGTTTCTCTCCATAACTCTGGTTATGTTGTCTCGCACAGAACTCATGACGTAATACCGCACATCATCCATCTCCAGAAACTCCTGAAATCTGGAGATGAGCAAGGACATGTCCTCTTTGTCTGAGAGAAGGTGCTTCACCAGAGCCTGTTTACATGAGGAGCAGGTAAAAATGATACACTTTATTTCCACATTCAGCGTTAGAAGAGATTACGTTCTACTGTTAGAAAGACATCCAACCAGTATGAGCTCTCTGGGAAAGCTGTAAAGTTCACTCCAGTCCAGGGTCTGAAGGGGATGTTTGCCCTCTGCCGATACAAATTTCATTACAGTGCAAAGGGAACTCTCCTGAAAAACAGAAATAATGCAGATCAATGAGACTCTTAGTTACACATTAATATCAATTAGTATGCACAAATTAACAACCGTTTACACTTTATGCCTGCTGTGTGTTTTTCTTTTGGTTTACATAATTCACTCACCTTCACTTGGAAAACATTGTGGGCTATATTCTCCAGCAGAAGTTCCACACAATTATTGTACCGGTGTCTCATATATATATGATACTTTTCTTCGGCACTGCGATCACCTGGCAACGAAACAACTGCTTTTAAAGTAAGGTGCTGTACCTACTGAAAACCATCACAGAAATTCTTATGGATTAAAAAGTTAAAATGGCAATTGTGCTGGTTTTAATGGAAACCATATAAGGGGTCTCTATCTACTTGTGGGTTATATTATTGGGAAGTTACCTGGCACCAACTCAACACCATTAAATCCCAAATTCCACACTACATACTGTAATTTTGTAATGGTTTTAATGGTAAACTGCTGATAGTTCAGGATCGTATTTGTAATAAAACCAATTAAAATGTCAACTGTTTTATCAAAAGGGTGTACTTTGTCCTATATACAGTACACCACTGCTGATAAAACGATTTACATTTATTATTATGCTGTTGTCTGATTAAATACTATAACGCCTACTTGTATACACATGGTATAAATCATCACCGCATCTTACCCTGGACGATCTCATCTTCTTTAGGCAGCTGACCGACATACAGCTCTCCTCTCTCAATCAACTCACAGAAGATCTTACCGCAGGCATTGGTGGCGTAAAGGATTTCTTTTTCTTTATCTGACTGAGAAATAAAACCGCACGTTATTTAAAATGATGTATGTACAGGACACAACTTGTTGGACTCATAACACACTTCCAGTATTATAAAGTAAACACAAACCTGCAAATATTCAATGACGTCGAAAATGTCGTTTGCATTTTTTCTGTTTTGAAGTACGCGCTCTGATTTGGCATTTATAGCTTTCTTATAAGAAATCTGACTGTTTTCGACTGTATCGCCTCTTTTCACGTTGCTGTCCCTGGACGGCGCCATGACGGTTTCAACACCCAGGCGTTCAGCGTGCCGTTCATGTGAATGCTCGAGGTCGCCCCCTTGTGGATGTTCGCCGTTTTGGCGTTCGACATTATGAAGCGCTGCGCAGACTGATTGCCGTATGACAACAAAGTACCGCGAGAGTGAATCGAACAGACTGGTATTTTCAGTTAAATGACAAAAACAACCCTTCACTGTCATTTATAAATAATTAATAAATAATCTTTAACGATTTAAGTTGTACCTTTGGTACCTGTGTTATAGTGTACCCTTAAACAGTCTGCAGAAGGATGCAAGGGGTCCACCAGAAATTTTCTTGGAAAAAATATTAAGCAAAAACGTGTGTTCTCAATATAGTTTTTTCTCGGACTCAAAGTGAAATTGTTGCCGACTATTTAGGTTTAAAAAAATGTGTTTTCTTTTTAATATACTATTTACTCATTTTTAAACGTTTCTTTACACTGAAAAAAATATAGATTTATTTATATTTTAGAAAGTGGGGTCCTCACAAAAGGTTAATCATATTTGGGGGTCCTTGGCATCATAAAGTTTTAAAACCCTGCTCTAGAATGCCTCTTTAGGACTTAAAAAAATGACAAATGCATACATGTAAACATTCAAAAGACCAAACAAGCATTAAAATCATCTGGATAGAAGGTTTCATTGGGTAGACACTGTGAGTGGGGCATATAAATGTTGTTGTGGGCAATGGAGGGGTTGCGAGATCTGGCTAAAATAACCCACCCAACGGCCAAAAGTCCAAGTTAAAATTGAAAACCCTCATGAAACTTTTACAAATTGGCAACAACACTGAATAATTGTGTTCATATTCAACATGAGACTTAAAGAAGGGTTGTAATAAAAGTAATTTTATTTTAGAATTTGAATTCTTTAGGAAACTCAAGCAAATTTTTGGAAACTCAAGCAAAATTATATGGTAAAATAAGAAAAAGACTGCTTCTCAGCAATTCAGTCAGATGCATTTCCATCGTCGTCATCATCCTGGAAAAAGGTAACAGAGCTATTAATTTTGTTGTTTACAATATTAACAATTTTGTACAATACATTACAATATTTGTTTTATTTTGATAACTACTATTAAATATTTCTAAAACATATTTAACTACTTGTAATCGGACCCATTTATGTTCTGGAGGTATAATGTGATCGTTCACCCAAAAATGATAATTCTGTCATAATGTATTCACCCTCTTGTCAGTTTAAATCTGTAAGACTTTCTTTCTTCCGCAGAACACAAAAGAAGATATTTTGAAGAATGTTGTCAATTGGCACCCATTCACCTGCATTGGTTTTGTGTGCATACAATAGAAGTGAATGGGTGCCGGCGCTGTTTGGTTCCCAACTTTTTTTTGAGAATATCTTCTTTTGTGTTCAGCGGAAGGAAGAAAGTCATACAGGTTCAAATGACAAGAGGGTTAGTAATTATTGACAGAATTTTCATTTTGCGGAAAACTATAACTTTAATTCATTTAAAACACCCACTTTGCGATCTTGGTTTCCTGTTGCTGTCGCTTCAAAATCATGGATGTGCAGTGTGGCCATCCAGTTCACCATAGATTTCTCATTGAGTTCAGTCTCCACGATACTAGGATAAATGTGCTTCTCCTTAAAATCAGCAATAGGAGCTTCTTCCTCAGTCCATTCTAGAGTCTCATGGATACCATCTCCTCCAAAACGTTTGTTATAGCGATCAAAGTGCACTCTCTCCAGCACTAATCCGAGGCCGGGTGCCTTGGGAACATCAACCTTCTCCTCCCCCCAGCTCCTCTCTATCACCCCCTCACTGGCATATCCTTTAACCACCGCTATCACCAGACCAATCATTTTGCGGATCTGATGCATCATGAAGCTTTGGCCTCTTACCGTGATCACAGCAAACTCAGCTTCTTGTTTTACAAAGGGTTCCCCGCAGGACATTTGGGTGATGTAGCGCTTGGCGCTGGGGTCCCGGGGACCCTTCTGCGAGGTGAAGTTGTGGAAGTTATGTGTGCCTTTGTAGACGCCGAACAAACGGTTGACCTTCTGAAGGGTCTCTGTATTTAAACGGAATGACGTGTCTTCCTGGTTAAAGTCTTTTGGGGAGAAAGCGACTGACGGAAGCATGTAAGAATACGTTCTGGCATCACAGTTGTTTTTGGAATTGAAACCCCCTGTGACTCTTCTGTAACCTGCAATTGAGAGGATTTTTTAAATGTACAAATAATGGAATTTAAAATTACACAGAAAGAAGAATAAAGAGGTTAAAGGGATACTTCAATAGAAAAATGAAAATTCTGTCATCATTTACTCGCCTTCGATCTGTATAAACCACACATTTTTTGCCCCCCATTGAACAACTCGAAGGTGAGTAAATGATGACAGAATTAAAATTTTCGGGCGAAGTATCCGTTTCAGGTGGCGGTACCTAAAATTCTTATTTGAGGGGGTAGATGGGTATTGATGCTGGCCAGGATGTTTTCAATCATCCACAGCTTCAGAGACACAACTTGACCTGCAGCAGAAACACCCTGTAACAGAAGTAGAAAAAGATTGGATATAGCTTAAGAGAATGAAAGCCAATCGATGGAGCCAATTTAATGTCAAAACTGTTTGCGACCAACTTCAATAATATTACCATTGTGATTTAAATACAACACCTAGGGACAGTTCACCAAAAATAAAATTTCTTTATTGAAAATGACTTCAAATTGTGGAACATGAAAGGATGTATTTTGAGAAATGTCCCAGAAACTTTATGTCCATACAATGGAAGTCTCATTATAACCATTTAAACCATAAGAATTTCTGTCATGTTTTTAAGGGTTATAAAAGTGCTAGTACACCCAAAATGGCAAATTCTCTCATCATTCACTCAACTTCATGTCCCTTCAAACCTGTATGTCTTTCTTCTCCAGAACACACACAAAAAACATATTTTGAAGAACGTTGTCTACTGGCACCCATTCACTTCTATTGTATGAACACACAACCAATGCTAGTGAATAGGTGCCAGTGACCGACATTTTTCAGAATATCGTTTGTGTTATGCGGACAAAAGAAACTCACGCAGGTTTGAAATGACATGAGGATGAGTAAACGATGACAGAATTTTCATTTTAGGGTGAACTATCACTTTTAGAAAGATGTTGATCACGACAACATTAAACTTACCTTATCAGTTCGTGCACATCTCTGGAAAGACATCTTTTTCATCTCTTCTCCGTGGCCCTCTGGAATGCATCCTGCCTTTATCAGAGCTGCGACCAATTCATCCTCAATGGTCCTAAACTGAGAGTTCTTTGCATTTCTCTGTACGAAAACACAAACGTTAAAGAGTCTTATGGTAAAACACCGGAAAGAAAATGTATGTTTAACGTGTTCCTCACCTGCATGCCATAGTAGCCCTTGCCCGAATATGCAATCAGCATTGCCACCTTTTTCTTGGGGTATTTCCGGTCAGCACTTTGCTCATCCTGATCTGGTTTAAGTTTTTTGTCCTCGTGTTTATCCTCAACCAATGCATCGTCCGCTTGTCTTTTCAGGGCTTTGTTTTGTACGTCTGCTGACTCCTCGCTCATTTTGCCAGATAAGCAAAACCCACTTGATGTTAATATAGGATCTGGGCACCCTGAAATACATCGTACTTACACGTAACGTTACATTAAGTCAATAGGCATTTAGCTTACAACAGACGTCGTGAAGAAAACGTACCTTTGATTTTGAGAGTTGGGATTAATCTTTGAGCTGAAAAAACGACTCGACACAATTTCAGCATGTCATGACAATCTCTTCAGTGAGGATGCGCCTGCACACATTTCTTAGAACAAACGCACCGTCTCGCTTTTTTACGTTCATTTGGGTTTTCTGGGATTAATGTATGCGTGTTAAATTAATGTAGACCCGCGAGAGAATTGTTTTACTTTTTGACGGTAGTATGAATTACCTTCAAAGCACCAACTTATTTACCTCCGCCGTACCGCGAATACACCCACGTGGAGTGAATGAACTTTCACATCTCGCCGAATATCGCGAGAGGTGCACGCGTTGCCAGATATTATTAGTAACCTAGACCCATACATTTTGTTAATATTCAATTTATACTGTAAATGGTCTGTTGGCTCAGTCTGAACATGTTAAACAATGATTGTTAAATGAAACAACAATATATAAATTCTATAATATACATTTTATTTTTATTTTTTTCAAAACGCTACAAATCCATCCTTTTTTCCCAATTGTTTTTGGTTTGTTTCTTTTAAAAACAAGAAAACAAGAGGCCATGAAACATATAACATCAGGGACTCATACTATGCATTTATATAAATCAAATAAATGCAAATGCATGAAATAAATAACAGCCAAATAAAATAAATACTAACAAACTAAATAGTAAAATAAAATAAATATTTTCAATTTCATGTTTCAATATTTTCCAACACATAAAACAAATAATTTAGAAATAACACATACAAATACCTCTGACGAGCGAATTCTGATTGGTCGAGAGGACATATCGCATTTAGGCTAAAAACAGGTTCCGGATTTATTACGTTTTGGAAAGAAACTGCATCTTGCAGTACATTTTAAACAATGAAATATAGCGATTTGGCATGAAACTTTGATGGAGCAGTGAATAGGTTAATTACACAGCAAAATGGCGTGACAAACTCATTTTTTTAAATTTGGCATTTAATGCGTTTTGGGAAAGAGCTCTTCATATCAATGAAAATAAAACGAGGGTATGTTGCCTGTACTTTCTTATCATTGAAAAGCCATCATGCTTTTAAAAATAGACACATAATTCTCAGGTCAGTAAATGGAAGGAGATCTTTGGACTTTTTTTGTTTATTGGTGCTTACATGTATATCTTATATTGACATGAGAGTGTACATGAAATCTTGATTTTTGCAGAACAGACAACTGTAAATAATTATCAAGTCACAATTGGGAACCTTAATATTTTTATTTAGTTCGGAGACGGCAGCAGTTCTTCATGCTTGTATTAAATATACAATTTGAAAGCAATATTTGGGTCCACACACAAGAGGTCATTATATTCAAAGAACAGAATGAGATACTGTCAGACATCAGTGTAACTTAGGGGTACTGAAATATGCAATTTTAGTGACTGAAGTGTATGAGAATAATGCTTGATATCAAATATGAATTTAGCTTACAACTAAGAAATGCATCATGCTGTTCAGTGATCGAAAACGTTACGGCCCATCCAATGTCCATAAGCATTTTATGGTTAAGCTTAAATGCGTATTTCATTTGATGCAATCTTGACAACAGAATATAGAAAACACCATTATGCAGCATGAACCTTATATTATTCCGTTTGCAAAAACAAAATAGTGTTCATCTTCCCCATCAAGGAGAACATTTGCTCAAATTGGTTTGGTTTGTGTGATGGGCATTAGACACAAAAAAATGCACATTGTTATTATGGAAACTGGCCTTTGCAAACTGGAAATCAGAAATTACTGCTTGTGCCACACTGTTATGACACTTCAGTTTATTCAAAGAAAACTATTATTTTCCACACGATAAGTTTACAAGCAAGCACATTTACACACACACACACACACACACACACACACACACACACACACAAACACAAACTAAAAGCAAAAACTAAATCAATTCTATGGCATCTTAACCTGGTCAAAATCAACAACTAAGAAAACAACAAATTCATGGCAGACTCTCTCACAATAACATACAAAAAAGTACAAGTCAATACATTTTTCAGTGTTTCAGGTTTTGCTTTCTTTTTAAAGGCACATTATAAAATGTTTAAACAGCTTCAACAGATACACACATACACAACACAACTGAAATAAAAGATAAAAAGCACTGAATATTTCTACAAAGTGTGGTGTATACATTAAACGGTCCACTCTCGAATGTCTTTAGCTTATATAACAAATGAGTCCTCCAACAGTGCAGAAAACTATAACAGTCTACTCTTAAGATAATACGACCCGCCCTTCGGATACCTGCTCACATCAGCGACAGGAACACCACAATGATGCATGCACGACCTACAGGAAGTACATTAAGTCTCAAAACAAACACTAAAATGTCTGAAATGAGTCCAGGGGGATGTCAGGACCAGAACTGACCATCAGGTTGATTTGGAATGATAGGTATAATCTGAAGTTAAAGCCTTTCTTTTATGTCTACAATTAATTTTCTCTTTGTGAGACTAGTTTTGGTCCTGATCAAAACACAGACTAAAAAGCAGAGTCAGATTCAGACAAATGATTGCCAAACAAAATATAAAAAAAGGAAAACAAAGGATTAGGTCATAAGAGATGTCCGAACACCGCACACAAATATTAATTTCCTAAAAATTCAAGGAGGAAATGGAATTTGACATGCTCTTATTTGGTAAACATTCACTAAAGTGCTAAACACGATTTTGCTGACTTTATACAGTGTCCTTCATTAAAACAAGGAATGTCTTACACATTATTGGCTAAATTTGTTTGTATGAATTATTAATTGACTGGTCACATAATTTAATCTAAGGATAAAGTAAGGGAAAGGAGAATCTGGGCCTTGGTAAATGCTGCAACATTCAACAGGTGCACAGAATTTACATATTCTGAAAATTCATCCAGTCGTCGTTACTTCTGACTGGATACAACCAACAAAAGTGACTTCAACTTAAACAAATTCTCAAAGCACATTCCCCCAAATAGACAAATAATTCCCTAATAATCTTAAAACTTCTCTCTGTGAGTCAGCATGTAGTGAATAGGCAGATAACTACTGTAAATACGGAAATAAGTAAACTGATGCTGTCAGGGTGGGTAAACCTGTCAGTTACCGCAAATTGCACAACCCATTACAATCCTGTACCATCGACCCGCTTGAGATGAGAAACATGACATAATGTGTCATATTGAAGCACACACTAGGCAGAACTGGTAGGTGCATCTTCTTGTATGCGATGACTGAACTTTGGATATGAAACAGGTCAGACAGAATCCGTCATTTGTCTCTACAAAGTTGTGATGGAGGATCCTGATTTATCCCCACCGCCAGCCTTCAGTCAGAAAACTTGGTCCAACCAGAGGGTTGTACACTCCTCTACAGAGCTTGAAGAAAGGGCTGCAAGTGAAAAATAGAAAGCTGGAGGAAAAGTAGATCATTACTCTGGGGAGATTGACTTCAGCAGTCTGTGATGGAGTTACTACACGCAGAGACCCGACTGCAGTGCGGTGAGACGGCGTTCGATGCATTGCTTACCTGTAGAGAACATCAGTTAACAATCACATGTTGCCTCTTCTCAGTTAATACACTTGTCATTTCTATGTATGGTATAACTTACACTTGCTGACGCTGAGGATGTCGGTCTGTTCGGTGAGGAGGAGTGACAGACCTTCCATGATCAGCAAAGCCTTATGATAGCGTTGGACTGAAGACTCGCCCTGATGAAACATCTCGTCCAAAGCAGCAACTTGCACCTGTAAGACCACACAAAGCTGAAAACCGCTAGTCGAATGGGAAGAATACCCTGATTTTCCAGGCTTTCCGGTGCAAGTTCTTACCATCTGTACAGTGTGACTGAAGAGAAGCTTCTCAGCTGTGATGCTGTTGATGTGGTCCATGAGTTTGTGTTTACGGGAGAAGAAGCGCTCCAGTTGAGCGTTCAAAGATCGACAGGACGTCACGCTGGACTTGTACAGATCGTTCAGCCTCTTGATCACTGAACAGAACAACACTCATTTACATAAACTGATCTATGCATCAACAAGAGGGTGAGGATGTGAGAATAAGGAATTTTTGATGTAGAGAAGAAAAGATTTTCAACGGACCTTGTTTAACGGTGGTGGAGGGATAGAGTTTTCCCTGCTTAATGCCTTCAATGGCTGTTTGTAGTGAAGACGACAGAAGCTCTGCTATCTTCATATAAAGCACCAACTGCTCGGCATAACTGAGAGAAAACAAAAAGAGTCCATATTCACACACGTAAACACTTATCCAATGTGACTTCCGTTCACTGAAGGTTTATTTTTATGTTCCCTTGGATCAAAAATTCCTCTCAATTGGTTTTGTAAAGAAAGCCGCTGAGTTATAATCAGCACCAATATTAGCCCCAAGCTGTGAGAGACTATAGATGCTGGAGATCTCCTCACCTCCATTCTCGGCTCAGAGAGCTGATTTGGTCGGCGACTAGACTCTGTTGCTGGAGCAGGCTGGTGGAGGAGGGGTCCGACTCTGCCGCGTCGCCTCCCCGGGCTGCAGCAACCTCCACCATGCAGTGAGTGAAGTCCAGCATGAATCGAAGCCTCTGCAAAGTCTCTGTATGTTCCTGCTATAGTTGAGAGAGAGAGAGGTTTACCATTAGATCCAGATTTAGTTTTTACAACACGGAGGGTCTCCAAGTAGATTTCCAGAAAATGATGTAGCGTCCTAAAAGTGCAATGTGTGATATTAGGATATACGAGGATCTATTGATAGAAATGCAATACAATGAACATATCAATGTATGTGTTCAGAGGTGTATAAAGACCTTACATAATGATGCGTTATGTTTTTATTACCTTAGAATGAGCTTTTTCTATCTACATACACAGTGGGTCTCCTTGCATGGAATTCGCAATGTTGTTTCTACAGTAGCCCTAAATGGACAAACTGCTCTACAGAGCGCGTGTTGTAAATATGTTATCTCCTTTGGTAAAGAAGCGAAAATGGGATGACATTTTGTTCTGTGTCAGCCATCGTAGTGCTTTGAAAGGGAGGGGTGAGTGGTGGACTGAGCCATTGGTTGCAATTCATAACCTCACCACTAGATGCGGCTTCATTTTACAAACTGGATCTTTCAATGTCATTGCTTAAATGCATTAATAAAGTAAATGCAGTAATTGGTATTACCTCCATTAGGGTCTCCTCTGGTAGTTCAGGGGCTTCAAAAGTCACCGTCGAGATGGGGTCACCAAAACCATAGCGAGGACTGGATGCCCCTTCATAGCCCTCCATGCAAAAGCCTGATTGTGGGTAGCGGCTGGTGAGGGAGCCTACTGGACTAATGGAGCTTGAAGAACCCACTGTGGGACATAGAGAAGGTCTGGTCAGTACTTATCTGAATAATCTGATGAGAGATTAAGTGTCTTTATTTACCTGAGAACTTCCTTGAGCGATAACTCTGTGGAGGTGTCCCTCCACTGGGCGGAGAACCCACGGTGAAAACCACACGAGCTGGGCTACTTGAGCCAACATAGAAGGTTCCACCACCAGGGGGCGCTGTCAACAGAGAAAAAATAGTGTAAATCATTATCTTAATATAAAGATTTGCTATAATTGTGTAGAATCACATTCAGTTTAAGTAACGAACACTCGCTAATGTTCAGCCTCATTCCTGGCACAGAAAATCACTTTAAACGGCTGAACAATTCATTTTTTCAAGTATATTGAAGTCAAATAAAACAGTCTTTTATGATATAATTCTACAAAATTCTATCTCGGAGGTTGATTTCTTTATCAGACATACTTGCTTATCAAGTAGAAATCCACTATGGAGCTCCATTACCCGAAGCACTATTTTCACCTTTGTTCCAGACATT
Organism: Triplophysa tibetana; assembly: GCA_008369825.1. NCBI lineage: Eukaryota > Metazoa > Chordata > Actinopteri > Cypriniformes > Nemacheilidae > Triplophysa > Triplophysa tibetana. The sequence goes on from CM017898.1 coordinate 6,085,688, forward strand.
TAAACTCACAGTCTGGAAGTCACAAACCACATTTACCTTCCAATGAAACATGCGTTAATATTATCACCTGTGATGTCTATGGCTCTGTCTGAATTGAGGTTCTCTGTGCTTCCTTTTTCTCCTCTCTGCCCTCCAAACGCTGCCAGCAGAAGCACATCAGACAGGCGACCAGCGCTCTGAGACCTACCCAATAAAAGGGGGAGCGAGAGAATTTTTTTTATATAAACCGAAAGAGAAAGCAGATATAAAAGCAAACTAATAATGGAGATCAACTTGATTTCAGATTCCTACAAAAAAAAGTCCTGTTCCAGAATGAAGAAAGTCATGTTTATAATTTTTTGACAAAACGTACAGAATATTACCGTCTGCGTCTACATAACACAGCATTAGTTGGATTATTTACCCAAACATCAGACAGGCATCTTTGGCCCTCATGTTTTTTTCCAATGTTTTTCCCACTTTCCCTGTACTCACTATCATCTCTATGAACGTTTCATTTCTAGGTCCGGTCATTTAAAACATGTATTTTAAGTGACCAAAAACAAATTTGCCTATACATTTTAATTGTTTAATTATTCAAGAGTTTGTATTTTAGTAAGGATGTTGCCTTGAAGGTACTTTCCCCATGTAAACTGCTAACGTAATGTAACTCTCAAACGCTTTTTCTCTTACCTCCCGAAGGCTTTTCTCTCCTCAGATTGATAAGAAGGTGACAGACCAGTCTCTCCCTGAGCTGTTCTCAGGCCCTGCTGGGTCAGAAATGTGACCATGTTTGGAGAACTCGGGAGTTTTGGAAACTCGAACGGGGGCATGGCCTAGAAAAGATCATTTTTTCATCATCAGTTTTATTCGCATTTACCTTTATATGTAATCTGACATCTTATGAACACATAACTAAAACAGACTGGGAGCTTACTCTGGAAGGAGATCCTAGGATGGTTGGCAGGGGGCTGCGTTGCATAAGCTCGCTGAGCCTGGGAGAGGAGTGCAGGGTGCGAAAGGGCATCACGTTTCCCTGAGGGACTACCACTGGGTCTGAATGCTGTTTCCTGATCTTCTGTCTGCACCCACCGGCTGCCTCCATCAAACAGGGGGCGCTGTTGAGCCGTGTGCCCAGGCCCTGCTGTGTCCGAGGTTTGGTTTCTTTAGGGTACAGACAGAAAGGGTGCATGGTGAGTCATCCATAAAACCAAGAGATAACAGTTAGTTCCAGTACTAATCTGATAGTCCAAGCTTCTCTATAAGTAACTCATTACATCAAGAACAACAGAGGACCACAACAAAAGAGGAAGAGCATTTTTACCTCCACCCCTAGAACCCCTGTGACCCATTTCTCCAGTTGGGCACACTTGGCCTGGCAACTCTGGAATAGTGCCCACTTTTGAGCCGACAGGAGATAGAGAAAGACAGACAGAGAAGGAGAGAGAGACAAAACAACGACAGTTTTCAAGAAAACTAGCTACAGTCAAATGATCAAGGCTTTGCAGAATATACCAAGCAACTCACCCTGCGGGGAGAGCTGGAAAGGTTTTGCTCCTCCTGTAGACATTCTGCGGGAGGTGAGAGCAGAAACAGGCCCTCCAAACTGAGGAGGTGAAGGACCGGACCTTCCACCGGTCAAAAAACTCCCACTACCACACCTGTGTCCTGGGCCAGACCTGTCAGAGAGAGAGAGAAAATGGTTCTAGGAAAAACATTTGGACATTTCAAAAACTGTGTTGTACTGAGATACTTTCTCCGTTCATTGATTGCATTACAATGTCCTCTGAGGGTTGCCAGATCCACTCAAATTCACTCATTCACAAAAAGGAAACCAATTGTTGGATGTAAATTTTGCTCAATCATCATACAAAGTATGTTTGAACTTAGAAACGTGCCGATACTCACCGCGGAGATTCCTCTTGACACGGGAACTGAAGGTTCTGCTCCATGCGCTGATAATTGTGAACCTGTGTGGGTACAGGAATGGGTGCAGACCGCACAGAGTTGCCATAGTTACTCCCAGGAAACTCACTCGGCCTGCTGAGATTCAGTCGTGATAAAGAAGAGATCCACGAAAAGGTGAAATAATATAGAGAACAAAAATGCAAAAAAGAAAAGAAAGACATGAGTTCATTAATCAGAATTCTTCCAAATATACTTCAACAGAACAAAGACATGTATGCAGGTTTGGAACAATTGATGAGGTAATTCATGACAGAAATTACATTTTTGGGTGAACTATCCCTTTAAAATCCCACAGGACGTTTTTGGAGTGAACCCAATCTTTTGGAAGCAAAATAGTATAACAGTTCAATGCAGAGTCTGGGAATGCGCTACAATCATCTTTTGCACATAATTGTTGGGTTTCACGGGCCGCATTCAATAATAAAAAGAACAGGACGATCTGTGTCCATCAAAGACTCAATGCCACTGCCAATCCAGGAGATCATTTCCCCTGTGGTGATGAAAGCATAAGGCCCTCATCCATCACTAATGATCCAAAAACAAAATCAGCGAGCAGACATTGGCAAGCAGGAGAAAGTCATTTACAGTCTTGGCTGCTAAATGCAGAATATTCAAGACTGCCCGTAGCTTCTGCCTATAACAGACGTGCTTGCTTGTAGCAAACACAGCAAGGCCACTGACATGAGACGGATATCGTGTAAGTCATCATGTGTTCTTACCCGCTGGGTCCTGCGGAGCTGCTGTAAGAGGGGGAGCGTGGCGGGGTCTTGCCTTGACTGCACTGACCTCCAGAAGCCAGAAAGGAACTCCTAACACATAGCAGAGAAGGAAGACATTTTGTAGAATCGACAATGATCTGGTGATGTCTTTAACACTCAAACAAAATCTTTAACATTTAATAGCTTCAGCACAAAAGCGTATTGTGTCCAAATAATATGTTTTCTAACCAATAGACCACCGCTCTAATGCACTGTGAACTTTCTTGCCGTTTTTCATGTAGACTGACTAAGAGAGAATGTCTTTTTTATAGCCCTGTTTAACTTTTATAGCCAAAAGGGGAAAACACTCTATGAAGTATCTCTAAAGAGTTCTTACCCACTATACATCAGACTCTCCTGAAGAATCTTTCCTGTTGGCATTTCACAGGTAAGGTCACCTACAAAAATAGAAAGAGACAAAGGACAGATGAGTTGAATGACAAATAGCAACTTTTATGAGGCAATCGCAGACGGAGGTGAAGGAAATAAAGCTTACCGGGGAAATGAGCTGGAACCATGACAAAGTCATCCATGTCACAGGATGAGTTCTTGCTGCTGCTCCCCCCTCCGCCGCCTCCGGAGTCCTTCAGCAGGTACCCTGGAGAATCCTGGGTAGGGGAGGCCAGCGCTTTCGCACGGATCTGCTGGATCTCCGCAAGGGATTGCTGGAACATTTGGGAATTAAAACGACAATTATAGATCTATAAACATTTGCATGTATTCGAGCAGCAAACTCAGTTATCAAAAGCGACTTGAAATACAGAATTGAGGTATTTCAGTTTGAGTGTCGTTTTGGACTCGGAACCTTGATAAACTTGGTATTGTTGGTACATTGCGTTACAAGTTGAGCAAGAAGAATAACAGAATGTGGCTGGCCAATATCCTTGTTTTTCCAGTGCGGATCTATTCGCAGAATTGCGATTACGGGAGACCCATAAAATGTCACAAAACATAGCTGCCTCACACAGATTAATGTTTTAAGCCACCATAAAATGTTATGAAAGTGTCTCTTTGTTCCATGAGACGTCTGGTGCTTATCCTTACGTCTGTGATAAACCCCTGACCTACAGCACGACTTGTCAGATGACACAGGGATTTATGCAATAAACACACACATTCACTTACAGGAGGAGAGGCCAGGTGTGATGTAGATGAACTACTGCATGAGCTTGCAGAAGCCGAGCTAGGAAAGCAAGTCAGGGTCACAGGAGCAGCTGGAGGACATCAAGACAAACGCAGAAATATGGTAAGCTTAAGTCATTAATATGTTAAGTAAACTACTATGAAACAATTTTAATAGAATTAAACTGCTATTATTTAAATGAAAGGTGAGAATGGTATTGACAGGGTAGAAACTCACACTTCTTCATAGAGGAACTTGCTTCCAAGAAAGGGTGTTTGAAAAATTCATCTGTAAAATTGGAAAGATTTCACAGTCCACAAATGAAAATTGAATTAAGAATGGCAGAGCAAACAGGGAAAATAATGATAAATAATACAAAAAACATCCACACGCCAAACTGGTGGGTTTAAAGACTCAAACACTGACCAAAGTCCATACGGTCCTTATGGCTTCTCTGCAGGAGACCGAGCAGCAGGTGTCTAAGATGACTGGAAGTTTCTCTGGGAATGCTTCAGGGAGATAGAGAGAGAAAGAGAGGAAAATACATAGCTTAGAATTTCATCCACCAATCAGAAATAAGCAATTATAAGTTAAATGCAATTTCTGTGCCACTAGCATCGCCAAACAAAACTGCCAAACAAACAGTTTAATACTGTTTTCAAACCCCCAACCCGATCCAAATAGTTTCGCCCTAAATTCCGGATAAGCTAATGTTTTGATATAGCCACAGAGCCAACAGTCTTTAAAGTCCCAATGAAACAAAAAATGACAATTCTTATTTTTTCATGAAAAAATGTATAAGTTTATGGTAAAAAGCTTATCAATGTGGGTAATTTTCTTTTTAAAATTCAGGTAGCCTCATAATCTTCAGGTAAAATCTGAAAATGCCCTTCCGCCCTAAATTAGACGGCTTGGCCAGAGCATCCATTTAATCCTCCCCTTCAACTGTCTGTCTACTGCCACTTTCATTTCAAAATCAATGCGACAGCTATTTTTACACATCCAATCAATTCGCAGTGAAAAACACAAGCCACGCCCTCTGAATGTCTCCTTGAAATTCCTTGAAAGTGTGTCACAATACAGAAGTAAAAACGATCGCAACTTCCAGATCATGAGGACTTTAAACTGAGCTTTGTAACTCTTATAACAATAAAAACATTCTGCACATCACATGTATCTTTGTCAAATTGATGAAATTCAAACGCTCACACTTACTTTGGGCTAAGAGTTTTATTTTTCTCATAAAACAAGCGAAGATCCTGGGGACTGCTGGCCTGATGGATAGACAAAAACAGACATTTTAAAGTGAAGGTAACATGCTATTTTATGCATTCTGACTTATTTACCCTGTCAACGTTCTGGCTTCTCAAGATTGACATGGTCAAATTGTCAAAAAACGTGTTGAACGTATGATGTTGTATTTCTATGCTCAATTGATGACGGCAGGTTTCGGAAAGTTTTTTTGAACATTGATTCCCGATTTTTAACAAGGGTTATTAGACCCTTATTGGACAATTCTCCTGGAAAAGCACACCCACGTGTCATCCCCCGAGCGAAAGAGCATGCCCACTTGCGAGCGTGAGATAAAGAGCATGCCAACACGTCAACCAGCCAGTGTGAGAAAGAGCACACCCATCAATGCTGCTTCACTTGGCTGATGAAAGTTTAGCTGTGTTTGTTTGCTCACTGCTAAACTGCTGAATTTGGAGATCGTTTGAAACTGATAGATGGTGGAGTCCCAGCGCTAAAAGATGGCGGACATGAAACGCACACGGTAAGTCAAACTAAGTCATATGTTTGTGTTTTGTTGGCACTCGGTTTGTAGATGCATAATGCAAACAAAAACTTATAGTGAATCAACAGTTATGGACAGATAATGCGATGATATATTGTGTGCTTGACTTGTGCTGTAGTAACTTCTATTGTATGCGCACAGAACCAAGTCATACAGGTTTGAAATGACAAGAGGGTGACTAAATGATGACAGAATTTAAATTTTTGGCTGAACTATCCCTTTAAAGCATGTCTGCATGGAAAACATTGTGCACACCTGAAATGGCGCTTTCCCAGTCAGGCACTGAAACACAATGGTTCCTATACTCCACAGGTCAGCCTTTGCGTCATAGTTCTGTGACATAATAACCTCTGGAGCCTGATGAATACAGCACAGCATTTGATCATAGTCATTGCAATAGAGGATAATAGCTGTAATCTCTATAACAAGAAAAATAAAATATATACATACCATGTACATGGGGGAGCCGCAGAGTGTGGCGGCCATCATGTTGTTCTGGAGGTACCTCGCAAAGCCGAAGTCAGCTGAAAAGACAAGTACGATTTGAATGACAAGTGGGGAAGCAGTGCATTCTGGGTAATCCCAAACCATTAAAATCAATGGCCTGTTACATAGATTTAGAAGAGAGAACGTCATATTTTTAGAATCTCTTTAAGAGATAATAACGCCAGTGTAATAAAATATTAAGCAGTTTCAGGAGTGGGAAAACAGCAAGTCTTTGCAGATGTCTTTTACAATCTAATAAAACAAGCCCACAGAGAGTTTCCAGTTGCCATACATGCTGGAATTGAAAAGAAATCACACTGTATTAGCATTATGTTTTGAATGCTTCATTGTCTGAGATGCCTGTATGCTCCATGAGCAAAAACAATCAAGTATTAAACAATAAGAATTATAACTTTGGGACAGGTCAACTTTGGCAAACATTATTAACCAAAAAAATGCTGACACAATGGTATGGTGCTTTGAGGGGCACGTCTAAATGTGATGCATTTAAAAGAAATCTACAAGTAATTCATAATAATGAAAGAGAAACTTGCCTTTGCATGTGCTATTAAAGACAACCAACAGAGAAAAGCCAAATCACAGACACACATGCTCACATCTAGATTTTCTAACAATTTAAGAATCAAGTGTGTACAAGCAATACAGCAGATGCTTAGATGCACGAATCACACACCTATCTTGATGCAGGTGTTGTTGGAGTGGGACTTTCGGCCTGCAGGATGGGACAACAGGATGTTTTGGGGCTTCAGGTCTCTGTGGATGATGCCTTTGGCCTGAAGTACCCTCATGGACCCTGCTATCTGCTGCAAGAACACTCGGATGGTGTCTTCACTTAAAGTGCCCTTTGCTGAAATTAAATAAAAGTGATAAATATGTTAATAGATATATTGATACTGAACATATACAGCATAAAAGAAAATATAAAAAATGAACGGTGCACAAACTAATGTTTACACTTTACAATGTTTATACCAAATAATCAGTTATAATGTAACAGGTTATGTAACCACTTTGACATGCAAATTTAATGGAATGCTTTCAAAATGCAACACATTATTAATGTTGTATATGTCTATGTGGTGTTTTCAAAATGCAAATTCTTCAAGATAAACCATAGGCAAATTCATCATTTTAAACCATTAAACCTACTGCAGTTTACCAAACAAAAAAAATTGAGTTTGAAACTGCCTCTGTATACGACATCATAACCCTGTAACCAATCACGTTAACAGATTTGAGCCATAGATATGTACGAATTGGTTGTCTCACCCTACAACCAATCATAAAGCTCAGCACTGAAACAATCTCTGTGGTTTCAGCTCTGTTTTTGCAACACAAGCATGTGCAGCGGGCGGCTCACATGTCGAAAGAGGCGAGTAAATGAAGGCCTGCACAATTTGCATGGGTGTCATTTTAAGACATGAAGTAATTATTATCACAGGATATTATATAAAAATGCTATTTTAATGCTTAAAGAGGAGTTTTAATTCATTCAATTTAAGTAAATAACTTAAGAGTTTAAACCCCATTCTGTCATTCAACATGTTTTTTGCTTGAATTTGCTCTCCCCAGCAAAGCCTATTTAAATATTTATTACCAAAAATGAACACGTAATTATCTCAACGAGGCTATCATACTGTTAAAGCCACTATAAAAACAATAAAATCCCAATATCAGGTCATCACAGATAGCTTGATGTATGATATGGCCCACTTACAGTGCAAGTAGTCCGCCAAATCTCCCCCATTGCAGTACTAAACAAGAAAGACAAAATGTTAATCTTAATGGTGCGGTTCACAATTCTTTTCAAAGTTTCAAACAAGGCTGTGTGTAAGAAAACTGCATCTGAATGGGGCTCAGTTGACTTCATGTAGAGAGAGAATTCAGGTGCATATTAAACCAAATCACTTGGAGAAGATAGGGCCGTTAGTTCCCTTTGTGCACCGCTTATAAGGGGCCTTTGTGGACTCAAAAGAGCTTTCGAAGAACCAGCATGTTGGCCTGGCCCCTAAAGGAAGTTTCATAGTGATTGTAAAAACTTGAAGTCCTCACAATGTTAAATTGAAAACTCTAAATGAATTCGGACCTGTGTAAGTGGGTGTTTTTAAAGACTGCAGATGTCCTCCACTGGCCCCGGTGCACAGTTAATCGCAGGCATTATCAGATACACGACCGACAAGGTAAACAAGCAAAGACGCTGGGGAAAACATGCCACCTTACCTCCATTACCAGGTACACAGAACTTGCTGTTTCCTAGGAGACATAAATTATGAGATTACCGTCTTTGATTGGTGTTTTTACAGTTACATCAGTCAAAAAACACACTGTAAATTTGGTAGAAGACTGTAAGGAATCTTGATTTCCGACTAACATAAATTTAACGAAATTTAGAGGAAAATAAATGAAGAAAGGTTTACCAACCAACAAATAATCAATGTTTTTAATTAGGTTATTATTCTTACCACATTGGTAAACACCTTCTTGTCTCAAGCAAAAACATCACAACATTTTGGTAGAGAACAATACAAAAACTTTGCTTCTAAAGAAAATATATATTGTTTTAAGGATGTTTAAATAAACAGTCAAAAACAGTCAAAAGATTTTCTGCAGCATAGAAATTTATCTTTTAACTAGAAATAAAAAGTTGTAGGATATGCAAAAATGTAAGAAAATAAGATTCTGCACTATTTCTGAGTAATTAATAAGGAGAACTATGATCGTGTTATCTTTTCTTGTTTTTACTGAAACATACGAGATGGTCTTTGGATCATTTTCAAATCACGCTGGGATGACTGTACATGCAGCTACTAAAGCAAAATCATTTCCAAAAAACTATTTTGCTGTTCATTTAAATTTTTATTAAAATTTAAAATTCATTGAAAATGATAAAACACAAAATAGAAGTCTTTAGTATTTTTGACTCCACTTTATGTCCTTCTTTCATTACATTGTGCATTACATTAACCATGTGTTGACCACTGGTCCAGACTTCACTGAAAACATGCTACAATGACCACTGAATTCAGTTTGAACAGTTTATTTCTTCACATCTCAAATGAAGCAGTGAAGTGACGCTAATCTAGGTTGACTCTTGGGCTGGTTTAGATTTGGTCACATATGGCGCGAGCGTGTCTCCCTGCACAGGGCTATAATCCACTAATAAAAAGCAAAGGGGGATGGCAAAGGTCAAAGGCTTCACCAACACAATCTCTTTTCACAATTCAACGTGTGTAAACTGCGCAATGGTGGCAGATTTCTAGTCAAGCATGAACTGAATTGCAACTCGACAAAATGTAAAGACCAACTGATTTATCTACAATGCATGTGAGTGACCGAAGCAAAGATTTATTTGAGATAATGCTTTGTACAGACAAACCTCTCTAATGGAAACTGCAGTAGTATCTGTATATGCATGCTTTAATGAGTAACACATACAGACCATACAAAAGTGCCAACAGAGCCACTTCTTATTTAACTATCAACACGATTACTACCAAAGCAATGGGACATCTGGATCAAGATGTTCACGTTTTGTTTGCTATCAGTGCAGTTTTTACAGCCCCATAATCCTGTTCTTTTCCATGCCCATGAACATGGCCCCACGAAAAAAAAAGAGCTCATATTGAACGACCTTATCACTTAGCAACAGCTGACATCCCCCCTTCTGGTCCCACCCTACAACCAATCAGCCGAGCTGAATCCGCCGATCCGTGCGCTGCTGACTCAGCATTACTGAAGTTTTGCTTTCCGCCATGCAGGCAGACTCACGCGACCCATCTATTTTGTACTTTCTGAACAAGCGCCCCGAAACTGGGCCAAAGCTGCACTCGTGGCACCCAGAACAAGCAGCGCAGGGTTTGGCGATCCAGGCTAACATTACTCAGACTGTTCGTACTTAGATGGCAAAATAAAGTTATGCTTAACACAGCAGGGTGTGAAATCTGCTAAAATTGAAATGAAACACAACTGGGGGTTTAAATTGTTTAATGCACTGCTGTCCGATTCAAACTCAACTTTTATATTCTGCACTCTGTCACTAAAAACTAGGTATAACCAAGGAAACCTAAGACATGCTACAGTTTGTGGCTGTCCGGTGGCTAGGTTGAGCAGAGATGTCATTTTTTACAACTTACTTCATGTCCTTCCTACATTCACATGCACAGACAACTACTTTATCACATGTGGCAGAGCCAAGCAGTTCAAATGCAGACTTCTACCCCCAAGAGTGAGGGAGAGGAACTTTTTGAACTTCACTGGCATTCAATTCACAGACATTCAACACCACAGTAATACGTGGTGTGACTATCCAGGAGATGTGAGAAGCAAACAGGTCAGACCAGAGAAGCATGTGGCCGAAATGTGCCGAGACACTTGAGCTGTGCTTCATGAAACAGTCTCTATACTGAACTTTAATCTCCAAACTTGCACAAACTTGAAGAAAAGGTTTTTAAATATGACAATGATGCAGTTATTCAGGGAGCATAATAACGGCCAACATAATGACAAAATACCTATACTAATGTGCACAACATTGCTATAACAAAATAAAGGTGCACAATATATAACACGAAAATACTACCTAAAAGTTGTAGTAAATATTTAAATAATGTAGCAAATTACTTATGGACCAATTTTAAGGTGAAACAGTAAAATGACCACTTAATCTCCAAGGCAGCACAGCGACTATCTAACAGTTAGTAGCAAACATAATGCATCAAAGGAAACACATTTAAGAGGAAGAAGGTGTGGAGAACGTCTTTTGTAATTCAACTGGCTTTCACAAGTATTGATACATGCCTGACACATTAACCCTACAATGACCCCCAGTGCTGAGTGAATATCAACAACCCAGCTGTTCAAAGGGATTCTTCACCTAAAAATTAAAATGCTTATAACCAGACAGATCTTGGCACCCGTTGACTACCATAGGACAAGTTTAGTGGTAGCCAAAAGCAACCCAGAACTGTTTTCTGTCCTGCATTCATCAAAATGTCTTCCTTTGATCTCAACAAATCAAAACAAACATTATAAAATATTTTTTCCCATTATGGGAGTCAAGATCTGTTTGGTTATATACATTCTTTTAAATATCTTTCTCTGTGTTCCCCAGAACAAAGAAATGTTAACAGATTTGAAACAACTGGAAGGTGAGTAAATGATGACAGAATATTAATATTGGGTGATGTAGTATTCCCTTAGAGAACGTGTCAAGACTTCATTGTAACAATGTCAGTGGACATACAGGTTTCACACCCACTGCTTTAAGATATGCTGAATATTCACAGAAACTCAATTAACTAAACAACGAAACCCCAAAGTGAACTAGACAAACATTGATGTGTCATTTCTTGGCATTTTTTTTTTTGATTCTTTGATACAGTTTTTTTTATGTTTTAAACGTTGCCCCCACAGTATTACATACGTTAAAAACATATATAATAAATCTATAGGTTTAAATATTTAACGAGTAATAAATGTTTTAAAAAACGTCAATACCCAGAATGCAGCGCAAGCTTTCCAATATGTTAACCAATTAAAGCAAGCGCACATGTCATGTCAACACAAGACACGTGATCACTCTCAACCAATCTGATTAATGCAATAGAAACCATACTGACTCGAGAATTGAAAAATACATTTAAGCTTTGGGGTCTGCTTTTGACAATTAAAACATAAAAACAACGGTCAAATATTTGTCATTTAAACCAACCAAACTACTTTGGGTTTAATAAACAGCTGTTTAAAAACGGTTGAATGAAAACTAGGACACTGCTCAGTGTGCATCCAAACACCTGCAGTGCTATTTGATGATCAACCTACCTGGAAGTCAAGCAACGCAACGATGTTCTCGTGTTTCAGCTCCTAGAAATAACGAATACGAGTTTATTTGCATGTGAATGCTCATATTGTATATTCTTTAATTGTCACACAAAATATGTACCTTTAATATCTTGATCTCTTTGCCCAAAAGGGTCTGGGATTTGGCCAAATTCTTCTTGTTGATGCATTTGACTGCAACTTCCCAATCGTGCTTCTGCACAGAAAATGCAACGTGTGAACAGTAATGTGCATGTCCGTTAATGTCCTTTATGCACGAGTGCTTTGTTTCACAATATTTATCTGAATGATTGTCGACAACGATCTAACCCCGGAGCAATAAAACCGGAAATTTCACTCTGCCTTCGTGTTTACATAGTACAATAGGGAGTGTTAGTGTAAATATGTACTTCATAACTCAGTAAGGACAACACTTCGTGTAGTATTACCCACATTTATACACATTTAATGTATTATTCTTGCTTTCATCTGATGTCCTCAAGGCCTACAGTATCCTTAAGGTGGAATGTCAGAGATCCGCAGCTAATGAGTGCGTATATACAAAGGTTGTACCAATACAATAAATATGAAAATCACTACATATACATAAGAATATAAGTAAAAAATGTATTTTCTCACCTCTCGATGTCTGCCTTTAAAGACCACTGCGAATGCACCATGTCCTATCAGATCCTTTCTGCTGAACTCGAATTTCCCGACAGTCTCCATTTCTCACCACGGTCCCAAATGCTTGTTGACTATTTATCTGTAATATGAGGGATGAAGCTGGACCACAAATATCCTCTCTCTGCTTTCCCCTTTTCCTCTGTTTGGACGAGGCAACTGGAAAGTTGAACCCCACTTCTGCATGCCATGGGCAGCCTTTCCATACAAATATTCCTCTTCTCTTTCATGATATCCCGAAGGCGAAAAGGAGATCCGCTCCTTTTAATTACCGTGACTTCCCATGTCTACTGATCGTTTGTCGCAATTGTTTTCGTAAAATCAACGGACGCTTAAAATTACCACCTTAAAACGGAACGCTGGTTTTGTTTGTGTACATCCGACGTTGTCAGCTCTGCACGTATCCTCGCATCAATAATCTGGCAGGGCCGGGACTGTACCCAGCACTGTATTCTTTTCAGTAAATAGTCCTGATATATTAGAAAAGCTTGAGCAAGAACTGTCTTTTGGTCTCAACAATAGCCCCCAATTTTCCTTGAGGTCTGAAGAGCTGCGCATGCGCCCCGACGTTTCAGCGGACCTCACGGGTGACGTCACTATGACCTACTGTCACGACACGTCACTATGAATGACACCGACAACACAAGCAACAAATAAAATAAGATAATAATTGATATTTCGTGTTTTGGAGCATCTTTTATGTATGCTTTTATTCACAATACTCCTTCCTTTTTTTCTTATTTCTACAGTTTCACTGTCTCTGCTGTTTGATCTAAAATTCATTTTGAGAAAAGTTTTTATTTTACACTTTGCAGCAGTGTACAAATGTGAAAAACTCTAAAAATAAGTGCACTGTAAGTCGCTTTGGATAAAAGCGTCTGCCAAATGACTAAATGTAAATGTAAAATGTAAATGTAAAATAATTTGTTTATTGAATAACAAGACACTAAAGAAAATATACTACAATAAATATATATTTATAAAATAGGTATAATAAATTATATCAATACGTACACATCGTATGGATGTCTATTAAAACTAATTAAGTAGGAATGTCATTGTCAAATTGCAACTGTTTTCTAAATATAAAGGCCTATATGTTTTCTATGGTAGCCCTTAACAGGGACTGTACGACCCCTAGGGGATCTGTGGCGGTAGTGCAGAAGGTCCGCCTCATTTCTTGTGTTGGAAAAATAGCGTAAAACAATACAACATCAGGGTTTTATTTTCATTAAATGCAACATTTAGTTTTATACAATATCTGATAACGGCTCAAAGAATTGACTAATTTGTTACTAGGCCTATTCTCAAATGTCTATACTATTATTATTTGAGGTTTTATGCCGGGTGCAGGACTACTAAATATATTTTTACTAGGTACGCTAATAATACCACATTAACCACACACTAACTATTACCCAGGTAAAGATAATAACTAGATGCTCCAAAACTGAACTTTCAAGAACGCAACATCATTTTATCTTTGCATACATTTCGGAGCCAGATGGATGTTTATTGGAAATTGGTGGAAAAGTTTGAAATGTCTTTTTGTTGAGAAAAGAAAAAATATAAAGAGGACAGCAGCCATTGATTTAAATACCGTTGAAAAGGCTTTTATACAGTACCTTCAGAGTACGAAAACTTTGTGAGTTCACTACACAACTTAGTAAAGGGAGCACAATACATAAAGTCAAGTGCACAGGGATAAGCTTTCGTTTTCATAGGCCTTTGAAGAGGCCTTTCTTGGTTGCAGTGTTATCTTTGAGTTTGATGATGGGAAATTAGGATATTTTGTATTTAGAAATGTTTTTTTCCATTGCTCATCTCCTATACGAGAGCTCATTTCAAATTTAAATGTCAATTATTCTACACTTCCACTAGAAAGAAAATACTGTATTTATAATTGTTGTACTATTTTTTGAGATACATGTACTTTTTTTGCTTTTCAAAAGAAATAATAATTAATCACAACCATAGTTGGATTTTTATATTTTAACCTTTATGAAGTAAGTTTTAGGTTAGATAGACCTACGTCAAATACGATACAATACAATACAATAAAAGTTAAATCACTGATAAAACCAATTATTTTACCAATTTAAATGTGTTTGCTCTAAACCCAAGTTAAATTGTAAGCCTTTATGGAACCATATCAAATATTGTTTTATATTATGTGTAACCATCCAACGCCATCAATACACCAAATACCTTTATGGGCTCCCATCTAGACTTGGAACAATGAATACTAGAGATCTGGTGACAGTGATGAAAATGAAACAGTTCAAAGTCACGGATGAGAACATCTACTTTTATGCTACCACAAGGGGACACTGCAGGCTTAAAAAAATAACACTTTGGAAGAACTGAATCTTTAAAGGGATAGTTCATCCAAAAAAGAAGATTATTTCATCATTTAATGATACCGTCATGCCATTCCAAACCTGTATGGCCATTGTATGGGAACAAAACCATTTCTCAAAATATCTTCATATAGTCACATACAGCTTTTGAATGAAATGAATAAACAATGTTTTAATTTTGTTATTATCCCTGTAAAGTGTGTAGTGTAGCTTGCATCATTTAGCACTGTGATCCATTTTAAAAAGTTAACCAATTCGAACAACTTTTTGGATTCAAATAGCATACTTTTGGCTTGTCATGTGTGAGGTAAGAAACAGGTGCTGGCATCAAACTCGATGACAAATAACACTTTTATGCTAGCAGTTGAACTTCTGCTCATAATCCCCACACCCTCACGGTTACTCAAACTTTGTGCAGACGCTAGAAAATGTCTTTCATGGCCACTATTGCTTTAAAAACACTTTATGATTGATATGAAATTAAGCTTGGAAAGTTGTTTTCTAAAAATATATGCCCTGCAGGGTGAAACTGTCATATTGCAGGAAAGCAATGTTGGGTATTACGGAGATCAAAGCACTGATGCTATACAGCTGGGGAAAGGTGCGCTCTGGGCAGCAAATCCCTGGTGTTCACATGAATCAGCTGTCAGTTTATCAAGTGAAAGTGCAGAGGCGCATCACTCACAGTCAGGCAGTTCGTCATGTGTGTTAGAGGCAAAAGGTTATCAGTAGCTGTCAGATGGACATTGAGAGGTGCACTTGGTTTTTGAGGAGCATGGCCTTAAACCGTCTATCACCACTATCAATATTAGCACATGCTCTGGTCGCTTGGCGTATGTGGGCTGAGTGAATCGCGACGGCCCGGCAGGGATTGGACTGGATCTGCTTGAACCATCTGGTGGGTTTCTTGCTGTGGCTTGGACAATAGCCCTGCCGTGTCACAGAAGGAAGAAAAACAATTGAATTATTGTAATGTAATCTGTTAAAAACATAAGGAAGAAATAGAGTGGTATACATGTAGTGTCTATGCCTGTTTTGGGCATTTACAATGTTACAATGTATTTAGACACGTATGCTTGCCATGAATATCAAGATTCTGTTCTATTCTGTTCCGTTCTGTAATGGACAACTATTTACAGTTAAATTTATGATCATCTTATGAAAAATGTGTATTTTATCATCTTCATCTTTTAATTTTTTATTCATTCAAACAAATATTTCTCAAATGTGTGTTCTTATAAATACCTTTTCTGTTAATTTGCTTTGCAACAACGCAAAATTGTGGAAAGTGATATAGAATTTGAATTGAACTGTATTCAGTTTGAAGATCAAGTCAAACCACTGCTAAAACCACATGAAAAAATGTTTTAGTACACTACTGTATAGTATTCAGTAAGGTAAACTGCAATAAATTGTAGTATACTGTAGTATATTATAGTAATTGTACTTTAATACTGTAGTATTGAACGGAAGAAATGGAACAAAAACATTTTAGATTTTTTATTAACTAGTTATTAGGGTTGTCACAATATCCAATGTTCACTATACAATATACGATTCACTTTATATTTCATATTGTATTATTATTTGTTTTTCTATAAAAACAAAGAGAGAGAGAGACAGGGAGAGTGGCGGCAAATTATGATATTATCACGTGTTGTATTAACACGTGACACCATGACACCTTATATAATATACCACAGTATTCTGTAGTATTAACTGTAATAATGAAATAATCTAGATTACTGTACTTACTGTAACGTTCAAAAACACTAGAATTCTTTTCTATACTTTTATACTATCAAGTTTTTCAGGTGGGAACATTCAACAGTTAAACTCGACTTGAATTGACCAGACCGCTTACTTTTATTCAATCATAAATAAATAATCAGCTTGACCACATTTTACCTTTAAAAGAAACATTGTGCAGATTGTGCCTTTGTCTCAATAAATTTCGTTTAAGTCACTGAAACATGAACTCTCATTCGTCTACCTATGAGCTCCGTGGGTCTCCATGCAGACATGCACAGAACTTAATAGTTTGTGAACATTTGATCACCACCGCACGAAGGACGCATCCCTCACTCACTGCTTTTCCCTTTTTCAAATATTTTGTGCCGGCACCCACACATACAGACAATGTCTACAGCTCGCTCATGTCTGCATTTTTCCTATACATGGAGGAGAGTGGGCTCGTTACCAAGGTGACTGATAGTCCTCATACCCATTGTGCAATATATATTTAGTGCGGGCTCAACCTTTCGTTATCATACGAAGCCTGTCCTTGAGTAATACCGAGGCAGTCAACAAAAGTTTCAGCAGAACGCATGTAGTGTGGCTCCACACAACCAAACATGCTAATAACAGAGTTCTGGGGTGGTTTGACAATTCTGATTGGTGACATGATGTTGTTTTGGCAATGCTGGGTGAATGCGGTACGAAAAAACCAAGGTGCGAATAAGATTCCTGCTGGTGTGTGACAACTGCTGTCATATCTGTGGTAAAAAGCTCCGCCGAGCTCGCATTTTGTCTCTGCGTGACATGAAATGACTGTAGTCCTTACGCAAGCTTGCCCACTCCTCTTTATTTTTCTACAAAAATATTTCACCATATAAAAGACAGATCAGAATTTACATTTTTTGCAACTGAAGTTTTTACCTTAAATATATATATGTATATGTTTTATATATAGTATATAAGCATTTTGTCCCAATATGATCAGAGTGCACTTCCAGCAGCCCAGGAAATGAGTCAAACGTCCTCCCAGTCTGCATTTCTTGTCCTCCGCTGTCTAATCGGAAAATTGTGAATTGGAAAAACGGTACCAAGAGATAAAATAGAGAAAAAATAACGATCCCTTTATAAACAAACCTGTAAAATATGTTCAGCTGTGATCCAGACATTGTGAATCCAGCGTAAAGCATGCCCATGATGAACTAAACAACAGTGGTTTATTATAAAACAGTCATTGCTTAGACTTAGAGCGATGATATCTGTAATGCCGTGATTACAAAAATACAGTCAATATTGAAGATGAGAATAATTACTTAGACATTTGGAACAGATCAGAGAGCAGGACAGGGTTAAAGGATGCTTAAAGGATTATGCTCATAGTAAGAAAACAGCCCAAAAGTGCCAAATAAAGAACAAATGACTGGATTTTTAAAGCACTTGAAGTGAGGAAAGGTTAAGATTGTGACTCATGGTACCCCATGATGCCTTTAAACTTCAGCCAACAGAGAGCCCCATTCATTTCTGCATTAGCAATATCACAAATAATTTCTAAGTTTCATTATAATTATGATCATAATTATTACTGGGCCTAGCAATGCCTCAAAATGCTGGTGTTACTTAGCCATATTCAAAAATTATACATTTTTAAACACAAAACAATGTTGAATTTTCCAATCAAAATGAAAAACAAACAAAACGATGCGAGCCAATAATTTCGTTGATCGAAGTGTTGAGGCCATTCCATCACTCCGGCTGACTAAAGGCTGAACCCAATCCTCTCGTTGCTCTCTTCAACCACAGGCTGCCGTCTACTTCCGTCCAACAGTGTTTTTGAGTACAGGCCTGTGGCTCTACCCTCATCAGAGAGGAGCAGAGAGAGAGAGCGCCAGCGTCCAGAGCGGCGCTATCACCCAAGCGGGCGAGAGGGTGAGCGGCAACCCCAACGGCGAGGCAGAGTCCGAAGTGCACGAACACACCTCGTAGCCATTTTCCGCATGGTCCGCGTGATGCTGGTCGTGGAGCCTGGTGTTTGAGTTATTCTGTGTCTCCGGAGAGTCCGACTGCATTTCGGAACACACCAGCCAGTCTTTGCCGATGGGACGCGGATAACCTGCTTCCACCTCCATATCGCTGCCCGCCACTCGCCAGTACTCCTTTCCCTTGAAGAAATACGATGCACCTGGGCAGAAAGATTGGAAAGAGACGGAAAAAAAATAAAAGTTGAACGACTTCTACAGGAGTGATTTCATTTCTTATTTATATTATTGCAACTTTTGTCTGGAATTCCATTTTCAGGTATGAGACCACCAGGGTGATGGTGGGATTTGAGACAAAGAGGGGCTTCAAGTCCAAATTATTTCGTTGGATATGCTGGTCTGGAGAAAAATAAAAAGTACAAAATAAAATGTTCTAAATCATCTACTTGAAAAGAAAACGAAACATCCTTGAAACAGGATTTAAACCAACGTTTTTTAGAGGGGCAGAAATTAAATACAGAGGAATTGAAGGAATGGAGAGAATGGAGGCCAACATGTTTTGACACTTGATGAAAAACAATTTCTCTTGTATCCTCTAATGCTCGCAATCGCCTCGTGTAAAAGCTTTACGATCCCTGTCTCTCTCTCTCTCTCTCTCTCCATGGATAAAATTGACCCTCAGTGCTTCGGTTTCTTTGAACAGGATCCAGTTGTCGTTCCTCCCAAGGCTGATAGTTTTACCCCCCTTTGGAGACCCGGAACTGTCACTTTAAAGTTTTGGCCGTGCTCTCGCTCTTAATTCAAACCCCTGCGAGCGGAACCAGCAGGGTTGGCACAGCCTCAGAGGACGACACCTGATGAGCACATGTTCTCACCCCCGCATACTGTCTTCGGGACCATCACTGCGGGGAAGACAATCTGTGTGTGTCATGAAGAGCCTGACAGTGTGCCTGTGGTGTGTATTTGGGGATGAGCAGACCTACATTTATAAAACCGACAGGTCAGTGAGCTGAAAAACTGTTGATTAGTCTTAAAGGGACAGATCACGCAAAAAATGAATCAGCAGGTTATGCACTGAAAGAAACATCAGGAAAACTCCATGTTTGCTGTTGAAAGTTATATATTTAAAACAAGAAATGCACACTAATGCACTGCATGCTGTCACCACGCTAGAATCCTCTCAGACATGTTGTCTCATTTAATTCTTCCCTTTCACCAAGTGCTAGACCGGCCTGCCCCTCCATACAGTGTACATAAACGTAAAAGATAATAAGCATCATAAGAAACGTGTGTGCTATGCAACGGGCGATACACTTTGATTTTACGCGAAACAGGTTTGATTTGATCAGCCGTGGCATTTCAAACACCCGCTCCTCACTTATAAGACACACGCTGTGCGTGAGACACAATGGCGTCCATTAGGAATGACAGGACATTATGCTCCTCTCTCCATTTCTTCCACATAGACCTCACAACTGCTGCCATGGCAACCACATAATCAAAACATCTGCATCGGCTAACATCCTCTCCATCTAAATAAAATCACAGTTTCTTTCAAGGTGGAGGGTGTCATTGATTCACGAATATCCCTTACACTTTGGTTTGCGTGTTACATTTGAGAATATTGTGCCCATTTAAATCCTGATATATGAAAATTTTGGATGTGGTACGGTTCTAAGTGATCTTGTCATTGGGGAAAATATCAAATCCTGTCGAGGAGATACCATCAATGTTCCCTATTTTCGTTCTTGCTGAGCAAAACACTGTAATGCTATAATATAATATAATGGGCATTCAGCAACCTGACAAAAACATCTGACGTAGTCACCTACAGAATCTCTCACAGTATCGTAGTTTAAAAAGAAATATTATACTTTATACATTTTAAAGTTTCTTTTTATATTTACCTCGATTATAGGATCTTACTAAAGATGTGAATTAAAATCGGATAAAATACACTTCATAAAACAATTAGGATTTACTTAATAAAAAGACAATTCCTGTTCAAGAACTTGACACAAAAGGATAAATCCTACTAGTTGTGTGAATAAAACACATTTCAATTTATAACTGCGGGAACATTTCTATTGTTCTTTTAGTTTGAGTCAGTTAAATAATTAACTAAAAACTAAACTAAGATAAAATAAATTAAACCTGTGTAGCAGCATAAAATAAAATAAAAAATGAGAAAGTACATAACAAAATTGCTAAAAATTAAACTAAAATGAACATGTATCTTAGATTAAAATCTTATTCAAAATAGCAATAAAGCAACAATAAAAAATGTAACTGTGACATTTAAATATTAACCATATCAAATTTATATAATCTGTATCAAGGAGTGTTTGGTTTTTATTTTAACAAACAAACAAAATACCCAGAAATAGAACAAACATTACTACACGGGTCAAGATGATAGTTGTGTAATATTTGAAATGTATCTAGAGGTGATTCATAAGTATCATTTTTCTGCCTTCCTCAGGATAACCCATAAAACAAAGAGGGCGGTGCTATTCTCAAATGTCTCCATCATCAGGTCTATATCTACACATTATCACACAACCAATAAAAGAACTTAGAACTAAGAACACTCACTATCAGACCATCGCATGGCGTCGTCCAATTGTGGTGGGATTCCCTTCCAGAGCGCCGTGTCTTTTGGGTATCCGAGGTCCATCCGTCGCAAATGGTCGTCGTAACGCCAGTACTGGTAGTCCTTGAAGAAGTACGTCTTCTCGTTGTGCAGCCAGACAAACACTGCGTCCACCCCTTCCATAGGAAGGCCAAAGTCACTGACAGGCCGTGGATAGCCTTCCTCGACATTATTGTCCTTGAACACCCAATATTTCCCTCCTGGAGAGGTGCGAGAGAACAATTTCAACAGCTTGTTGTGAGGTGGTGAAATCTGAAAGGCTTTCTTCACCAGCTGCTTATTTGAAAACAGACCTCCTGTGAAATACATTTAAGTGCTCTATATACTACGCCCGTTCTTTTATAGGGCTTAAAACGCTCTCGTATCATAACCTTCGAAGGACGGCCTGTGCGTTATTGCATTCTCTTATTAAAAATGACATTTACATATCTCAAGAGCTTTACTTCGCAATCATTTCAAGTCATTGCTTTGGGGAGAGTGTTTACGCTCCAGGGAGCATTTGGTTTGAAATGATGTAATGCCATAACCAAACAATCATCTGTCACAAATGGAATATTGAATATATATTTTTTGCCTTGTGTCAAGATGTAACTGTAAATTTCCAAGAAAGCAATAGGGATAACCGAAACTTGGGTTTAGAGGTAATTGCAGTGATTTTCTGTGCAAAGATCACAACTATTATGCCGGGGAGCAGCGGGTCGATGCCATGGGGCATTACACAGTTGTTTTAGTTTGTTGCGACCACAACAACCCACTACATCTATTGATAATGTCTGTCATATTTTGGTGCCTATTTATACGCCTATCATTCACAAAAATATAAACAGTGCCGGCCCTAAAAAGCTGATAAATGATTCATTCGAAGCACGTACCTTTAAAGAAGACTATTTTATGGTCTCCAGGTCTTTCGTAAACAGCATCCACACTGTCCAGGTTGGCAGGCAGACCCCTCCAGAACCGATGAATCTGAGCAGGCCGTAGTGACACCAAGTGCTTCTCGCGCGTTAGACGCCAAAAATACTTCCCTGATGAGAGATTTCAGAAGATTGAAGAACGAGTATTTGAATGAATAAAAAGTAAGCCATTGTATTACTCTGTGCACCTTTAAGATGCATAAAAGACGATTAAAGTGATAGTTCACCCACAAATGGAAATTCTATCCTCATTTACTCAACCTCATGTCATTTCAAACCGGTTCTAGGTTTCTTTCATCCGCAAAACACAAACAAAGATAGTTTGAAGAGTGTTGTTAACCATTCACTTGCATTGGTTTTGTGTCCATTCAATAGAAATGACCATTAAAAAACTTTCTTAATAATAATAACTTATAATAACTTCTTTTGTGTTCCGCAGAAGAAAGTCATACAGGTTTAAATTGACAAGAGGGTGAGCAAATGATGACAGAATTTCCATTTTTGAGTGAACTATCCCTTTAAAAGTCAAGATATGTGTACATGCCCGGATAAATGGATAGAAGGAGCAAAGATAGCAGCACATGAACTCATTCTGCATCTTGAGATATCAAGAATTCCAGTATGAAACTAATCCACTTTATTTAGTGCTTATTTACCTTCTGTTCAGGAATAAGCATGAATATTCATGAGGCAAGTTAATAAGGTTTATAATGCGTCCTACCCACGTTTCAGATCGGTTCCATACCCATCTTTGATTTTCATAAAACACAAAACCCTTTTGAAGTAGAAACTGAAGGATGTGTACATCATGAATTGTCAATTACTGAGTCAGGACTTCCAGGTGTTAATACCTTTGAAAAAGAAAGCCTCCCCTCGAATCTGGGCAACAGCATCAAAGTGAGTGGTGCATCGGTCAGGGGCGTCACGGGCAGGTCTGAAAGAACAAACAAAAAAAAAGAATTGAAAGAAAACTTTGAAGACATGGCTTTGTAAAGAGTGTGGATGTATAGCACCACGAGTGTTTGTGTTGTTGTACGAGTTATTCACCTTGATGTGGTAATGCGGCCAAGTTTCAATACATGCCTCTCAGTATAGTTTGTTTGTGCATGCTGCCCTGATTTTATTTAACAAATAATATTATCATGAAGTTATCGTTAAAGTTATTGCACGAACCATAGCAAACAAATAATCGACAACGTTCTGTCAGCCAATCAGAATCAAGCATTCACTAATGGCATTGTATACTTAATCAATATCTGTTTACAACAGCGTTTGGCGTTCTTTGTTTAAGCAGGCGAGAGCAGAACAGCCTGACTATGTGGTGTGCTTTAAAGACCAGACAAATCAAGCGAGATGTTATCACCTGCGATGGAAGTGTCTGAACGTGTTATCCTCATGGCTAATGACTGACTTAGAACTCTGACGTGGCTGGCTTGCTAATGATGGAGCAATTACAGCGACAGAGCTTCTTTTGTGAGCGGGAACTCGGTGACACTTTATTAACAAAGATCTTCATTCACAGCTTATTAGCCGAGCGCTCTGAGAGGAATATATTACTGACCTTTGTCAAACTAAATTTACCTGAGGTACATGTCCTCCGGGAGGAGGCAAGAGGAGAGGTGCGCGCTGAACTAACTTACGCTTGCTTACTCAGAGTCGGAAATTAAGTCTGTAATTTGTGGCATTTTGATATTTGCCTCGGGATGGCTGGGTCTGGTGCAATTTTGAAGTCCAGACGTACTCTCAGCTACTGACCGACGGACCTCTGCGATTTTGAATATCGAGACACGCAGAACTGAGGAACGTGTGTTTTGTTTGCGAGTGTTTTTTGTACTCACGGGATCGTGGACCTGTTTTCCGGGAGGTCAAGCAGGACGGGAGGTTCGGCCGTTTGGGAGGGGTCATCAGGTTGGACTGTGTGCGATACTGAGTCCCGGACACCTGACAAAACATGTAAATACAAGTCAAACGTGCGCAAAGATGCTTGCAAAAAAACAAACACATTTAAAGGTCCAGTATGCCATTTTTTTTGAGGACCAATTGACAGAAATGCAATATAATATACATAACTATGTCTTCAGAGGTGTAAGAACACCTTACATAATGAAGCTGGATAATGTTTATATTACCTTAGAATGAGCTATTTCTGTCTACATACACCTTGGGTCCCCTTACATAGAATTCAACATGTTTCTAAAGTAGCCCTAAACGGACAAACTGCTCTACAGAGCACGTTTTGTAAATACGTTATCTTCTTAGGCAAAGAAGCGAAAATGTGTTGACCTGTGTCAGCCACCGTAGTGCTTAGAAAGGGAGCGGTAGAGTTAGCCATTGGTTACAATTCGCAACCTCACCACTACATGCCGCTAAATTTCATACACTGGACCTTTAATTCCCTTTTCACTTCTAACATTACATACACGTAATTACTCAAAGCTATAAATACCTTCTGAGTATCAGAAAATGAGTCTTGCCTTGCAAATAAAAAATGACAATGTCTAATAATGTGCTTATGTAAAACCATTAAACTAATCCAACAAATTTCCCAGTCAGCCTTTTAAAACACATTCAAAGAAATGTCAGGCTCTGCAACTTTTAATTAATTTGACACAAAGCTAAGCTATTTAACTCCGTACATTTAACATTTGCTCTCAGATTACATTATACATGGATTTATTAAACGTTAATAAAATGCGTGGCTAGCCCACACCTGCTACATTTAGCTAGAACAGAGAGGCAGGGCTTCTGGTCTTGTCTCTGAGCCCATCTCTGTCCCCCATCCACATCCAATTGTCCTCTCTATCCCCTCGCCTCCCACATGAGTGTTTACACAGCAGAGTGTGGCATCCTGCATGTTCATCGCCGGGGCCCGAACTGTGGCGACGAACAATTAATCCCGCTCTCCTCGTCTGGCTCAACACAGGCGTGTAATTAAATCAATAGTGCCCTAATACAAGCCAAATCACTTCTGCACGCCGCTTTCCTTGCTTGTGGCTTGTTTTATCGCCTGGTGGGATCCCAGAAAAGGGCAGCTTGCAGAGGGGGCATGTGGTGCCAATCATTGCGAATTACGCGAGGCACTTGAGATGAAGACAAGCGTGTGAGGAGGTTTATGTAGACAAACAGGTTTAAAATGACAACATGTAAATAATGACAGAATCTTCATTTTTGGGTGAACTATCCCTTTAAATGCCCTTATAAGAGGAGACACAAATGTTTGACATACAATAGCTCAACTGAAAAGTTGCTGATACACAAACATATTGATGAAAAATTATAAACCTTGAATGCACTGTAAGCATTCTTTTCTTGCACAAATTGTTTTTCTCGCAAAAATTGTTTTTCTCATACTTTGTACGACGCTTTGGAAAATGCGTCTGCTAAATGACTTGATGTAATGTAAGTGATGTACCGATGTACGCACTTATTCTAAAACCAACATACACATTCCTAGGACCTAGGAAACTCATTTAAAGTTGTCCGAAGACCCCATGAAGTCCACTTTGTAGAGCACAACTGAGTGATTGAACCAAACTTTCTGTTTACACACAATTTGCCATCTACGGTATGTGTTTGTCTTCCACACAGTGTCTCGATTTGTCCGCTTGTCACTTCCTGCTTCCCCAGGAACAATTCACAGATATCAGAGATTCAGAGAGTGATTGAGGATCTTTGCTCCGGCAGTCTGCCGTGCTGTCTGTTTTCAGCTAACTGATGAAGATAAAGCAGGTGTTGGAGTACAAGACGTGACCTGTTCTTACCGTAAAGCTGCCAAACTCGAACCTTGTCCTCGTACGGGAGGTTGTACTTCAGCGGGTCGCCCACCGGCCCATGGTAGTACGGACGCATGATGGATTCAATGGTGGAGGCGTGAGCGAGCCCGATGGCGTGACCGAACTCGTGCACGGCTACAGCGAACAGATCCATCCCGTGTGAATCTGATGGGAAGAAGACAAATCGGAGAGTTTAAATTGTTTTCTTCATAATAACAGCCTAGAAGAAATGTTTTATTGCATTAGGAGTTGTTGTAAATTGTATTATATATATTATATATCACAGTTGAAATTATGTTTTGGAGTTAATGTTCAGTTTCGTTATATTTAACGTAATTCAACTCGTTCAACATAACAGATGGCCCTTCTGGAAACAGAGTCTATGCAGAAAGCTCTGTTATACAACATGGTAGCTGGTTTCTAGCTGGACCAAACTGATCATTAGCTAACAAACCAGCTGGTCATATCAGTGGAAAACGGATCATTCTGGTTTTTGGAAGATGGTAACTGGCTAACTAGCTGGACCAGCACATATCCAGCTTGGACATCCAGACTCCAGATGCCATGTTCCAAAACACAGCGAACAAAATTCCCAGCAGGGATTTTTCCTAAAAACTTTGGGCAAGCTAAATAACAGGAGACACAAATGGTTGACATACAATAGCGCAATTGAAGAATCACTGATACACACACATACTGATAAAAAAATTATAAACTTTGAATGCACTGTGAGCACCTTTTGGAGAAAAGCGTAAACAAAATACATTATGAGTAAAGGGCTTTCTTGTGGACCACAGAACTCCGACAATACGATTTTTGGAGAATAGGATGAGAAATGTTTATGTTAATATAAAATCTGTAATGTATCTTGGGCTTAATCACACCACACGTGGAGATCTTTTCTACAACACATAGCATGACACATCCTGAAGATGACTTACGCTCTCAATTTCTCACACTGCATTCTTATTACAGGGATAGAACACCCAAAAATGAATGTTCTGTAATTATTTTACTCACACTCGTGTCATTAAAACCTGTATGACTTTCTTACTTCTCGGGAACACTAAAGTAAAAATGTTTGAAGAATGTTAGTAACCGAACAGTGGCAGAACCCATTCACTTCTTTTGTATCGACACAAAACCTATGCAAGTCACATGGAACAATTGTTGTATGGTTACCAACATTCTTCAAAATATCTTGTTTTGGGTTCATGCAGGTTTAAAATACCTAGATTTCATTTTTTTTTTCACTTTTTCTCTTTTTAAACAAAAACAATATTTGTTCTTTCCTATAAAAGTAAACCCTGAATTCCATGTTTCAAAAAGGACCCATCATAAAACATCCACTGCAATTATGTCCTCAAAAACATGGTGATTAAATTAACAATAGTTCAGGATGTCCAGAGACACTGTCATTTTCAACACAATGAGCCGATGATTGATGGGGAGGTGCGAGTCATTGAATGTAGCTCACCTTTTTCATTATCCCTGCGCTCTCTTTAGTACACAGACAAATCTGAGCAACGCATCCGGCCATAGAAACATTTACACTTTTCTGTTAAATGGCCCCGAGAGATGGCAACATAAAAGCAGTCAGAGCCATGAAAGTGTCATTGGAATCGTTGGAACGGAGAAAGCGGGAAATAGAAGGAAAGACAGATATTTAGATAGATAAACCGAAAGAGACAAAGGAAGGTTAGGAACTGCCTTGAGATCTACAAGCTGCGGGAATGTTGAAAACCGTGACAGTTCCTGTTTGTAAAAGCATAACACAGCTAGACAAGCTTCTTGAGCGAGAGGATTAAGCCTGTGACTTTCT
The DNA here is from genome assembly GCA_008369825.1 of Triplophysa tibetana. NCBI lineage: Eukaryota > Metazoa > Chordata > Actinopteri > Cypriniformes > Nemacheilidae > Triplophysa > Triplophysa tibetana. The sequence continues at coordinate 6,113,551 of CM017898.1, forward strand.
AATTAAGATTACGGCTCTAAATGAGTGAGGTATCGCCGCCGGGTCCTCGGCACCCTCGTGCAGGTACTGTATGTGTGTTTCGCATTAGCATAATGCACTTAAAAGATTTCGGAAAACAATGAGGCGGGAGATGACGGATATTCGTTCGGTGAGGAAAGGAATTCAAGCTTTTAGGAACGATAATAATCCTACGCTGTACATTCTTAAAAAAAACCCTCACATGACTATTGTAGAGTAGCAGAACGAGTAGTATGATTCTACATTGAAAGTGAAATCTGTAAATTTTGCCTAGAAGAAATATCCTTGATATCATATTATTGTAGTCAGTACTTTTAAAACAATGTACAAAGATCAAAACCATATTGACTCAATGTAATACATTAGACCGCTGTTGTGCTTCGAAAAGGTGGGGTAATTGAAGTGAGCCATTGGTTACAATTCGCAACCTCACCACTAGATGCCGCTAAAATTTCACACACTTGACAAAAGGGATTGACACTTGATTGTCTCATTTTAGTTGTACATGTAAAATGCTCTATAGGTCTCTAAGAAAACTGTGTTAACATCAAAAGGGGCATGAATTTACATTGGACTAAACCCTGATTTGAAGTCCACCGTATCTCATCGCTCGAGGCTGATTTATTTAGCACAGGATTCATACAGAGGAACTTTGTGCCACTCGGAGTGCAAAGGAGGAGATGCGGCGGATGACAGATGGATCCAAAGCAAACTGATTACACTAGAAAACATCTGGTGCATCTAGCGGCCTCGGGCACCGAGCTGAATGTGCCTGTCAGAGATGCTGGGGAAGTAAATGAGTGTAAACAATATTTTTAAGACAGGAATTTACATTGGTGTGTCACCAGCCTGGTGCTGGATTTCGAATGATTGCTCGAGCTGAGGTTACAAATTTGCAAAACCTCTAGTTTGGTGTGTGTTTTGGCTTATCTGATCAGAATGGTTTTAACGTCAGCGAGGCATAAAAGGCTGATGATTTATTCCCAAAATAACCTTCTTTATAAAGGTTAAAAGCGTTTTCTCCTGCAAGATGTTAAGTAGGGAAAGTCAACGGCATGCATCGCTAATGACAGTCAGCTCTACAAAATGGGCAATAATGGGCCTTTCCACTTTGTGCCTCATTTTGTCACGCACGCAAACACATACACACGCATTAAGCGCGAGGCTTTCTGCGGGCCACGAAAAATTTATCAAAAAAACACCTGTTTAATGAGGCTTTTGTTTTGGCCACAATCATTTGTCTGAATTAGCGAGCAACCAGCGGAGACATAATTAATAAAAGCAATCTGCCTGCTGTCTTGATAACAAAGTAGCTTCTCCAGTTCCACTCATCTGACCCATGGGAACGCCAGCCGCCTCTGCTGCTATGCAATAAATACGAGGATACCCGCCATCTCAAATGAAGCATTTCTTATTTTTGTCTAGTCTCAATTAAGAATGGATTACACTGTAAACATAACAGAACTTCCTCTTTCCTGTTTATTGTTGTCGCATCAAAGAAGAGACTTCTTCAGTTCTGTCACCAACAATTCACTTACAGTCCTACACACTGTATGGAGGGGAAATGTGATTACACACACCCTTTTTTTGCATGATAAGAGCAGTCTTACTGTGCGTTCGGACCGCCGATGCCAAAAAACGCTCGGGCCGCCCTGCTAACAACGCCGTATAAAGAGTCTACGCTCTGATGTAGATCAAAATCTTATCTTGTATTTAAAGGGGTCACGAAGCAAACACCCTTGTTCATCGTGTAAAGACTGACAACAAGAAATTGATCGGTGGAAAGAACTTTACTGTAGTTCCACGATGGCTAACAAAATAATATTCTGCAGCAGTAACACAGTTTTGCATTCTCTGGCGCTAAAGTTAGCATGAAATTCCCGCTTATTTACAGAAAATGTATAACGTTAATGCACATCATCACCAACTCACCAGGAACACAAACACTCTCAGACACCTGGGTCCTTACATATTTTCTTAATTTATGTCCCTGTACGCAAACAGTCGTATACGATTGGGAAACCCGCCAAAGCAATTATCAACCTCTCCTCCATATTGCTTGGGAACTAATGTGGTCGGAACCAAAGTTTACAGGGCTGTTCTCTGGAATCCTCCGATTGGTTGCCAGCGAACCGTGTCATTGCATTAACATTCAATTTACCTGATTTCAACTCTCCTTGACGCCCCCCTTAACGCCAAGATGCGCATCTGCTCATGAATGACTTCCTGCCACTTTGACGCTCTCAACGGTGGAGGTTCATCCATGCCATGGTTCGATTAAAACACAATCTGGTGCGATTGCTTTAATAGTGCAGTTTATTTGTGTAAGTGTGAATGCTGCCACCCAAAGCCTGGTGCGCACCGAACAAGCGGACCGAGAACTGAAAAATTGGATCTCGGTCCACCTTCAAAAGCACTCTGTCTGGGTTTAAATATGAATGCAACACGGACCATTGGCATTGAACCGAACCAAAAACAGGAAGTGATTTGGTAAAATAAAAAGAGTGTTTATTGGATATGTGCTTGCGCTTGTATCAGAGGAAATCCTGGCGCGGTTTTGACTTGTTTAAACGAACCATACACGGAGCGTGTACAACCCATGCAGCACTGTAAACACAGCATTGTTTTGAATGTCTGGAAAGTTTCGTTTTAAAATATGAATCATAAAAGCTGTCCAATCCTGTAGCGACTTTACATGTAAGCTGTTTGGTTCGATATCATTAGTTTCGCTGTAAAAATGCCAGTCTGAACGCTAAACGAACCAGGACTAAATACATTTTTTCGTCCGGACCAAAAGAACATTTTGGATATAAGCAGAGTCCACTCGGTGACGTATTGCGCATGTGTCGAATTCGTCTATACATGCTTATCCGCGATGGGTATGCTCAAGAAGCTGTGCAGGTGCGTTTTTGTGGCGAGACGGACAAGGAATTTCAAGTATACCCGTCCCTTGAGATATGAGAAATCTGCTGAGCCTCAGGTATGCATTCTCTGACCTTACAACTTTTCTCGATGCTGGAAAGCACTGCATCACGGAATTGTTTCAGTGTGCAGACGGAAAAATGCAAAGGCTCTTTTCCACAAACATATAGGAGTTCATATGTGAATTGATTATTATGATTTTTATAAGGCTGTCAAATCGATTAATCAATAATACACAAACATACATGTATATATTTAAGAAATCTTTTTTGGATATACTGTACATATATTTCTATACAAAACATAAATAAGAAATATGCCTAAAATATTTGTATATTACAAATTATATGTTAATATAAATTAATATATATTTATGTAAATGTTTTTTATTCACACACATGTATATATAAATATACACAACAACAGAAACACTTATTTTTATAAACAAAAACCTTTATTTTGAAATTGATTAATCATGAAAAATCTATTTGCCAGCCCCAGAAATTGTGACACCCTAAATGTAACTTGAATGAATAACTTAAAAACAAACTTAAAATTAATTAAATGACTAATAAAAGCTTCAGCTTGTGATAGCATGAATTAAAATGCAGAATTAAAAATAATTAATTCATTTTTGAATAGATTTGTGTGTGGGGTGCTCATGTAATAAGTTACATACCAAACTGTTCATGTTTCAAACTCAACTGAAGCTCAAAAAATAAAACATGCAACCTGCGCTGGTCTCAGAATACTTCTAGTAATCTGACAAAAGTCTCGTAGGATAGATGGAAAGCCAAAAATAACAGGTGAATTAGGATGAGAGGATTTTTGGCCGATGTTAAGTTCTTGGGCTGGTTACAATGGCGCATAATGAATAATCTCTGGTGATGATGAGAGGGGGGTACTTGACAACCATATGGAGGACCAGGTGCAGGTGGTGTGGTCATTAGATTTACAGTTAATGGAGTGAAAACATGGAAATGGCTGTGATATGATGAAGGGTCAGAAAAACACACAAAGGGATGAGGATGTGGAGGAGGAGGGAGATGCTCAGCTGTGTTGGTCAAGACAGTGTAAGAGGGTGGTTAAAGGCTCAGGACTTTTTTAGGGGGGTTCCTCTTTATCAAACCCTCATATCACAAGCGCACCTGCCAAAGGCCTATGCAAACAGCTGCTCGTCTGTTAGGGGGTATAATTGGGGCAGACTCCACTGCTGTCCGGAGCAGTGTTGAGCATATGGTCCACAACCACTAGAGAGGGAAGAAAGGCAAGGGGTGGTTTGAACCAATCCCACCAGGGGTTCACTGGCTGGGCATGTTTCTGTATGGGGGACCCACCTGGTCCACATTCTAATTATTAGACCTGTAGCTATCGCAACCTCTAAGGAAATGTGAGCATCTTTTGGATTAAAGGTGAATTATTGAAGCTCAATACTATTAATAATGTATGTTTGGTATGAATACATTTCAACAATATGTATATTCCGTTGAAATCAAACTCATGACCTTTGCACTGTTGACACAATGCTCTACCAGAACAAACAATCATTTAATTAAAAACAGAAAAACAAAACACGATTGTTTAAAATGTATTTTAATCTAAACTGCAAAACCTTGTACAGGATGTACATTATAGATGATCAACAATCAGTTAACACGTGGTTCTCAAACTAGCGTCCCCTGGTGGCAGGTGACGCAAAAGATATTGATGACTAAAATGATTTATAAATGATAATATACATGTCATTTTAATATAGTTTAATATATCATAATAGTATGCGTAACTTTTTATATCACTTCAATTTCAGCAATAAAATGATTATTTAAAATGAAACATTTTTAATAATACAAACTTATTTTGGTACTCATGTGATTTTCTTTGGCGGTGAGTAGGTTGTACATGTCTAATTTGATCGAAGTTAATACTTGATATAACATTTTTGAGAACCACGCAGTTAACATATTAATTCATATTAAAATAAGTATTTATTTTACACCTGGGTAAATAACTGTGACACACACAAAAACTACTGTATTGCTGATAAACAATACAATGAAAATGATGCACTCTTGACATTTACATTTAGGTATTTGGCAGACGCTTTTGTCCAAAGCGACTTACATTGTTTTATCCTATACATTTTACATAGGTATTTGCAATCCCCTGGGATCGAACCCACAAACCCAATGCTCTTACCACTGAGCTACAGGAAAGCTCTTCTGATGAAACAGAAGCAGATATTGTAAAAACCAAACTCATTCACACCCTCACCTGGTGACCTAAAGGTCCAGGCCTCATCATCATCAAAGTGTGTGTCACCGGCTGTAAATCGTTCTCCAGGAAAAAAGGCGTGGGCTACCGTGCCACCGGGTCCATCAAAAGGGTAGCCGTCATTATGGTCCGCTTTGGTGAAGTCAATCTGGATGTCGGCCTCGTTGCCTGCCACCTCATGGAAGTTGAGTGGGGCGATGTCACTCCACACCTTCAGGGCGTAGTACATGAGCGCACGGACAGTGTCACGTCCCAGAAGCGCTGACTCCTTAGGAAACGTCCTCACCCTGTGACACAAAAACAAAGGTGTTATGATCAAGAGAAGCGAAATTGGAAAAGAGGGGCTCTGATTCATTGCTTTCTATATCAGTTTTATGTTAATAAAATAATGGAATAATATAATCTCAAAAAAAAAAAACATTGGTACTAGGGCAGCTTGATTGTGACAAAAATTAAAACACACAATTTTTGATTTCAATGTTGATTTCACAATTATTTAACACGATTACTCATTGACTGAAAAAACATGTTAACAACTGATAAATAATTAATAAACAATTATCAACAAACTTATCAATTTAACAATATGAAAAATTCACGTAAAAGTAAAACATGCATGAAAAAAAAAAAAAAAAAAAAAACATAATTTGTTAAACGCAAAATGCCTTGCTTGTGGACAGTAGTTTAGTTACAGACTTATAAACATACAACAAAAATATCAAATCGATTGACAGACCAAGTATAAATTCACATACTGTACATATGTGCGACCCTGGATGAAAAAACCAGTCTAAAGAAGCACGGGAACATTTTTGGTAAAAAACAACAATACATTGTATGGGTCAAAATTATCGTTTTTCCTTTTATGCCGAAAATCATTAGGATATAAAGTAAAGATCATGTTCCATGAAGATACTTGTATATTACCTACCTTAAATATATTAAAAGTTTATTTTTGTGTATGGATGGCCTCAGTGGATGGCCCATTATTAACAACTTCAAAGGCAATTTTCTCAATATTATAACTCATATTGTAACACTCCTGTGTGTTCCCTTCCTGTGTTCCACGTTTTTCCCCATGGACTATCATTCCCCAACACTATCGTTTTGTTCTCTTTGACTTTTGCACCAGCACCCCCTTATCTAGTTTATCCCCATCACCTGTGTAGTCCACATATACTATTACTCAGATTCCTGAGTTTAAACGGTTTTATCTCAGCCAGATATTGTCCTAGTCTAACGATTCGTATAACAGTAAAAATCTCGATTTTGAAAAAATTTACCCATTTGGTTGTCCAGGGTCACATATATGTATTATGTGTAAAAATATATTTATCTACACAACCACACGTGGCATTTGTTATTATCCGTATTTAGGGCTGTCCACTTGTGATTTCACCGCCAGAAACAGATGTTGACACCATTTGTTAATTTGCTTACAGTCATATACAGTATGTACACATGGGAAACAGCATCTTAAAATAGACATTAATCCTTACAGTACCAAAGGCACATGAACAACTCTTAGACGTGCGTAAATAGAACGAGACATGGTTCAGACTGTCTGTCTCTTTAAAAAAAACAGCTCTGAAAGCCCTCTGTCATCTCTTTCTAATTTAAACTAACACTCAGATTGATGGACCAACACTGGACCAACACAACTCCGTCACCTTATTTCTGCGGTGTTACAGTCAAGGTGGTTGGAAGCCAAGTAAGAGTGGTATGAAGGTCCGCTACACCTCACAGTCACAGTAATCGCTTCCTCCAAGGGCAATTTGAGCAAGTACAGAGACAAATCGATGAGAAATTAATTTTGGAGTGCCTGCTCTGTAAGTGCCCAGTAAGAAGAGTGCCCTCTGCACCGCATACACTTATCCGTCCAACACCAAACGTCAGTTCTAACCGCTCCATTCCTTTCCCAGAACATTGGCTTTCCCAGTGGAGTTAGTAGGGCACCTGGGTGCTGGTAGCAAGGCAATTTTGCTTAAGGTCAGCATGTAAAATCATGTTCTGTGAGGAGAAAGGCCTGTAATGCGATGAGTTCTTTAGTGGGTTGGTGTGAATGGAAATGCGGGACACGCACAATCACAGCTTGTCAGGGTCAGTGCTTGCCACAGATGGATTTAAAATGAGTTAAGTGACCTCTCGGTGTACTATTCTGCTGTATGTGATGTGCTACAGTGTACATTAATACATCATACCCTATTTCTCTTCTGCTTGGCTTACTTTAGATATGCAGTGAAAATTCAAAGTATTCCAGATATCAACGAAGGAATGCAACATGAACCTTGAAACACAAGATCAAAACTTGAAGAATTTAATGGGAAATGATATGTGGTTTAAAGGGATAATTTACACAAAATACTAATTCGCCTTGCCATGTTTATGAATCTTTCGTATGTGAAAAACAAAATAAGAAATTGTGAGAAATGTCTAAGTGTGTCCATACAATGGATGCCGATGTTGTTTGGTTTCAAATCTCCCTCAAAATATCTTCTTTTGTGTTCTGCAGAAGAAGGAAAGACATTGGAATGACATAAAAGTATGTATGAATGAAGAATTTGTATTTCTGGGTCAACTATCCGTTTAAGATCTGGACTGGTTACCAAAAGGTTGACGGTCAAACAAATAGTGCCAACACAAAAATGAGTTTCATGTTGAAATCGAAAGCAAGGAAGGAACCTGGAAGAAAGGTAAACATAAACGCTTTGGTCAGCTCATGGGATTTAACATCCCTCCACAGCCCATTTTTCCAGATCTAAGATCATAAATTGTGGCATTGTTGTTTACCTTTACTTCAGAGTTTCTTCTCGACGGCTAAGCCATGTTAGGGAAGTACCAAAGAGATACAATTTGTACACTTTTTATCAATTGACCTACAGACAGCCAATAGGCTATTCAGTTGTTATCAATAGTAAATCCTCAATTTATCATTCCCTCCCACATTAGGCTTTTAAGAGGACTCATGAATCATCTACTGAAGAACAGGTAAGAGCAACGATACGCAGCTTGGGTTACCCTGCAATTATTTCTGATTATCCTTTAAACACTGTCCTTCGATTTTCGTACGTGTTGCATTCAGTCTCACTGAATCTTCTTGTCACAACAAGTTTGCGAGCAATAAGTTCACAGTCTCCGGCCCAAAGTATAAAGACCTTACGTGAGGTCATATGGGAAAGTCAGGTAGGTAGGGAAGGGGGCATGAATTTCAAGCGTAATTTTATATCCATTCTCCCTATAATGTGCCCTCGGCAGGGTTTCAATGACGATGACTTTAAATTGGTGAATAATCAAGGCTGCTTTTTCATCCGTCTCGTCTGGCTCGCATAGAGGTACTAGTCGGCTGACCAAAAAGACTGAAAAGTGCCTGCGGAAAGATTGGCCGTACCAGCGTGGCATAAATGTTGAGCTTTAATTTCTCCGCCTTTGTCTCCATGTGATACAAGACTGATTAGATGGGCAAGAAAAGGATGAAAAGGGAGAAAAATAGCAAAATAGAAATCAGGGGAAAGGGCTTAAAAGACTCATTTCCTCTTTTCCGTCCTAATTCTCACTGTGCGCCTGACCCCTGCAGTTCCACCGCCCAGATTCGCCATTTACCGTATGTTAATCGCACATTAAATCAATCTTCACAACCAGGAACTGAGAGCGATATTTTCAAGATCTCTCGATTTTATTATTATGATTATTAAAAAGACTGTGATTTAATTGAATAATTGTGCCATCTGCATGTGGGGCGTGCCTCATATTAAAGGGACATTGCTTTATCAAGCCTGACATTTAATATCACCTTGATATAAATCTGAATTAATATAACTAGTACTTCTACTACTTAATAATTCAGTATTATATTAAACTTAACAGAGTTCCAAAATATAAGACCAAGAACAAAAACACACTTTTACGAAATGTTATTTTTTAGAAAAAAGGCATCGTTGCAAGTGTGTCTCTTAATGTGAATTAGGGGTGATTGTAACGTGAATATTTGGGATTTTAAAAAACACATGTACTGAAATTCTATACATATAATATCGTAAACTATTCAGCACCAAACATTTCGACAAAATGGTAACAAGCACTCTCTCTACCTACATACACTTTTATTTTAAGTATGATTCATTGAACTAATAACAGGCAAAACACATAATAGAAAATGAATTTCACTGATCATCATTTCTTTCTTTTTATAAACATAAAATCGAGCTAATATTGTTACCGTGATTTTTTGTGTAATTGTGTAGGGAAAATTGGATATTGTGACAACATTAATGTGAATTTAAGCATTTTTGGTCATCCCTCCTTCACATCCTACCAACAACAACAAGAGATGTTAAATGTTGATCAAATCCTTACAAACTTTAATACAAGTCCTTATCTAGATCGTAAACCCCTACTGCATCATTCCTTCATACGGTTTTTAGTTACGCCGTCTAAAAAGACAGACACATGCCATGAGGGATGAAAAGAAATCCAACCCTGCCAGATTACTGCCATTTTAGCTCTTTGGACACGGATGGGATTATCTGGCTAAACTACAGCCTGATGATTTGCAACACTCACACCCATTGTGTAACAGTATCTGGGCTGGATTCTCAAGCGCACACGAAGATGCCCTCGATACCAAAAATCACATCTCCTTTATAGGTCTCGCGGAGAGCTAAATCAAGCATTGTGAGAGATGTTCCCATTTCCAGATGACACGGAATGGATTAGGAGCGTCAAGGGTTCTGATAGACAGAAATGTGATGGGGTAATTGAGGGTGGTGAGGAAGCAGATGCTTATCATAAAGCCATTTTACTCTCTCCCCTACTAATCAGTTTGAGAGATCAGGCCTTGAGACACACAATGTCTGAGGGAAAACACACATTGTCTTCAGAGCAATCACTCCTAATCTATTTGGGTAATTAATGAGAGTGTTAATGAGAAGACAGTGGCCCTGGAGTGTGCTTGTGAGGGTCTAATGTGGAGTGATGAAGTCATGATGAGGGGTTGTCTCGGTTCGTGACTGATGATCTCATTGGTCGATCTTGTATTTGCCTATGCGGCATTCTGGAAGGTGTTTACCTGAAACTGACAACAAAATAAAAAAGTGCAATACTGTATATTGTGCCACAAACTTTTTTCGGAGTCAGTTATTGAGAACAAATCGCATAGCATTGTCATTAAATAAATGCAGATACAGTAAAAGGAGCCTTAAGGGAGTAGATCACCTAAAAATGAAAATCCTGATAAACTGAATATTTTGAATTCTGAATATCTTTCAGTGTGGTTTGAAACTTGCATGCTGTTTTTTCCTGCCGACCAAAGTAAAAAAATAGTTTTTTCCATACTTCTTGCTGACAGAAAATCCATTTAGTCTGTGTTCCAAATAATGGCATAACTTTATATGCTTTCCTGTAGCTCAGTGGTAAGAGCGTTGCGTTAACGTGGGTTCGATCCCAGGGGATTGCAAATACCTATGTAATATGTATAGGATAAAGCAATGTAAGTCGCTTTGCATTAAAGCGTCTGCCAAATGCGTAAATGTAAATATGGAAGAAAGTGCATAAGTCAAATGACTGCTGAAAAAACGTCACAGATATTCTACGTTTTAACGGTTATAATGGGAATTGTATTGGTCTTAATAACTATAATGGTCTCTTTGGGTCTCTACTGGTAATGTGTTGGGTTCTATTAGTGGGATGATATCAGACAGAAAGGACACAATATAACACAATTACAGAAAATTGTACTGAAGGTTAAAAACACACTACATAAAGACATTTTCTAATGGTTTTAGTATAAACTGCTAATGGGTTATAATCGTATTTAACGAGACAACGCTATTTGGTTTTAATGGAAACTGTAATGGTGTCTACTGGTGAGTGATGGATTCTATTGGTGGGATGTTACTACCTACTGGAATAATGCCCAAAACACAACAAAAAGTATCCTGCTAAAAAAAGACCGAAACCATTAAAGAAGTTATAATTGTTTTAATGGTTTGAAAGGGATTTGTACGTGCTTTAATGGAAACTGTAATGGTTCTTCTGGTATGTCATGGATTATATTGGTGGGATGTTAAATCCTACTGGAATAATGCCCAAAACATACTAAAAAAAGGAATTTTGCAATGGTATTAATGAAAAAAGCTAATGGTTCATAATGGTATTTTAATGGAAACCAGTATTTCTGTATTGGTTTCTGTTGTTTTTTTCAGCAGGGAAACCTTGGAATGGTTTTAATGGAAAAAGCTAATGTGGGCCCCATTAGAATTTTTTTCAGCAGGGTTGTGCATTCCAATAAATGTACAATGTGCAATTAATATCAATCAAATTGCAGTTGAGTTGTTCTGGTAAAGTAATAATAACAAAAAATAGCCAACTAAAACCCCCCAAAAACACGATAACATGATAAAAAAATATCTAAAGAAATTGACAGATATGAATAGACACTTTCACACCAGATAATTTCAGGAACAAAGTGTCGAAACTCGTAAAAAGGGCTTTTGTTTACGAAATTTAGACCTCTGAAATGACATAAGCTGGCTGACAGCATGGCATTAAAAAAAAAAAAAAAAAAAGAGGCCGTGATTTGTTGTTTTTTGTTGTCTGTGGAAGGTTTCGTGATATCTGAGATGTAATATAGACATAAAAGTTGTGATTTAAAGAGCATCAAGGAGGACTAAGAGACGAAATATCACACATCAATTTAAAGTGCTACAGACTGAGAGTAAACCCAAATACGACAGGTAAATGCTGCTAACATTAGCTATCTGTATGTACGTGTCTTGAATTGGATAAAACATTGTGCTGTGACATGCGTTCAGACAGTCAACACGCTTGTGTCAGTGTTAGTTTCTTTACAACAAAAAGCGAGTGCTTCCAGCAAATAGTACCTGTGGTGCGAAATGCACTAATAGAAACCGTCATCGTGAGTTGTGTGAAGATTTTTTAAAACCTTTCGCGTTCCACAGAAAAACAACAGCATCCGAGAGAGTAAATAACGACAACAAGCTGCTTCCCTGAAGAATCTTGATGTGTACAAAGAACGAAAAACTGTCAGTCTGAGCTGATCAAAGCACAGAGTTTACGCTCTCTGTTTTATTGATTCTTCCTTTGCCAAAGCCCATCTTATAACATCTCATCTCATAGCAACCCATATCATGGCGCAGTGAAATAATCACTCAGAATTCATCATTGTCTTTCTGCCTTCCTCTCCACCCCCTCCTGTCTGTCTGTTTCGGTACACCTCTGTGCAATTGCATTGGACACAAGCAAGGCTTTTTATCACTGCTCCTAAAACAAGCCATTATGTGCTTTATTACATCGGCTGGCCTCTCACCTGCAGAACTCAGACACCTCTGCCTCTGGCTTGGGATGGGGTAAAAGCACCTGACAAGACTGAAACAAGCCTTATAGAGTTCTCATGCTGGTGTTATAGAAGTCATGTCAGCGCAGCAAGCATTGAGACAGCTTGTGGCGGTCACTCGCCAAGGTCTGGCCAAACTCATTAACACTGAGAACGTGGGTTCAGGACAAAATCACAGGCACGGAAATGCAGAGGAAGACAATAAAAAGGAGCTCAAAAGTTCAAAACACAGACGTATATTAGATGCATGTCTGTGAAGATGTCTTGTAAAATGTTTGGAGCATCTTGGGATTTGTTTTGAAGATGTTTACTTGATATGATGGATCAGGCAGAAATATCTTCAGCTCTTAAAGGTACAGATCACAATTTTATCTGCTCACTTGTGTGACTTAAAACCCATATGATTGTCTTTCTTTCATGGTACACAAAGTGAAAAATTGCAGTTTTTTGTTGGCTTTTAATTTTACAATGAAAGCTGTGGTCACGGACTGTAAGGTCTCCAAAATCCACACTTAATCTTATTTCACATTTATTTAGTTATTAAAATGTTGCTCTCAAATGTAACTTATGCTTGAATTTTTCAAAATTGAAGGTCTGATATCAATAAAAACAAATGTCATTGGTAATTTCATTAATGTACAGGTAACTTTGTTGGTAGTAATTGTTAAGTTTGTTCAAAATTCTCAAAGCTTTATTAATATCAATAATACCTCATTACTACCTACACAAAGATAAGAGGCCCTTGTATTTTAATAGAAACCATTAGAATTTCTGTGATGGTTTTAAATGGGTTTCTTTCTGCAGTGATGCAAGTCCACAGTAATTGGCCATAAAAATGAGGGATGCTCCGATATGATTTTTTAAATACCGAGTACGATAAGCAATATTTTTTTCTGTTACTCACCGATACCGATGACTGTACCACTATTTTTTTAGTGAGGTGGCAATTTTCCAGGCACAACACACTGAAACTAGTAACTCTGCATCAAAACGCATTATGAAAAAGAAAATGTTATGTGCTTTTCACAAACTTTTAAAGCACACATTTTAGTCAGTTCTGTCTGTATCCAAATGAGTACGAGTAAGAGAACAAGAGCTTGGTTTCGGGCCCGGCAATCCTTATTAAAAATAATTCTTATTCTGTTTCTTGGGTCATGTCAACCAATCACAATGTGCAAAATCTGCATATGGTATAATGAGAGAATAGAACTAAATCATTCTTCACATAGATATATTGAACGACCTCAGAACACTTTTGTGTGCTTTTTTGTAGCTTGACGGCCTGTGCTCACTGTCTGCTTGCATTTGCTTTCAAGGCCACAGAAGGAAGAAAATCACGGGTTTGGAACAACATGAGGCAACGATGACACACACATCATTTTTGTGTGAACTTTCACTCTTAACTTCATCACACTGACGTCATTGTGAAGCCTTACAAACCGCTGCCAGATTCACCTCCTTGAAGCCGCGAATCACAATCGCTGTGGGAATTAATTCGTTAACTGTAGTATTTGCAAAATCAAGAACTGAACTATACAAAACGGGAAAGCGAATATTTACAAGTGGATGGTCATGTACCCGAATCAAAAGTCCAGGCTTCAATTCTTCAGAGTAATTTCGATTCGACCGCAGCAGTTGCACCTCAGTTCACACACGGATTGCAGTTCAAACATCAGGTATAGGCCTCTTCCACAGAGATATGAGAGGCTTACGATATTGCTTGGTGTGTGTTTACGTTAAAGTCAAGGAATTTCAACCACCCAGCAGCTGATAAAACCACTCGGATGCTCGTAGAAACAACTCCCATAAATGCAAAAACATCCAGATCTGGAATAAATTCTTAAACACGCGTTTCTCAGCTGTGTGCCTGAGGAACATCATGAATTTATCATTCTCAAAACACTTTATCGATTGCATTCCTTTGTATTTCTCACCACACAGTACGTGCATGGGATAAATCCATATTTAAAGACATGAAATGATTCCATCTGTACATAAAACTGTGATTTGTAATAAGGTGCGAGAACCAACACGTAGACAGTAACAGTAGGTTGAAATAATCCACCGTGATTGGCACCATAGAGAATGTGAGATCACAGTGGGCTTCAGTAATGAGAAACAGGCAAGAACCTAGTCTGAAACTGAAGACAAGTGTCTGTAAACAAGACCTGATATTACACAATACATCATCTTGACACACACAGCACGCCTTAGGAACAAACACATTCACGCTGTCAATCTTCAGGACTGACAGTGTCAGAAACGGCTCGTGTCGAGGAACGTTTTTTTGTGAAAACATTTGGAAAAGGCAGCGGCTTACTGTCTTTAAATAGTTCGGTTTGCGTTCTACTCGGGCAAAGCTGCATTGTGTTTTTTTATAGTTGATTAGATCAAATGAATGAATGAATGTATAATTTAGCAGTTTACAAAAAGCTGCAATTCAAAGCTTTTGGGTCCAATTTCTCACAATTCGGTTTCACAGATGGTGAAATAGAGGTAAAAGTTATGGATTGCAGCTTTAAAAATAAAACCAGATATTAAGACCCCCACCTTTTATAAATAACTTGTCATTCAAGTGGCTAAGAAATCAGATATCATACATGTTTAAAGGGTGCAGCATAGTAAAAACATGGTAGAAAAACATAGCAAGGCATATAATTACCTCCAGGAAAGGTGCCTCTTGTTCCACTTGGTCTGAGGAGCCAGCGCTCGCTTTTTTCGACCTGCTGACATATCTGGCTCCGACACGTCGGGCAGCGAGCACCGTGGGGTCTTCATTAAACCCAAGGTTGCTTGGTCTGGGGAGAAGTAAATGCAAGAATAAATACAGATCCAGAGACATGTGCAGAATACAAAGCGATGTTTGCAGTCGTGTAGACTGCAAAAGAACACCTGCATCCAAAAAAACTAAAAAAAACAAGGATATAGAAAGTATATTAAAAAATGATTCTTATACCGACCCAAAACTCCAGTTTCCTCTAGGCCTCCAAACCTCTGCATGGCTTTAATGGCTTTGGTCAGTGCTTCCTTTGTCTGTAACTGTCCATTTACGGGATCAGAGGGTGGGAGGTACCCATATTTGCTCAGCCAATCCTGTGGTAGATAAAAACAGATCTTATTGAAAATAATTATTTAAATTTTACAGTAATAGTCACACACAATTTTTTTATTGTGACATATGAAAGGCACTTTACAGGAAAACCAGTCTTTGGGACTAGAAAAAGTTATCTTTTATGTTATTTTGACATGTTTCTCAAGTTTTCATTTTCTGCAAATAAATGTAAATAGAAATAATATTTTTATTTGAAATTGGGAGAAATTTTGATAGAAATTTACAGAATGAAACAAAAATGATAATTTTGACCTAAACACCTATAAATGGTGAATACAGAAAATTCTTAAAAAAAATTCCGCTGAGGTAAATATATATATATATTGGCTTGCTAGCGCAAAGTATTTTTGCTAGTTTCAGCCCGCCGCAGTTCTCATTTTCCCGTCCTGCGCCGCTATGTTAAAACAGCAAATGCATTTACGCTCATTTGTACGCTCATGGGAGTATTGGTCTAAAAAAAAATATTTTTTTCAGGCACATTGTTGGCACGTTGCTATTTTGAGGAACTGAAAATATACTGCGCCATAGACCAACTCATACCTGGACTAGAGTCAATGGTGCAATATTTTTTTGTTATTTAAAGAGCACGTTAGTAGAAAAAAAGTTTCAGGGCGGATCCACAACTAGCTTTCACTTTATCTATTACACAGAGCGAAGCGCAGCTGCACACAAACATGCAAAATATAAAAATAAATGGAGTACAATATAAAAGATGATTATTCTGTACAAAAGATAAAAATCCGGCTTGTACTGTAGATGTCTTTTCTCTCTGGAGAAGCGTCTAGTCTTAGCTCTCGCAAAGTCCCCAATGTAAATATTGAATCCGCGATGGCGCGAGCGCAACTGGCTCTTAAAGGGAATGAGAGATGACACTCTAAATGGTTTACTGCATGTTACGCCCAAAAAACAAACGATTACTCGTTAAGAGAATCGGGACAACCCGTTTAGACCATGCGCCCGGGCGCGCCGACCATTTTTCCGTCGATTAACTAGGGAAAGTGGATTTGGACAGGCCTGCACTTTGGAGTGCACCTGCACCATGCGCCTAGAGCATGAAAATAGGGCCCCAAATGTTAAACTAGAAATTCAACCCAATTCTTACAAATTCTTGGTGTTTTAGATTTCTCTTTAAACAAAAAACTTCTAATAAAACAGTTCTACAATGAAAAAAACTACATGAGTATTCTCAAGCCATTGACTTCAGTTCCTTATGCAGAAGCTATAGATGAACTCGAAGCTGTTTGTTATCAATTATTGCTGTGCATTAAGCCAGACTATGTTGAATTTCAATGGTGTTATGATCAGTGGTAGACTTGATAAATAACAAGACGGAAAAGTGGGAACCATATTTTCACGATTCAACCTATTCCATTAGTAAAGTTGCTCTGTGCTCACTCAGCACAATCATGGCAGAGCAGCGAATTATTCCAGCTGCTGGTCGGTTCGGGCCTCCAGGGCAACTGCTTGCATCTTTAATTTCATAAACCATTGTGCTAAAACACAACGGCACGACAAATTGGTTCATTAAAATGTATGATCTTTCAAAAGGTTCTCGCTTGATTGATCATGCCACCTTCATCGTCTAGAAATGCCAAAAACACAGTCACAGCAACATTAATTATATGCACGGCACAAAAGAGATTAAAAACGTGAAAGTTGACTGACTCAAGGCATTATGGTGATGTAAGTTTGATAAAGCAAGGTCGTGGTGCAGGTGAGAAGAGACCTCATGCACGTCATGGACCTGCAGAATAAGAGCGTGCAAAGTACCCCTTCAATTATTTCTGAGAATGGGGCTGACAAGCAAGATAAGTCAATTTGAAAAGAAATACTAGAATGCTGCTAGACGCTCCTTTATATCAGCTATGGGAGCAACACCATCAATATTGCATTCATTCACTCTTTAAATCAGCAAAACTAAAAAGCTTGAGACTAAACTTTATGCAGGAGTTTTACCGCACAGCATTGCAACAAGGTTGAAGAGACGTTAAGAGTTCATTCTCAATGGCTTCCAACTGTGCAGTGCACTTGTAGTGTATGCCACCGACAACAGAGAAAGGACTCAATAGCTTCTCTTTAATGTCTCCCTAATAGGGCAAAAGAGACATTTTTAACATGACAACACAAATCATAAAATTCTACAAAGAGCAAATCATGAGAGCTATGCCATCAATATGATATTCATAACGTTGTACTCTTACTGTATGTCAACAATTTTATTTTAATTTTATTTGGAAATAACATAAATACAATAATGATACTGCAAAGAAAAAGTCTAATAGGTTTATAGCATTCTATTAAGGGCATTTATGCAAATTGTGTCAAAATAAGATTTCTATTTTCCATACAAATTGATTTATTTAATTTCTATAGCAGAAATGTAATTCTATATTTCACAATTTGCCTTGCAAACCAGGTGTAAAGTACAGGCAGTATTATTTTCACAACAGAAAGTCAGCACATCTTCAAGGCAATCTTGAGCAAATTATATCAAATGCTATCTTGATCAACATTAAGAAAAATCCCCCCAAATGAGATTTTGCAAATGACTTTATTTCTCATAAAAAGTCAAGAATACAGAAAGATTTGCAATTGCCGGAAAGAGATGATTAGTCATCACATACTGTAACTCCATCACCAATGTGATGGTGTTATGCTGCTCCAACTGATGGCTACACTTTTTCTCTCCTCTCGCCCTGCTGATATAATTTGTGTGTTGACACACTATCCAACTGTGTAAAAGTGTGGAGAAAAGGTTTACTCTCTTTGTTCGAGCTTCCTCCCGCAGGCTCCAAAATTGATGCGTAACGCATCTCTGTTCATTTTCACTATCTTGTACTATATCTCCTAATGCACATATTTGTGCACAAATATGCAAAGATAGCATTGTGATGTTGACTAAAGCTACAATTATCACATCTGTTATCACTCCTTTGCTACTTTAATCTGGATTCCTAAGGCAACCTTCACTATTAGCATTGCTCATATCGGGATTTGAGCAAACCCTTAACGTTAAGTATTCAACTAAACTTGCTCTGCACTGTTTGTGTCACAAAATGAACGATACTTCAAACTGTGCCTGAACTATAAATAGGGATGAAGATATCATGAGGACATGAGGACTCGATTCAATAAGCAACACCTGTGAAACAATAATGAAACACGATTACATCACTCAACCTTCCTGATCTCTTCTGAGGTTTCCACTGTGAAGACGTCTGCCTTCTCACAAAGTTTAATGGATGGAAGTGATCCAAAAAGATGTCCCAGATTGTCATTCCAGGCTTTTTTTAAGGCACATCTTTCAAAAAAGCACTCCCTACCGGGATCATTGACTGATCGCTCTATTTCTGAGGTCCAAAAACATGGACGAGGAAAATTATGAGACTATGATGAAGGTCAATGCCCGCTGAAGCCTGGAATCCTCAAGCATGTTCCCCGTCTAACTTTAAACCAGTTTCTCTCTTGAGCTAACAGTAGGGAAAAGGAACTTTACTTCACTAGCCAATCCGAAATCTCTATAAATTCTTCAGCACTCGGAGGTGAGGATGGTCAAAGGGATATTAAACCTTCAAAGCATATGAGCGAACAATCAATAAACCCCCCGAACACCAGCAGCACTGAATAAACCTGAAGATAAACTCCAGGGTGGTTGTTTATTCTTTGAACTGTGTGTTGCCATGGGTAAGTCCAGGCTCTATACGTGTATGTGTATCAAAGCAAGCTCAGGTTCACACAGAGGAGTTTCACTACACAGATTTATATTCCTGACGCAGTGAATTTTCTGTTACTACTGTCAATTTGTGTCCTGTGTTTCTTCTCAGTCCCTATGAGGTGGCACGGATCATTATGCCATGCAGAGAAAGGTTAACATGCTAATGTGCTGCAGAGAGGCTAATAGTCCGGTACATCAATCAATGGCAATATGCAGGAAATGTCTCTTCACCAGGAAAGACTTTATCGGGTGGAAAATGTCTTGGAACAACAGAGCACCTTTGTGGCTTTTTTCTTACCCAGAAAATCTTACATTTGATGCGTCTTTGAAACTAAGAAAATATTTTTCTGATTTTTGGCATCTGTCAAAAAATTGTGATGTCATACAAAAAAAAGCACTTATAATGTAAACACAGTCGGTAATGTCTTAAATGAAAACATGCAGTATAATTTTTTTGTGATGCTGTTCATTATGTTGTCCATTTTATTCTAACAACATTAACAAGGATAAAAATGAAATGAATTAAACATTTACATTTATATTTAGTCATTTAGCAGACGCTTTTATCCAAAGCGACTTACAAAGAGTTAGGGAGCAACAAGCAACACTTCTTTCAATTTTATTCTAAAGCTGCGATCTAACTATTGCCTCTTTAACAATTGCTATTTCAATTTGATAAATAAAATTGCTTTAAAGGTCCAGTATATCATTATACGTTATCTCCTTCAGCAAAGAAGTGAAAACGTGTCGAGTCGTCATCTTTGTCCTGTGACAGCCACCGTAGTGTTTTGAAAGGGAGGGATGAAGTGAGCCGTTGGTTGTAAATTGCAACCCCACCTCTAGATGGGGTTACAGCTTTCCTGTAGCTCAGTGGTAAGAGCGTTGCGTTTACAACGCAAGGTTGTGGGTTCGATCTCAGGGGATTGCAAATACCTATGTAAAATGTATAGGATAAAGCAATGTAAGTCGCTTTGGATAAAAGCGTCTGCCAAATGCCTAAATGTAAATGTAAATGTGGATGCCCCTTAATTTCATACATTGGACCTTTAATTTACTTTGTTACAATTAGGTCAAATGACAACACACTGACAATTCCCGTAAAGTTGTATCCGAAAGATCAAAGTATAAATCATTATTATAACTTAACTGTAGTGAAATAAGGGAGTAAAACAGTTTAACTTTTTATGTACTTGCTAAACAAACAAATTGTTTTACAGATATAATATTATTTCTTTATTTATGATTGTATGGTTTACGATTTAAAACCTAGAACGTCTATCAAAGTTTAGCTAACTGACAAATACTTAAAGACTACATACCCTTGTTTTAATTTCACAGATTTATTTTTCAGTAATTCAATATTTTTATAAAAATTTTGCATTCTAAAAAATTGTGTTGTGATACCATTCTGTGCCTTTGAAATCTCTCTTGCATTATCTACTGATTTTTTCTAGAGTGACAGAAAAGCATTTCGATAAGTGAGGAAAAATAAAGCCTTTCGGGGACAGGAAAATACATGAGGCAAAAGGACATGTTTGTCTTTCTTTCCACCCCGTGGTCTTTAAGGCTGGCTGTGCCGGCTGTCTGTCATTCAGGGTTTAGCATTTATCTACAGAGGTGTCAGTCAACGTCTGCAATCCTCCTAAAATCTATCTGCATTGTTGAATCTTTCTGAAATATGCAGGAGAATGGGGAAGTGGCACAATTTCTTCCACCTCCATCTATAAACCTCAAACCTGAATATCTGTTGGAATGTAAACCACAGTATTAACATGAATAAAAATAAAGATGGAGTTTGGGCGCTGGAGTGTTTAGAACAATTGATCCTCCAAAACTTTCAGTCCGCCATCGAGCAATCTTTGCTCTTCTCACATTTCACAACAGAGCACAGGGCAGAAGAACATGACTCCAAACTGAACAACTAATCCTCTTACTATAGCCCTAAAGATCAAACTATCTATATGTTAAGGTCAAGGATAAGGGCTGATCTACTGCTGGACAGGTGGGATTGCCATGTGACTTAACCTCTAAAGTGACACTGAATCTGTAGTGGAATCGAAGCAGACGGCAGAGCAAATGAAAAGAAACAGCGCTGTGATACTTGTATTTCCACACCTGGCTTGTGTTCTCGCCACAATCCCTAAACTCATGAGCGTCTATGAGCACCAAATTTCATATCTGCACTGTGTAAATTTCCTCATTTGGATGCTAAAACTTTGGCTCTTGTTGTTTCATAAACCAGATCTCAGCTGCTCTAATGTAAATTGTCGGGGAAACATGCGACTGAGCACACACACAGAAATACAGAACAAATAAAAAACCAAAAGACAACGTCTGTTCCTTCACAGCTGTACATACGGAATAGAGATTTCATTGCAACGAGCATGCTCCAATAAACAGCTGTGATGTCATCATTTGTTATGCCTGTAGACATAAAACTAAGACAAGGAATAAAATACGCTAAATTCCACATTATTCATTATTTATTTTCTTTCTTTCAAGATGTCCTTTTGCTTCGGAAAAACAAATCTCAAATGTTCAGAAAGTGTAATGTTTAGCCGTGTCCCATATTTTGCACTTGAGAAGCAGCATCACTGGCCTGTTTTTACAGTAAATAACTTTTGAACTCCATTACTCGTGTTCTAACTTTTGCTAACAGGGTTGAAACTGAGAAAATCTCAAAAAAGTCAATATGAAATAAAACCACTCCTAATATTTATTTTGACCCCCTTCTCAGCCTTTTTCTGAGCATTAAGGTCCTATTTTCCCAGCCTACAAAATGAAAAAGAAAATACGATTTCTTACAAAATTATGACCTGTTTTAGTTCTATTCTTGGAAAGTGCTTTCGATCAATGCATTGAAAGGGGAAAAGAGAGAGAGAGAGAAGCTACCGACCGAAGCTCTATTCTTGTCCACCATTGCCCCTGCTCACCTTCTAAAAAGCATCTCATTAAATACCCACACCATGTGACATCAATGATTCAATTTGGCTAGAGCTGTCATCACAGTGGCTGCTTTCATACAGAGCTCCGAAAGGTCAAGTGACAGGACACTTCCCTCATTCGCTTCACTACCCCAGTGAAGAGAGTCATGGCGGCCAGTCGGCTGAATCTGTCCTATGAAGAGTCTGATTGTTTCTGTATGATTCGCTGCATCCAAACACACAGCGGCCCACCCCAGCCTGCTGTGTCCAGTCAACAGGCTCATTTGATAAAGTCCCTTCTTCTCACATGCGGAGGAAGTGAGTCATTAGCTGTGATCTCTCCGGACACAGAGATGCCTGTCAGGTTGTCACTGTATCTGCTCATGGCTGAACTGAATTTAAGCTGGTTTACATTATAAAGGTCAGGGAATGGCCTTGATGATCTTTAAATTCGATTTCCGAAACGGTCATTACGGAGAGTGAGAATGACCCAAGTACATGCGGTCAGCACAGACCTCCACTCTATCTATCTCACTTTTGGCCACTAAATATGGATTTCGCTCAAAGAAAATAAAACATGCTGTTTCATAGTCCAAACTCCATCTTCAGTTTCTTATCAAGCTTTGAAGTTAAAGATCTCTTTGAACCGTTCAGACTGAGAGGTCTCTATCTCGTCCTCAAAAAGTACTTCATTGGGCCTATTTTAGATGTGTAAAGTCCAAAACGTCTATGTACAATAAATCAAATGATCTGGCTAAACTGATATCTATCTATGAAAAAACAGACACTTTAGAGAAAGTTGAATTTGCGTTCCAACGCACGAGAGGCAGACCGCTGATACATTGTTTTTCCTCGGCCCCCTGCTATCCTGTGCAAGATTTATGTACGATTACCAAGCGAAAAAGTAAGAATTAATCCTCTGTGGTGATGCTATCCACGCTTTTGCCTCCATTCCACTCCTAAAAACAAACTTCAGGCTTTACTCAAAGTATGGATGAGATATCTAAGGCCCCCAATCCTGCATTACTCAAGGAAAGCCTTCATATCCCTATCCCCCGAGACTGCCACCAAGCTGCTGCCATCTGGTTGCTGCAGATTATTTCAGATGCCAAGAGGAAGGAAACCTGAGAGTGGAAAGATTGCGAAAAACCTGAGACTGGCAAAAGATTTACTTATAAAAATGTACCTTTGCGTAAAAAGCACAATTTGCAACAACCGACATGTACCAGGGTAATACCATGCCACTTTCCGAAGTACTATAGAATATCATGCATAAACCTTCCTGGATAAATACATATACGTATATAATTCAGTTATTTACAGTAAACAAGTACCATAGTATTACCATTCAATACTGTGCCTCCACCATGGTATTAACACAGTACTTTCTGCAGTGATTCGTTGCAGCATTTAAGGTGAGAAAATGCGCCCGGTGACATAAAAGCAAGTAGGGCTGGAGAGTTTTGGAGATCACTTTTCTTTTCAATCACAATTGGCTATAGCACTTAACCTCACTCTGCTGCACGAAGACTGATTGGCTCTGCAATTAGTGTATTGAGTCTCGCTCTGGATGAAAAACATCTGCTAAATTGCAAGAAGAACAATTTTAGAACCGAAATAGCTGTGGCGTGGGTCAAAGACAGTTTCGAGAATAAAACACGCCATTGGAAGATTCGGCTGATGTTCTCCATTCAGATGAACTTCAATCTATAACATTATTTCTTTTGTTACAGACGAAAGCTTCAAATATAATTTACAAGTTGGCCACCAGGTCTTTGTGTGATTGTGCGAGCACCAAAAATGACAGTAGATAATTATGGCAGTATATTTTATAACGTGTTTTAGTGAGGCATTTCAAACATGATGATTATGAGAATATAGCTGGAATAGTTTGAGAATAAAGTCAAATCTACTTTAAATGTCATTAGTTTATAAAATGATTTTACATGTTTGCATGTTAAAGGGATAGTTCATCAAAAAAAATATGATTTACCCTCATGCCATTCAAAAGATGTATATGACTCTTTATCCTATGGAACATGAAATAATAAATGTCTTCTGGAATCCTGTGGAAAATTTTAAGAAATGTCTTCTGAGTTCCTACAATGGAACACAGAGGTGGTCAATGTTGTTTGCATACCAACATTCTTGTATTTTTCAGAAGAAAGAATGTCATACCGGTTTGGAATGACATAACGGTGAGTAAAATAAAGAAAAAAATTATAAAGAAAAAATGGAAAAAATTTAAGGAATTAAAAAAAATATCACACATTAAATTTGTCTATTTATAACACAATATCTGAACTCAAGAATTAAGCTAAGACTTAAGTTTGGATTAAGTGGCACTTCCTTTTTTGGATATTTTTTCTGTATTTAACCATTAGGTACTTGTCATTAAGGTGAATATGAATATAAATATAAGACAACTGCAATGGCAACGGCTTTTAAAGTATAAATGCCTTAAAAGCATTATGAGCTGTGCTCACAATCTGCGGAAATTTGAATGACGGTGGCAACAAAAGCGTGAAGAAAGCCTAAGCCAAGTAGGGCCTACATGTCACAAGACAGAATCGTGTCGCGTTTTCATATCCAATATGCAACAAAATCCTCCATGTTGTTTGTCGACATCAAGAATCAACTCTCACTTCGCAAAGTGCATAAATCTGTGTGACGGCGAATTTCCAGAACTCTTTTATTTGATGCACCAAAGCTGCGATTAAAACTACAAAGTGAACACCAAAATGATTGAAAACAAAAACTCTGTTTTTGAACAGAGCGACAAAGCTTCCATCTTATAGCGTATGCCTGGCATTAGGGTACAGAGAGATTTAGACACGGCAGCAGCTGAAGCAGAGAATAGAAACCCAGCCATCCAGCAATCAGAAACCCCGGCCCAATCTACCAAGTAAGGATGGCGAGAGATTGCACGGAAAGAAACTGTATTAAAAAATCTGGCTCTGTCTGCTTATGACACAAGAGGCAATAGTAAACTCTTCGAAAGCCATTTTTCACAACCGTGTACATAAGAAACCAACAACCTCACGGAGTAAGAAATATGCACTTCACTACAAAACCATGTCGTGAATTTTATGAGCTGCAATGAAGAAGGTGAAAGATTAGGAGAAAAGGGGTTAGTGAAAGATCCGGGAAGAAAAAACTAAGGAGATAAAGCGGAGCTGTCTGGCCTTCCCTGGTCATCCATATTCAAAATGGCAATGAAGTAAGAGAGCAAACAAACAGGCTAGTCGAATCGATCGAGAAACAACTTCATGCATTCAGAGCAGAAGTGCTTAAATACGCAATCGAGAATCCAGCGATCATTCATCTCAGAAACGGACCACCAACATCAACACGCTGGCATTTCTTTACAACAACCTGCAATGTCAGTCCATAATTTTAAGTATTGAATACTAAATATTTTTAAGTATGGAATACTGTTTTTTACAAGGTGAAACTTCATATTCCTCCACGCATTATCATCTACAGCACATAGCGACAATGAAGTGGAAAAACAAGACATTTGTATTTTATGACAGCGTGTAAGTACTATTCCAACAAGAATCAGATCTGCTGTGTCACAATATCTTCCATTCACTGTCAATTTGCTGTAACTGAGACTCAGTAGAAGACAACATCTTGACAATTTTTCGTGACATTTTGAGAACAATATGACAGCACGGAAGATATTGGTTTAGCTATAACATTTATAAGCAAGTCAGACCAATCTATCCATCATGGCCATCAAGTGTACTTGAATGGGAAAAGATTAAAATCATCGGACGATTTACAGAGTTTTAATAACATGTCAACAACATTGTGTCATATATTTAGGTGGCTAAATCTTTATTCTTTGTAATTTCATACATGTCAGATTCGCCGTCAGTCTGTTGATCCTCCTGGGCAGACACAAGAAGAGGAGGTGACAGATGTACCGACACACAAACAGATAATTAAATGGGCAGTCTGACAATATAAAGGATCAGACATGCTGGCGTTCTGTGGGGTCTGAGGGCTGTAAACGGATCAATATTGCCCTGGGGTTGGATTGTGTGCATATCAAAATCGTCTGCTTTAAACTTCTGCTGTATGCACAGAGATCATTTACATTTACATTTTGTCATTTAGCAGACGCTTTTATCCTCGCTTTTACATTTTAGGAGAGATCAAAGTGAGTTTAATACAAGTAAAGAGCTTAAAAAAAGTATCTACACAAGATTCAACACAAGTTATTCTCTATTGACTGTTTGGGTCATACAGGTTTGCAGTGACATGGGAGTTAGTAGATCATTATTCTTTTGTGAACTGTCGCTTTAAGCAAACGTCTCAATTGAATCCTATTGGTGTCTATGGGAAACGACAGAGAAAGGAAGGAAATCTAAATCAAAACTCCTGTGGGCTGCCACCAACAAACACCGCAGCAGAAACAGCAGTGAGTTGCATGTGATTTACACTGAGGTGAGTTAGAACAGACAGAACTGAGAAAGAAATGAGAGAATTAGTCAAATCCGTTTCCTCAGTGGGCAGAGGCTAATGGACATCACGCACCATTAAATCTTTGCGAAAATCACTGGTGGACACCTGCAAGCAGATTCATTAAACACTTTGGAGAGATCAATATGGCAGATCCTTCAAAAAGACGCTTCTGTGTCAGGTTAACGGCTGGGTTAATTTTATCTCTCTGCAACTCAATAGGGGTCGACCTGGATAGGAAAAAGACAGACTTTATGACTGACAGAGCAAAATCTTTTGTCAACAGTAGAGACGCGCTAAACTACATATTTCAAAAAATAAATCAGTCAATGAGTTTTCTATACTATAGTTCCTCTTTGGCGTTACATAATTAAACGGATAGTTAAAAAAAGATTGTCCATTTTTTCACCCTCCTTCATTTTATTCAATACCTCTATGACTCTCAAAAGAAGATATATTTAGAAATGTCTCTGTGGTTTTGTGACCACACACTGAAAGTCAGTGCCCAGTTACCACAGATACGTATGTAAGATGTCTGCTAAAGATCTGGAAAACATCTGAGGTGTTAAAACATCTTATAAATGTTTTAGAAAGGGCAGTTTTACATATATTTTAAATAAAACATCGTACATATATCTTCTATGTCTATATGAAATATGAGAGACATCTTAGGGACAGTACTGCAGATGAGCAAACAATAATAAAAACATGTCTTGCAGATGTAAAGGCCGACAATACATTACTTAAATTACGTCTCCCCGATGTATGTGTGCTATCAGGGTGGGACCGAATAATGACGGGGTCTTCAAAAACACACTTCAAAAACAAACTGCTGATATAACAATAAACGCATAAATGCAATGGTTTTCATCTGTGTTGCTGTAGTAATGATGCTTTGCAGAGCTAAAAGATCACTTTGTTGACACCAAACCATGAAACAATGTACTGCAGCTACTTATAATTTTTTTGGGAAATCACATACATTTTGAAATGATCATTCGAATGAGTCCTAACTTCTATTTTACAACATTAACGAAGCAACACAAAATCTTTTGGAGTAGCCCACTTACCTCCGGCTGGGAATCATTAAGCTGGTCGACCTCACTACAGAACTAATCAGTTGTTGGGGCGACCGGCGGACCGTTGTGACTCATCCCTATTGCAACAGCGTCGAACGATCCCCTACTGAAGGTGATTGTATTTACGGCAAATGAGTTTCGATGCAGTGGCCTTAGACTGCATAAAATGAAATTACATTCCTCAAACAGAACACCAAGCACAAAACCATTACGAAGTCACGTATGCCCAATGATTTGAAAATCAATTCATATTCAATGGAGTGCAAGAAGCATACGGAATAAGCCAGACACATTTAAATAAGATTTTTTCTTTGTATCCCTCGTCTTGCTTTCCGCTTCAGTCTCCTTGCATGCATTCTCCAATTCCGGCTCGAAAAGTATAAAAGCGAGCGGCTCCCTCTGTTCAACAAAGCTCGGGCACCTCACAATCATTCATATATTTCAAGACTTGGGTGCGGAAATCCCTGCTGAAGTTAGCAGCATTTGATCCTTCTGCTACAGTTGGCACAATTTAGCAAGCAGGCACTTCCGTCCCTGGCATACAAAGTTACAAACATATTTCCAATCAAATATTTAGTTGGAAAGCAGAGATGAAAAGATCTGAGCTAAGTAGTAGTCACTTTTTATGTACGCTCACGTTCCGGCTCCTTTTACCACTGGGAAAAAGGGAATGGTAAACAAGAACTGAAACAGATTTTAAAATAAACAAACACTGATGTCGGGAACAATTTTCTGTTACGGTGGTTATATAATATAACTGCCGCTATGAGCCTGAACCTCTGTAATCACTCGAAGTTACATCCATTTGGCCAATGAACTGACATGGCAACCATCCAAAGTTCACAAACAGGGGATCAGAATATGTCTGGAGCAGCATCCCTACTGTGATATTTATTACATGTTCCATATACGGTAAAATACGGTGGGCGTAAAAATCATTCAGACACACAGCGCTTTCTGACAGATTCTACCATATGCTCGTAATTAACCTCCAGAGAGTTAAAGTGGGAAAGCTTGAGTTAAAGTATCAGCTTCTTAAAACTAAATACGAGTGGAGATTTCCTGCATGGACTATTATGGAAACATACAATTCCCATAAAAAGGACACAGACACACTTAAATTGATGATCTAAAAGGTATTTTAAACGATTTATTTTGCAAATACATAAACGTTTAAAATTTCTTAAGCAAACTAGCATTTTAATTCATTTTTTGGCTACACTTGGGCTACAAAAGGTTCTTCACAGCAATGCCATAGAAGATTTTATTTTTTTTGTCTCCAAAGAACCAATCAGTCAAAGGACCTTAAAGAATCATTTATTTCTTACCTTTTTACAGTCTTAAGAACCTGAGCTTTTAAAAATTCTTTTCTCTCATAAGCACATTCAACTTGGCTTTACATGTAATTTCAGCTTTTTTACATTATTCCATCACATTTTTTCACAAGAAGTTTCATATATAAACTCAATTTCTAGTTATATCAACTCACTACTGGCCAAACCTTAAAATATTAAAACTAGTAAAGCTTTTAAAAAATTATGAGAGCAAAGATTTTTTTGTGCGGCAGAAACGTTTTGTAATTTTTTATGGAACCATACAGCCAAAAATGGTTCTTGTATGACATTGTTAAGCCCTTTCATTTTTAACGTTATACACTTTAAAAATACAGATGGGATAGAATACAACATTTCTGTATTTACGATTTGTGATTATTCATAATTTTGGTGACGTCATCATTGGTTTACAATCTGGAAAAAGGAGCTGCATACAAGCTTTTTGTTTTGACTGGTACTGTATGAAAGTTATTTTCAGGTTGTAGTTGTGAGAGCATATCAATGTAAACCAGCTGTCGCAGTCAACCACACCATTGTCGTGAAGATGGACTTCATCGCACATATGCACACAGCCTGGGAGGAGAACTAGCCTATAGAATGGTGGCAACTGTTGCTGACATCCCAAAGTGTTGACAGGAGAATATGCGCATTCACATGCATGAACAAACGTCCCAGAAGATATAAAAAGTTGCGAGCAACCTTACAATTACAATGTGGAGGCTGCCTTCTGTAACAAACTTCACATTGTGATAACACTGAAAGCACAAAGCAATAAAATAACACATCTGTGCTTTGTTATGTGCGCATTCTCCTTCAACCAAGAAAAAACAAATATTTATTTACTGAAGAACTCGCATCAACACAATAAGCATTTTGGGAGAGAATGTCCCCCGTACTCTCAAATTAGATGTCGCGGAAAACTAGACAATTGACACTTTTTCCATTTCTGCAGCCTACTCCAAACAAACATGAATGCATAGACTGCTGAATGAAGTGACTCGGTTAGGAAGGTGTAAAAATAGCTTTGTGTCCCTTTGTGTCTGAGTCAGTGAATCAATTGTTACAGTGTGCTCTGAAGCACTGTTCTCAGGCTAAATTAGATGTCTGTTTCCTCTTTACCGGGGCAAGATTTTCGCGGAATGGTCCGTGTGATCAGGGAAGGTCTGTCATATCATTACAGAAGCCACAACAAAGAAAATGTCTTCATGTTCGAAACGTTCACGACGCCGCGAGGTACTAATAAATGCTAATCGGCTCAGTTTATGAAATTACTAAGATGCCCAAAAGGTTCTGAGAAACAAATGAAAGGAGCGCTCAAGGATGAGCCTGTGATTTTACAATTCGAGACGTAACCACATTTAAATGTCAACAGATACATTAGCGTCTATGAAACGAAGGAACGGGTCAAAATTCAATGGTTTTGTTTTGGGGTCTCAGCATTGAGATATCCTCCAGTATTTAAAAAGATTATTAACAGGAAAACAAAAGCTTTGTTTGGTACTTATCTCTGAAAGCGAATGGGTACTAGAGGCAATAAAACCGTCATTGAGCGCTGATCCTCATATCGCTTGCAGGAGATTCTGACCTTTGAAATGAAAAGAGATGAATAGAAGAGATCTTCTCTGTTGAAGAATTGATCAGACTCATCCTGCCACGCTTCTGATATTGCCTTTACAAGGTATTGATACAGCCTTAACTCGTCCTTATGACCTGCGTTTAACTCAAATTGATTTTGATATCATGAGGGATATTCTGGCAAAAAGTTATCAAATCCTCCAGTTCGTACAATCTTATTAGCACTTTGCAAACTGATTCTGAGAACTGTTGCACAAGTTGCTTTACATCCAAAAAGTACTATGAATAAAACAAAAACATGCCCAAGATCCATTTGAAAAAGAAATAAAAATTAATTCACAATATTGCTTATTTAATCTGGCTTGATTTTTTACGCTGGGAATTTCCTTATCAGAACAGTTTTACTGCTGCAAAGACTCTTAATAATACAGTATATTGTAGAGTTGAGATAAAACCCACGTGAGATCTGTTGGATTTAGACTTGAGAAGTTGTTTTATTTTTAAAAAGGTATTTTAACCTGTTAATTTGATAATAACACAGCGTTCCCAGGGTGTACCGCCTGCCTATTATCTAAATGTTACAAAGCAAATTGGGATTAAGCACAGAGCACATCGGCGTTTGACAAGCACTCAGTATAGTGCATTAGCCCTAAGGGGAGTAAGCGGCAGATTCATAAAGATGGCAGTGGGGTGATGACAAAGATGAATGTGTAGTTTCATCCTTACAAGAACTGCATGTCTACATCTGCTAGGTAAACAAAGACAAAGAATACAAAGACTATTGACCAGGGAGCTTGTCTCAAGGAAAACGAAATGCATAATTTACCGTCACATATAAGTACAGGGGTCACAACTGTTGACACTTAATAGTGGGGGTGCCTTTAATGGATTCTCTTCATTTTATTTTTTAGGGTTTACTACGCTAAACTGATCAATAAAATCAAAGCTGGCCTTTGTAAAATAATAATGCTGAACATTAATTCCCAAATGCATGATGGGACAGCGCTTTTAAAGGCATTTTTAACTATTAAAGGGCCAGTGTATGAAATTTAGCGAAATCCAGCGGACAGGTTTGGGAATTGCATTCAACTTCTCACTCCACTCCTCCCCTTCCCTTTCAAAGCACTACGGTGGCTGACACAGGACCAAGATGCCGTCACGTTTTCGCTTCTTTGCCGAAGGAGATAATGAGCATATATTCATGCTCATTGCCCACTGAAGCATAATCAAAATTAACAAGGCGAGATAAAATTTCAAGAGAGAGCGATGTAGGAGACTGGAATCTGAAGAAAGCAGGAGTGTTTTAAGAGGTTAGTTATTCCGCTACAGCTTGACATCTGCGAACATTTGTTTATTTGAAGCTTTAAATGTTCGTATTTCATTTCCTTGAGGAGCAGCTTAAAACTAAAATTAGCATAAAAGCCCACTAAAAACTTCTACTTTCCCCGTGAGACCGACCCATTGACCCAACTATTATCCTCGCAATCCGAATGGGAAAAACTACAACCAACGTTCTCCTTAATTTCTGTTTTACATTCGAAGAGATGGCCCAACGGCCCTTTTTAACTGAATTCAACACATTACCATGACAAACGATTAGGCTTAAAAGTTCAGAACAGCCATAAGAGACTCCTGATAAATAAGATGAAGAATCAAATAACTTCTCTCTTTGGCTACTAATAGCACTGCGTCAAATGCAGTGACTTGTGCTTTAATGCTGATCAGCGGCTTCTTTGGTCAGTATAGGATGGCTTCTGAGACATGCTAATTCTTTGACAAATTATGCAATTGTAGCTTGGGTTAGTGGGGGCAGACATGGCGCAACGCCACCTGAATCTTTAATCTGTATTCTTCCCTGTCTTGTCTCCTCCAGCCCCAGCAATATACCGTCTTGGCTGCACGGTTGCTAGGTAATGCAGACATCAGCAGTGCTTTTGGACATGTGCTTGTTTCGTTCTTCCTATTTTAAACAATGCCTTAAGATGATTTTTTTGGTAAACTTTATTGGTAATCTAAACTGTGAGACACTTTACATCGGTCCTTCATCCATTCATGTCAAAACGCTTTAAAGAGATCAACAAAGATCATAAACAGACTAGCATGTAGTTCTTAGCGTGGCTATGGGAGTTGTTGTGCCATAAAAAATGCACTGACTATATGTAGCCTTGTCTTTGGAACTGAACTTTGATTTTTACTAGAATACAAACAGTTCTAAAACTTTTTTAATTAAGGGTACTAAGCGGTCTAGATCATGGCTTCATATTGTGGCTAAAGACATATCTCAATAGAGCAGGGCAGTGAAGTTTCTTTAGTAAAAAATTCTCTCATTTAGTCCAGTGAGAATATGATTTTTTGAAAACAACGTATAAACCTTTCAATACAGACCTATTCTGAGTTGCGAGACTTTTGAAGCAATAATATACAACATAGCCAAAAAAATGGAACATTCTCTTAATTACTTTGTTTGGCTTTTTCATTCATTACAGAGAAGTGCACTAAATCAAACCTTCAGGTATTCAATAATTTTAGACAAAATTTTTCAATAGAATGTGATGTACCTTCCTGTTCCAGCATGTCAATCAGAGAAGATGCTGTTATCACAGAAACAAACTATCTGATTGCAATAAAGCTGAAGCATATAAACTTCTACTAAGAAAAAACAAGTAATTATTTTGCAATGCTTAATAAAAGAAGTCTTTCCTGTAGCTCAGTGGTAAGAGCATGGCACTAACAACGCCAAGGTTGTGGGGTCGATTCCAGGGGATTGCACATACTTAGAAACAAATGTGCAGGATAATGGAATGTAAATCGCTTTGGATAAAAGTGTCAGCCAAATGTGTAAATGTAAATCATTTACATATTAAACAATGAAAAAAAAACACAGTTGTATGCCTTTACCCAACTGTACAGTATATTCTGAACAGTTGGGTAAAGGCAACTGTACTCAACTACACAGTTGCTTTTACTGTACAGTCTTTTATTTGCTTTGATTCATAGCTTCTAACATTGTGAATCATCTCTGAGTTGGCTGGTTTGGTTCATGGCTTAGAACGCTTTATTAAAGAATTATATAAAAAGCCTATAAAGAAAATGAATGAAAAGCAAGGCAACTGAAAAATAGTATCAATAGTGAGCTCTGTAGAAATATAACCTGCCATTCTGCACTCAAAAAAAATCGTATTGTTAGACAAGTGGTCCGGCCATACATTAATTAAAATGAAGTGTATGCACTACGCTAAATAGTTAATAAAAAAAGTCAATCTAAATGATTGAAGTGAGTGGGTATTTAACTTTTATTCTAAGACACTGTTCAAGTATTACATAGTCTTTGTGGAAGGGAAACATTGCTCAAGGACACAATCATGCACTCGTTTCTGTTTTCAAAACAATAACCATCTGTTTACAAGCCCTATGCTTTACCCACCATATCATCCTGTACAGACATAAAAATGACGGTTCTGATACAAGATAACGCTGTGTAATATATATTTCAGTACATCTTGTCTAATCTTAATTTGTCCTGTTTAATAAAGAATGTTGCTGAAAATAAAACTTCACTGCATTTTAATAAATCATAAAATCATGTATTTAAAGAACCCTACTCAATTAAACACCAACAATATAAATTCTCATTCACATATTTATAAAACAAACACCAACAGCGGTTTCACACTGATCCAACAAACGTGTTTTGTGACGCTTGTTGGATCATTGTGAATTAGCCTAGGTTGTGAGATAAGGTGCATGATAAGGGGCAAAAAAGATTCGATTTTGGGGAATATTTTCATCTGGCTCAAGAAAATTGAGTTAGGTTCAATTGTACGTAGCAAAACATGTACCTATTTGGGTTCATTTAATTAAAAAAACGAAAACGCTGACACCTTGTCCAAACTGAATGCGATTTCAACGACGCGACAAGTGATAAATGGTCTCTTTTCCATGTTAATCAGAGGTTTTATCCTAACCAGCCTTTAGAAACGGTTTCTATTTCTACGACGTCGCGGCTGACAGCTCTGCCCACACAACGATCTCATTCGATCTCATTCGATGTAAGTTCCGCAACTCATGAATAATAATTGCCAAACATGAATAAGGACAGGCTATATACGTTTGATTACATAGGTTTAGATTCTGAAATGAGCATCACCGAATGAGAACTATGTGCACTCTTCAGCTGGAGCGTGAGAGAGTGCGTGTACAGAGAAAAACTGTTCTGGGGTGTGTTTCCCAAAAGCATCGTTAGCCAACTTTGGTCGCAAGTTCCGTGCGGCGTCATCAACTAGATTGCTGAACCAACTTGGTTCAAACGATTAATCTCTGACAGAGTTAATACGGTTTCGGGAAACAGTCCTCACTTCATCGTTAATTCCCCCATTGATCCATCGTACTACGGTGGTCAACTAGCGAATTAAGTCGTTGTTCGGGAGACGCACCCCTGATTGTCTGTTTTGTGATTGATTGTTTTTGCGCAAATGGCTTATCGCAAAATTCTCATCACATTGCGTTTGGTTAGGATGTGGTGTGAGACTGTATGATTAAAAAAAAAAAATTTAAGCCATTCTAATTTTGTGAAATGCAGAGATTTCCTTATTTAAGTGACTTTCTGTGAAATTACCGTGATTTATTTTACTTGACCAAGGTGAAATCATGCATAGGACCTTGACTCCGTCTGTTCAAGTACATTTACTAAACAAGCCATAGAAAGAAATAGCTGCCTCAAAGATGCTTTTCCTCCCCTCTCCTATTCTCACAGGGTCCAGACGGGTAAAGAGCCATGTCATTCAAACTTAACAACATCTTACAGCTTTTTCCTTGCAAATCAAAAGCCATTCATTCCCCAAAATGATTTCTCTGGCACTCTTGCATCTGAGACGGCCTTTCTTTTTTTGACTCGTTCTGTCATCTCATTCAAAACAGAAATATTCAAATAACACAAGATCTACAGGAGCCCCTTTAGCGCTCCTTTCCAAGACATGAAAAATGAACAATCCTACTACAGGCCATAATACGATTTGTCACCGAAATCTAGTGTTTGCTCTTAAAAGTCAACCTGGCCTTATGCCAACGTATTTACAATCGGAGCGGTTGCTGCCTTAAATAAAAGGCGGAAAAATATTCTCTGCAGCTGTTTAATTCTGCAATCAGTTTATGAAAAACTCTTTTGCTGCTATTGATTTTTGGTAGTTCTTTATAGTTTTGTTTCTTTTAGTTTTTTATTCTTCCTAAAGGTTATTTTGGGTTGCAAAGTAACATGCCAACCCAACGCTAAACCACAGTAATTATAAGAGCCTGTTGGGCGTTTGACGGCCACTGCAAGATGCCCTTGATCCCAGCTTGCCTGGGGAGGATAGGGGTACCCCTCAGCTAAAATAAGACCAAGAGAACACATGGAGTTGATTTGGGGTTTTGGATTTTGGACTACAGCAGCTTTGGTTCTAAAGTGCTGAAATCAGGGATCCAATGGAAAGCGTGTAATATTGCGTGCAACGACAGTGCGGAGAGACGTCTTTCTTACTTCCTTTACCACACAGTTTGATCTGGTCCTGTGAGCGAGCTGCTGGCGTAGGGTCCTGGTATTTTCATTCCCTCATGTATTTAACTTATTACAGGGCACTCTGTTTTCTGAGGTTTCTCATTGAGGCTTTCAGCATAATCACTACCCTGGGCTGCAATGTTCGGAGCAAGCAGGGATAAATACATCATCACTGTGCCGTGTGCATGGAGCAATTTGAGGTGCGTTTTGCCAGTGTACATGTTAAAACCGAATGCTAGCACACTACAACTTAACTATATGTAGCGTACAAGATGTTGAGTATTTGTGCTCGAGTAATTGTAGATATACTAGTTTTATTTTTCTATACCACACATTCACATTATAGACAACGGTATAGGACGCTCTCTTCAAATAAACATATTTTATATATTTCAGTTCTTCCAAAAAGAAAACTAAATATTAATACTAATAATTAAAGACAGATATTAAAAATATTAATATTAAAGACAGTCTTGGAAAAGCCTTTTGTTGACTGTACCCCGGTCATTACAAGTCATTAATGGGTTTGGGTTTTGGTTCAAAGTTCTGCCAGGTTCAGGTATGGGCTTTATAGTTTTAGTTTTCAAGGTGTTGGGTTAAACCCGCTGGATTAATGTGCTGGGTTGTTTCTGCTCACCGCGGGCTTATTTGAAGAGTCTCGCGCGCTTACCGCCCTGAAGACG
Source organism: Triplophysa tibetana (assembly GCA_008369825.1). Lineage (NCBI taxonomy): Eukaryota > Metazoa > Chordata > Actinopteri > Cypriniformes > Nemacheilidae > Triplophysa > Triplophysa tibetana. The sequence continues at coordinate 6,150,538 of CM017898.1, forward strand.
TTGAGTGTACTTCGCAACTTTCATTTTATTGAAGAACAAAGGGGCAAAGTCATTGGCTGGAGCAATTTAAAGCTAAGTTTTCTACGTTTTAAGTGAATATTTATTGAAAGAAGCATCATTTGTAACGTTTTACAAGGCAACAGTGTCTTAACTAACATTAGTGATGAAATTTAGACGACCAGCAACTGTTACCTCAGATCACCATTACATAAATTGACTCGCATAGTCCTGTGAAGTCCAATTTTAGTGAACCCCATCACATGTAAGCTAAGTTTATGAGCTTTAGTGAGAATTTAACAAAATTTGAGTCAAACCGGCGAGTGCCCCGCGAGCGCGGTCAAGCATTCCCGGTTCAGGAACCCTCTCTCGGTGTCCACTCTGGATATTAAGAGGCCAGTCAATTATGTTGCTCCCTCTGTTTTAAACCAAACATTTCAAGGTTTGTGCATATATTAAAGAAAGACGAGTGTGGTAGCCTGTATTTAATGAGTTGTTTTGCTGCACGTGTGGATTCTTAGTGTATTAAGTGGTGTAATTCATAATGTATTATACATAAGTTATACGTCTTTAGTTATTTTTATTAATTGACATTTGTTGCTACATATTGTGGAGTATGTTTATTAGTCATTTATAATGTTATTTATAATGCTTGTTAATGTTTGATATGAAACATTTTTATCTATTATAATTAAACTGTTTTCTTTTAATTATGCAAATCTTAAAATATTGCTGTTACTGGATGTAAAAGTTAACATTTTTATTAACAATTATTTTTACAGTCAAATAAAAATGTATTTTTTAAAAATAAATGTCAATTGTCTTGATTGCCAATGAAGTACATAATAAATTAAGAATAACCCAGCAAGAATAACCCAGAAGTAAACACATGAATAGTTAAAATTACTACATTTTGGGTTTTTTCAATAACCCAGCATGCTGGGTCATCATGTGTAACCCAGTGTGCTGGGTTACTTTAACCCAACATGTGCTCTGTCCAATATTTACCCAGCGCTGGGTTGCCAATTGGGTTGTTTTTAACCCAGCCATTTTTAGAGTGTAACCATGTTTCTGACCTTGCATCCAGATTGCTTCTGAAGTCATCTAGATAGGCTACGGGGACATAATGAAGCAGAGAGCTGCAAGGTATTAGCCTGAGGGGAATGAGCTGCTCTGGGTGCCAATGAGATTACAAGATTCTGATCCTTCACTGAAACAGCATCAGAGGCTCCTTAAATATCTATTTGGCATACTTTCTCAAGCTACTATCCAGGGATTCTACAGTATAGCTTACTGCAAAGGAAGAGAATGAGGAACCATTTCCTCCTATTGTTTTCCTCTGCCTAGAGGTACACAAATAAATAGTAATGTGGCTTGGGATCAAAAATACGGGAATCAATGGTGGGCAGCTACTGCGGATAGCAAACTTTATACTGGTGTCTTTTTGCAGGTAAATATCTTACTGTTCTGTGTATCATGACAGCAATAAGAGTCTAACATTATCCAAGTTACATATCAGCGGTATAAAAACATTTTCAACAGGTGCACAATTTATAGATCTCACCCGCACTTTCTGCTGAGCCGAATCTATTCTCATTTACTCCACAGACCCTGTTCCTGAAATAATCTCCTTGTCCCAAATCCGTACTCTCAAGATGCTTGGCAATGGACTAGAGGTCACAACAATTCTGAACGGCAACAGAAAGTAGGACATGTAAGTATCTTTGCAGAAAAATACACACGGGAGGCAGTATTACTCGACATTACTGAGATTTTGCCAGGGCAAATCAATCCACAGTACATTATTCCAGATAGACAGGTCTATCTCAGCCAAAGAGAAATGCTATTGATTATATGTTTACCTGTTCTTCAAAATGGCACGGCCCCTTTTAGTTCACCCTGCTCTTTTACTTATCCGCTTTCTTCTCTTGATTGGTCCTCCCAAGGCCCGTGTCTGCTCATGACCACCTCCTTCTGGATGTCGATCATTGCCTCATGCCACCCATGCTCGCCAAGTCTTTTGGGTAATTAGAAGTGAGAGCCAGCGAGCGAGCACATTGGTCAATCTGACAGTGGAAGATGGACGTATTCATGACAGCAGAGGAGAACAGCTATTTGGCTCTGCCGAGGAAATGTCACTCTGGGCTTGCTAATGTGTGGTATGGACTGTTATGAGCATGGCACTAGCGAGGGAGGCGGGCAGAATGAGAAATGCCGGAAATAATGTTTGATGAAAAAGGAGCCCATGCGCTCCCCCAAGCATCTGTCGATGGGTCCAGCTGGTGCTATCGTTACAGACATTTCAGCTGTCTGGCACCAAGGAATTCAAGGCAGAAGGCAACCTCTGATGCATTATTATGCCAACATAAAACCTTCTCTGTAGCATTTAACACAAACGTCTAAAAAACAAAGAGAAAACAACATGTACACATATTTGAAAAATTTAAGCAAATAAGAATCTAACCCATGACTGTTTGTATCTCAAAATAAAAAGGTAAAGTATGATAGGGACACTGATGGTTGAAAAGCTGCATCTTTTTCGGAGAGGAACGCTACAATATGTCAAAGGGTTCAACGGCAATATCTGCCCTCTGTGCAGTCAGAGTAACAGCCTTAAACCCCGTCAGCATGCCACAGACCCATCTGCTCCATCACGTTCCTCTTACTTAACACCCGTCCACCCCAGCACCACGATACCTTCCCATCTGTCTCATCACCCCTGGCTTTTAGATCTCTAAAAGCATCCTCTGCAGCCGTCAGGTGTTGTTGTGCCAACAGCCCACAGCGCCAAGTCCAGCCCCCTGGAGGCAGACACGTCTCCCAGAGTCTTCTTTGAAACGAGAGCGGTCTGGGGCGCTAAGCTAATAACAGTGGAGTGCTCTGGTTGTGATTTTGTCATATGGCCACCGCAAGAAAGGGTGGGGTGAGTGCCAGGACACTACTCTGTGGGAGATGTAATGTGAAAGAAGTGTCTTTCTGTAAGTGCAGTGTTATTATCAGCTGCTGTCACTGAAAGCTGTAACCCATCAGTGTAACATCGGCGATCCCCTTCTGGATGTCTGAGCCACGTTATGCCATCGGAGGTTCGATGACACACAGTGTCACACACTGGCACACATCAACAGGCTCATTATATGTGTGGGCCAATTGGCGTCAGATTAGATTTATGTGGGTCATTACTAAAGGTGTTTCTCACAAAGCCCTTATACTTCCTTTTCATTTGCTGGTACAAAACAAAGCTTATTGGAAGATGTTGAGTGCGCAGCTTTTAAAGGATGTATAGAAGACTAACTCAATAAAGAAAAATCTGACTAAGAGAGATCGATACTCATACTTTGTGAATAGTCCTTAGAAAACTATTGTATATAAAAGATATAAGGATATTGATTACACAAATCCATTTCTTTGAAGAAGTATATTAAATACCACTGAAATATTCAACAAGAGAGTTTAGGAGTCCTTGTGTAAACTGAAAATGTGCACATTTACTGCTGATGTACATCCAAGCGAAATAATCTAAAATTCAGAGTAGAAGCGCTATTTCAACGGAGGGGTCACGTGCCCTCTGAGATTTTTGAGCTAAGTGGATTTTGAATGCAACGTCGGAAGTAAACAAACACAATATTTGTATCTGTTCTTGCGCAGTGAAAAAATGTTTGCCTAAAATCCAGTGACAGAAGAAGTCACCCATTCATATGTATACATGTGGTCGGCCCCATAGAGTAACACAGATTATTTGCTTAAAAGTAAAAACTAGTCTTTTTCCTCAACTAATTTTTTTTTCGTACAGAATTAATAAGTGGAGTACTCCACTTATTAAAGCTGTTAAGATGCAAATTTTGTTTTTTCATTTACAATAAAGTGATGGTTCCGTAGATAATATATATATAACCACAAACAGACACCTCTACACTACACATTTTATGCTAACATATAGTACTAATACATTGTTTTGTCCTATGTTCTTGCCTATTGGACACCAAATACGTCCGCCCTGATTCTGATGCCCTCTCAGAAATAAATAAAAAATAGGGCATTTGTGCAGCCTTCACAAAAGATCTAGCTCCTCGAAAGCATCCATAACAAAAAACTAAGTTAACACCTCTGCAAGGAATCACAAACCACATACTGTAAAGTAGCACGTCAACACAACTTTTAATGCAACGGCCAATTAAACTGATCACACGACAAATCTGCATTCAGGACGCAATCCCAAATATTTGATCAAGTCATCTGTCTTCGCTCCCACTCGCTACACGTTCTCCTTCAAAGGACAGATGTGCAGCTACATTCACGTGCTCGTATGCTCCTACACTCACTGTGCGTGGATGTGTTATCACGCATTATGTGCGAGACCGCGCGCAGCATGAAATTAAGAGGGTTCTAGGGGGAAAAGTGCATCATGACTACAAGCACGAAAAGATGCATTATGACGGATGCAAAAAACACATCTGCGCGAACATCTCTAAAGTTATCATACCCGACTGCTTCTGCGCAAAGGTGACATACAAAATACGTTTAGCAGAAACAGCCACACGTCAGAACAATAAACCGTGACGTACTCTTTCAATTATTTTGTTATAGTTATAGTGCGACCATGGCTTATCGTTTGCACACATCTTATTTAACTATGTGACCACAGTGTCTTAAAAATAGTGTGCCGAGGGTGAATGTGTTTACAGTCCACTCCACACGTTGTTTATGTAAACAGATATCGAAAATAAGGAAAACACATGATAGTTGACTCGCTCACTGGTTCTGCTGGCCAAACTGGCTCGGCAAACTTGACTTCTTTCTGTGGAGATATAAATTAAGTAAATCCTTTGCGTGAGTGGATTAAGACGCATGGAATTGAAAATATGACTATTTTCAAACTCGCAGACCTGTCTAATACGAATATGCGATTTTAAATAGGCAACCCACGGGCCACAGGTTTTCCTTTCACGGCTTTTTATCGGCGCTTCAACAATAATTATTAGTCAGAAGAGAGGCTTTAATGAGCACATACCACCCCCATATCCATCTGCTCGGTTGTTATAGACGGGGCCGCCCGAGTTTGGCATAGAAACCAAAGAATCGGCAGAAAAACCATCTTCGAGTGAATAATCCAAGAGCTCCGTGAGGATTTCCACTTTCGCAAACTGAGAGACTTCATGTTTTCTTCACCGCTGCCGGTGTTCACAGAACGGTCTTTCCCCCCTCCGCATCCACCGTGTAGAAGATCATCCAAATCCCGGGCATTTAACGGTCCACGAGAAAGAGTCAAACTACATCACTGTGGTGCGCAAGCACGTGAAACACATATCACATAGATACAAACGTGTCGACGGAACACAGGTTTACATGTCTTCAGCCAATAATGTTTTGACACTCATAATGTTCCCCACGAGCTGATCAATCTCGCGTGGTATTCACTTCCAAAGGCACAGAGTAAAAATGCCTTCGCAGAAGAAGAATCGCAAACCGCTGTGGATCAGACCTCCGTAAGATAGGACCTGACGGCTCCTGTCAGAGAACTGCCGCTCGCTTCGCGCCGAACTGATGCGCGGTAAGCGCGAGGAGAACTTGTATAGTTCTCTGATGGGAGGGGGATCCTGCGGGGGCTCTGACGTCCGTTTGAAACACCACTGACTGACACAGACTTGATGACGAGCACTTTGTGTTGTTTCTGTTTCTCCGCACATAAAACAATAAAATAAAAACGTTCACATTTAAAAACGAATTTTATTGTACAAGTTAAACTGTTACCATGTTTTGGTAAAGGAATGACAAATCAACATTAATAATAAATAGCCTATATTTTCTTTGCGGATACTTGTCTTTGCGAGCGTGCAGTTCTTAATTATTATTCAGTAACACCGATTACAATAGCACAATTCTGTCAATTTGTTAGAAATTTTATACTTTGGACCATCCAGTAAAAATAATTGTGCACACTCTAAATATCAAAATATGCATGCATTTGAACAACACAAATGATGCATAATGTGACTATCTGACTTAAAATTTCTAAGGGTTGAGAGTAAACCGTTGATCATGAGTGAAGGCAGGCTGACAGACTGTCAAGAGCATTTATCATTTAATCACCAGCCTACCCAGAGTTATGGGTTTAGGCTTAATGCACATTTCAAGGGACACAACCCTGAAATGTAATGCAAAGACTTATGACATATTAGACACTGCCCTCAGCCTCAGGCAATGAAGGACGGAAGTGGTGGAGCACATCTGTTGATTGAAAAACCTAATGTAACGGACACTGAAGTGTGGTAGCATGATGCATAAAAGCAGAGGGTGGTTTAAAGGAGGAAAAAGATAAATGGAGATGTGGGAAAATGAGGGGTTGAGATAGGGAGAGAGAGGGCCAGGCTTGACTGAGGAGCGCTGGTGTCAAGCGGATGAAAGCTTCCCCTCAGTGCACTGATAATCAAACGCAAGCTCGATCTGGAACGACACATCTGTCAAGAAAATCCAGCAACATCAGTGTGAAGATTATCAAGGGCTTTAATACAAAACTATGGTTTTACGCAGACGTCCAGTGATTACCGGCCTTAAAGTTGATGCATTGAAAAGCACCAGCGTTGCTGAGCCAAAGCTTTTGAGAAACCCAACTTTAAACTTCATTCGGGGACATGAGCTTTAAAGGGATGGTTCACTGAAAAAGAAAAATTCTTTCATAATCTTCTTACCCTCATGCCTTTCCAAACCTGTGTGACTTTCTTTCTTCTGGAGAACACAAAAGAAGACATTTTGAAAAAAGTTGGTTACCAAACAACAGTGGCCATTGACTTCCATTGTATGAACACAAAACCACCAAGACATTTTTCGTAATATCTTGTATTGTTCACAGAACAAAGAGTTATACAAATTTAAAAAACCCGAGGGAGAATAAACAATGAGGATTAAACGAATTAAAAAATCTGTGGTGTCAATCAAATAATTCATTACTCAATCAAACTGTACGCATCTAGCAGTGCATTTCACTACTGTACCTTTGCGTTTTAAAGAACGATAAGATCAGACTGTAGCACACATTCAGAGGACAGCTTATTAAACGTACAAAGAGCATAATTTTGCTAGAACCGAACCTCTGTGACTCTGAAATTCAGGGTTGTTTTATTTTTTCCTCGCTCATTACAACTGAATTTCAAAAGGCATTGCAGAGCATAACACCATTTCAAAGGCAGACAATGATCATCACAAAAACAATAATTTTATGCTTGCAACTTAACAAAGTGTAACACATCTCTGTCAAATCTTAAATGCTGTGTAATTGTTGTAGACTCTGTACAGTGGGAAATGCAAATGACTTTATTTGCATTATTCTGATCTGCTGACGATGAGCTCAGTTATAATGGCAAAATCCCTGCATGCTTGCTTTGGGCAAAGATGGGCCTCGCAATGGAGAAGTGTCATAGCATCAGATGACTATTGTTCCATTTGCTTGGCCGTTGTCCTTGCTAATTATTACAGTACACCAAAATGCATACTAGCTTGGATACACAAACTAAGCTCAAATCACATGGAAAACCTACTAAAAACCGCTTGACATACTAGGCTAACCGGTTTAAGTCAGACACAGACTGTCAATCATCGGATATCTTGAATGGTGAAACAGCGAGAAAATGTCTTTATTCTGAACAAAGACAGTAGTAGGTTCTCGGAGAAATCAACACTCTGGGCTTAGTCGCTGATACTGTATTCAAAGTTTCTTAATGTTATGGACTGCTGGAGTTGGATTTGGCAGAGTAAAAATAGAGAGAGGATGAACTAAAAAGGAGTGAGAGAACCACGTTCAATGTTGTCTGGTCAGAGAGAAGATTCCAGTGATAAAAACAACAGCTTTTAAACATACCTGAACTCAAAGAGTGACAGGTAAAAAACCTCAGAAGAGAAATTCAGAACAGCAGGAGTGTATTCTTATGAAATTCATCTGCAGTAGACAAACAACAAATCAATGACAAGCAGCTTCTTTTTTTTCTGGGAAAAGAGTCAGAAATCCATTAATTAGATAAACTACTCTAATGTAAAATTATAATTTTGACTTTTCTTGAGTAGAGAGGTCGCATGTATATATAAGGAAATATTTCTTTTTCTTCTTATAATGAATGTGCAAAATTTTGAATGCACTGTAATTTACCCTACAGCGTAGAATGTCAAATGGAATGGGCATTCCCGTTGGACAGGTAAAGATTACAGTGTTAAAAACATAAACAAACAGACAGATATGCCATCTGGGTGTTAATTAATCTTTCCCTGTGGCTGAATGTGAGCAGAGATTTAGAGATTTAAGCGCTATAGCAAACAGCTCAAGGACAAAAGTAAAAAAATGAATCGAAAATAGAAAAATAACCACATTGAAACTCAAATACTTACAGAAACACTCCTCTTATTGATCAATAATTCTAACTCTGTCAACAACAGTAAACAACAATTATACCACATAATAATTCCAAGATAACCATCACCTACTGTATCTCAAGAAAATGTTTATTACTGACAGGAACTGTATCATCCACATTACAAAGAAAAGGGGGTAAGAAAAGTAATTTTAAAGGTGTTAAGGTTCAAAAGAGCTACAGACGACTATCTTGTGACCAACCTACCGAAACAAAAAGTTTTTCTATTTAACACAAACTCCTAAAGAGCAAAAATGGCTACTTTAATATAATTATACTATTATCTTGATGTTACAACTGAATTCAACATGAAAATCAAATTGACACTATCTGTGTAATCTTTGAACAAAACAACATTCCTTTTCTACACCAATCCCTATTTCGCAACGTCTTCCCTCAAACCAACACAATCTCACAAAAATGTGTATCTTTTTAACAAATTGGCTAATTCGTATCATTTTATAATCTCATTTGTATATTTTAGTACGTTTTGTACATTTACAATGTGGGTTAAGTATAATGTTTTTTTTTGTATGATTCACATTGTACAAACTAATACGGATTTACCCCAAAATAGTTGCGAATTTCTGTGAGATCAGGCAAGTCATACAGATAAAGTCACAATGGAAGAAATAACATCCTGCCCTATGTTTTTACTGTGGTATGTGAAATGTAACATAATGGAAATATAATACTGAATAGGGTTTTATAGTTAAAACTGGATTAACAAGAATGTACATATACATCACACCTTGGCTAAAAAAACATCTTATCTCAAAATCCCTGGCTCTCATCCTCTGACTTCGATTTTTCAGACTCGCCACTCAGGAATTTGAAACAAAGTATTGTTATCAACCTGTCAAAGCCTTTTTCAGTTTAGTGACACACTTCTAATGTCACTGGAGCGCAGTGAGAGCGGACAATGAAGAGAAGTGCCATTTACCTGCAGAACGATAAAAAGCGATTTTTCCCCCAAGGTTTCTGAACTTAAATGCGAATTTAAAAATAAAAAAAATGTATTTTCAAAAAAAAGTGCAGCAGTGCATAACTAAAATAAAGTAAAAAAAATAATAATGTTGCAGAAATCACATATTCACATGTGTAAATTTCCTTTCAATTGAAAATTTTGCCCGCAACTCTAGAAATCCGTAAGATTTTCTCTCGAAAGTGCCTTCCATTTAATAGTCAATGTATTTATATTAATTTATGAAGCCTAATATATGGTTAGGATTTATACTTTATATAGACTAAATGAAAAATGTTTCATTAAACTCATTTCTATCCATCTATACAGTGTCATTGTTCTTTAGGCCTGTAAGTACACGATGTTCCTGAAACAATGTCAAACTGATCTGAACTTGTAAAGGGATTCCCCCAAGAACACTGCAGTCTGGTTCTAGCAACATATGTGATCCTTGTCTTGTGTTGAAATCATAGAGCTGTATTAAATACGGACGTCACCCGTAGGTTTGTGAAGAGTAAAATCGAAGCATAAAGTTTAGGCGGAGGCGCTTGTCGCCAACTTGCCATCACGTTATCACGCGTTACTTCCGGATAATCGAAAATGGTCAAAAAGCGATGTGGGACGTGGTTTGAGCTGAGGTGCCTGGTTTGCTGAAACCACATGTCACTCTAGCGGCCACGCTGCTTATTTGCTGTATATCAAGGCTTAATAAGCTAAACGGGTTAGTTACAAAAAAATTCAGCCACTTCACAGTTGTCACAATGGGTTAAATTACATTTTTACGAATTTTTATTTGTACCAGGCTGTAAACGTGTTTTTTTCAGCTGTAAATTTGCCAGTTTTAACAATGAGCTCAATGAGATTCTGCAATCAAGAGGCCGGTCTCGAATGCAATTAATCTTACTTCCGTGTTGGCTTCACGAGAGAGACCGGAAGGTTGCCCTTTGGTTGAAACAAAAAATCAAGTTTATCAGATTGAAGCGAAAATGTTAACTTGGTTATTCGAGTAACAGTTATAACAACCTTGTCCGTTCTCAAACACATGGGTGACTGTAATATCTGTCTAGAGTTAATCACAATCTATAAATCTAATCTCTATACGCAAAATACAACACAAAACCGCACATCAATGTTTGCGGATTCATTTTGCTGTATAGAGCTTTTTACCGTAATTGCCGTCATTTACAGGACCTTTCAAGGTTCTTCCTTCTTGATGAGATTGTGTATTTCAATCAAAGAAAGGAAATTAAAGGGCTTAAGGACGTCAGACTGAAGCAGATTTGATCAGAGACTAACATTGCGGTAACAGGGAGGTTATGCCCGACAGCCCTCGATTTATGGTTGATGGGTAGAGCTCTCCAATTCTCCTTTCATGTCTACCTTTTACTCGTAGTCTGATAAAAGGAATAGCGGAGTGTTACATCTGGAACAATTGTTTAAAGCATAAAGAGTACTTACTGGGACATCAAACACTGACCAAAACCTGAAAATGATGTCTTTATTATTTACTCTTCCTCTTGTCATTCCAAAACTGTGTCGGTTTATTTTGTGGAACATCGTCTGGTGACTGATCGCCTCACTTCTTTTTTACTTTCATAGTGGGAAAAAAGAACAGAGTGAGTAAATGATGAGATTTTCATTTTTTAGTAAATAACCTTAAACCTCAGATTTTTCAGGGGTGAAGGAGGTCAATGACAAGTGACAATGAAATAGTTATGCAATAATCATACAATAATTATTGAAAAGTTTTTCAGCTCTATTAAAGTAGTAGCAGTGAATTGTTAAAACTTCTCTACTGCATACTGTGCATTGATTTTAAAATATCTTTTTACATGGAAAAATGTAATATTTCCAATTTCTTGCAGATATTAAAATCTTTGTTTGGAATTTATGCTTAGTTGAAAACCTACAGTAGGCTTGTATACAAGTATACTAATCTAGATTATGGTATGTATCTAGGGGTGGTTTCCAGGACAGGTCTAAAGTCTAACTAATTTAAATGTTAGAGGTGTCTCGATCGAAAACATCTCGCACTGGCATGTCTTAAAATATACCAGTGTGACTGTTTAGTCTCAAAATGCACACACGTATAAAGGCATGTTTGTAAGATTTACTTAAATGTCCTCATTTAACTAAGGCTTAGTGCTGATTTAACCTCATCCATTGGAAACCGGCCGTAGTGTTTAAAATAAACAGAATTTAGTTGTCGAGCAAGTACATAAAAATTGTTAAAAAATAGTGCTTACCACAAGCTGCAAAGGTAATCTTAGTATCTTTCACGTCATTTGACTTGCCATGTCAAATTAAAAGGATGGTTCACCCAAAATGTATAATCAATCATTTACTCACTCTCTTGTCATTTCAAATCTGTTTGACTTTCTTATACAGAACACAAAAGAAGACGTTTTGAATAATGTTGGTAAGCAAACACCGGGGCCCATTGATTTCCATTGGTTTTGTATCCATACAATAGAAGAGAATAAAACTGCATTCTTCCAAAAATCGTCTTCTGTGTTCTGCAGGAGAAAGAAAGTCATGCAGGCTTGAAATGACAAGAGGGCATGCAAATTATGACAGAATTTGAATTTTTGGGTGAACTATTCCTTTAAAGGTAACCTGCAACTTTATGTTTTAAAAAAGGATGCCGATATAGAGGCGAATGTTAAGCTTTGCAGCTTAAAATATGAATACATTAAAAATGCATTACCTGCATTTAACAAGCGATGCACTGATTGGGTGTAAAGTACGAAAGGAAAGCTAATTGCTTGAAAGATGAATTCAATTAAGTCAATAAAGCGTTCACTGATTGTGCCTATGATTAATAATCGAATTAAGCATTTTAAACTGCAGGCGCATTATTATTGTGAACATTAAGCTTGACGGATGAAGAAGCAATGTGCCATGACCACAGATTTCATTCCACTTGTGTATCAGGAGAACTTGGGGCTAAAATGAATCCATAAACCTCAAAATAATTTGAAAGGTTCATTGAAGAAATTTTCATTTTAGCCTGAAAGCATTTGATATTTTTTGACCTGTGGAGCATGAAATGTTGTCCACCCGCACTCTGCGTCTTAGCGTCAAAAGAAACTAAACAACTTCTTTTCTGATAAAATAAAATGGCGACCCTGCAGGAAATCTTACATATTGAAACCCTAAAAGACTGACTGGCATGATTTGAGATTGCAGAAATGCAGAACAGTTGGCCAATATCTGATACCTGTGAATCTTCAAGACAGAGGAACATCACACCACAAAAACTTGTCTTTACCCATCTGTATATTAATGAAGCCTGGAATATCTTTAGCTGCCAAAGTCATTGAAGCAAATCAGAGTTGTTCTTTCCCCATCTGAAAAATCCACGCGTCTGCAAGTAGTGAAGTATAATCTCATTTTGGGTACAATGCCCCTTATCTTTCCCTAAGGATAAGCATAAAACCAAGCCAGGGCATAGAAGAGATTGGATTCGTATTCCATGTTCAGTATTGTGAGATTTGTATGCACGCGCCGTGCGTGGTGCTTAACATTGCTTAGACTCTACGGCTGCAAGATGGTTTCACAAGCCTGACATATAACAAACAGGTTCGCCACAGGGGATGCGGGGAACCAATGCATCCTGGGAATTAATAGCAAAATCCACCCATTTACCTCCTTCGCCTGCCCCCCGAAATATGTGTGCTGCCAATGGCTGCATCATTACCACAACTCATCAGCAGCACAGCCTGCAAGTAAGACATAGGCAACATACACGATTACAATAAATCCGCATTAGTATACCAAACAAATCAGAAATACAAATGTACATGTAAAAGAGGTTTTGCTGTTAACAATGTGGCCATGGTTCCTTTTCATTAACAGCAATCCAGAAACTTGAACTTTTTATTATTTAAAATGTTGTCAGTAGGCCATGATTCTTTACAGTTACACTTATGCTTTTCACATTTCTTGAACTTAAAATAGTAGCTTACGTTGATATGACTTGTTCCGTATATTTTATATAAATTGATAAAGGCTACTTTATATTAATATTTAATACTTGGAAATTTAAGGCAAGCAAGCTTTTAAAAAAAAAAATGACTGTGAGCATCTCGAGACTAAACAATTGTAAGTCGTTTTTGATCAAAAACATACCATTTTAGTTAGCCTGGGAATAGATTTAAGACCTGTCCGGGAAACTGAACCTTTAGTCCTGGTTTCCTGGACAGGAATTAGACTAGTCCTAGATTAAAATAAATGTAAGAGCTGTCACAACTGGAAAGAACTTTCACTGACATATGGTAAAATACATCAGTGCCTTTGTGCTGTTTTAAAATGCACGCCAGTAATGTTTTTAGTAAGGCATGTTTGTTAAAAATACTTAAATTTGTCTAATTAAACTAAGGCGTAGTCCAGGTTTAAGATAATCCCTGTCTGGGAAACCGCCGCTTAAAGTATAAATTTCCTTTGACAATATAATCAGGGTTGCCAGATCTGCGTAACAAAACAAACCCAAAGCCCAAACAAAATTAGCCCAATGACACGACCCCTAATATTTCACCTCTATACAAAGTATACTAGACAAACATACTTATTTTACAGTCACTACTATGTTATGTGTATATAATACTGTGCAATACACAATTTCTACCTGAAAATCACTGAATAGGAGCATTAAAACAGATTCTGTTTTCATGAATACCTTCATCTTACGATACCTAAAGAAGGATCAAATGAACAAAATCTTTCCACAATAACCCGTGGAATGAAAAACAATCCGCACCAACTTTAAAAAACTTTAAAAGTAGCCCAATGTGGATTTGGCAACCCTCATTTCCATAAACATAATCAGTCAATAAATGATATAGGGAAAAATCAATGGCTTTATTTTTTTTAAACTATTAATATGTTGGTTTTACTTTAAAATCATTCACAACCTTGGGATGGCATTCAGGTTGGGATGAATATCACTGGGTCAGAATGTGGCCACAGACCACACAGCAATAAATAATAATAATGAATAACATACCAATTAACAAAATCTAATATTATATCCAGCGCTTTGAGAAAGTATGCAGGGTTAAAAGCATTTAAGTACCTGTGCTTATAACCGCCACATAGCCTTCAAAGTGACAATAATCACACCAAGGTGAATACAAACAGATAAAGTGACTGGGGGAGGTGGAGACGGGCGAGGTGGATAATTATATCAGTTTTGGCACAGAGACCTCTTCGGAGGAGGATGGGCTCTGCTAATTCCAACCATTATTACATCCTGCCTCCTCTTGCCTCTCACATTTCTTTAATATGCAAGTCATCAACCTGCTTCCGTAAGGTGCTCTTAACTCATTAAAATAGCAAGAGCCCTTTCACTTGCTTACGTATAACTTTATTCCCGGTGAGTCCTGACAGGATCATTGGCGGAGTGCCGGCCCCCGTCTCATTCTGGCACAGAGCTCGTCCCGCTCTGTCGTGCAATGCACCTGGGACCCATTCACGAAGCCCTGGAGAGAACACACCGATGTGTTGTTCCCATCCTCACACACTCTCTCTCAGCTTTTCCCCTCTGGATTTCTATTCTTATGCTTTCACGGCTGGCTGCAGCGCACTGGAGGAGACACAATTATTTTCAATAATGAACAGGCGACTGGAGCTGAAGTTTTTGACCACTGCCACATACCGGCCACACAATTAAAACTTTACCGTATACTGCGGATTTAATTCATTAGAAGTTTCCTGATCAGTTTTATTAAGAAGAGAGGACAAATGAAGAAGCCTGACCAGTGTTGTCTGTAGATGTGTTTCTT
Organism: Triplophysa tibetana; assembly: GCA_008369825.1. Taxonomy (NCBI): domain Eukaryota; kingdom Metazoa; phylum Chordata; class Actinopteri; order Cypriniformes; family Nemacheilidae; genus Triplophysa; species Triplophysa tibetana. The sequence continues at coordinate 6,165,678 of CM017898.1, forward strand.
GAGAAAATAGTGAATGTGAAGAGCACAGTTCTGGAACAGATACTGTAATTACCAGGGGTTTTCATTTGAAAAGCCTTAAAAATGACTATAAATATAACTTAAAGGCTCGAGATCAGCGTGTACCACCCTGGAAGAAACTTTATTGCTTGTATTTTCCTCTTTTGCACATCAGGAAACGTTTTTGTATTTTATTTAAGTGTCAACTCGGTCTCGGACGGTTCTCCTAATGTTCTTAAGGGAAAATAAAGAGACATAAACGAAACAACCGGTGCAAGAGTTACAGTATAGAGCTGCACAATTTATGCAGATATAACAATTTGGCCTTTGAAGAATATTAGAAATGTTAAGGTTGAATTAAAAAAATTTTTGCAGACATTGGTGTCTAAGTAATTAGAGGGAAGGTTCACCCAAAATGAAAATTCTGTCATCGTTTACTCAATATTTAACTACAATATTTTTAAGAATTTTAGTCAACCATGGCCGTATTCACTTCTATTGTATGGATACAACACTAATGGGTACTGCTGTTGTCCAGATACCAACATTCTTTAAAATATCTTCTTTTGTGTTTTGCATAAAAAAGGAAGCCATACAGATTTAAGATGTCAAGAGGCAAGTAAATGACAGAATTATCATTTTTGGGTGAACCATTCCTATAATTAAGTCACAAAAATCTCAACACTTTCTGAGTAAATTCATGAGAAATCATTGTATATACAAACCAAGAAATCCGCAGATAGCATCTTCATTTTTTTTAGATTCATTTAATGACTTAAATCGAGTTCAAGCGTAAACTGGAAGCTTTTCATACATTTTTGTTGAAACTACAAAACAGACTTTAGTCAGAAATATTTCCTGAGGACCAAAGCGCTTCCAATAAGTCTGGAAATGTGGAAGACAGGAAAGCAACATGACTATTATTCTGGCAGAAACCAAAGGATCATAAATGAAACAATCCCTCAGCCCAGATTACATATGCTGATGAGCTGCTAATAAGAGAAATTCGCCTTTCGTAATTCTGAGGCTTTGAAGAAATGATACAGTACCACGGTCAGATCAAAGACCCCGACTGCAGAAACTGAATTTCACGCTGTTCTTTAAAAGAGAAGCTCCTGTTATAATTCAACTAAACAATTACAATGTCACCAAGCCTGAACCTTATCAGACAGAGAAAGTCTTAGAGAGAGAGAGAGAGAGAGAGAGAGAGAGAGAGAGAGAGAGAGAGAGAGAGAGAGAGTTTTGGCTCATGTAATAGGATGAAATCCGACTGTTTGAAATGTGGGTCACTCAGCTGGGCTTGGAATGGTCTGTTTATCACAATGTCATTTCTCTGGCAAAAGCTCCATATTGATGGTGAGTGTGTATAAACAAACAGAGGCCACTGGTGCCTTTTTAGGCTCGACTCTGAGATTGAATAAACACAAGTGCATGAAGAATTTTACTGAAATAATTGCACCAATATGTAAACCAATGTTATTCTTAAAAACTATACAAAAGCATTAATCTTGTATCAAGTAACTCATTTAACATCGTCTATGATACATACTCAAGTGATGAATGATGCATTCTCCCCCTGTGTGATGCTAGGCAGTTTTAATTAATGGTTATGGCCTTACATGGATAATGCCTAAAGTTTATCAATCAATTTAAACAATATTCAAATCTATTTATAACCAACACGTTTCACATTCTTTTTGGAAAAAAGCACTATACTCTCCTTTTCGCCAGTCTTTGCTATCCGCGTCAAGCTGCACAGCACATAACAGTATAAAGTATTAAAATCCTTCAGTTCTTGCAAACCATTGCGACATGAACATTTTCGATTCTCCAATATATCTTGCAGCCCTCATAGAGACCCCTCACCAGAATGCAACAACCTCAACCATCTACAAACCACGAAGCAACGCACTGGCAACCACAAGATGTTCGGCATGGCCAAGTACTACTCACATCTTTGAAATTGTTAAAATGTAGTTAACTATGCCCTTTACACAGCCCTGTGCCCAGAAAAGTCCACTACATTTAAAACCCTTAAAAAACTGTGTTATCTAACCGGGTTGGGAATCGGGCTTTTGGACATTTTGACACACAATTTCTTTTAACAATTACAAACTGTTGTTTGTCCTAAAACTCCTCCTATAATCAATTACCTCTCGAGAAAGGGCAGCACAAGTACGTTTTCAAAGAAAAAACACGAGAAAATTCGAGGCCATGATATTTGAAGTTTACAGAAATGCTTGTTGCAGTATTAATGCCAGCTTAAATGTCAAACGTAATCCAATAGGTGTCCGAAAGACACATTTTAAGCCCCTTTTGATTTCTGAACACGAGCACCCGGAGAATGCATTTGAGGAATGTGAGCATTATTTAGAAAAACTGTGCATGATCCTTCTCCAATGTGAGGTATTATCAGACATCAAAGGATAAAACTGAAATTTCTATCTGTAACACAAATGATTAAAGCAAGAAATAAAAGCAAATCTTGAGGGCCCCGCTCCCGAGAAATGACATGTGAAGTGAAACAGAATATCTGATGGAGACAGACAGACAGTGATGTAATTCTAGCCAAATTAGACCTTTCTGTAACCCTTCTTTCTATTTTTACTATTCTTGGAGAAATATCTTATGTTTATTATCCGAGACTCCATCATGTAAGAAATGTATGTTTTGTAGGCTACTGTAAATAACCAAAGTGACAGTCAACGTTCAAGCATGTGATTTACAGAAGCGGCCAAAAGTGATGTCCGACAATATTAATGTGTGTTGCATAGTTGTGCTTGGTGTAAACTGAAGCTCAGCAAAAAAAAAAAACTCGGCAGATTGCAAAGCAGGATGGCTACAAAATATAACTACAAGAGATGACAAACATTACAAAAATTAATAAGTGATAAAACTATATGTTTTATTTCTTGTGAAATTTTAGTTTTTCAATGTATTTTTATACTGTATATATTTAAAGGAACAGTTCACCCAAAATTCTGTCATCATTTACTCACCCTCAAGAACTGTTTGCTTTGCTACATTCTACAAAATATCTTCTTTTGTATTCAACAAAACAAAAATATGTATACAATAATTTTTTCTACTATATGGTCGTCAATTGTGCCACAGAACTGAAATCTGCTAACATTCTTCCAAATGTCTTTCTTAATGTTCATCTGAGCAAAGACATGTATACAGATTTGATATAAATGTTGATGTAATTTTCATTTTTAGGTGAAATGTCGCTTTAAAAAACATGTTGCCGGTAGTGACACTAGTGACATAAGTTTGTTCAGTAGTGACTTTAAAGTCCATAAAAATTGATGTCTGACCTGCTCCTAAAATACACGTGAATATGAACTTCAAGATCAGCAAAGAGAATATTTTTGGGGTGTTTTGACCAGTTTGTCCTTTTATAACCTTCTGCAAATGATTGGAAATACTGTAACAACATTTACTTTGGAAGAAATGTTATCTCAGAATTAGCAACAATCATTTCATTTACACAGATACACATGTTACTTCATAAAAACTGAAAATAATTTGGAGGGTTTTTATTTCCTTTCATCTAACCCGAGGGGACATTTGCTCTAGACATCACTTTTGGTCGCTATTGTACATGCAGCTTTACCTGACCTCTTTGCCAAATAAATATTGCACGTTGAACTTATTATCATTAGAGTATAAATACGTCTGTTCCCATTTAAGTGAAGGATTCTTGTACTACTAGCTGGCCTGCCATGAGCATTTATCTGGATCTGATGTTGTTACAGCTGATATTAATTTCCTTGTAAGACGAGTGCATTACTGTGCACCCCTCTAGAGGAGATTCTGTCCAGGCATGGTCGGGCTGTAAGCTTGAGAGGCAGATATACGGCACGCTTCAGTCTGCACTTTCAGTCTGTCTGCAGTTCCACAACCTAGAGAAAAGGTGACAAATAACCATGTAAATCATCTTCTCTTTCTAATCACACACCCTGTCAAGAGTGACGCCCACAATTTAGGGACACCTGCTTCATGCCGAGGTTGGAGTTTTGAACTTATTCGCTGCACGTGTCGATGAGGTGACTATTTTTCAATCGGTGAGATTAATTGTTAACAGTATAAGAAGCTGTACATTCTATGAATGGCCTGTAATTCAATGGGGTGTGCTCAGAAAGTGCAGTGGGCATCAGATTGAAGGAACATTGGGTCAAGGATGAACAACGCTACACCATAAAAATTGCTGGGATGTTGTGAACCATGCGTTAAATGTGAACAAACCCAACCGTTGGGATAAATTAATGTACTGTATAACCTACATGCTTGAACTCTAAATACCGTTGGGTTATTTTCATGTGAAAAATGGAACGAATCCAACTGCTGGGTTGATTCAACCCAAAATGCTGTGCTGTTTTAAGATTGTTGGAACAAATATAAACCATTTTCTGGGTTAATTTAACCCAACGGTTGGGTTTGTTCCACTTTGATCCAATGCTGGGTTGAAAATAGTGTATATCTGAAACCAACCTTAGGTTAAAACAACCCAACATTTTGGGTTAAAAGAACTCTGCATTGATAAACCCTCACATGTCACTACAGAGGACATCTATTCAACTAGCCTTTTTTTGCATATGCATTCATGGAAAATATAAAATGGGTTATTTGAAAGCCAGCATTGGGTAAAAAGGAACCCAATTTAAATTTAAATTTACCAATTCTTTACCAAAATAACTGGAATTGCCACAATACAGGCAGAAATTCTGATTGAAGGCAAAACCAGTGTGGTCTCTTAATAATTTTCTGCAGCTGTATATGCCAGCTGTATATAATGTACTATTTATAAATATATACTAATACAGAAAGGCCCAGATCTAATATTTTACATCAACTATTGCACAAAGCAGACACCTCTGGCATAGTCTCACTTCAATGCAGAATACAAGCCATCTGATAATACATTTCATTCCCTTTAATATAGAAATATAATGAAAGAAGTAAAGGAATACATCACAGTATAATGATAACAATAGACTGTCTGATGACAGTAATAACGGTACAGCTGTAATAAAACAGCACTAGACAGGTGTCGTTTATGCACACATTTTGTCAGCAATTTCTTTTTGTATAGCTTTGCTACGATGCTTATTACTGTTATAGCTTTAACCATTGGTGTATTCAGAGACCACTAATGCCAGTTTCCCTGACAACTACCTATTTACTGTAAAATGCTAGCTCCAAAAACACACACACTTCTTATCAGTCAGTATGTTCTTTCATTAACTTCTATGATGTAGTAAATAAAAAAATGTCATATTAACCGTTACTTGTAAAAGTGATGTGCTTTTGACACTTGCTTTCAGAGAGTCTCGTTGTGGGTGGTATGTCGAGTTGAAAGGTTGAAGGATCCCACAGTGGGAAGCTCTCAACATGCCATGCCCTGCTATGTGTGAAACTTGACAAAGGCCAGCCAGCGTGCCCGATCGGTGAGCTTTCCCATTCAACACCCAAAGGGCCAAAGCTCCGGAGCTTGAAAAATGCGTCTATACTTAGTGTGCGTCAAACTCATGACCCTTCGCTATTTTAAAAGGGCTTCAAAAGGCCGAGCGGTTTCGGCAAAGTGGCATAACATTTTGTCAATATCTCAAGTGCATGTGGTGGCTTTGCTGGAGCTTTCAAATATCAATCCTAATCACTTTTACCATTAGTGCGTATGCATCTATCGATGGATTAATGCAGATAGATGGGGAGGCATTGACATTGACATTTCTCATTTAAACTGGATTATCATTAATGCTTCAGTGACTTCCTCAGATCGTAACTCTCTGTACAGTACATTGGATTTGTTGGTTTTTTTATGCTTGGTGTCTGGAACACTTTGCTGACCTTCGCTGACTAATGGAGGTGTAGCAAAACATTACTGCGCACTGCCATCAGGCTTCCCTCCCTCGGGCTTTCTTCTCGTCATGCGTCCTATTGTCCTATTCACTCCCTAAATTCATTTTGCTAAATGGTTTGGGCTCAGATGTGTTTTTGTTTGACAAGTTTAGGGTGTGCCGGCCTCTTCGTCTCTATACGATATGTAGCAAGCGAGGGGGGGGGAATTCTGATTTATGGATCCCCGAGGTCTAAATGGGTAACCCTCAGAAGTACTTCAATAATTAGCAACTGGATCTTTACGGGAAGGGGGTTCAGTGCTTTTCTCTTGATTAATATCGTCTTTACAAGTCAGAAAACCAGGGGGAAGGAACAAAGCTTGAGCGTTGAACCTTCAAGTTTGTAGCTTGCCGACGAGTGGTTGTTATGAGAGAAAAAAAGCAGAACTATATCACTGTAGCATCCTAACTAAAATGTACCCTCATAAGTGAATGATATCGAATGTATTAGATGCAGGAATATGGTGTGTCATATAATAATAATGCTCAGCTTCACAAATTATTCTATTACTAGCAACGAAAGACCTATGCAATACTCATATAAATAGATGGCTCACAGGGTTTTTGATCCAATTGGGAGTTTTTAATAAACCCGCCAGATTCCTGCGCTCTGCAAACTCACAACGTCTTGTAGTGCCATCCCAAAAAGGCAATCACTCTTGTGTACCTTGTCACATTTGTGGAATGATCTGCTCGCTGTTACAAGATCAGCAGATTCTGTAGCTTTCTTTAAGGCTAATGGAACACATCCCTTCCATTAAAACCTGACGGAACAGTACGGACTTCTAAAAAAAAATACTTAGCTTTGTATACTGTGTTGGGCTATAGGAGACCAGTTTTTAATGCACTTATGCTTTTTGTTGCACTTATGTTATTCCAATTGCTTATATTGGATAAAAGCGTCTGCTAAATAACTTAATGTTAATGCACAACACCTGACTAAACTGTGGAATAAAAAATGATGAAATGTTAAGTATATAAAAACATGCCTTAGAATTATTTCCAAATTGAACATATTAGTAAGCGAACAACAACATTGCATACCGGTTGCGTCAGCCTTTTAATAAATGGGAAGCACACCTATGAGGTCTTCTATGTTTTGTACAGAGGCAGCTCACAAGGCTTTAGAACAGAGCATTGACTTGGCACACGGTATGAATTGAGCATGTCACATGTGGTACATGATTCCGCCCCAGACGCGAGATAACAGCGATGTGAAAACAGGGAGCTCTTCTGGTGCTAGGCAAGCTCTTTTCTCAAGATGTATTGAGATGCCATGTGTTTTTCCATATGAAAAAAATAAAACCGATACAGATATTCCAGACGTTCCATCACATATGTTAGTTTGAAGTTTACAAAATAATCCAACACTCCTGAAGACGCAAGCCTTATACAGCAAGGAGAAATCGGTCAAAACAGTTTGTTCAGAACATGCTGAGTGTTCAGAAATCGGTTCAGATTCTTTGTTATGGAGTAGCAGGCTTACGTAGGTGTGATATCATTTCCGCTAGTGGATTCGCCGGTGCCAGATGTCCAATGGGATGGCAAGGTTTGGCTTATGCCGGTGCATTTCTTTAATCATTTACTCCCTTGAAACTTGCTCCCCTGACACGCTTTCAGCAAGGAGAGACGAGAGTCTGGCAAAATACCTCATGCCACTCGCTGATTTCTAATTTGGCCATTTTCAGCAGTCTGCCGTGAGATAAAAACAGATGGGTTTGGTAGCAAATTAATTGCGATGTCTAAATCGTAACCATTGCTATGGAGAATGAATACCATACAATATATGAATCAAGGCAATTTAAAACTTTTTTAGCTAAGTTAAAGTGATAGTTCACCCAAAAATGAAAATTCTATCATCGTTTAGTCTCCCTCTTGTTATTTCAAACCTATATGAATTCTTTCTTTCACAGTACATAGAAGAAGATATTTTGAAGAAAGTTGGTAACCAAACAGCACCGACACCCATTCACTTTTATTGTGTGGACACAAAACAAATGTAAGGGAATGGGTAATGGCTAACTAAAAAACTGTAACTTCTTTTCTGTTAAGTGGAAGAAAGTCAGTCTTACACGTTTGAAATCGCAAATGGATGAGTAAATTATATTTTTGGGTGAACTATCACTTTAAATTAGGTCTAAATTTAAAAACAAACCTTTTGGCGCACCGAGTAGAATACAAGCACATACTTCTGATCAGACTATGACTAATAAAAATACATTTTTATGTGAATACCGTGTAGAAATACAAAACAAATCGGTCTTAAAATATATAAATATATATATATATAGCTTTCCTGTAGCTCAGTGGTAAGAGCATTGCGTTAACAACGCAAGGTTGTGTGTTCGAACCCAGGGGATTGCAAATACCTATGTAAAATGTATAAGGTAAAGCAATGTAAGTTGCTTTGGATAAAAGTGTCTGCCAAATGCCTAAATAAATAAAAATAATAATATATATTCAGAACCACACATAGTAAGAAAAACAACAACATGATGTAATCTGAGAAAACAGGGAGAAAATTTGCTCCATGAAAATATTCCTATTTCTGGGGTACAATAGAGACCCAGAGGGCCAAATTGACCCATTAATAACACACACAAAAGACAGAGAGCATTTAATTTCAAGCGAATAAATACCACCCACCTCAATCAAAAGCGAATCTACTGACATATTCTTGGATGAATATCTTTTAATCTCCACCCAAAGGCAAACAGCCATCAAGTCACATCCAGTAAATTAATGATAAACCATCTAGAGAATAAGCTCTGGGGTCAGTGAATAGGATTTTGATGCAATGGCGCTATACATCAAATGATGAACATCGACACAGCATAAACAGCACAAATATGATCAAACTCAACATTTAGCTTATACTTGAGCAATGAAATTCATAAAGAATTTTGTAACGTATCACAGGTCTCATTCAATTTGATTAAAGTGACCAACGTTCTCTGAATTGAATCAGATTTTTGCATAATGCCGTTCAATGGCACTCGAAGAAGAGTCGTGGAGCGCTTCTCAGCCCCGCTGCTCTTCACATCCATCAGCTGGAGAGAGAAGCACGCGGTAACCATTATTACCGTAATAAACACACGAATACATTAACAAAAAACAAATATCATTGCTCAGTTGTACAACATCCAATAACACGGCAATCAGTGTAAACAAACATCAGCTTTTCACATCCATTCAATTTCAGGACCTTTTAGAATAGAGCAATTTAGAGAAAAGGGGGAAATTCCTCAGCGGAAATGAAATGGAATAGTTTAATCACTTACAATTCAGCCCCACACAATGGGACCTTTTTGTAAAGTGCCAAGATAAAATGTAAAATTAGCTCTTTGATTTTAAAAACGGCCTTCTTAATTAAAGCAAAGCTGTCAAATCAATAGGATGAGAGAAGATGATCTGGCACGGATCCTAACCTACCAAGGGCATCATTATGAGAAATAAAAAGAGACGATTGATAACTAGCCTCTTTCATAATTTCTCCAAAGGTTTTCTAGAAGCTGCCAACAGAGTTACTCGCTTCAAATCAGAGATGAGATGGGATTATTTTCAAATGAATTCTGCATCTGCTCATGACTACAAACTGGCACCATTGTTCTGAGCCTCAGAATGGAAAAACTAGGCATTCCCATGGCCTTTCTTTGACTCTTGATCTTTCATGTAAAGATATAATGTAATGCATGGCTGAAATACTTGGAGATATTAAAACTTAAGCTCTGGGGACAATTTTTTTTAAATATTGCCGCAGATAATAATAATCATTACAACTTCCTCCCCATTGGCTAGTATCCAGATACTGTATCTGCTACTAAAACTGATGTGCATTCACGTAAATCAGCTCACTTTCACAGGCAGTTTAATAACTTCTGTTCTCTGAAGAATGAAAAAGGCATGAGGTTCATGTCAATAATCACATTTGCCTCATTATATTTCGATTGCATTAACAATTGAAATAGATATCAACCTTTCTCAGTGCTAGAAAAGTCTGTGCCTTTGTCACATTTGTAATGTTGCGCCCTAAGCATACAGCGGGCAGCGGGTAAGGGGTAAACAAGGGCTTTACTAACACTTATACAAAACATGAAACATAAACCCTCGATGGGGTTAAACAAAAGGACCACAAGGTTAAAACCAGGAAAATGTTCAGGAACATAGACATCCTATACTAACTAGACTTACTTAAACTCAAGACAAGATGGGTGGAAAGGACAATTCACCCAACACTCCATACAATCGGAAATGATCAAGTACAAGACAGAAGACACATAGGCATTAAATTAGGGGACAAATCACGGGGGAACAGCTGTGGGGCATGAAATCATAACAAGGTAACGACAGGTTAGCAGAGAGACGAGATCGGAGAGAATATGGAAGGCCAACAGGGACAGAATGCCTCTCTCCACATAAAACAAGAGGTTCCGTCATGATCCCACAACTAGACCAAAAGAAACATGAAATGATGCGGCAGAATCATGACAGCCTCTGCGCAGCTATTTACTATTTATAGCAATTCCACAGTCCTAAAGATTGATTGATTGATTGGCTTGTTTTACTAAAAGGCGGGGCTACCTTCCCTAGAGCAGCCATATTGACTGTTGCATTCCTCGCCATTCATTGTAACGGCAGTGGCACATCTTATTAATATCTTTGATATTATCCTCATCACATCCTTGGAGAGGGTACATGACTTAATTATCGTTTTACTTTGATAGCTCTACTATGGAGGGATAGACCAAAGACCTCCAGTCCCATGAGGGAGCAGTAAATTGGGCTATTTCTTGAGCACAGCGGAAGTTTCTTTAAAATCTCTTTTCTTTTGTTCCGCCTCTTAAGGGAGAAAATATCTAAAATCCATTCAAGTGAGGCTTGTAAGACAGGAGACAAGATTTTGTCAAAGGAGGCTGGCTTGCAGGTCCAAAGAGCGTTCCTTACTATCTGGGGATGGTAGCCAAAAACATTTTTCCAAATAATATTTTTTTTTTTAATAAAAAAAGAGCCTGGAGAGTGTTGTGAAACTTCATTTTCAATATTGAGATATTCATTATAAATATCAAGTTTATTGCAAATTCTATAATTGATATAATATTTCCATATTTTTGTCTACAAATATAATTGAATAAACTACTGTGTAAATTTGTATTGCGGTCATGTATATTCACACTTGTAGTTCATTTCAATTCATTAAACTAATGGTGTTGCAACCCATTGCAAAACATTTTCAGTACACAGTCTTTTATCCAATATAAAAACCACATCAGGGTTAGATGACTTTCGAAGCTAAAGATATTCCACCAAACAACACATGTGTTCTTCTCCGTCTGAAGTTAGTCCTACCAAGCAACAAAATAATTCAGTGCCGTGAAAAGATGAAAGTCGCGAGCTGAAAAAATACCAGACAAATAACGTTTTCAACGAGAAAGTAAAACTGCGTTTGCCGAGACGAAACTACACTAACAAACTTTGATCATGACATCGTTTCAAACTTTTCAGCTCAACCATAAAACGAGTATTTGTTCGTGTGTGTTGAAGGGTAATATGCTGTTAGCCGGCCTTTTTATAGAGGAAACTGATCCATCTAAGCCTCACATATCCAGAGCACCAAATACACAAATCCTTTGTGGGAGATGGACAGGTCAGGAATTCTGTGAACAATGGGGTGGTTTGGTGGGCTGTCGGGTGCAGAGAGATGCCCATGGGGCTTCCTCTCGTAAATGGCAGAACATCACACCCTCAAAGCCTCTTGCAAGCTACTCGGTAAAAGGCGTTAAACAATGGTCAGTCCCAAAGTCCCATTGCATCTCAAATCTCCTTCTTTTGTGGGGAAAGAAAAGCAGATCAATTTCTGTGCCCCGGCTGCCCATGTGCCAAACCTTTAATATATGGGCGACAAGAAACTGAGCTGCGAAATTTGTCAAAGCTATTGAAATAGGGAAGCGAAATTATAATTAAAACAAATTGTTACATTTCCCAAATACTCGAAAAACAACATTCAGAATCAAAATGCCATAAAATGTGAATAAGTACTTCCTGCTCTTTAAATCGAAGGGTGAGGTGCATAATGAATCAATGTTAGCGTATAATGACCATCTTATTAGTCCTTTAGACAGACCTTTGACCACACGACTAAAGGTCTGGTCCACATCGCATCTTATTCTGGCCAACCACCTACATGTACTTGGAAAAGAAAAAAATGTCTTTAAAGCAACTAATGACTGTTTGTTTTGTTTCTACATGGTGTTTAGGGTCAGTTTTTTCTGAAATAGATTATACCACTATAATAGCTTGACATAATTCGTTTAAATAATGCAGTAGCAGACTCTGCAAAAAGTAAGAAAACACTGTAAAATAAGCAGAAAAAGTAAATGATTCGATTTTCTGTCTGTGCAAACATGCTAATATAACTTTCGAATAGAACAAGTGCAATAAAGTTCTGGCTATAGATATCTAGTCACCAAAAGGAAATTGTTATTGCTCAGAAGATTCATAGATTTTGATGGAGTTCTCAGATGTTTCTCGAGTATCAACGTGGTCTCAGATTTTTCTTCTAAAATTGCTTAAAGAAACTGTTCCACCCAATTTCAAATTTGTTCATAATTTACTCACCCTCAAGTTTTTCCAAATCTGTATACAGAGAAAGATATTTGGAAGAATATCTGAACCAAACATACTTGTCCATCGTTAACAATTATAGTTAGTAGGAAAAATTGCTTTATACATTTCTTTGTTCTGTTGAACACAAAATACGATTTCTGAAGAATGCAGAAATGCAAACAGTTCTGTGGCACTTTTGACAACCATTGGGATTTTTACTATTATGGCAGTCAATGGTGGCTTGATGTTGTTATATTTTAAGAGTTGAGGGTGAGTAAATAATGACAGAATTTTTATTTTTGGTCAACTGTCCCTTTCAGAGAAATAAAAAAATGAACAAATGAGATGATTACCTGCATGGTGTTGTGAAATGAATGTAAATTGTTTGACAGGTAAAATATTCTAGATTCATGTAAATTTGATAAGAAGTGTTTTAGGTCATATTGTTATTTTATTGTTGACTTAATGTTAATGTAATATTAACTTTTCATTGCAGACTTGGCGAATCAGAGCTCAGTTTGTAACAATGTTGAGATCTCTTATGATGAAATGGAGATATTTTGGGCTTCTTTTTCTCAAGAGAAATATCTGAGACAGATTAGAAAACAAAAATGTTCTATGTTATCTCATTGATATGTAGGAGAAATAGTTGAGATATTAAAAAGAAACTGATTTCAGTTTTTTTCCTATAGATCAATTCGTAAGACTTAGACAACGCTGGTCCGTTGCCGGTCCAGAGGAACTTCCTGTTTCAATTTTTAACACTAAACAAACATTATTAATAACCAAATCAAACATCTTTAAGGTTAAGTTATAGAAGGTTTATTGGCAACAACATAAAAATGATGTGGCCCAAACTTCCGGTAGACCTCCACGAAGAATCAGTTCCTGTTGAATAGTTTTAATTTAAAATACAATTATGATACAATAAAATATGAATTCAAATTAATATAAATTAAATAAAAAAATAAAGTGTTACCAAATGCAGACAGGAAGTTAACTTCGGGCCATGTGCGTGCGTCCGATGAAACAGAAATCAGAAGTCCTTCTGAAGAAGTGTTTATACTTTGCGAAGTGGTCGATACAGTAAGTAGTTCATCAAACAAAACTCTGAATATCGTGTTTGCCTTGCAAACATGTCTTTGTTTTCATACAAACCGAAATCAGACAACAAGATTAAAGTGTGCCAAATTGAAAAAGTCCCTTCAAGTTTTGTAAATAATACAAAACAGATCTTCAGTTGACAAACTTTGGTTGTGCGCCATCTGAAAATACATCATATAATATTCTCATTTACTGTACAGTAATGGGCAAATATGAGAACTTCTATGTATGCTTCAGAACATCACGGCATTGTAACCCAGTCCTTTGATCGGAAACCCTGTTTATCTGTAAAACAGGTGTGTCCAAGGTTTATGCCCTTCTGCTGTACATGGCACATTCTTCAACCCCCAACTCTCAAGCATGCACATGCATCGCTCCAAAAACACCCACAGCACGCGCCTAAAAAAACCTTCCCCTTACATTCACACCACAGGAACGTCTGGGGCACGCCAAAGCTTCATACACTGAACCATCGCCTGTATGTTTTCCCAGAAACACGAGCAGTTTCTAATTAAAGACGACGGGTCTGTTAAATGGCAGGACCTCGCCGCACTGACACGACTTTAGAGGCCCCTCTGCAGGGAACATTAATTCCAACTTCACTCCACCGTACCGCCTCTCTCATTTATGAACGGCTTATGAAACGTCTCTCCTCGCCTGATCTATTTTAACTGTCACTCGGAGGCACATTTCAACACCCCGTCACACAATGGAGCATTATGAATGGACCTTCAACTTTTTGTCAGCAATACTTTAAAAACAAGAGCCGGCCTGGATTCGGTGTCAGCTCGTTGCTATTTTTGCTGTTATTCTTTTCATTAGGCTTAAAGAGACTCACCATTATAACTGAACCCGTGTTTTTGATACAGCATGGACTGACAGCGAGAGAGCAAGGCCGATTAGACCTGCCAGTCACAGAAAAGTCCTGACCCCTGCTGTTTATTTATTCATTTAAAACCAAACTCGAGCTCAAGAGGAAATATGAGAGCAAAATTTTTGTTAAGAGTGAGAGTGTTGAGGGTGGAGGATTATATTGGTTTGCTGGAGGATGTTTTCATAAATACATTTATTCATTTGGCAGACACTTTTATCCAAAGCGACTTACAAGTAGGAGAGCATATAAACATTTTGTTACCACACTAAACAGTACCGTTAGTTTACAAGGCCATGCTACTAGGACGATTAAAGCTGGAGTAAGCAAAGGAGAGAATGAAGAATATTTTTTCTTTTTTGACACAAGACAGACAGTTATTGGTTAGTCAAATAAATGTGAAACAGGTATGTTTTCAGCTGTTTTTAGAAAGTTGTGAAGGATGCAGCAGTTCGGGTGGAGGCTGGCAGTTCATTCCACCACAGGGGAATCGAATGAGTAAAGATTTTTGCAAGCAATTTTTTGCCTCGCTGTGTTGGAACAACAGGCATCGGTCATTTACAGATCGTAGGTGACAGGAAGGGATGTAGACCAGGAGCAGTGAGTTAAGTCAAAGCCGTTATCGTTCTGAAGGCCAAAGTCAGATATTTAAACTTGATGCGGGCAGCAACTGGCAGCCAGTGAAGTGAACTCAGGAGGGGTGTTACATCGGTTCTTTTAGGGTGATTGAAAACTAGACATGCAGCTGCATTCTGGATCATTTGCAAGGACTTGACTGCGTTGGTTGGAAGGCCAGCCACTAGAGAATTGCAGTAGTCCAGTCTTGATATCAACAAATCTTGGACAAGCAGCTGAAAGGCATGCTCCGACATTGAAAAAAATTTTCAACTAGTCGTCGAACATCACCCTCAGGTTTCTCGCAGACTTAGTGGGTTTTATAGTGAGGATCCAAGCTGAATGGTAAGGTGGTGTTCAATTGATGGGTGGGCCGGTATAATTAGGAGTCCTGTCTTGGAGAGATAGGTAATGCTCTTTCATCCATGAAAAGATATACTGAAGGCAGGCAGAGATGGTGGGGTCATCTGGCTGAAAAGAGAAATAAAGGTGAGTCGCATCTGCATAAAAATGTTGTGAGAACCCATGTGCCTTTAAAATTGGACCCAGTGATGTTGTATACATAGAAAAGAGAAGAGGAGCAAGAACTGATCCCTGAGGAACTCCAGTTGTCAGCTGGCGTGATCTGGATGTCTCGCATCTCCAGGACACCTTAAGGGATCTGTCTGTGAGATAAGAGTCAAACCAGTTGAGTGCTGTCCAAGGATGCCCAGTTTGGAGAGAGTGGACAGCAGGATCTGGTGGTTCCCAATGTCAAATGCTGATAAGTGTACAAAAAAATAAGTGTCATTTGCGTGCCACCTTTACATACAAACACAGAGACAAATAATTCAGTGGTTTGGTAAATATCACAAAAATGAACAGATAAATTAACTTGTTTCAATAAAATCACAAACTTTTTTTAGCTAAAATGAATGTTAAAACTACTTACATTTACATAAATGCATTTGGCAGATGTGTTTATCCAAATCGATTTACAAGCTAAAAATATTTTGCTGCTTAACATTTTAAGGATACAATCAGAATGCCATTTAAGTCATTTCAACTTACTATTTTAAATGACTACTTTATCATTTTTTTACTTTACATATCAAAATAAGTATTAACTTTTTTCAAGCATTTTTATCCTTTTTCTTTACAGCATCCCACCTCCTGCCGATTTTAAATAGTGAATTAGCAAAACAACTTAATCTTATATACCTGATAAGATTAAAAACGCACACTTTATAGATAGTGTAAAACAATTGTTTCATACAACAACCTTTATTAAGGATTTCTGCAAAGCAATCCACTGTCTTCCTATAACAACTGAACACTGATCTCTATAGAAACCAGAATGCCAATTTAAGGTGAAAGATCAAACAATACTGCCATGTCAAAGATTCCCCAGACATCTATAGGTCAAAGCTATGCAATTAGCCAAAATGAGACCGTATAATCTCAGGCGGACCATATAATGGCCAGAACGTGAGGCTCCTTTACTTACGGTAAAATTGAATTTAGCCACTGTAATCCACTTAAGTGTGACTGGATTCTGTTGATCTGTATTAAGGTCAGGTGTCAGGCTACATCTTCTCTCAGACAAAGACCAACACGCTCACTTTCAGCTCCAAAACATAAAACTCCTTAATAAATAAGTTATTTAATAAATTGTTAAGAGTAAGTGTTCGGAGCAGAAATCATGAGCCATTTTCCCAGGGATTTAGCAGTTGAAAACATAGTGCTTATATAAACACTGCAGCAATATATTTTGTCCCTTCAACCCCTCATTTATCCCCCTTCAATCCAATGCACAGCTGCACACTAAATTCACAAGACTGCTAACATCTACATGGTGATAAAAGTCTTTAAAAAGCTTTGTTTCCAGCTCAAAATTGGATATAAAGAACCAGAGCTTTTAACCGCATGTTTACAGAGCCGCATATTTAAGAGGCCAAAACCTGCATAATGCGATTCCCCTTCTGAAAACTTTGTCTTTTTAAGCCACACAGCTAGCAAACAGCTGCAAAGCTGACGTGATCAAACGCAGCCCCCCGATGCATAATCAAGCCAAGCCCCTATGGTCCCCGCTCCCAGCTATATACAAAACTCAAAATATTTCAAATAAAGAAAAACAAAAAGCCAAGGGTCCAGCTGAGACCTTGTGGAAATATGCTTTCAAACAAACACTTGAACACTCCAAATGTAACACAATGACCAATTAAATAAAGAGGTTTTTCTCCACTCTGACCACTTAGGTCATCTCTCTCTCTGAGGTGTGTGGAGCCGGATCAGCCCAGAGGAAGAACAGCAAAGTCCACAGGGAAACGGATAAAAACCCACAGCGTAGATGTGAAGACAAAGACTAAATGGGAGAGATCATTTGTTTGCAACACTCCAAAGCCCTACATGTCACACACGCATGCACAAACACACACAAACCAAATGTAATGTCCCACTTTAGAAAACAAGACACACACAGATCACTCAAAACATTTCTCGCACTGAAAACGATTATAAGGCCTTCAGCGTAACTGCGGATGCCAATTAGCTGGAGCAGAGATGTTGTCTGCTGTAACAAGGATTTGGAACATTGACGCATTAGCTTCGATTTGTTACAAAGACAAAAGAAGACAATATTTGATAGTGGCGGCGCCCGCAGGTAAACTCTGTGCAATTTTAGGAGGAAGATGCATGATTGCGAGACACTGAACATCACATGCCCTAACCAAACGCCTCTCTCGCGGCAAATTGATACTGCATCATCTTTACTGCTCCTAACCGCCCGCTAGAGCAAGAGGTGCCTTCACGCTCCCGCACAAGAGATGAGAACTGATGAAGCTATTTTCTCTCTGATAAAGGGTGGGTGTACGCCACAGGACAAACACAATAGGACGCTCGGCAGGTAAATTACACCCCTTGCCACATCGTAATCACGGTCGTCGTTTCCAGCTTGATATCACTCGAGAGATCGCTTCCCCCTCGATCAACCCCGTGTGC
The DNA here is from genome assembly GCA_008369825.1 of Triplophysa tibetana. NCBI lineage: Eukaryota > Metazoa > Chordata > Actinopteri > Cypriniformes > Nemacheilidae > Triplophysa > Triplophysa tibetana. The sequence continues at coordinate 6,183,747 of CM017898.1, forward strand.
TTCTCTGTGCATCTCACAAGCGTGTTTTTTCTTTAAAGAGATGGATGTCCAAGGGGGCTGTACCTCAGGTCTCGCTCGCAAGTGCTGTTTTTCATGAAGTGCGGGGCAACGGACTGTTTTGACACTGATTTGTTCTCCCGACTCCCCTGGCAAAAGTTCACCAGTCTGGGAAAAGGCTGTCAAAACAGAGGTCGTCCGCGGCCAAACATTCACAAATCAGAACCAGACACAGCTGAGGTCAAAATGTCAAGAGGTCACGTAGGCGCAGAAATGAGGTCTCTTTTACCTCATTTTACTCATCAGATTTAAGCGAGACCGGTGACGCTCGCATAAAAATGCAATCGCCTCTTTGCCCGGGGAAATAAAACAGGAGCATTTGTATTTTATGAATGCATTGCGCTTAAGATCTCGTTCTCAGAGGAGCTTGAGGAGAGATTGAGTGCGGAAACTATATCTATCCTTCACAGCTGCCCCATTAAAACATCTCACCACTTACATTTACATTCTTTGTGGATGCTTTCGCTGCGAAGCGCGAGCGCCAAGTCCCGGTTCAGGTGTAGGTAAGCATACAAAACGGATAAAGTGCTTTATCGATCAGGGTTATCACCTGAAGTCCATTAATACACAAAAACGGTAAACGTATAAAAGCAAACCTGAGAGTTTAGTGCACACTCTTTGATCTGGCTAGAGTTCATGTAATCCCATTGAAGTGCACACACAACAAATTACTATCATGGGGAAAATTCACGATAATAATATCACAGTGATGTCTATTAAACTACATATGGATTCCCCTTTTTTCAGCCAATGATTTACTGTAGAGAGGCAGAGAGAGTGAGAGAGAGAGAGAGGCTGCATGTTAGCTGCAAAATATGTGTCTGCCTGTCACAACATTAGAGAAATCAATGAATCTCCTCTGACCTGATGTTTCCATTATATGTTCATACCATTATATTATTATATCCCTTTAATCTGCTACTTAATTGTATATTTAAATGTACATTTACCACTTTAATATTGCACTACATACATCACACTTTATTTATTTTATTACTATAATTATCTTTCATTTGTTTGTATACATACTTGCACCATTTGTACGCCGCCCAGATGCAAATGCTTTGGCAATAGGAACGTACATTCTTTCATGCCCTAAAGCACACTTAACTTGAAATTGAGAGAGTTTGTAAACACTGCGAATCGTAGGGCAAAACTTGAATGGTTGCCAATTTACATAAATGTATTATATTATCAAATGTGTATTGTGTGTATGTGTAGTAAACACTCTAGTATATTACATTATTAACTATAGTAAGGTTAAAAGAACTATAGCTTCTAGGAATGTGTACAACAGTTAACTGAAGTAAATACTATAGTACTTACTATTCAAACACTGTATACTACACTGTATTATTTAGTAATTATTAGAACACTTTACTAAAGTAAATACTATAGTACACTGTCATATTTACTACAGCAAGGTTAAAAAACACAAAGTATTCAGTAAATCATACAAAAGTTTGCTAAAGTAAATACTAGTGTACACTGTAGTATTTACTATAGAAAGATTCTAAAACACTAGAAATGAGTTATTATATTACAACAGTTCACTAAAGTAGATACTATGGTACACTGCAGCATTTACTATAGTAAGGATTCAAAAACACTTTAGTGTCCAGTCCTTTTTACAATAGTTTGTTGACATAAATACTATAGTAATTACTATCGTAACGTTAAAAAACACTATAGTATCTAGTCATTTTTACAACAGTTTACTAAGATAAATAGTACGTACCGTAGTAAGACAAAAAACATCAATTATTATAATAGTTTATTAAAGTAAATACTATAGTACACTGTATTATTTTCTATAGTGATGTTCAGAAACACTATATTATCGTGTCACATGTACAACAGTTAACTGAGATGTTATTACTATAATAATACAAAAACTTGTTGTATTTACTATAGTAATGTTAAGAAACACTATAGTAACACTTGTACAACAGTTTACTGAGATAAATACTACAGTATCTGGTCACTTTTACAAAAACGTTCAATAGTAAATACTATAGTACCCAGTAGGATTTTTCATGTGTTATGAGCCGTGTAAAATATACATAAGTGCAAAAATGGACACTCTACGAGGAGAACGAGACAGCAGGTCTGCATAAAGTGTGCCATTTGGGACACTGTCTCCCTTTATGCCCACTACAAAAGGATCACATACTTCAACGCAGGAGACCGAGAAATGGAGAAAGGTATTACATTTTAAAACTACCCCTGTTTCAGTCAGCCGTATAAGAAAGTTTTAGCGAGGATGGAAAGTGCTTGTAGAAAATCTTAAGAGCTACCTTCTCCAAGCCGGGTCTGTATCTGCCTGTAGGCTATCAGAAAAAAAGGGTCAGCAAAGCTTCAGAGACTTGTTCAGCGCTCTCCATTTCTAATCAGTCTGAACATGCAGCGCTGAAGAGGGGTGAAATCTAAACACAGTACACAAGAATGTGATCCATCGCTGTTAAATGCTCTTTTCTCTCATTACACAAGAAACAAAGACTACAAGATTGAAAACATCCTCTCTCAGGACTCCGTGGGTTGTTAATGACGGAAACAAAGCAATTGAGAGAAAAGCCAGCAGATATTCAGACTCGCTGAGATTTCACACACAAGGGGTGGCAAGTGGGCTCATTTTCAAAAGAGGATAATCAGACGGGCTTAAACTGAAACTGGTGTGTTTAGATTTGGATTGTTTCGGGGCGACTAGACGTCTCCTGCCACAGGTGTATGGGACACCAAGTTCTTTCACACGCTCCTCCATTGCAAGGTGACAGGCTAAAACGGCATTTAGCGGCACAGCGCCCAGGCTAGGAGAGAGATAAGTGCAAAGTTGGGTGGCAGGTGTGAGGCATTTGATTGAGTCCTCAACCGAATGAGGCGGGCAGTGACAGGAAGGATAATTAACCTTCACCGGACAGATGAAGGGAGGAGGAGAGCGTTTCAAGGCTACTTCAACCACCGGCTGAAATTAAAATCTTTCAGGTGTTAAGAAATGAGAGAGAAGTCTCAGACTCGATGAAGCCTTCTCACCTGATTCAACACTTTATGAGGAGAAGGACCTTGGGGAGAAACTTCCTCAAACACAATGTCACGCCTGTGCAAGTGTGAAAAGTGGGATTGCACTTGAACTTTTTCATGCAAGAAGAATACGCACTCTAGGCTACATCCACAATCTTCCGAACGAATGTGAAAACAGTTGTTAACAACAACTATTGTCTACACAGAATAATTCAGCTCTCGTTTAAGGTTTTCCCTTAAAAGTCATAATAGTAACAAACTCAAACTCTAATCTTTACACTAAAGATAAGATGCTGTACATTGTGGCACACAGCAGTGGTATATAGAATTGCTGTTCTACCGTATTTGAAGTGATGCTTTCATAAGTTAACATTTCGGTTTTATCTAAATTTAACTATTTTCCCATTTTTCCATTTCTCTCTGCTTTAAGTCTCACCAACCGGAAACTGTGTGATTTTGACTGTGAAACGCGCAGTCACACACGTATACACCCCATCGCATCCAGAATATAAGTTTCTGTTTACAAAACATGTGTCTGTGTACTGTGCATTTTAATTTGCTATTTATAAACGCATTTAAGAAAAGGATAAAATATTAAATGAATAAACATTTATATATTATTTAAATGAATGCTAAATATTGATAAATACATCCAAATATTTTCTAGATATGTAGAGATGTATGCGTTTGTGTTTATAAATAAAACATTAAAACACTTCACAGATATAATCTTTAAACACAAACTTTAATCCTGTATGATTGATCGCATTTAAAGGATTAGGATTAAAGATGGATGTGATTGATAGTGTTATTTTCAAACTCATATCGCAAAAATATGCCGCTGTACTTTTTGGGATCAATAACAGTGAAATCTAAATCTGTTATTGTGACAGCCCTAGTTGACTTTTTCGGTTAAAAATGTTAAGTGTACAAAAAGGTCATTCAAAATCATAAGCTTGCAATGATGGTTGGTTGCGATGACACAGTTTGATGTAATTCGGAAAAAATCTTGCAGTTTTTTGTTTTGAACAGAGAGGGCGACATTGAAGCAAAAGTTAAAACTATTTAATGTTATAAAAGTATTATTTGTATTTACCCTCAATGCAGTTAACTAATGTTACCAAATGAAAACTTTAGATTTATCTGGATGAATTTGGACCTCATTGACTGCAAAGCTTCAGTGGACATTTCCAAGTCATATATTCTGTGAAACCTCAAACAGCGAAACTACTGCAGGAAAATGTTTAAATGCTTCATGCTTCATGCTTCAGGCTTTCCAATCTCATAATGTCCCTAGCACAGATTGTTTTCAAAATGCACTTGGATGAATATAAATATGGATATACTGTATTCCCTCGTCAGTCCATTAGTAAACTACTCAAATAGTCAGATCAGCAGGACATCCAAAATGCAGTGTTTGGCTTCTCCAGAAACATAATATGAGGTTTGAAACTTCAGCATAACATCCAACAGAAAATATGACTCTGAAATGTCCATTCTAGTCATAAGATCAAATATTTCAGTTTTGATCAAACCTCTTGCTACCTCTTCTCAACCCAACAAAACTTTCGTTTTCATATTTAAGAAGCTAAGCTGTCTTTAAGCAGGCTACAGAGAATCTTTGACATGGCCTCATAACAATCTACAGGAAGGCAGATGCTAAAAGGCAAAGAGATGGTTACGAAATCAAACCCAGTGAACAGCATCTCAAGGGACAATATTAACAGCTGCAATGCATCTCAGATGTTAAGAAAGATTTATGTCATGTAGAAAGGCAGCATGTTCACTTTTTAATAACAGTTTCAATGAGCTAAATACATTTTTGTGTGAAGTTAACTGGGGATAAAGCCTATCGAGACAACCTCTCCCTCCCTCCCTCCCTCCCTCCCTCCCTCCCTCCCTCCCTCCCTCCCTCCCTCCCTCTCTCTCTCTCTCTCTGAGAGGTGTATGTGTATGTATGCACAAAATCTTCACTTGCAAGAATGTATGCAGGTTATTGAAATGCACTTCTGAATGATTCAAAAGTGGAGATGCATACATATATCTACTATAAACAGTGTAAATGAAAGCGTAACCTCACACTGGAAGCCTGCGATATCATTGAACAAATCTCTCACATCTGCTGGAGAAATCTGCAGACAGCCAGCTAAAGTGATCACATGGTATCACCACAGGAGAGATAACGCTAGCCATTTCCGCAAAGCTGTGTGGGAGCCGATACTTGAAGGACAAGTGTGGGATTTAAAAGAGTTAAAGACAGGAGACGATCCACATCGCTTCTATCAGGACACCTGGAAAATGACCCCATATACACACAGTAGACGATGGCAATTACCAGAACACTGTGAGGCAAAGCTGTAAAAAAGAACTCAGTTAGTTGACCTTCACAGTGTGCGCTCACCAACGTATATACTGTATAGTACAACATAAATCAACGTTCATTCTCAGACTTTCATTTCCAGAGGAGTAAAGCTGTATACAGTAACAGTTTAATAGTTTACTAAGATTTCCACTACATTACCAAAGTATTTGGGGGGATCTGTACGGATTTACATCTATGCACTTTCAAGCCATCTGCAGTGCATTCCAGATAAACATTTTATCCGCATGTGTAGACAATAAAAAACATAGTGTACATAGTTTACAGGCGAACATCATGTACATACACAAATAGTTGATGCATTAGCTAACATGAACTAACAAGGGGCAATACTTCTACAACATTTATTAATATTAGTTCATGTTAATAACACGCTATTGAAAACAAAAGGCTTAGCTGTTAAAATTAGTTATTCCGCAATGAACGTCTGTACACACGAATCATAATTATGAATACAATTATTTTTTCTGCAGAACACAAAAGAAGATATTTTGAAAAGGGTTGGTAATTGAAAACTGTCTCCATTGACTTTCATAGGTTTGGTGTCCATAAAATAGACGTCAATGGGGACGTCAATTTGGTTAGTAGCGACATTTTTCAAAATATCTTCTTTTGTGTTTTTCAGAAAAGGAGATCACACATGTTTAAAATGATACAATTTTCATTTTGAAGATGAAATATCCCTTTTAAGGGACGAAGAGAATGCAATCTTTTACATGCAGAAATTTCTTTCTATAATCATAAATCAAACAACTATAAATCCAGTTATCTATTCCATTTTTAAAGTCCTGATTAAACAACTACAATTTAACTGTTTGGTTTTAAATTCCTTTTGGGCATCAAAATTACTCACATTGGGTTGAATCTCCTCTTTGTCTTAATGTCATCTTCCACTTTCGAAGACATTTTTTTCCCTTTTCTGACTCATGTACAATTAAATGTGAAACATTATTTACTATAAATTGAAGAGAGGTTTTCAACAGTACGCATACTTTACCTCAAGCACAAATTCCTTTTTATTCCCCGATTCATTGAAAGCCCTTTCATTTCCTTCACAAATGAAGCACATTGAAATGTCTTCATGCATCTCAAATTTCTCTTTGACAGTCAGATAAGAGACCATAGGGAAAAGCGTGTTCATTACCACATTAAAGTCTTCCATTTTAATAGCAACGCACCACCTGCATCACACAAACAGATTTTTAAAGGATTAATCTTTTCACGTATATTCCTTTCAGTTTGCTAGTTTGGAATATTTTGCACTTCCACAAACGCTCTTTATTTCACAATGGTTAAAACAATTCAGACACCCACAAAGTTCTTTTCCCTTGAGGGCAATTCAGCACAGCAGCTAAAGGAGTTTTCAAGCCGCAACTTCGAAAAGCGCAGCAACCCGCCATTAAACGACCACATCAAGAGAATCAAAAGCTCTCTCTGCACATGCTTCGGGATTTTTTATTTTACACCACGAATTGGGTCCAGATTGGATTTCCAACAAGTCGCCATGTGGCTCTTTTTAGTCTAGCCGGGTTTCCACTGTGGCGAGAGGAGAAAGAACATAAAGCAGGCTGTGTTGCGTCATTCAACAACTCAAGTTATTTTTGCCAAACTGTATCTTTCCTGTCTTTCTATTGTATTTGTACATAGTTATAGATGATAGACACGGTATGTTTGTGCATATGTACTTTTCTTCGAAAAAGCTTTTGTGGTCGGAGCCGATAGCTTCTCTGAAACTGCTATCCGGGGATCCCAATTCGATTACTGGCATGAGGTCCTTTTCCGATGCCTTCTCTTCTGTCCTGCCTGTACTTTCTCGCCTCTATAAAAAAGTCATAAAAGGGCCAAAAATATAATAAAAAAACAAATGCTTTTGTGGAGCACCTGAGACCGAGTGACCAACAATCCCTCGCCATACAAGCGTGAAAGCCTCTATGAGAAAAACCCTGCTGCCGTTTCATTGCCCACTCGCAGGGCCATATGGAAGGCTGTAGTTCTCAAAACCCATAAAGTTAACAAATCACCATAACGGCCTCCGCAATCTGCCCTGAGAAAGTTCCTGAGTGACTTCTTGGATATGGAGCAGGCCCTTTATTTGTCATGCACGGACAGCAAGGGCAGGCCAAACCTTGAGTTTTGAATCAAATCAATGATGTTATGAGGCATATTTAATTGCATATAAATCCATTATTTCTTGTTAAGCGAGGCAATCCACTCACTGGAGGGAATACTGCCGTCATTACAAGTCTGGAATGAGTAAAGCCTTGGCTAAAAAAAGAGAGCATGATCTGTTTATTTTGTGTGGCTGAGCAGATTGCTGGAGCATGATGATGGCAGTGTCTCTCGGGTGAGGAGAGAAAGACACCCCGGACCTCAAGGACCCCACGCCGAACCTGTCTTCTGTCCACCAGCTCGGACAGAAGGTCAATGCGGATGCCAAAAACTGCCCTCTAGAGATTCAGCCTACAGTTTCAATCCTGCTAATACGGTTTCATTTAATGATTACAATTAGGTAATTGCCCATACAGATCTGGCCTGAAAATTGCTCTTAACAAGCATGTCACATTGAAATATTGCACTCAGGGAAATAGCGACAATGCAAATGGGTGCAATTCACTCTGGCAAAGCCTTTCGTTTCTAGGAAAGATCTGCTAGTTAGAAAAACACGCGCTGTGAATTGTGAAAGGCAAGTCTGAGGCCGCAGGAATTCATAAGACATGTGAATTGTACTAAAATGTATGATTATTACGAGAAACCAAGGGCGTAGATTTGGTTTGAACATTGGGGGGGTTGAACGTCCCAGATAGCACACGAACATCACGGAGACGTCTATTTGATGTGTGTGTTTACATCTTGAAGACGTATTTTTTAGAGTGTTTGCTCATCTGCAATACGTCTATAGGACGTTTCCTGTTAGAAGCTGTCTTTAAGATGTAATGATTTAGAATGTATGTTAAACTGACATCTTATAGATGTCTATCAGATGTTAGTAAACAGCAGATGCTTTCCAGATGAAGTGATCTTTAACAGACATCTTGCAGACGTATGTGCTATCTGGGGTTGTATGCTGCCTGTTATTTTATTTTTATTTTTTAATGTGTATTGTTATTGGAAAATTTGACTTTTCTACCCTGCTGCTATATTTACCTCAAATCTGTTAAAAAAAACTTGTTAAGAGATTATACACCTCATAACGTTATGAAATTCGTGTATAATCCTCATTCATAAAATTCTAACATAGAAGAGATATAAAAAGAAAGAAATTAAGTATTGAAAGCGCCAGTAGGCGGCAGCGATTCACTGTTTTAATGAGTGAGCTACTTAAATTATTCATTCATCCAATTCGTTCGAAAGTCAGATTATTTTAGGAAGAAAACAAAAATCAATGTGAATACTTTTGTCATTGATAATTACAGAAACTATTGAAAAATGAACTAACAAAACAGATGGCTGCTTTGGTAACTTGTTATACTGATAGTTATAGCTAAATACATTGCAATGGATTAGCTAGCTAACATATATCGTGTGTACTTAGCTATTATTACACAATATTCTCATACCTCATTCTCAGTACATGCTTTATTTTGTTTGGCATCCCTCTCGGACCAGCAGTTAAATATAGTCCGCTGTGCAGCGCTTCTCTTCATTTTGCGCGTACGTTAAATTACCCGCGTGCTCTCCCATTCAAACACCACTCGCGTTGTTTTGGTGAAAGTGCGAATCTTTGGTTGGACGTTACCAATCGGTTCAATGGAGGGGGAGTATTTTTTGTCTAATTTATTATGACAAACTCATTTGATTAGGAACACAATTATCATCACAAAAAAAGTAATTCTACTTATTTTTCATTTGATCTACTGTGATTTTCATGTTGAAATATTGGAGGGGTTGTAACTGATGGATTTGAATATTGGGGGGGTTACCTCCCCCCCATCCCCCCCACAAACTACGCCCCTGCGAGAAACAATAATAAACTAAATTTAATAAACCGTCACTTGGGCAAAAGCATATCACACTAAAGATTGTACAAATTCATACAAATTAGCCACCTTGTGAAAAAACGAATGCCATGAGATTGTGTTGACAAGGTAAGATGTATACAACACTGGTCCGGAAGAACTTCCTCTTTCAGTTGTTTGATAGGGCTGTCATGAAACACTAAGGGTGGTGAGGACATGGAGACATAGGACCCAAGTGCAGACAGGGAGGTAAGGGTTAACAAGACTATACTAATAAATAATAAAATACAAAACAAACACCCACGAGGGGGTAACATAACAAAACATGGAACAAGAACAGTAACAGGAACAAAGACTAACTAAACTACAGGACCAGACTAGTAACACATCACTACAAAATAAACTAGACTCACTGACAAGACAGGAACTCACCCACATGACACAAACAAGGAACCAGCACAAGACAAGAGACACTAGGTCAATATATAGGGATCAAACACAGGGGGGAACAGGTGCAGGGGATGAGCACTCAGGGGAAGTTAATTAACACAAACTAGGAAACAGGAGGGTAGGAACGAAGACGCGACTCGGGAGAGTATGAAAGGCCACAAGGTCAAAAACATCTCTCCCCACATGAAACAAAGGATTCTGTATGATTCCACCTCAAAACTAAGAATTACCTAACAAGAAGAGGTGGAATCATAACAAGGGCTGCCAAACAGTTTATATTTTTCCAGAATAAAAGTTTGTGTTTACATAATATATTTCTGTGTACTGTGCATATTCAATTTGTAATTATACACATGCACGCATATATTAGATTTTATTTTATATATAATTTAAATTGAGGGTATATATAAATAAATAAATGCAAATATTTCCTAAATATGTTTACGTGAATGTGTATGTTTTTATAAACACACAACAAATATGCATAGTAAACAGACATTTGTTATGTAAAAACAAACTTTTATTCTCGATCTGAGAAATCAAGGTTAATTCTTTGAAAGCTCTATTTTTAAAATTGGCCAAGCGTTTGAACAGAATACAACCTACAGAACATTTAAAACTGAATCAAAATGTTAAACATTTATATTTAAGATATACTCATATATGTAAGATTTTTTTTTTTTTTTTAATGAAACCAGAAGTGCTGCTCGACCACTGTTGATTGTTGTGTAGTGCTCTATAGGCTGTTAAACTAAATAAAAAATATGAAAAAAATTAAGATGAAAGATGGCTACCGTAAACTGAATTTCTAAAAAGTTTCTATATACATTGAAATGTGAATCTTGGAATTTTTTTTTACCTTTGCAAAAGTTATCTTATAAAACAAAAGTCTAAGAGGAAAAAATCTGGTACACACTTCATTGCTTTTTTCTGAAAATCTGCAGCTGTCTGCCTGCAGATATAGATTTCTAAACAGTTGTGTAATAAAGTAGTAATCAAATAGTACGTCTGTTATTATCTGTAGTCTGAAGCTGCCCTTTTCAAAAGCACGTAATAATTAGGATTAGTGCAATTACGGAACATTAACATACTTTTGTAAAGCAATTAAAAAATGAGACTTCACGTTTTGGGGTTAGTTGAGGATTGTATAGGGACAAACTTATAACTGCACAATAAAAACCCACAAAATCAAAAAACACATCATATGGACGGATCATTTTTTTGTCTTTGGCAAAACTAAATGGCAAAAATCAAGCCAACAGCTCATTCCAAGAAAAACTCTTCTTCCATCCATTAGGAAATATACTTTGAACATGGGAACCTGTCACAGTGAGTTTGGAAGTGTGCATTAATATGGATTCCATGGGAACGACCCGCTCCGGGGATCTCAGCCCAGTCCATTTCACTCTCTCACAGGACAGAAACGAGACACGTCACACAGCCCTGCCACAAGATTAAAGGCTTTCTTAAAAAAAGAACCACCATTTCCACCGTTGCCTGTCATGCGTCCCTCTCTGGAGACCGTCACTCAAATGGACCCTTCAGCGGAACGCACAGGCTAATTATCATGCGGAGTGCATGCTGGGATGCGTACATGGTCGAAAGGGCAGAGCTCGCAGGTGCGGGAAATGAAAACCAGACGGGGAACATGACGAGGTGTCACTCATGGAGAATAAGGAATCACGCCCACGTTCGATATTTCAAACTTTATTGACAGTCGAATGTTACAAAGCAGCTGCAAATCAGGCCTGTACAAACTTAGAAACGAAAAAGCAAAGGCCACGTCTTCAAAACCGACTGAGAAAGTTTCAGGAGGGGGTGTGGGGTGAGGAATCGAAAGAGAATGAGAAAATAAACATCATTATCCTTCACAGAAGGATGTTACGAAGCCCCCCGGCAGAAGCCGTATTACAAAGGAAACAGCGCAGTCATCAGTTTAGGCGATATGTAAATTTGTTTTTAGTTGCATCCAAGGAATTACACCTCGACGGCTTTAATATCTCTTTCTTTTCGTCTCTCTGCCGCTAAAACAAACAGCAGGTCATAGCTCCGGCCATCTGTTGCTCGGATTTTTCGTTCCACACCTGCTTGGGTTCCACCATGTGGCCCATCTCCTCCTTAAATTTAAAGGGAACCTCCGCGCTCAATGCTAATCTGGAGGCAAATATAAACATCTTACAGACACAAGGTCCAAAGAGGCAAACGTAAAAGGATAAAAACATCCAGCCCAGCGCTGTGTAGCTTGTCGGGCGAGTTGTAATCCAAAAGCTGACCAGAACGCTGTTGCTGCTGCGCGAGAAAGGTTGGATGCTGCGCTCAGCACGGCTTGAACTCTTTCAGGAGGAGTTCGGCTCAAGGCCTTTGGAGGCAGCCAGCATCGCCCGAACTTTAGCCATGAGGTCCTGTGTGGAGAGAGAAACAAAGAAAAGTTAGAGCATGCGAAAGGTCATCAGAGCGCGATCGAGTATTAATCATTGTATAAGCACAGGAAAAGAAAACAAACATGAATTCATAAAAACATGGCAGACTACTGTGTGAGATTTGAAATTCAGATCCCAGCTGCTAAATCTGGATAAGAATGCCTGCTAGCATTTTGTAGAAGATCCAATCAGGATCCGGGACTGAATTCCCGCTCTTCAAACCCCTCTGCTCATCCTCCTTGATTTACAATGCATGCAAAAAGCCTGCAGGGCCGTTGTGATGCTGGAGATGTACTGCGTATACAGTTTTCATAAATATATTGCATAACGGCAAGAAAATATTATGGTAATTGCAACAAATTCCTTGTTTCGACAAGACTCTCGGTTGGCTTAAATACAATAACATTTAAACATTTACGTTCACTATCACTTGTAATTATTTAACAATTTTTTTTTTATATTTACATACCTTTGTATTACCTTTATGGGATTTATGTTGTGACAAAAAAATACAGACGAGAAAACATATTTTATTATCTTCAGGAGAATCACCCGTTGCCTATACTTGGCAGAAATGTTCTCCTCCCGTTTTGATTTATGACCCTGAGATGCTTTTTAAACAATAATGAGGGAGTTCCTATCTATGTAAGGCTCTGATTGGAAATTCATTAATTTATATAAAAAACAATGAAATAACATTTTACCGAAAAATATAAAAAGAAAATAAATTGTAGACAGTTATGCACACAACTTCAGATCAAAAGCCACTTTTGAACATTAGTGTTTATATGAATGCATTCCCTCTCACAAACATGTCACCATTAATAAGATAAAATGGTTTGATACATTTCTGCCTATTAGTGACGGTGGCGACTTCAACACCTTCCTCTGACACATCCTGTAGATTACATATCAAATCAGTCAAATAATGCGTTGGAACAGATGGCAATGCAGTTGTCATATAGGCAAGGTTTGCTCATTTATGTGTCCTGAATGAATCTACCGCCACCCTCCGCCCCCTCACCCAGCCACGAGAAAGTTATTAACCCAGAAATTCCAATAAAAACTGCAGCTAAATGAATCATTAAACAAACAAGTCAAGAGAAGCGCAGGCACCGGCATGTTTTACCCTGCAGCAAGGGACTGCTGATGTCCTTCACAGGAGTACAAAAAGATGATGATGAAAATCCTTCTGGAGGACTAAAACCGCTAAGACACTACAAAAAATACTGGTGATGCTACAATGACCAATAAGGACTATATCAGGGTTTCATGCTGGTTGGACAGTCGCGCATTATTTTATAAAAAGCTACAAAGGAGATGCACCTTACGATCCAAAACTACAACTAAATCAGTCTCCCGCTGAGATGAACAGGCGTAACTATTCTTTCCGCTCTACAATCTGCTAAATGAGATCTAAAAATATACTACAAAGTATTTCGACAAATATACTGTAAATATGTCCAAAGGTGTTACAGCAAAAATGAAAAATAAACGAACAATGTAGATAAATTTGTATTATCATATTAAATAATGTTTTATAATTTGTATGATATCTCTTATTATATCTCTTATTATAGGTCCTACAAACAGTAACTGTTTGTTTTCTACTTTTTGGGTAAGTCACACCATAGGACACATGTACTGGAGATCCGTCAAATGCATTATGACTACAAGATTAACACAAAGGCAATTCAGAGGATTGTTGCTATTTTACGTTGTTGGAATTTCTACGATTTTATTCGTACAATTAAGTATGACCTGCACCAGTGGTTTGGTTTCTAGCTGTGGCTTCAGCATTACGATTTTCTATGTTCTGTACAATTCGCATTATACTCAGGTATGCAAATTAGCCACCTTGTAAAATAGTGACGAATTTCTAGTGACGATCAGGATAAAATCTCTGATCGTAATATGCATATACGGTACATTCGAATCATAGCGGTGAGCTGGGATAAAAGCCTCTGAGCCTTTATAATGACCCCAGTAGATTATTGCATCTTCACCATTATCAGAGTTCATAAAAAGTGAAAGTAAAAAATGACTCTTTGAAGGGAGGATGTAAGAATGTGCATGCCCATTTCTCTCACAATAAGCACATATCTTCTCGCTATCCGACTACAAAATAAAACGGATCTGGAAATATAAGTGTAATTGGCACTCCTTTTCTAGCTATTCGGGTCCGATTCTTACATTCTGACACATAACTCATATTCTTATTGTTCGAGTTCAAAGTATGGCTCCTCCACTTCCAAGTTCAGAGAGGTGGCACTCTGGTGACCGGCCCTGGTCATTAAAAAGCAATTTTGAAGAATGCTCCAAAAAGCTCCTAAATTCATCCATCTACCATTGAAATCTTTCTTTTCATGTCTCTGCCTTTGCACTCCTATACTCACCCCTGCTTTTTAAAAAGACTTGGAGTCGGTATGAGTCATCTTCCTATCCTATCGCTCTCCTTCTTTGTCTCATTCTTACCCTGCACTTACGCTCTTTAACCAAGAACTAATAACCTGCCCGAGGGCCCCCATAAACACTTTCTAATCATAGCATCAGTCACCTGCCGGCCATCCTTAACACGGAATGGCCTGAATTTTAGGGACAGAGGAGCAGTTGTAAACCGCATGAAATAAAGCAACCATTGTGCTCCACAGGAAGCGTCATAAAACAGTCTCCCTTGTTGTTGGGCTGACGGGCAGATATAAAGTTCATAAAATCCCAAGGGAGCAGTGCTGAGATGGAGAACATGCTTTCCCCTGCCATTAATGTTACAGCTTTTTCATTTGCGCTTGTAAATCCCCATTTCCAACAGAGAGCCCCCTGAGAGCACTTCTTTCTCCGTCAATAGCCGGGGACGCAGATGTCAGAGCTCCGGTGTTCTCCTCCGGAGGATCTGAAGCAGTCGAGTGAGGCAGGGCTGCAGATGAGGATCAAACCAAGCTGAGCCCAAACCTGTACTGGAGTCTACGGGTGGTCCGAACTGCCTGGATGGAAGACGGTAACGGGGACAGAGGAACTTGCAACTGAAGCGCAGGTCTGCGCAAGCCTGTCTGCCTGTAGTTATTTGTCAAGGTTAGAAGTGATGCAGCCGACATGGGCAGCGGTAGCTGGTTTTAATAAAAGCCAACATGCTTCTGCTAGACGGCGCCCCCGGTTGTCCTGTTCTAGTTCAGAGGTGTCAAACTTGATTCCAACAAATAACAATTCTGTCAACATTTCTCTGAGGTAAAAACCTGTGTATTTCTTGTGTGTTATGTAGAACACAAAACCTATATGTGACCCTTGACCACAGAACCAGTCGTAAATAGCACAGGAAAATTTTTCATAATCAGCAAAAATACATTGTGAGGGGGAAAATTACCGATTATTCTTTTAGCCAAAAACCATTAGGATATTAAGTAAACATCCTGTTCTATGAAGATATTTTATTTTATCAATATTTTGTTTTTTTTGCATCCTCAGATTCCAGCTTTGTAAGCAGTTGTTGTTCCGCCAGATAGTGTCCTATCCTAACAAACAATATATCAATAGAAAGCTTATTTTTTCAGTTTACAGATGATCTAGAAATCTCAATTTCGAAAATTGACCCTTAAGACTGGTTTTGTTGTCCAGGGTCACATATTTAGAGAAATATCTCAGAGGTATGGTCTCCATACAATGGAGGTCAATGGAGACCAACGTTGTTTAGTTACCGACGTTCTTCAAAATATCTTCATTTGCGTTCTATAGAAATAAGAAAGTCATACAGGCATGCAATGACATGAGGGTAAATAACGAGAAATGAATAAAGGACTGTTCTGGTTGGCTTCTTTTGTCAAATACCTGACAGCTTGGTTAAGTTTGTTTACCTTCTATTTTAAACATGACTGTTACAGTATAACCTCCAGCCGTCTTCGTTAAGCAGTCGTGGAATAAAAATAAAAATAAAGGTATACAGAATAAAACGTTCTCTGCATTTCATTCCCGACACATGAGGCCAGGGATCAAAACAAGGCTGAGGAGACTGACAGCTGCATCGAATCAGCACGCCGTTGCGACAAGCTCCTTTCTTCCATCAACATACACACGCTCACATAAACACAGCCGCCCCTGGTGACAGGGTCAAGAAACCAAATCACTGTATTTCGCAGTTTCAGCACGTAAAGGCCAGCAAACAAAGGCCACTGAGACCCACTTTAAATTATATACATTAAAGCCTTACTAAGCGTCGAAGGTCTCATCACCTTTTTAACACACTTCAGTTTTCACCCTTCGGCAATAAATTTAACCAAGGAAAAGTTTTTCAAGCTTATCACAGTGTTAGGAAGGCAGCACTGTATTGATGTTTCTCAAATATTAAGGATGGGGGTTTGTTTAAACCTCTAAACACACAGAAGTAAACTTCATTTAGCCTGAAAACTTGAGCTTGATGTACAAACTTTGAAAATGTGAGCTTTACGTCTATATTTTTTGTAACCCTTTTAATCACTTTTATAAAGCTGATGTGTTGACATCACAAAAATATGTTCATACTTAATTCTGATTGGTCCTCTCTCGAACATGTATTTTACAGTAAATTGTGATTGGTCTGATCTTCATTACATATTTATAAACACTTAACAGCTTTCTTGCTGCACAGTCATGTTTTTTTCTTGTGTGTTGTCGACTAAAATGGGACAGAGGCTGTAATGTCAATGACAGAAAACTGTCTACCATAAAAACTAGAGATGCACCGATACTAAAATTATCTGCCAATACTGATTCTGAAGATTAAATGAATACTTTCTGAATGTTATAAATCAATATCATGACTATTAATGTTGAACATCAAACGTGTGATGTTTCTTTACATTATCTACAGTATGTAGATACAAACAGTAGTTTCTTACCTACACTAGCATTGGCACCTAATTATGCACCGAACTAACATCTCCTAAAAATGGAAAACCAGACCTTGACCAAACACGCCTGAACAAGAGTTTTGTGCTTCTGTTCAAATTATAAAGAGGAATGAAAATAGCGTTTCTACAAAAGAGTAGTCGTTGCATGTAAAGTTAATCATTTTTTAATATCATACCTGAGTGATTCTGGTTTGCACTGCAGAGACAATAGTCGGCGGTACTGGCTTGTCTTTCTCCTGAGATCCATCCCTGTTTAATAAACACAGACAGAGAGAGTTACACAGATGCATGCCATCTAGCAGGTTGATAAAAAATGCCCTAATACAGAATTCATGGCGACTGGCGAGTACGTTCACACGCACAGAGCATCTGAGGGCCGAAACTCGACGACCAGAAAAAGCCATGGAATATTCACCCAGTGCCGGAAGAGAAATGACAGCAGCACAAATAAAAAAAGGCAGAAAAGAAGTACGGCAGGAGGTAAGGAAAGAAAAACGGTTGAAGGCCAGGGGAGTTTATAGCAACTCTTTGATGAAACTTCAGAGGTCGAATGTAAAAAGTCAGTTTTTAGATCCACTAACCCCATGGAGAGTTTGCTTTAAGGTGTTTGAATGAAAATCCGTAATGAAGAAAAATACAACAATACGACGCGTTTCCTTCGATATTCCAGGCACTTTAGCCTGTCAAAAAGATACCAAGGTTTTATATCAAAACGACACCTTGCCTGATTTCAAAATCTGAAGCTTTCAAGCTTCATCTGAAATGTAATTAGTCAAGTTGTCAAATCGCAGCCAAAATATTTTTACTCTGAAACCCCAAAAAGCAGTCTTTGTGTCTGGAACGCAGGCACCCACACTAAGCTTAAATAATATTCAACGGCTTTATTAAAATTTTGCGATAAAATTGGCGGGGGGTTTAACAGAAAAAGTCTTAAAAAACTACTTGAATTGGCAAATAGGGTTCTTCTTTAAAACAACCACCTGTGAAAACATTATTTATGTTTTATTTAAGATTAAAAGGCATGCAGCAGATTCATACTGAATGTGTGAAGACTTAAGTTTAAGGCTCGCTCAAAAGGCCATTTTGACTGACAGGTCAAGCAACCAATCACATATCGTTTCATGTTTACGGTTGTGGAAATGTCTATGCCATGAACCTTGCATATTTTTAAGAAATCAGATTTAGTTGATTGTGATGAATGTTCATTGACAATGAAATAAACATGATGTTGGAATAAAAATGTTGTTTCCGGGTATGTTGTTTAAGTAGGTGACACACACATCAATAAGGCTGACTTGACTCAAATTCACTAGCCTGCAACCTTTAGCCAAAAAAGCGTAACTCCTAAAGCTAACGCCTTCAGGGGAACGCAGTAAAGCACAACAAAGGGTAAATTTTTAAATAGATGGTAATGGATGACGTTAGCAAATTGTAAGTGTTGAAGACCCTTCCATCTCCCTTCTTTAGTATTTCTCTGCTCGACTTTTGGAGCAGGTTTTGACAGAATGCGCGATGTTTGGACCTCACATGCGGAGTCTTTGGCCAAATTATGCGGAGTTTGTTTGATTATGCGTTGAATTCTGCGATCGCAAAATCCTGCAGGGACTGAACATTTCAACAAAGTAAAAAAATCTGTGATTCTGACTGAAGCAGACTTCAGCTTCATTAGACAGCGGAAGAAACTCCTACTTAGCTTTTGATTGGCTGACTGACCCCCTACGGACAATGAGAAAACCTTTACCTCGACCTCCCCAGGCTGGAGGTGGGGCTTGCGGCAGGGGAGGGGCTTGCAGAGACTCGGATCATCGCTCCGCCTCTGTCAGGGGATGCCGAGGGCGAACATGAAGAACCCTTCAAACGGTGCGAGGACTTTGAACTTTTCTTCCTCTTATCATGAGGCGATCTGAAGAGCGAGAATTTTACATTTTAGAGTGCATGTCTACTTAAATAACACTCGGCATAGTATAAATCATACATCATATTAAATCACTTCAGGAGAGTTACTGTAGATTACTTCAGACATAAAAATGACTTTTATTATGCATGGATGGCAGTTATTGACACCCCCTGGTCACTACACGATTTTTTAAAACATATCCATCAAAACCTCAATATCTTTCTTCCGCAGAAAACGGAAACTGGAGTTTGGAACGATGTGAGGAAGAGAACATGATTTTCATGAACAAATGAATTTTCAGTTTTTGGATGAACTATTTCTTTGACTTCTTTGACGAGACGTACGAATAAAGGCTATGAAAAAGAATCAATAAAAGGGGAAAACAACAAGAATAACAAGTACCTCTTTATATCTTTACTTTCTATAGAAAAACCTTGTGGCTCTCAAGGGACGTGGCTGCAGTCACACCATTGCATATGTTTGGAATCTCAAGGCATCCGCACGTCACAAAGAACTCTGAACCATTGGTACATTAGCAAGGGGATTTAAATAGGCCACACACACACATATTTATTCATTATTCTCATGTACACAAACTCTTCAGAGGAAAAAACACTAGGTCCGCAGCATGTGGCCTTTATCTGCAAGGCTATGAATATTTTATTTGAATTCCTTGGATTGTCCTTTAATAGACACAGTGACCTCTAATTACCTCAATTCTGTGACAATGTAGCAAGACAACAAAGCATGTTTGGGAGAGAGGGAATCAAAAAAGCCCATGGAGACAAGGAAGTTAAAATACACTGACACACCCGAAACATCATGAGAGGTATCAGAACACACATACAAAACTAATAGTTTCATTCCGGATATATATATATATATTAGTAGTGGGCATAGATACATTTTTTTAATCTAGATTCATTTAGATTAATCTTGAAATTAATCTAGATTAAAATGGCTCATTTGAATTCTGCCGAAGGCATTCAGAATATGTGTGCTACCCAAATAATGACTAAAAGTAAGACATTGAGAACGGGTTTCTCAAGCCAGGTGGCGCATTAGACCAGGGGCTCATCTCCTGTTTCCAAAATGCATCACAAAATGCTTGAGAAAGCTGTTCTACTATGATAATTTGTGATGAAAATTAAATTATGTTCAATAAGATGTACTTGTGTTTATTTCTGCATTAGCTAAGGGATGCTTTGCATTTAGGTGGTACTTGAGACTGGAAGAGCTCCTACAGTACATTTACATTTACATTTAGTCATTTAGCAGACGCTTTTATCCAAAGCGACTTACAAAGAGTTAGGGAGCAACAAGCGATATGTCATACAGGAGCCATAATACATTAGGTGCCAATACAAAGTTACTTGTTTCAGCTAAAGCTAGACCTGTCGAGAGAATTTTTTTTTAATCCAACTGTATGTAAACCAATTCCCAACTGTAAACCAATTCCACATTGCACAAGGTGCAAACAACCTTAGTCTTGTCGAGTTTTCCATTGGGAAGCTTCTTAAAAATATATTTTCCCTGAAGCAAACCCGGCGGCTTCATACTTGCATCCATGTTAGCACGTCACGTTTGATGTGTTAATTTCACAGTAACGTTATGTCGAGTTCAGACCAAACGCGAATGGCGCATCAAGCGCGAGTGATTTACATGTTAAGTCAATGCAAAGAGGCGACAGACCTACTTGCTGCGCGAATTGCGCGAATGAAGCCCTGGTTATGAGATGATGAGGCGGCTAGAATGACGCGAATCACGCGAGTTGAAAAATCTCACCCCTACAGTGCAGTTAAGCTATGTATACATCCGCGCTAAAATATCAAGGTGAAAGTCATCATAGCTTGCATGGTATAGACCCAGCTCCAAACCCAACTTTGAGAATAGAATAACAGCGACATTTTTTTTATCGCGCGATAAGAGTCCCACGTTAACGCCGATAACGGCCCACCACTAAAATATATATATATATATATTTATGGATATTGTACATTTCCATCCGAAATTTTAGTAAAATCAAAACATTTATAAAGTTCTGACATCATCCAACTACCAAACCGCTGCTGTACTTTCCAGCTACATTACAACACCAGCAACAAACTACATCAAAATAAGCTTTTTCTTTCTTTACATGTGTTGAAAAGCTCCTCCTCAATTTCGAAACCTGCACCGCAGCAGAATCCAAAGAACCGTCTCGACAGAGCCACCAAAGGACCTGGAGAGAGTGGGCCGTCCTGATAAAGAGGGCTGACATAAAAGGCGTCTGAGATCTGAGAAGTCACCATGACTGGCTCTTTCTACGCGGCTTTAGCACCTCAGAGGCACCAGTTAGGTAATAATGGTGAGGTAGGAGAATGAAGAGTGAGGGAGGATGGAGATGATAGCAGTGGCGTGGAGTCTCATTGACATTATTCAATAGAAGGATTAGAGTCCCAGAAGAGACCGCGCTGGTACTTGCTCAGAGGAAACTGCGTGCCGACAAACAGCCAAACTGCTCTTCTGTGATATATGACCGGCAGGGCTTTAAAATGAAGTCTTATCAGAGCTCCAGTAAATACAAACAGATGTTTTACTGCTGTCATTCTGTCTTAAATGGGTCATTCGTTCTATTCAGTACACTCACATGTCCCAATTATAAATGACTGGATAAGATATTAAACTCATCTTAAAGGGATGGTTCACACAAAAAATGAAAACTCTTTCATCATGTAATCAACCTTGTCATTTCAAAACTATTGGACTTTCTTTCTTCTGCAAAACACAAAAGATATTTGGATATTTGTTTATTTTAGAATGTTGGTAACTAAACAATGGCGGTACACATTCACTTCTGTTGTATGAAAATAAAGCCCATCCAAGTCAATGGGTACCGCCCTTGTTCGGTTAACAACGTTCCCTTGTGTACTGAACAGGAAAGAAAACCACACAGGTTTAAAAGGTTTGATCTAAGAAAACCATCCTGAAATTACAACACAAGTATGTTTATTCTTTAATAAACAAAATACAGTGAGAAGGCAGATAAGCAAATCCAGCCAACGCTATCTCTGTTAAAAACCCATAAGCTGACTCTTCTGTAAATTTAACATAATTGCAGACAGGCTGACATTTTAAGTGCTATGAATAAATGCTAATGTAGTTGACTGTAACAAAAAATCCATGATTCGGTTTTCATTAAGAAGAGTACAGTAGTAGCCCTTTTTATCGTACTAACAGGAAGTTAATGAACCGGTGGGAGTTTCAGTGTTGCCCACCTTGATCTGGATCGTCTCCGGCGTGGGTTGCTGCCAAGGCGATAGGCACTTGAACCATAGCTCTCCTTCTCCTTCTTTTCCTCACGTTTTCTTTCGGATGAGTGAGCTCGACGATCTCTTCGGCTGGGGGAACGAGATTGTGACCTGTGAGAGGAAAGAGAAGGTAGGACAAGACAAATGAGCACAACCATGATCTACTTAGTAGAAAGTTTTAGAGATCCTATCACTGAAATTGAAAGATCAATTCAATTGACAGTTCGTGTTATTGCAAGGCTCTCTGGAAAACTTGATTCTGATTGATTCTGACATTCTGCGGTCAAATAAGTTTTTTGTAGTATAACAGATAACCTGTACAATTAATCGTTGTCCCAGGCTACATATTTCCTACATAGTATTCTCTGTGGCCCATTTCTTCTCCCGTAACCAAGCTGTTTTGGTACAAATCAACAATTCATCTCTATTTATATATTTATTCGACAAGCAGTGTATTGAGAGGGACAATATACAGTCAAACAACATATATAAAAACAAAATAATCTAAATGTAAACATTTGGCGAGATTCATGCATTCATAATTGGGGTACATTTGCTTATCATTATAGAAAGTAGTTCTATAAAAGTAGTAATTAATCGCATCTAAAATGAAAACTTTGTGTTTACATATTATATGTCTGTGTACTTTGCATATTAATTGTGTTTTCATTAACACGCACGCATATGCGCACGCACACGCACAAACACACATATATACTGTATATATTTAAAAATATATATAAAAATGAATAAATGTTCATTTAAAATTTAATTAAATTTATAGGTTTTTCTATTTATTTAATTTATGTTTATAAACATGCAAATATTTTCTAAATATATACATGTATGTGTTTATGAAAACATAATAAATATGCAGAGTGCACAGACGTATGTTTTCTGTATGCAATTGATCACAATTTATCGTTGAACAGACTTAATCTCTGGATCTATTATGTTTAAAATCCCTGCCTTGTACTATTTTGCTATCTACGGCCAATTTCATAAACCCTTCAAACCGAGTAAAGCAAAGTATCACAGGAAAGAAGCCAATGCTCAAAGGAGCCTCTGCGTTTCTCATTTATTAAAAGAAAGCCCTCAAATATCTGACATAAATCTTTCCTGTCTGACTAATACACGGTTCAATCCTCTGAAGAACTTTTATCCAACACAACCGATGTATGACTGACTAATACACGGTTCAATCCTCTGAAGAAATTTTATTCAACACAACCGATGTATGGCAAGCAGTTGAGCAAACTGACGCTGCTGAACCGTTCCTGCACATGTAGCAAATGAACTTTCATCAGGAATTAGGGACACGGCACAGGACAGGAAGGTTGAGGTCTCACAGGCGTCCTATCAACCTGCTTAATGAGTTTCAGGGCACGACTGCATTATTGAATCAAGTCTCTGATTTAAGAGTCTAATTCTTTCTTGCTGCTTAAAGCCATATCTAATGTTAAGCTTTTGAACACTACACAGGTTCAATACGGTAAGAAATGAACTTCAATGAACCCTGGATAATGTAAAGTCTGGTGAGAAATACATTTCAGTAACAAAATAGATGGGCTGATAATAACAGCTGTGCGTAGGTTGATCACATGGGCATTTATCCGCATTAAAGGATAATATTAATTAAACACTTTAAACGTGAAAGTACAGAACGAACAGTAAATGAATTAAAAATGTGAGGGTCAGTCACAGGCAGACAAAGAAGAAAATAAGTATCTCTGAAAAGAGAGAGTTAAGAAAACACATTAAATCCACTCATAAGTAATCTCGAGTGAAAGCGTCAAAGATATTATTGCAAAAAGCAATTATTAAAATATTTTTTGTCACTAAAATTCATTTGCATCCAGTTATTATAATTGCATTTAGTGCATATTTTATTTTTTCCCTACTCTTGGGTTACACCAGATAGACATACTCATTAAGAATAAATGCAAGGCTGGTCGCCGGTGTTGATATGCTGGTTGGAGACGAGACATGTCAGGTGTCAGGAGGCGATAAATAACAAATACAGAGTGGCTTACAAACTGCTGTTATTATTAGGCTTAATGCAAAATTAGAGACACAACATTACCCATGTTTGATATTTGTAAGCAAGCGTGTTGTAAATAATTCTTGTTCCATTATTGCTCATGTAATCTTTGCGTTTCTTTGTCTGGGATATGGCCCTGTTATTAATGTGTGCTGTCTCCCAACACAACGAGCACTTAAAAAAAACCTTGGGATGCAAATTTGCACATTATTTTCTCTTGACTAAACTGTCTTTAAAACAGGTTTAAAAGGATAGTCTCGTGTAGCCAGACCTTCATACTGAAGGTCTGGAACTTATCACCGCTTTCTTTGGACAAGGCCTGCACAATAGGCCATGTGATTGACAGGTAAAGCAACCAATCACGTTTCCTCTTGAGCCCCGTTAATGTTTAGAGGCGTGGAAATCTCCCGGTAGTAACAGACCGGTGTAAATTCACAACGTGTCAAGAGTTAACAGCAACAAAATGATTTTAAGTTTATGCCGTGAACCTTGCATACTTTTATGAATTAAGCGCGTAGTCGATCGTGATGAATTCTTATAGATCAGATGGCATTGTGTTGTTTCCAGGCGGTCCGTTAAAGAACGCGACACGCACGTCTACTGGAAATCCGGTGAAATTTAACCAATCAGATGAAGACTTCGAAAATGCTGAAGTGGATCGTGGGTGTGACGTCTGAGGCTGAGACTAAAAAGGATGGTTCATCCAAAATACAAAACGCTCATGTCATTCCAAACCTGTATGGCTTCCTTTCTTCTACAAGCACAAAAGACATATTGAAGAATGTTGCTAACCAATCAGTATTGCACCCTATCGATTTACATTGTACGGTCGCAAAACCTCTTCAACATTTATCAAAAAACATATTTTTATGCTTCACAGAGGAAAGAGTCATCAACTAGTTTTGAATGACAAGAGGGTAAATGATGACAATTTTTTATCTTTGGGTAAATGATCCCTTTAAAGGTTTCGGTTCCATTTACATTAAAATGACACCAAAGCTACTATTTAAAACATCTCTTGTTAGAAATAGACAAAGGTAGTTTGAAGACCAATAGGAACAGAGTATATAAACAGTGACGTTATCATAATAAAAAAACAGTTAGCATACCGAAGGCCAAATTTCGAAATCCAAATATCATCTAAATATAGTCTTAATAAGAGTCTGCTCGAGAGAAAATCCATCACAGAGGTTTAATATATATGATTAGAGGATTGGAACACATTGTTGATGCAGAGTAATTAGTCTTATGTACTGGAATACATATTAAACATCCCTCCCGACTCACTCGGTTCCTCACGGAGTCTATTGTTTGGTCTCAAAGTTAATAAAGCAGTACACAGTTAATTATTGCCAACTTCATCAAGCCAAAAGAAAAACACTAACCAAGCCTGTGTGTCTGTGTGCACCACTGTTTAACAAAGGTTATTTGGTTTACCTTAAGTGGCATTTCATCCAATCTGGCAGTCGAACACCAAAGAGTCCTCTCTTTAAAAATAATAGCCCACAAAAGGTCTATTTCCCAGCATATCTACAAAAGACTCAACGACTCATTAAACTCCTTTTAAATTCAAAACATGCTCACTTGAATGTGAATAACCGAGGAACGGTACAAAAGGTGACAGGTGAACAGTCCTTTTCTGTCTTGGCTTAAATACGCAAAACATCCTCTGACCTTCAGTAAAACAACTCGCACTCTGAAGATCCTCCACAAGGTCGAAATCGCACATATGCATGCCAAGGCCTACTAATGGCGGGATCAGAGGTAACAAAACGCACAAGAGAAGCCAAAGTCGGACAAAGATTGATCTTTCAGGTCAGCGCCATTGTCGTATCTCTCATTATCTCAGTTCATCTGAGGTCTGCCGGTGAAGGGCAGCGCCGTCAGGTCACGATGAGACCGCATTCAATGAGAAAGGAAGTTCAAGGGTGAGAAGATGTGGAT
This sequence comes from Triplophysa tibetana, assembly GCA_008369825.1. Classification (NCBI taxonomy): domain Eukaryota; kingdom Metazoa; phylum Chordata; class Actinopteri; order Cypriniformes; family Nemacheilidae; genus Triplophysa; species Triplophysa tibetana. The sequence goes on from CM017898.1 coordinate 6,210,077, forward strand.
TACACCAGCCGCGGTCAAGAGGGTGGGACTGTTGTCGCTGTAGTCAACGCCGGCTATGAAGTAAGCGGATGAACTGAGGTTCAATAAAAGCAAAGCATCAGGGATGAGACGATTTCTCAAATAGCTCTTAGCAGGAGAACATCGCTAAAGCCAAGACGATATCTACAGGCCCCCACAGGGGCTTAGCCAAACTAGATTAGTAGTCTAAGAAGCGATTGCCTCCCCCAAAACTCATCTCAATCTCTCTCCTTCACAGACACGAGATTTTTTATATGAAAAATATATATATATAAACACGGAGAGGGAGAAATCTTCACGCACACTGCTTATCAGGCAATAGAGGAAGATGTTTTACTCCTCCCATATTTCACCTCCAGCAAGTTCATCGAAGTTACAGCCGCACTTTTTGCCAATGTTTGGCAAGCAAGGATATAAATATAACCAAGGCCATGGGCCAAAGAGTAAATGGGAGAGAGAGAGCATGAGAGAGAGAGAGAGAGGCATGATTAAGTGAGAGAGAGAGCACAAGAGAGAGAGAGATGAGCCATTCATTCTAGCCTTTTACACTCTAAGTGATTTAAATCCTGGGGCCGAAATGATTTAATCTCCAGAAATTATATTAAGGCGTGATGAGGGCACTGTAATTACTGCAACTTCAGCAAGGGATAATGACAAATCAGCCTTGATTTCCAATAAAGAACAGGAATTAAAAATGAGTGCAGTGGAGGGGTGAATGAGATTTGAGAGGCGAGTGAGTGCGCACGTGGTAAGTTTCTGAGATATACATTTCTGACAAGCCACCCTAACATATCATTCATCTCGCCAAATTATATTCAAACTGTGGGGAGAAAGTACGCGAATCTTTGGATTTATCTGGGATTTCTGAAAGGGGAACAATAAAAGTCCCGGATATGGTACTTTATTTACAGGCACGTAAAAAATTAAGAGACCATTTCAATTTTTTTTGCAGTGTTTTGGAATAAGCTATTTCAAGGTTTATTTAGGTAAAAATATAATTTTAGTTTCATTCTGTGGACTGCTAACAATATTTCTCAATATTGTTTCTGAAAACTGAAGAAACGGGTCAAAATAACAGAAAAGATGCTCTGCATTTGTCCAGACCTCAAATACTGCAAAGATTAAAAGTTCATATTTACTTTTAAACAATAAAACAGAAATATTTGTACATCGATTATTTTATCACAGTTTTCATGTGTCTTGACTTGCACATTGCTGTTGGGCGGCTTCTTCACTTCTGTGGCTTGATTTTGTTGACATTCAACAGACACTGGAATGACCACAATACATCTAGAAATGCTGATTAAATGAAAATTTGGAATGGTCCGTTATATTTCCGCGGCTGTCCATATATTGGTCCGGGAGGAAGGGGGCCCACCTGCAAACAGGCTCCATAAATTTGAACAACAACTCTGGTAATAAAATTTTCTCTGATCATCAACCAAGTCAAAGTGTTTCTAGACTGTTGAGCGCTTCTAATACGCAATTACAAGGAATGTTTGGAGGAGGTAAATGTGCCACAAAAAGGAAAAACCAATTGTTAAGTTTAAATAATTTTTCCACCACACACTGTGTAAGTTAAACAGACTGTTTTAATCTCTTCTTTACAACCAATTTGTGCCACAGTCCCATATTTTTTGTCCTGGAACGTATTTCTTAAAGGTTAAGAAGTGATTTTTTACATGACTGATTTACGCCCTAAAACCGTGTTTTACATTTACCTCAAAAGGGCACTATATAAAGACATTTCTGATGGATAAAAGGATGGAAAAGCTGTTTAAAACCATAATTACATTTGGGTACACGCCACCTACGGCGCAGGGCATTACAACCACCAAGGGCTTTTTAAAAGTTTCAATTGTTCTTGGAAAAATCAAACAACTCCAAAGATGCTGCATGTACCTGGATCTCCTGTAGCTTCGGTAGGCACTGGGCAAAGAGTGCTTGGTTGTCGATTTCGATCTGGAGCATGAACGAGACCTGGACCTGGACCTTGACCTTCTCTTGTGTTTCTTCTTCTTCTTATCCCGTTCTCGATCTCTGTCAGGCCCACGTGACGAACTCGAGGAGGTGGTCAGGTGAGAAGCCCTCCCATCCACGCTTCTCGTCTGTGTGGTTTCCTGGTTGTCGAACCTCGGTTTGACCTTTTTAGTGCTTCTGGGAAGAGCGGACACCAGCGGCTGTGGATACACAACAAGGGAGAGGGATTAGACGCATGAGACATGATCGGCAGCCTTAAGTGAGCTCATGAACACATGAAAGAGACCAGCGTTTTAATGAGCAAAATCCCATCACTGTTCCTTCCTTGGTCAAAATTATGCCACAGATGAGATGAAAGGCCGTCCCAGTGGCTTTCAAAATTTGCGCATCTGCCCGATCAATAGAGACGCAACTGGCTTAGAGCCGTCTCAGAGACCGCGTCCAATTTAGAGAGGTCTCACCATCAGTGTGTCTGTAACAGTGTATGTGTGCATCAAGCGGGCCGTAAATCCCGCAACCTGTGTCCGTATTTTTTTTAGAGGTATAATAGGTTCTCCTCACTTTTCCCCTAAGAAATAGTGCTAATTAAAACACCGGTTGTTTCGCAGCGTAATGTGGTTCTGGCAGGGAGATAATTGGCCGTTCTCTCTGTCGTAATTACTTCAATATGTGTCTGTCTGATTAAATGAGATCCCCTCTGCATTGAATTCACATCAGAAATGAAATTTCATCAATCAATGCCGCTGCTCACAAAGTCAAAACCACATCTTAATTCAACACACATACGCAAGAAAATAAGCCAATTTTATCACTAAAAAGAAAACGAAACTCTACGTGTCCTGAAATCTAAAGGCTTCAGGTCATATCAACAGCTCTGGAGAGATGTAACGAAACCAGGACGCAATATCTTCTTCTGAGTATTTATAAACGAGGTCTAATTAATCTGGAAATAGTGAAAATGTCTCTCTTGCTCACTTGGGATTGTGTCTTATGTAAAAGATAGAGTTCAGGAGTGAAAGGGATTGTGGGTAGATGATCTAGTTGAGAGGATGTCAAGCGTATTTGTTATATCTTACAATAGTTGGAGTTACAAAATGGAACACAGGGGTGTGTTTGATTTTGGGGCTTTGGGTTGACTTTTGATAAATAGCTCTTGAAGGCGAGCGTGCCATGAGGATTTGGTCTCACACCTGCTCAATTGAGTCCTCGTGTCTTCAGCATAAACGGTAGAAGACCATTTTTATTTAAGGATAGCAGGGCTGTACAGTGCGACATATATGTGTAGCAACGTTCATAGAGGGTGGAAGAAAGTAGGCGGGAACCGGGAAACATTTAATGAAATAATAACAACAAAACAAATCACAAAAGTAACATAAATACAATCATAAAACATGTTCGGGCACGGTCCCCTCTCTTCAACGGTCTGGTCGCTCGTTGTCTTATATGCTCCCGACCGCCTACGTGATACAAGACCGGTGCGCGCACAGCTGGCGCTCATTAACAATTACTCACCGGTCTCGAACCACGGTCTCGCCCCGCCTACTCCACTACAATATGATGCACACACTATGGAAAAATCAGTCTGTGCGTTGTAGCACGCGTGTGATACAGCTTTGCAGGTGCGTTAGACACGGACCGATGTGTTTGTCTGATGTGCGTTTGTTTGTGACGTTAATGGCGCACTGCCATTTTATTTCGTTTGAGTCTATTTTAAACTCATTTTCCGACACCGAAAATCTTTGCCTGCAAAAATAAAAGTCTGTTTAACCAGAACACTACGATGACAAAATACCGCAGTGAACAATAGTATTTATATAGTAAATTGTCGGATTGTTGTAGTAAATTGATAAACTGTAGTAAACACTACAGTTTATTTGATTATTTACTATAGTAGAGTTCAAAAGCACTACTGTACTAGAAATTGAACTGGAAAGAATACTACAGTATATTTATGTGGACAGATATATTACTATTGTATAGTAAAAAAAAAAAGAAAACACAGAACTCGCGAATTTAAGTAAACTAAAAATTATACAGCCATAATATATTCTTCTGTTTGTACCCTTAATGAAATGTTTCAGTTATCTGCCTATTCATGTGATTAACTAAACCTGGATATTTTTTTAATACTTGTTTTAAACTGTTTGGCCTGTGCTACAAAACTTTATGCGATGTGCAAAAAAGTTAACATACAGCCCTGGATAGGGATTTCTATAGATAAGGATTTCTAGATAAATGTCTATCTTTAAGCACAAACAACAACATTGGCCTTGTCAGGTCAGCAAACTCTGAGAGCTTGGTCATAAGAGTGTTAAAAATGAGAATCCTTACACTGTTGGAACTCCGTGAGGTCCTACACTAAAAGAAGTATGTGATGGAGAAATCTTGTTGAAAACTTGACAACTGTGTCAACAGACGAACCGTCACACACAAACACTAAAATAATCAAAATCTGAAGTGATGTATTGTCAAAAAAATAGTTGCACACCAAAACTCATTCAGTCTCCGACTGTGATGAGAGGAGATCTGTGAGTAAAAAACTCATTCATCACTGGCTCAGTTAGTTCTTCTGTGAGCTTTAAGGTCAGTGCTGTGTCTCAGTGACAGATTAATCCAAAGATACATTCCCTTTGTTGATTAATCGCTTGAGATTCCCGTCGTCGTCTGATAACATTCTTGTCTGGGCGATAAACAGATTTTTTAGTTTCCCCAAATACTTTCAAACAACTTCAGGGTCTACTGCTTAAAAGTCAATAGATAATGAACACTGTCGAGTTTCAAATAGTTATACTGAGTGCCATACAAGTGTTCATATAATTTTAGCGATTCAGCATGTCTTATTTGCCATCACTAAACCTCATGTATACAAACTACCCAACTCTCAAAATTTTGACATCGTAAGCCATTAAAAATCCCATATCTGTCAGTCGCTACTTAGAAGAGGGCAAGTGTTCTTAGAATGACAACCAGAGGCGAGACATCCTAACACAGAACACAGCGTTATGTTGGTACCTGGAACAACACAAGAGCAAATCTACAGACAGTCATTAAAGTCTGGTGTTAAATTCATCTACTCAGTATGCAGTGAAGAGTGCACGGCATTTTTAATCCATCTGTTCTTACAGAGAACAACATATAAGTGGGTTAAATTGTAGCTATTTCGATTATATTCTTTGGAAAGACTCCCAGATTTTACCACAGTGGTTGTGTTGTTTGTTTTAATGGTCTCCACTGGTTTTAAGTGTTTGGACTGAAAGCCAGAAGAAAGTGCTGGAGGAAGATGGTTCAAAAAGTGTCCAACTTCAAGGATGAAACCTTTATTTTATTCCATGCTGAGAGCTGGCTAACTTGAGCTCTTTACCGCTGACCTGCTAAATTTTTCTCATTAGGAGTCCTGTTCATTTTCTTACCATTGCATAGATAAGTCATAATCCATCCATCCATCCATCCAATCCATCTACTGTATAGTATCCATCCATCTATCTATCCATCTATCCATCCATCAATGTAGATTTATTTGCAGTAGTCTGTGTTACAACTGCATAGCAGAATTTATTCAAATATACATGGTCTCAGAAGGCAGAAGTAAACAGCATATCCGTCTCCCTCAACTTTTGACACAACCGCCTCAATCTTACAGATCTTGTCCAAACACTGACTCCAGTGGGAAAATTGGGCACGGGTATGAGAGTCATTTAAATGCATGGACAGAAGTGCAAAGCTCTGGAGAGCCTCTGCCTCTCTCTTGCAAAACTACAGACACCATTTTTTCATCAAATAACATCACCTAGAATGAGTGTCTTTGATATTCGCCGCAGTTTACTCTGCTCTCCCCGGCGTTTCGAGACTTGGCATCTTTGGCCAAGACAACCAAGTTTCACACGCAAATTAGCTTGAGCTTTTTTTGAAAGAACTGAAGAGATATTTAGGCCAAAAAGGAAAATTCTGTCATTGCTCATACTTCAAATCCAACTGCATGTTTTTGATCTAAAACAAAAGACTGAATATTAGGAGCCGAGTCCCGGTCATCATTCACATTGTACTGAAAAAAAAGGCAATGACAGTGAAAGACGATTGAGGCTGTTAGTGGCTAACGTACTCCCTTTTCTTTTCTGTTTTTTAACAACACAAGAGTGAGTAAATGATGAAAGAAAGCGAACTTCTTGGGCGAATCATCCATTTCCCTCTGAAGGAGCAGGTGGTGAGTCTGGAGTCCAGGACAATTCTTCACAAGGTACTTTAGGGATACGGGAATTTAATTTATTTACGATTTCTCTCTGCACACAATGTGTCACAACTAATGGAGTCTAAAAAGCTGTTATCTTCATAATTACAGAAGAGTGGATTGCAGTTTCGCTCCCTGGACTTTCTGTTTTTCTTCACCACACGTTTTTCCTTCCCTAACAACACAAATGCAACACCACACATTGCAATCTGCCTATTATGTAAGTAAATGACAGCTTTGTGACCGTGTTTGTAATACAAAGCTAATAAAAAACAATAGGACTGAATGATAATAGCATCATTACGGACCACTAGGTAGCTTTAAACGCTCGTGACTTTTGCTCAGAGTATTAGGACACTTCCTCTCACAGGATCTCATATCGAGGTCAGCCGGTGATGATTTTACAGATTCTGCAAGCTGCCTTCCAAATCACCATGGTGTCCGTCACAAACAAAGCTCAAGTGTTGGGACAGAGTAGAATGATATGTGGGTTAAAGAGGGAGGCAGAAAAAAGACCAAAAGTTATGTGCTGGATGGATGTGCAAAGTGAGGGATTATGGAAAAACAAACTGACTGAGAGACAGTTCATAGGGTCGATTCACTAATTCTGTGCACAAGATAGCATATGTATTAGAGCATATAACACACATGCTAATGCTAAAGTTTTTAATACAAAATATAAGTAATTTAATTCAAGTTTCAAAGGGAAAAGTAAAAAAACCGAGAGATTACAGTCAAGAATTGCCAGTTGTTCTTTCCCATCAAATGGGGGTGTTGAAACATCTGCCGTTTAAATGGAATTGGCTCCAGTTCAACAAGAAAAGAAAGACGCCTAAATTCAGTAAATATCATTTCTCTGATCAACATTGGTGGCTGAAAAGAGAACCTTGGGGTTTACACTAAAACTGTCAATTGCTTCGAAAATATTTTAGTTGAATTCATTAAATGATATGGCGACCAACCAAATTTACACAAAGTTAAATCAAAATAAACAAAAATATATAATGACCAAATAAAATAGGGCTGCTCGATTATGACAAAAATTATAATGACAACTATTTCGGCCACACAATATTGACTAATTGTCTTTTTAACACTGGATGCAACTGAATAAATAAATTGAATGTAACAAATAGATAAAATAAGTATGTATTAATGAAAATAATGAATATAAAAATAATTCAACTACATTAAGTTAACTTATCAAATATGTTGTGCACTGTTAAATCTGACTAAAAACTCCTAAACACACATTAAACATATACTGCACGTATGATATTTCGTTGGACCACCTTTAGCTTTGAATACGGCACGCATTCGCTTTGGCATCGTTTTAATAAGCTTCTGCAATGTCAAGAATGTCCATTATTTCATGTCCATACATTTTTCGCCAAGATCTTATATTGATGATGGGAAAGTCTGACCTCTGCGCAAAGTCTATTCCAGCACCTCCCAAAGATTCTCAATGGGGTTAAGGTCTGGACTCTGTAGTGGCCAATCCATGTGTGTAAATGATGTCTCATACTCCCTGAACAACTCTTTCAAATTTGAATCTTGGCATTGTCATCTTGGAATATGCCCGTGCCATCAGGGAAGAAAGAACCCATTGATGGAATAACCTGCTCATTCAGTATATTCAGGTAGTCAGTGGACCTCATTCTTTAGGCTCTAAACTATATGCTTAGTTAAATCCAGGTGGTGATTTTTTTTTGGACAGGCGGTGTATTCAGCCCTGCACCATTGTAAAAACTTTTTTTTAGAAAATTCTAGCCAAACAGAATGTGGCACAATCATTTTTTAAGATTATTTTGTTTTGGAAGCCAAATTTAAGAATGAAAATAGATTGGGATTAATTGCAGAGCCCTAAAATAAAGTTGACAAAAAGCCCTTTTAAAGGAATAAGTTCACCCAAAAAAATGGTACCTTGAATGGGCTCGACTTCCTATAGCAGGAATAAAAAACACTGTGGTCAAGTCAATGGGGACCATTTTTGGGTGAACGATTCCTTAAAAAGATCAAAAGGCTATATTGTCCGTTTAATTTCTATTATACATTAAACATTTACATTTACATTTAGTCATTTGGCAGACGCTTTTATCCAAAGCGACTTACAGTGCACTTATTACTGGGACAATCCCCCTGGAGCAACATGGAGTAAAGTGTCTTGCTCAAGGACACACTGGTGGTGGCTGCTGGGATTGAACCAGC